>CM069131.1:122095160-123295160 GCA_035221665.1 Okamejei kenojei
AAGAGAATTGGTGACCATGGACTTGGCTACAATAGACAATAGACAATAGGTAGGTGCAGGTGTAGGCCGATCGGCCCTCGAGTCAGTACCGCCATACAATTTGATCATGGCTGATCATCCCAATCAGTACCCCCCCGTTCCCGCCTTCTCCCCATATCCCCTGACTCGGCTATTTTTAAGAGCCTTATCTAGTTCTCTTGAAGCTCCAGAGAACCTGCACCACCCGCCCTCTGAGCAGAGAATTCTCCACAGACTGCACCACCTCTCTTGAGAAAAAAAGTGAGATCCTTCTGTCTCTGTTCTAATGGCTTACTCCTTATTCTTAAACTCTTGCCCCTGTTCGGAACTTCCCCACCACATTGGAACATGATTCCACCTGCCTCTAGCAAGTCCAAACCCTTAACAACTTATGTGTTTCAAGAGTCCCTCTCCTCCTTCTAAACTCCAGAGTGGGGGGTTAACAACAACCCCACTGCTCTATTCTCTCAGTATGACAGTCCCACCCGCTAGGGGGGGGGGGGGGGGGGGGGGGGGGGGGGGGATCATTACCGGGAATTATCCTTGTAACCCTACGCTGCTCTGGCCCTCAATAGCAAGAATGTCCTCCCAAATTAGGGGACCAAAACTGCACACAATACTCCTGCTGTGGTCATACTAGGGCTCTGTACAACTGCAGAAGGACCTCTGTTCCTGTATTCGATTCCTCTTGTATTAAGGCCAACATGCCATTCGCTTCTTCATTGCCTGCTGGTACCTGCATTGCATCTTACTTTCGATAGACGATGTACAATCAGATCCCGGTAGTGTACCTCCCTTTTCCCAACTTGATGCCATTTAGATAGCTCAGAACCAATGCCCGCTGGTGCATGGAGACCATTCAGGGTCATCTTCTAAACCATATTCTCTTTGCTCACCCAACCTGCCCCTCATTCATGATCTCTTTTGCTCTGTATGTCCAGATATTGAATGATTCAATTATATTTTAGTGTCACATGTACCTAGGTACATTGAAATTCTTTGTTGTTGCATACAATACACAAACTACGCAAAGAGTCGCCACGTATGGGATGCCGACAAAGTTACAAAAGGGCGGCACGGCAGCACAGCGGCAGAGTTGCTGCCTTACATCGCTTGCAGCACCGGAGACCCGGGTTTGATCCCGACTACAGGTGCTGTCTGTGCGGAGTTTGTACGGTCTCTCCCCATGACCGCGTGGGTTTTCTCCTGCGTTGGATCGCTGGCCGGTGCGAACTCGGTGTGGAAGAGCCGTTCCCGTTGCTGTCATCTTCTGTTTCACCTGCTTCTATAACCAGGTGCATTTTTGGGAGGACCACAAGAGACTGTGGATGGTTTCCCCTCTTCACTTCATCTGTCCGTTTCCTGCCTGATGTGCCGAGTTCCTACAGCATCTGCAGTCTCTTGTGACAGCAAAAGGATCTGTTTGATTTGAGAATGACAAAGAAACTTACATCCAACATCAATCAATGTTGATCACCACATTATAACATTTATTAACGAGTGAAACTAAACTGTTTTCTTCTAACCCCTTCTCAACAATGTAGTTGTTCTGAAAGTACCTAACAGCTGTCCCTAAGCAAATGTAACAGCGGTGATTATTACAATGCCTGGATAGTATTGTTTGCCAGAATAATCCTTGCATTGTAGCTACTTATATCGACCTCTTCGGAGGGGGGGGGAAATGTTTAATGGGCTGTTAATTTTGTTGGTTGCTGTTATATTTCAGAAATGACCAGCCTTCACGTTTTAACTGGGATTAGGACTGATTATCATGACATCTGTTATTCAGTACGTATCACTCTAACTCAGACGGTTCCAATTTCACAAGTTATAATATAGCACAAATTCTGACACATCACGTGGTGTCGCTTTTGAAGGAATGGAGGGAGTTTCCTGCTGATGCTCTGCTTAATATTCATCCCTCAACTCAAATCAGACAAGAAATCTAACTAGACATCATCTGCCTGCCATTGGTACAGACCTTGTTGCATGCTCGTCTTTTTGTTTACTGTAACGATGATTACTCACCAGAAATATATTTAATTGGCATCCTATGTTCACGAACAGCATTGTGCACCTTGCCTTTATCTACTAGCTTGTTATCCGTGGATCGGTGTACTCGTATTGCTGGCGGCTTCTCTTGAGTCCTATCCTGTGGTGTCTGCTAAATCCTGTTTGCCAAGAGATAACATGCACTTGACGTCTTGTACTGCAGATAGTGAAATATCAATAGTCAATGTGCAGCTGGTTTGTGCTTGTTACCTCGTTCATTCTTCACAAATGGATATAATTATATCTATGTGCGTGACTTCCTGATTCTTGCAATGAACTGTGTTTTAGTAAGTAACTTCAAATAAACAGCCACATTAATCTGTGGCTGGTACTGACAGCTCTGCTCTTTGCTGCTTCAAGGATAGCCACGCGATCAGTTGTGCTGACTAAAATCAGAAGCTGGTCAATCTCCACCCTGCAGGCCTGCAGCACATACAATGAAGCCCACACTGGTTTCGATGAGCGGAAAAATACAAGCTGAAACCCACTTAGGTTGTAATATCCATGGAGGGTTCACTCTCGATGTCTCTTCACTCTGAGTGTCATTGCCAGCAGCCCTAGAGGTATCCGCGGTTTCTGGTAACCACAAAACATATATATGCAAATCATATGTATATCTACCTGATTTAGCTCTTTTGTTGGTCGTGACATCAACCGTCTTAACATTTCCACTCCCCTTGCCTACTCTAACCTTCCTCCCTCCGAAAAAATCACCACTAGCCACATCTTCCCATCTCCACCCGTTTTGCTTTCCACAGAGACCACTCCCTCCGCAATTCCCTGGTCAACTTGTCTCTTCCCACACAAACCACCCTCTCCCCAGGTATTTTCCCCAGCAACCACAGGAGATGCAACACCTGTCCCTACACTTCCCCATTCGACTCTGTCCAAGGGACCCCGACAGTCTTTTCAGTGAGAAGAGATTCACTTGCACCTCCTCCAAATTCTTTATCAGCCAGTATCGCTGATCCAGGTGTGGACCTCATATATATAGTCCTATAATAAAAACCCAAGCGCAGACTCGCCGACACGTTTTTGCTGATTTTAGTCCACCTAAACCTACCTGATCTCCGGTTGCTTAACACTTGCTATTTGTACAAGTTGATCTTCATTCCCTGAGACAAGTTATCGGATGGCTTGGCGATCGCCTTGCCGAACACCTCCGCTCGGTCCGCAATAATCCAAACCCGACCTCCCGGATGGCTCAGCACTTCTTCTACTCCCCCTCCCATTCCACATCCGACCTCTCGGTCCTGGGCTCCTCCACGGCCAGAGTGAGCATCACCGCAAGCTGGGAGGAAAACAGCACCTCATATTCCGCTTGGGGAGTCTGCATCCTTTGGCTTTGATATTGAATTTTTCTCATCTGTTAACCCTTGCCTGTCTCCTCCCCCTCCCACCTCTCCCTCAGCCCTCGGGCCCTGGCATTCCCTCCATCTCCATCTCCCTCCCCCACCCCAGTCGCACCAGCTTCTCATTTTCACACCACAAACAGCTTACAAGGGCTTGTTCCCTTTATCACCGATACTTCTTTGCATATTCTTTCACTCATTGTTTCCTTATCTCTCCACATCACCATCTATATCTCTCGTTTCCCTGATCCCTGACCAGTTGAAGAAAGGGTCTCGACCCGAAACGTCGCCTATCTCCTTCGCTCCTTAGATGCTGCTGCACCCCGCTGAGTTTCTCCAGCTTTTTGTGTACCCTTCATTCCCTTTGTCCTGTTTTCACACCTTACATTTCCTCATCTACATATCTCCTTCTCCTCTGTCATCATTCTGAAGAAGGGTCTCGACCCAAAAAGTCACCCATTCCTTCTCTCCAGAGATGCTTCCTGTCCCGCTGAGTTACTCCAGTATTAAATGTCTATCTTCGGTTTAAACCAGCATCTGCAGTTCCTTCATACACTTTTGTATTTCTTTCCATTGCGGATAAGAAATTCCATTACTGGCACAGCCCTCCCCACCATCGGAAGCATCTACATGTGGTGCTGCCTTAAGAAGATGGCATATATCATCAAGGATCCCACCAAACTTCACTTCTCACTGCCCTCTTCTCACTGCTTCCAAGGGGTAGGAGTAAACCTGAAATCCCACACCACCAGGATCAGGAACAGCTACTTTCTGACGATTATCAGGTTCTTGAACCAACCTGCACCGCCCTAATCCTAATGGGCCTGTCCCACTTAGGTGACTTTTTAGGCGACTGCTGGAGACTATGCAGTCACCACATGGTCGCCATATGTCCGCGGGTAGTTGCCAGGGAGTCGCCTTCATGGTCGTGAGGAGTTCCCGCATTCTGGGAACTAGTCGCGGCCTCATTATGGTCGCCGCAAATTTTTCAACATGTTAAAAAATTAGCGGCGAATGGAATGAAGCCGCAATGGAGAGTAGCAAGAATTCTCGTGCCGTAGGTGGGTCGCCAGGAGGTCCTAGTCAGTTGCCAGGAGGTCGAAGGTGGGACAGGCCCAAAACGCAACCGCCTCACTGAGCCCCCTGAATCTCGCCGCCTCACCGACCATCCGTCCACCGACCGGGACCTCCTACACTTCGCCCGCTGACCCGGATTCTACTCCCCGCGGGCCTCCACCATCGACTCCACCAACCCTCGCCACTCCTCCACCCTCCAGCACACCACAGCCGTCGCCTTACCTGAGTCATAGGCTCAGCACTGGGCCTGAAGACTCCATGCTGCAGACTCCTACATCACGGGCTCTGACAGTGCTGGGTCCTAGTGCTAGTCCCCCTAACACAGGAAACCCTAGTGGTTCTTCCACTGGGTCATCCACTTCCCCCTCAAACCACGTGACCCAGCTCTTCCACACCCACACAATAGTCCTCATATCCCCTCCATCCCTGACCACACACCACCCACCCACCAGACATCACCTCAGCCTCAGTCTACTCACCTGCCTTCCTCTGGCCCCAACCCCATCCTTGTGTGTGTTCACCATCCCCCCTGACCTCCCCCTCTCTGATACCGAATGGTCTGTCCTCAGCAGAGGCCTCACCTTTGTCCCCCTCCGTTCTCACCTCAATGAGTTCTGCGTCCGCCACAATGTGGAGCTCTTCTTCTGTCGCTTCCGCCTCAAAGCGTTCTTCCATGGGAAGGAGTCCTCGCCCCCCCAGTGATGACTCCTTCCCCCATCTCCAACGGACCCCCTGCTCTTGGACTCCCCCTCATGGCCATCTTCCGGCTTTAGACCTTTTTATTTTAAACTGCCAGCGGGACATCAACCGCCTCAACTTCTCCACTCCCCTGTCTCACTCTAATCTCTACCCCCTGAACGTGCAGCCCTCACTCTGCAACAACCCAGACTGGGTGATCAAACCCGCTGGCAAGGGAGGTCAGTTTTTGTTTGACTCCTCCCATTTCCTCCTAATACAAGGCGGTGCTATGGGCACGCGCATAGGCCCTAGCTATGCCTGCCTCTTTGGAGGGTATATCGAACAAACCTGTTCGAGATGTACCGTGGCCTTATCCCCGAACTCTACCTCCACTACCTACGACTGCATTGGTGTTACCTCCTGCACCCACACACAACTCACAGACTTCATCCATTTCACCACTAACTTCCATCCGGCACTCAAATACACCTGGACCATTTCCCTCACATTTCTGGGCCTCACTATCTCCATCGCAGGTGATAGACTACTGACCAACATCCACTATAAACCCACTGACTCCCATGGCTATCTGGACTACACTTTTTTCCACTCTGCTTCCTGTCGGAATCCATCCCCTACTCCCAATCTACGCCGCATCTGCACCCAGGATGAGGTGTACCACACCAGGGTATCGGAGATGTCCTCATTCTTCAGGGAACGGGGGTTTCCCTCTTCTTCAATAGATGAGGCTCTCACCAGGGTCTCTTCTATACCCCGTGACTCTGCTCTCACCCCCAATCCCCCCACTCGTAACAAGGGCAGAATCCCACTTCCTCACCTTCCACCGTACCAGCCATCACATACAACAAATAATCCTCCAATATTTTTGCCACCCCCAATGTGATACCATCACTTGCCACATCTTCCCATCTCCTCTCCTGCCTGTTTTCTGCAGAGACTGCTCCCTCCGTAACTCCCTGGTCAATTTGTCCCTTCCCACCCGAACCACCCCCTCTCCGGGCACTTACCCTTGCAACCGCAAGAGATGCTGCGCTTGGCACTTTACCTCCCCCCTTGACTCCATTCCAGGAGCCGCAGAGGTTCACCTGCACCTCCTCTAACCTCATCTATTGCATCCGCTGCTCTAAATGTCAGCTGCTCTACATCGGTGAGACCAAGCTTAGGCTTGGCAATCGCTTCACCCAACACCTCCGCTTGGCTCGCAATAACCAACCTGATCTCCCGGTGGCTCAGCACTTCAACTCCCCCTCCCATTCCGAATCCAACCTTTCTGTCCTGG
The DNA here is from genome assembly GCA_035221665.1 of Okamejei kenojei. Lineage (NCBI taxonomy): Eukaryota > Metazoa > Chordata > Chondrichthyes > Rajiformes > Rajidae > Okamejei > Okamejei kenojei. The sequence continues at coordinate 122,101,638 of CM069131.1, forward strand.
GCCTCCTCCATGGCCCTAGTGAGGACCACCGTAAATTGGAGGAGCAGCACCTCATATTTCGCTTGGGCAGTTTGCACCCCAGCAGTATGAACATTGACTTCTCTAATTTCAGGTAGTCCTTACTTTCTCCTCCCCTTCTCAGCTCTCCCTCAGCCCTTTGGCTCCACCTCTTCCTTTCTTCCTACCCCCCCCCCCACCCCACCATCAGTCTGAAGAAGTGTTTCGAACCGAAACGTTGCCTATTTCCTTTGCTCCATAGATGCTGCCTCACCCGCTGAGTTTCTCCAGCAGTTTTGTCTACCTTCGATTTTCCAGCATCTGCAGTTCCTTCTTAAGCAGAATAAAAAATCCATCTCTTGCATGACCATCACCTTGTTTTGTTTTCAATTTGTATTTAAACATATAAACATATAACATATAACAATTACAGCACGGAAACAGGCCCTCTCGGCCCTTCCAGTCCGTGCCGACCATTTGTTTTCCCCTAGTCCCATCTACCTGCACTCAGACCATACCCCTCCATTCCCTTCACGTCCATATACACATCCACTTTACTCTTAAATGCTAAAAATCGATCCTGCCTCCACCACTTCTGCTGGAAGCTCATTCCACACAGCCACCACCCTCTGAGTAAAGAAGTTCCCCCTCACGTTACCCCGAAACCTCTGTCCCTTAATTCTCATGTCATGCCCTCTTGTTTGAATCTTCCCTACCCTCAATGGGAAAAAACGTATCCACGTCAACTCTGTCTATCCCTTTCATCATTTTAAAGACCTCAATCAAGTCCCCCTTAACCTTCTGCGCTCCAAAGAATAAAGACCTAACTTGTTCAACCTTTCTCTGTAACATAGTTGCTGGAACCCTGGCAACATTCTAGTAAATCTCCTCTGTACTCTCTCTATTTTGTTGACATCCTTCCTATAACTAGGCGACCAAAATTGTACACCATACTCCAGAATTGATCTTACCAATGCCTTGTACAATTTTAACATTACTTCCCTACTCCTATATTCAATGCTCTGATTTATAAAGGCCAGCACACCAAAGGCTTTCTTTACCACCCTATTACATGCGATTCCACCTTCAGGGAACTATGAACAGTTATTCCTAGATCCCTCTGTTCCACAGCATTCCTCAATTCCCTACCATTTACCATGTACCTCAGTGTTCTTTTTTTTTAACAGTCTTTTTTTCTTTTTCCACAAAATGTTATGTGTAATTTATATGTAATTTGTGTTTTCCCTTTGGACCTCCCCATACTTGTACATTTGACTTGGCTTGACTTGACTTGGTGTACAAGAATACTGACCTCACTTTTATCCTTCTTATCCAGACAGGAATCAGGCTGGTAGGAATCTGCATAAATAAAAGCCCTTCCTGACTTTATTAGGATGGAGCTCGGGATATTTTTAAACCTATGGTGTCATCCCTAATCCCCTGTTTACATGAATTTATAAAAATGTAAATTAGTAATGGCTGGGCCTCTCAGTCCCTCAACTCCAACAAGTCTCAGTCCAAAGATGGGTCTCGACCAGAAATGTCATACATTCCTTCTATCCAGAGATGCTGCCTGTCCCGCTGAGTTACTCCAGTCATGTTGTGTCTATCTAAGTGAGTAATCAAATTCCCCTGAGTGATGTTTAAAGGAGATTTATGTGGTGTTATTGAGTCAGAATGGTGGGTGCCTGGAGGCAGATACGATAGTGGGATAGTAGCATTTAAGAGGATTTCAGATTGGCAAACGGATGCACAGGGAATGACGGGATGTGGATTTTGTACAGACAGAGGAGATTAGCTTAATCTGGTATCATGTTCTGCACGTACGTTCGGAGCTGAGAAGCATGTTTCTGTGTTGTACTGTTCTATGTTCAATAGTATAGTTAAAAATATTGATGGGGTAAAAGCTTGCTTTTATTGCTTTTGTTGATGTTAACAATTTCCTTCATTCCATACATTATCTTAGCAAATTGCCAATTTTTCTGTTTGTAAAATAAAAGAAAACGTTTGTTTGACTTCACATTATGTAGCAACGAATGCTGACATATTTAAATTAAATTAAAAAAATATTGGAAACAGAACAACTCTTACCAATTAGAGCTGCAATTAGACGCAAAAAGCTGGAGTAACTCAGCGGGACAGGCAGCATCTCTGGAGAGAAGGAATGGATGACGTTCTTCAGTCAGTAGAAGGGTCAAAACCCAAAACATCATCCATCTGCCTGTCCTGCTGAATTACTCCAGCTTTTTGTGTCTATCTTTGGTTTAAACCAGCATCTGTAGTTCCTTCCTACATATTAAGCTGCAGTGGATGCTCATCAAATGTTGAGCATTCATCACATCTTGGCCGATAATGCAACAAAATGTTCTGTTCGTCTTCCTTCCAACTATTCCTGCTTCAACTGGTCACTTCATAGAAAGAAAAAACACACAGTGACCAACGGGAGTGCAGGACAGGGCGATTTGCTTAAAGAAAATCTTGCCGAATGTTACTCTTGATGAATGTAATTTTAGTTTCTTTTGAACTGAGAATGCACCTGATTTTGATCACTGCTTGAAAGAAGAATTATCAGACTAAATGGGCCATCTACAAATCTAAGCAAATTGCAGCATTTACCCCAACATTGTACATCAGTGGTAATGTAAAGGCTACATCTCTTCTCATCATTTATTGAATATTTTGTGTCTAACTTTTCAATCCCAAATTCCATCATTAGAAAATGTATTTAGCGCAGGGTTGCTCTATAAATTGTTATCATAACAGGATTGGGATTGAATCCCACTCTTTTCCTCTGCTGCCCCAGTTGTAATTTTCAAAAATTATTTTTAATATGGAGAGATTCCCACCAATAATGTTTCCAAATATCTAGTGCTCTGCTGTTAAAGTCGGAAATGTATATTTTCATAGGTGGATTTTCCGATAACTCCACATGTCAAACTGTGCCACTTTCTGTACCAACTTGCTGGTAATTGAGAGCATAGACAAAGCCCTCAGTCTATCTTGCAACATTGTCTTTCTCATCAGACATTTGCGGATCAAAAGGGTCTTCTCACAGTAGGAAGTTGTCACTGAAGTTGTTATGTCAATTGAGAGGACTGTAACAACTTGGGGCAGAGCTTGTGGAGGGAAACAAACGTGTGATGATTTGAGTCGACACCCTTCTTTAGACCGATTGAGCAGGGAGGGGGTGAAAAGAGAGGTGGGGTGGGATGGGGTGGGGTAAAAGTCTAACAAGTTTTAGCTGGATACAGATGAGAGGGGAGTGATATACAGATGGGTGGAGATAGAGACAAATGATAGAGGAGAAAAAAGAGACAAAAGGGTTCAGATTTTAAAAAGAGTGAAATGAGAAGCAAGAGGAAAGGATTATGGGTGGAATGAGCTGGGAGAGAGAGAGAGAGAGAGAGAGAGGCTTAAAGGGATGGGAGATGGGTGGCTGTGGGGAGATGGGGGTGGTGGGAGAGTGCACTGTGCAGGGGGGGGGGGGGGTTCCACAGGAAAGACAGGGGTGTTGGGGGTTATGGAGAATTTCAGGATTTGGGTTGTAAGCTCCCCAAGCAAAATTTGAGGTATTGTTCTTCCCATTAGCCCTGTCTGCTTTGTTCTGGCCTTTTCCTCCCGCCAGTTCCTTCTCCTCTACTTTCAGTCTGAAGAAGGGACCCGACCCGAAACTTTTTACTCCAGAGATGCTGCCTGACCCATTGAGTACCTCCAGTGCTTTGTGTCTATCTTCCAATGCGCGTCTGGCCTCACTCTGCCAATGGAAAAGCCCAAGGACAGAAAGGCCAGTATTGGAATGAAAAGGTTCCATAATTAAAACTGGGAGATCGAGCAAACCGTGATGAACAGAGCGGGAAGTGTTTGGCAAAATGATCACACCTTCTCAGCTTGGTCTTGCCAATGTAAAGGAGGCCACATCGGGAGCACCTAATTTAGTTTAGTTTAGTTTAGAGATACAGCGCGGAAACACTGAGACCACACCAACCAACGATCCCCACACATTAGCACACACTAGGGATAATTTACATCACTCCCCGACCTGACACCATTTTTTTCTCCTTTTCAACACTCGCCTTTGTCACTATCTCAACCCATCTTTCACTCGCACCCCCTCACCTCTATCCACCTCTGCCTTGCCAGGCTTTGCCCTTTCCCCATCTCCCCTTTCCTGCTTTCTCCGTAGAACTGAAATCAGTCTAAAGAAAGGTCCCACCCAGTAAAGCCATCTGCCCATTTTCATCCACTTCTGTAGCCTGACCCAATAAGTTCCACCATCACTTCATGTTTTCTTCACGATGCGAGCATCTGCAATCTCTTGTGACTCAGCCAACTTCATGCAGATTATTTTTAACAGTGACTGTGCCGTGTTTTTGCAGTGTCGTCACACAAAATTAAAACCTCTGTTTGTAGCTGCAGTAGAATCGGTATGGGCTGCTGATTATGATAAAATGTAATTACTTTGTTGAAAACTTGTTGGCAAATGTGCGAGCTAAATAATTAATTCACTGTCCTTTTAGTTAATACATGATTTATGTGAAAAAAGTCATGCCTCACAGTTGTGAGGAAGGATCATATGTTTCACTGAATATATTTCTGACTCATTCAAGATTCAAGATTCAATTTAATTGCCACATGTACCAATTAAGGTACAGTGAAATTTGAGTTACCATGCAGCCATAGTAAGTAAAAAGCAAAAATACACACAGCACATTAAATAAAGTTTAACATAAACATCTACCACAGTGGAATCAACATTCCTCACTGTGATGGAAGGCAATAAAGTTCAGTCATCTTCCTCCTTTGTTCACCCGTGGTCGGGGCCGTTTCCGACGGTCCGCTGTTCAAGTCCTCTCGTCGGGATGATGGCAACTCTGGCGTCGAGATGGATCGGAACCCTCCATGGCATGGAGCTCCCAAGTCAACCTTTTCTTACCGGAGACCGCGGGCTTCACGGTGTTAAAGTCCACAGGCCCTGTGGTCGGAGCACTTCCACAGCGATCCTTGGCAAAGGATCGTCCACTCCACGATGGTAAGTCCGTGCCGCGCTTGAAGCTCTGGGCCGGTCTCCAGGAAAGGCAGCACCAATCCAGTTGTAGGCCGCAGGTGGGGGGGGGGGGGGGGTGGAGATGTGACACAGAGAAACATCACATCTCCATCGAGGTAAGTGACTGGAAAACGTTTCCCTCGATCCCCCCCACCCCCACATAAAACATACCAAGAGACATTAAAACAAACATTCAAGACATAACTAAAATAATAAAAACAGAGAAGGGACAAGACAGAATGCTGGCGAAGCAGCCATTACGGGCGCCACCCAGTGGTGAAGGTAGAGTTCAGGGTGTTCTTGGATATTTTCCAGCACTTTCGCATGGAATATTGAACGGTGGGCAGCAGCTCAGTGGTGTAGTGTGTGGGGGTTTTGGTTCCCTTTACTCCACTTCGAGCCCAATTGCCCGAGTTATTCTCTCCCTTGTCGGTGGATCAATCGGTGGGTCAACCGTTCCACTCGAGCGGTTCCCAAGAGAGAGAATACAACAAAAGGGATTCCCCGGATTCTAGACCTCGGAATTATGGTGGAATATGATAAAAGGTTGACTTGACCAGAGCGTGCTGATGAGAGAAAACAGAAACCAAGACGGACTCAAAGCAAGTCTAAAATTTACAGGCTTTATTAAACAATAAGAAATCGAATCTCACCAACACTACATAATACGTGACTAAACCTATGCTTTAAACTAAGACAATGGAAAGAAAACTATCGGGCATATCGTAAAAACTTACTTTACACAATCTTACTTACAGTACACCCCCTTTCCTCTTCTTCACTCAACATCTATCTGATTTCAGGAACTTCACCAGGTCACTTGGGTACTTACAGCTTAGATTTGATGCAGGGTCCCAAGCCGTCCAACAGAGCAGAAAAGAGAGCGAGTCCTTGCTTGGCTCGAGTTTATACCCGTGTTTCTCCTTTGAAACCTCCCAGGTGGTCCTCTGGACAAAAGGGTCTTTCGATGCTTCCCAGTTTCGATCTGGCATGAACAATAGGCTTTCGATGATAATGTGGTTTGCTGACGTCATGATACCTCAGCCTGATCGTTATCCCGTCGCCTAGACGGGCTCCCATTGTCCCGATGGATGGGTCATCCACGATGGTGATTGGATGTTGCTGGGCTGTTTACCACCGTCTGCTGAGGCTCGGTACCTTCCTTCGGCTCTCCAAGATAATCTTGTTATCTCCATCCCGGCCTTTCCTGTCCATATCATTCGCATAGTTATATAATGCCAGGCCCACAGACAGGTTTTAAACTGGTTCTTCCTTTGTGGATTGGGGGTTATTCCTTTGCAGCCAGCAAGTCTTTTTTTAAAAATGTCTATGTCCTTGTCCCCGAGTTCTTCCATAATTTTGGAGGATTTGCCCCAATAACTTACAAGTGGTAGAGTTGCTGTCTTTCAGCTCCAGAGACCCGAGTTTGACTGTGGGTGCAGTCTGTATGTTCTGCCTGTGACCCCATGGGTTTCCTCTGGGTGCTCAGGTTTCTTCCCACACTCCAAAGACGAACAGGTTTGTAGGTTCATTGTCTTTGATAAAATAGTAAGATTAAACAAGAACTTACCAGTTTGAAGTTTGATCCTTATTTTATGAGGAGTTACGATGAGGGATATCGTGAAGACCCCACCAGCACGCATGTGCGACATTCTTCAAAGCAGCAGTGTGGAATCACAGATAACAACAATGACTGAAGATAGTAAGATTAAGAGACTAATATATAAGTTGACCTTATGATAGAGGGTTGGGAGCGAAGGGCACAAAATCCCTCATCGTAACTTCTCATAAAATAAGGATCAAACTTCAAACTGGTAAGTTCTCATTTAATCTTACAATTTTACTTCGGAGTCACGTGAGTGACTTTGTGAAGATTTCAAAGCTCTGTGATTCCATGCCCTGGACCATGTCCATGATGGAGGAAGTATGTTAATGTATTTCAGACTTGAACAAGTTGAAAAATAATAACGTATTTATTAATACAAACAAAAACCCCTGAATTCGGGGACAAACGTTCAGGGAACAGCATTTAAAACTGAATCCGCAAACGTTGCGGGAGTGGCCACAAGTTTGTTATAAAAACACTGAAATGTACTTTCACTGGCCCAGCCCGCTGTTGCGAGGACATGATCCATGGGTACCTCCATGGTCCTCGCTGCTGATGTGGATGCAGCCCTGGTAGAATGAGATTTAAAAATGTCAGTGTCTATACCTGCTGCACCCAATACCACCCTGAGCCACCTGGAGATAGTCTGCACCATCACCGTGTGATGTGGTTTTTTTTATAGCTGATAAACAGTCTCCAATTTCCTGATGGTGTGTGTGACATTGATGTAATGTCAGAGATAGATGGCTATACAGAGTCATACATCAACGGGGTATGCTAGGAATTCCAATTTCAGACCTGTAGAACCAGGCCTGTGTTGTTTAAGTAACTCATCTATAAAGAAAGTCACTTTATTGGGGGTCGAGACCATTCTATCCAGTTTTAGTTTATGTAGGATCTGGACCCGTTGTGCTGTGGTCAGTGCCATTAACATCACCACTTTGAAGGTGAGTTTGTCCAGTGGTAAATCCAACATAGGCGACCAGCTCCTGAATAGGGACAACACAACCCCAATATCCCAGGTAATATATCGTGGTCGGGGAGGGTTGGAATTGAATATACCCCTCATGAGTTTAGATACCAGCTGGTGAGATCCCACTCCAATGTTGGATGACAGTGCACTCCTGGCATTGTTTATGGCACTGTAACTGAGGCCCTCATCATAATGAAGGCACACGAGGAATTCCAGCACATTGGTGATCGTAGCAGAATTGCAGGTGGTCTTGGTCCGACTACAGAAGGCCTCCCATTTCCTTATGTGGGTGAGGTACTGCTTTCTTGTGGACTCTCTGCACGAAGCTGTAATGATGTCGATGGTTCTTGTTGACAGCCCGAATTCCAGTAATGGCCTTTTCAGAACCTGCAAACCAACAGGTTCAGATGACCATGGCATGGATGATTTTCCCATTATGGGATTGGTCACCAAATTCGGACATTTGGTAACCTGCGCCCATGATTCTTTCATCATGTTGAGGCCCACCGGGTACCATGGTTATGTGGGCCAGTCGGGTATTATCAGTATACCTGATGCAGAATCTAGTTGACAGCTCCAGGGATATCGGCCGCTGACTTCTATCCGAAGTCCCACGGTCCTTGGAGACATGCTTCGATGCAGCCTTCATTTTAGTCCTCCGTTCCATTGTCTCTGTAAGTGAACAAACAAATACAGAAACTAACCAACTCAAGGTTAGTAAAAACTTACCTAAGGGCCTTTTTGAAGCTGCCGGCTGAGGAGCGCACTCCCTCCCCAGCTGTCGACTGCAAATGTGAGCGACGATATGTCGCGCCTGCGTGCTGGCGGGGTCTTCACGAAGTCACTCACGTGACTCCGAAGTAAAATTGTAAAATTGTCTCTGGTGTGTAGGTAATTGTTTGTTTGTCTGTGGGGTTGATTGCTGGTTGGCGAGGACTCGGTGGGCCAAAGGGTCTGTTTCCATGCTGTATCGCTAAAGTCTAAAGTAAAGTCTAAAGTAAAACACAGGAACAGACCCTTTGGCCTGTGATATCTGAAATAAACATCATAAAGTAAACTAATCCCTTTGCCTCACTATCATCCACTGCCCTTGATCATCTTTGTCACTTACTCAAAAACTCAATCCATTTATGTTGACTGTCGCTAATAACCTCTTGTCTTTCAAATGCTAGTACATGCTATTCTGAACCCTCTCCAATAGCTTCTCTACAACTGGCATGAGGCTCACCGACTTCCATTCCATTGTAGACACAAAATGTTAGAGTAACAGCGGAAAAGGCAGCATCTCTGGAGAGAAAGAATGGGTGATGTTTCGGGTCGAGACCCTTCTTCAGATTCTCTCTACTAAATTAAAGGAACAATATTAGCTACTCTCCAGTCCTCTGGAATCTTGCCTGTGGCTGGAGGAGATACAAAGATCTTCATCAAGGCTCCTGCAATCTTCTCTCTTGCCTCTCTTAATTTATCTGCTTTAATGATTTTCCAAAAGACCAACGCCACCTATTTCTTCATATCAAACTGCCCTAGCATATTAGTATTTCCCCACACTGATTTCTCTGCCCTCCATGCCCTTCTCTTTGGTGAATAGAGATGCAAAGTACTCATTTGGTTCTTCATCTCAATCCTCTGACTCCAAGCATAAACACCTTCCTTTATCCTTAGGCAGTCTGGCCCTTTCCCTCATTACCCTCGTGTTTTAATGTATATTAAAAAAGCAATGTGAGTTTCTTTAATTCGGCTCGCTAATAACATTTCATGGTCTCATGTGGCCTTTCTATTTCCTCCTCCTATTCAGGACAAGCATAAAGTCTAGTCCTCATCTTCCACCTTCCTCAGCCACCACAGTCAATGTAATTTCCAGCACCTTTGGTGAGAGTCCACCATGACACACAAATTCTCCTCTCTCCTTTCATCATTCTGAAGGGACCATTCATTTTCTGACTCCTCTTTCAGTTCAGCGACTACTCTGTGCCTTATGCCTCTTTCCCATGTAACTGCATTCGAAAGTTGTACTCATTCACCAGTGCCCTCTCCACCATCCATGGACCTGACGTGCCCTTCCAGGTGAAGAAGTGATCCACTGTACTTCTTCCAATCCTCCAATTGCTACCATGTGGTCACCACCTTGTTGAAGAAACCAAATGCAGGTTGAATGTAAAAAAACTCCCCAGCACATCTCTTCCAAACTTTGCCCCTCTCACCTTGACACTACAGTAACCCCTCAGGTATTTGATCCTTCCATCCTGGGAGATACAGAAGACATCACAAATTAGTGATGAGATTGGATAGCAGGGGCAGCATGGTGACACAAGGAACAGGAACAACACTCACCTTGTCCTTTCAGAGATATTTCACATCTCCTGTCCATATTTCCCTCAACTTTGACGGCAACGTAATATTAACTTTTTTTCTCGCCTCTGACGAAGGTGTCTTCAAACTGAAAATGTTAGTTCAGTTTCTCTTTCCATACATGCTGCCTGACCACTTGATTGTTTACAATATTTTCTGCTTTTACCTTGAAATTATTGTTGGTTCTTCAGCGAGAGTGAAAGTTGTTTCTGGGCATATAAGAAAAAAAAAGGCATAAACTTTCATTTCTTTTTTTTCCCTTTGCACAAAGCTGCTGCAGTGTCAAGTTCAGTTAGTGAGCACAGCAATATGAAGTGCAAGTAGTGCTAGATTTATTTCTGTAAGGTTGGCAGTCCACAAATATTTTCACTCATTACTGCAGCATCAGTCGTCCTTGCAGTTTTAGTGGGTCCAGCCTGTGCTTGAATTTATTGGAGGGACTGACCACAGATTTATCATTCTGTAAGTTCTTCAGTGGTTTATTTTATCTGACTGTTGTGTAGCAGATAGCCTGATATGATTATAATTTGTGCGAGCAGGAATTATCACTGGCAGCACAGTGGCAGCAACACGCAGGTAGAGCTGCTGCCTCACATCACCAGAGACACAGATTCGATCATGACCTTGGGTACTGTCTAATTTGGAGGTTACACGTTCTACGTTTTCTCTGAGTGCTCCGATTGCCTCCCACATCCTAAAGATCAGCTTTGAAAGATAATTGTCCTCTGTAAATGATCCCAAGTGTAAAAGGAATTTATGAGAAAGTGGGATTAGTATTAGTGTGAATATGTGATCAATGGTCAACTTAGTCTCAATGGGCCGAAGGGCCTATGTTCATGCTGAATCACGAAACTAAACTAATGTTGCCTCGCATCCTTCTGGAAACATAATCTGTCTGACAGAGTTCTTTAACATTTATCTCCCAGCACATGTGGATGGTGTCGTTTTGGAATTTGTTCTAAATGGTTTGGGCTACCCCTTTAAAAACTGTTCAATTTTCATATTGATATTTTATTTGGAAATCTCTATTTTCAAAAGTAATGTAAAAGGCACCAGGACTGCTGGACTCTTGCCATTTCATTGCAGCCTCTCAAATCAATTTCCACATTTTCAACACAATTTGATACATGCTATTATTTTTAAAGCCATGTATTTGTTTCCTTGCACTTCTTTAAAGTTGAGTTCCACCACAGCTTAACACATGTTTTCACTCTTAGCGGTAGCATTGATTTTAGACGTTAGAGATACAATGTGGATACAGACCCTTTGGCCCATCGAGTCTGTGCTAACCAGCAATCACCCCGAACCGTAGCACTATCCTACATAACAGGGACAATTTACAACTTACTGGAGTAAATTAACTTACAAACCCTGTACGTCTTTGGAATGTGGAGGATCCAGAGAAAACTCACAGTCACATGGAGAATGCACAAACTCCATACAAACAGTACCCTTAGTCAGGATCAAACACGGGTCTCTAGCTCTGTGAGTCAGCAACTCTACTGCTGCCCGACAGTGCCACCCCTAATAGATCCAATTAGCTCATACAATCTCAGTGAGATTTATATCTTTCTGCCTGTTGTCGACAAAGAATCCCTGTCACAGAAGACTTACTTTGGAAAAAAAAGCTGGTGAGCATTTTTTCTGGACATGCCTCATAATTTTAAGTCTGTTTGGATAATTTTAGAATTGGTTTGCTGAGGTATTACCAAATGTTTAACCTCCAGGTTTTCCTGAAATAGCGAAAGAAAATAGTAAGATTAAACGAGGACTTACCAGTTTGAAGTTTGATCTTTATTTTATGAGGAGTTACGATGGGGGATTACGTGAAGAACCCCGACTGCCCGCAGAGCGGGTCAATATTCAAAGCACCGGTGTGAAATCACAGATAATAGTGATTGAAGTATAATAGTACGAAAACAGAAGACTAGAACTACCAGATGACATTTATGAGGGTTGGGAGCGGAGGGCACGTAATCCCTCATCATAACTCCTCATAAAATAAAGATCAAACTTCAAACTGGTAAGTTCTCGTTTAATCTTACTATTTTACTTCGGAATCACGTGAGTGACTACGTGAAGATTTCAAAGCTCTGTTATTTCACGCCGTGAGAACTACACAGCCACAACTGCTTCATCGACAAATGAAGGAAAATATTCATAATACATACAGTCATGACATAGATTTAAACATGCTGATGTTATTAATAAAATAATAATAATAATAATCCCACCTTTCACTCGGATGGAATCTATAATCAAAAAAAATAAAGTTGACAAATACCCTTGGTCCAGTAATGGGTTATTATAAATGTTTACAATTCGTTCACTTGACTATGCTGCAAGTGATAGGACATGGTCCAATGGCATGTAAGACCCTTGCTGCTGATGTTATAGCAGCCCTGATGGAGTGATAACTAGACTCAGTATCTAGTCCATTTATCCTCTGGAAGTGACCTGAACAAATACATAGAAACATGGAAACATAGAAATTAGGTGAAGGAGCAGGCCATTTGGCCCTTCGAGCCCGCACCGCCATTCAATATGATCATGGCTGATCATCCAACTCAGTATCCTGTACCTGCCTTCTCTCCATACCTCCTGATCCCTTCAGCCACAAGGGCCACATCCAACTCCCTCTTAAATATGGCCAACAAACTGGCCTCAACTACCTTCTGTGGCAGAGAATTCACTCTCTGTGTGAAAAACGATTTTCTCATCTCGGTCCTAAAAGACTTCCCCCTTATCCTTAAACAGTGACCCCTTGTCCTGGACTTCCCCAACATCGGGAACAATCTTCCTGCATCTAGCCTGTCCAACCCCTTAAGAATTTTGTAAGTCTCCATGAGATCCCCCCTCAATCTTCTAAATTCCAGCAACTACAAGTGGAGTCTATCCAGTCTTTCTTCATATGAAAGTCGTGCCATCCCAGGAATCAGTCTGGTCTTTCCTCAGATTAGGAGACCAAAACTGTATGCAATACTCCAGGTGTGGCCTCACCAAGACCCTGTACAACTGCAGTAGAACCTCCCTGCTCTTGTACTCAAATAATTTTGCTATGAATGCCGACATACCATTCGCTTTCTTCACAGCCTGCTGCACCTGCATGCCTACTTTCAATGACTGGTGTACCATGACACCCAGGTCTCGTTGCATCTCCCCTTTTCCTAATCGGTCACCATTCAAATAATAGTCTACTTTCCTGTTTTTGCCACCAAAGTGGATAACCTCACATTTATCCACATTATACTGCATCTGCCATGCATTTACCCACTCACCCAACCTATCCAAGTCACCTTGCAGCCTCCTCCTCACAGCTAACACTGCCCCCCAGCTTCGTGTCATCCGCAAACTTCGAGATGTTGCATTTAATTCCCTCGTCCAAATCATTAATATATATTGTAAATAGCTGGGGTCCCAGCACTGAGCCTTGCGGCACCCCACTAGTCACTGCCTGCCATCCTGAAAAGGACCCGTTCGCTACTACACTTTGCTTCCTGTCTGCCAGCCAGTTCTCTATCCACATCAATACTGAACCGCCAATACTGTGTGCTTTAAGTTTCTATAAAAATCTCTTGTGTGGGACTTTGTCGAAAGCCTTCTGAAAGACCAGATATAACACATCCACTGCTTCTCCCTTATCCACTCTACTAGTTAGATCCTCAAAAAATTCAATAAGATTCGTCAGACATGATTTACCTTTCGTAAATCCATGCTCTGTCCAATGATTTCACCACTTTCCAAATGCACTGCTATCCCATCTCTAATAACTGACTCTAGCAGTTTCCCCACTACCGATGTTAGACTAACTGGTCTGTAATTCCCCGTTTTCTCTCTCCCTCCCTTTTTAAAAAGTGGGGTTACATTAGCTACCCTCCAATCCTCAGGAACTACTCCAGAATCTAAAGAGCTTTGAAAAATTATCACTAAGGCATCCATTATTTCTGGGTCTACTTCCTTAAGTACCCTGGGATGCAGCCTATCTGGCCCTGGGGATTTATCGGCCTTTAATCCATTCAATTTACCTAACACCACTTTCCGGCTAACCTGGATTTCACTCAGTTCCTCCATCTCATTTGACCCGCGATCCCCTGCTTTTTCCGGCAAATTATTTATGTCTTCCTTAGTGAAGACAGAACCAAAGTAGTTATTCAATTGGTCTGCCATGTCCTTGTTCTCCATGATCAATTCACCCGTTTCTGACTGCAAGGGACCTACATTTGTTTTAACTAATCTTTTTCGCTTCACATATCGCTAAAAACTTTTGCAGTCAGTTTTCTTTCATAACCTATTTTCCCTTTCCTAATTAAGCCCTTTGTCCTCCTCTGTTGGTCTCTGAATTTCTCCCAGTCCCCTGGCAGGGTGCTTTTTCTGGCTAATTTGTACGCTTCATCTTTTGCTTTGATATTATCCCTAATTTCCCTTGTTATCCACGGATGCGCTACCTTCCCTGATTTATTCTTTTGCCATACTGGGATGAACAATTTATGTAGTTCATCCATGCAGTCTTTAAATGCCTTCCATTGCATATCCACCGTCAACCCTTCAGGAATCAATTGCCAGTCCATATTGGCCAATTTACATCTCATACCCTCAAAGTTACCTTTCTTTAAGTTCAGGACCTGTGTTTCTGAATTAACAATGTCACTCTCCATCCTAATGAATAACTCAACCATATTATGGTCACTCTTGCCCAAGGGGGCCATGTACAACAAGGCTGCTTACTACCCCTTCCTCATTATTCAATACCCAGTCTAGAATAGCCTGCTCTCTCGTTGGTTCCTCTACATGTTGGTTTAGAAAACTATCCTGCATACATTCCAAGAATTCTCTTCCTCAGCACCCCTGCCAATTTGATTCACCAATCTATATGCAGATTGAAGTCACCCATTATAACGGTTTTACCTTTGTTGCACGCAATTCTAATTTCCTGTTTGATGCCATCCCCAACTCCACTACTACTGTTAGGTTTCCTCTCTGTCTATCCCTCCTGAATATTGAATACCCCTGGATGTTCAACTCCTAGCCTTGGTCACCCTGGAGCCATGTCTCCGTGATCCCAACTATATCATAATTATTAATAGCTATCTGCACATTCAACTCATCCACCTTATTACAAATGCTCCTCACATTCAGGCTTGTTTTTACAACGCACTTGCCCCTTTTACAATTATGTTGAAAGGTGGCCCTTTTTGATTTTTGCCCTGGATTTGTCTGCCTGCCACTTTTCACCTTGCTACCTATTGCTCCTATCCTCATTTTACACCCCTTGGTCTCTCTGCTCACTCATTTAAGAAACCCTCCATTTCTTATTCTCCGTTTATTACTTTTTTCTTCTTTCCCCCCTACGTGTTGCGTCTGACTGCTTCTCTTCTCTGCCTCCTGCCTCACAAACGGACTACTTGCTTTCTCTATCAGAGTCCCTCCCCCCAACCGATCTAGTTTAAAGTCTCCCCAGTAGCCTTTGCAAATCTCCCCGCCAGGATATTGGTTCCTCTAGGGTTCAAGTGCAACCCGTCCTTTTTGTACAGGTCACACCTTCCCCAAAAGAGGTCCCAATGATCCAGCAACTTGAATCTCTGCCCTCTGCACCAGTCGTTTAGCCATGCATTTATCCTCCACCTCGCTCCATTCCTACTCTCACTGTCGCGTGGCACAGGCAGTAATCCTGAGATTGTTATCTTTGCGGTCCTTCTCCTTAACACTCCTCCTAACTCCCTAAATTCTCCTTTCAGGACCTCCTCTATTTTTCTACCTATGTCATTGGTACCTATATGTACCACGACCTCTGGTTCCTCTCCCTCCCATTTCAGGATATCTTGGACACGTGCAGTCACATCCCGGACCCTGGCACCAGGGAGGCAAACTACCATCCGGGTCTCCTGACTGCGTCCACAGAATCGCCTATCTGACCCCCTAACTATGCAGTCCCCTATTACTGCTGCCCTCCTCTTCTTTTCCTTACCCTTCTGAGCAACAGGGCCGGTCTTTGTACCGGAGGCCCGGTCGCTGTTGCTATCCCCAGGTAGGCTGTGCCCCCCAACAGTAATCAAACAGGAGTACTTATTGCCAAGGTGTACAGCCACCGGGGTACTCTCTAGTCCATGCCTCTACGTTCTTATATGTTTTTTGTGACTAACAACATAGCTAGTTCAGAGCCTCGAAGACTCTCAGTGACCTTAACGTATTGTTATATATGTGTGTCCTCACTTTACCAAAGGTCCCTGGGTATGTCTTGAACTATTTTAAGATCTGACACCCCTTCCTATAAGCATAAATATTATATATTATTGTTTACAGACATAACCATCTTGTTCCGTCGCAACTATGTAGCGACTAAACCTGTTGTGGTAACCAGCGCTAGGAGGATAACCACCTATGAGATCCGGCGAAACTAAGGATGTAGCTGGACCACCCTGGTGAAATAGTGTTCACACAACGTTGACATCCCATACTGCATTGTACTTGTCCTAGGAAACATTGTGTTAAAGATATGCTTACCAACTTGATATCCAGAGTGAACCCGACACAACGGGTCTTGTTTGCTGCAGCCAATACAATGAGAAGGCACGTTGGCACAGTTAATGGCTATACAACTTAATTATTGACAAAGATCATTTAAAATGAACTCCAAACATCAGCAATTTGTATCATCTTCAATGCAACATGAACATTCAACAAACGCTTTCCATCTCCTGGAAAAGAAAGTCCTGCTTTTTTGGTGCTATCGCAGCACACTAAACATATACAAGGACTGATGTAACAACCCGAGCTGTAGAGCAGTCTATTGAACCTGCAGAACATAATTTGATTTTAACATGCAATGGCTGATTTCTCAAGCCACAGACTGCACCAGCAAGTTCCGTTCAAAATAGCCATATAAGGTTATATTATTATTCCCGACAACCGGAATCAAAGTTGCATAGGCCAATCACACAATAGGAACCTAAACGTCTCTTAATGATTTCATTTGAAGCCCCGATTAATGAATCAAATGAAGGAAGACACAAAGACCTTCCTTCTCCTTATAGCGAGAATGTTTCTCTCTCCACTGTTATACCACATATTTTACAACCTGTGAATAAGCATGAAACAAACATATGTACATTCGGTGTAATTCAACACCCATTCTGTGTTGTCATTGACCTATACCTGATGTTACTCCAGTGGCCAACGAGATTATGTTACCATAACAGAATTCTTTACTTGATTGCACCCACATGTACTAACATATGCCACCATCATAACGTTCAACATGAAGTTGAGCATAAAGATATGCATATCCGCTCAATTATTCTTAACCCACAAAATGCGTAAGGTCTATAGATATTCGACACCAATAAAAGAAGAATTGGCGACATGCAAATCCTCTCCAAACCAGAGATGATATTCGCAATTTCCCACTCTTAGACCATTAGCATCATTTTGCAATATAATGAGATATTTATTGATTAACCTACTGGAACAATTCTGAACAATGTCTATCCATCATTGCGACTTCAGCTGATAATAGCAAAGTGTGTCGACCATGACCTACATAGTACTTTAGAGTTCTCCATTTAGGATGATTTCAATTCTCCCACTTGCACAGCTGAACCACATCCATTATATTGCCAATTAATCTTAACGACTAGACTGTTGTTTTATAACAACAAAGCTGTTACAGGCTTCTATTTACTCCAATCTTGTTGCCTAGGATGGCGTCATAAGCCAATTTATAACTCAATGTAAATTGTAATGACCTGATAGAGTGCATGGAACCTCTGGCTAACTTTCATGCTGCTACCAGCTTCAGTGAACCGATACCATCACCCTGCAGGATTTACATGACAAACAGATTTGGTGTCTGGGTCTAATGTCCCCCTGTTCTAATGTGTTGTGATGGCAAATCTTGCTGTCAGTAATGATCTCTGACACGTGTTAGGACTAACTACAGTTAGTCTAACATCCTGCTAGAGTCCTTTTACGGCATGTCACGACTCGAGGATGTATAGCCAGTGGATGTGGTATATCTGGACTCCTTTCGACAAGGTCCCACATAAGATATTAGTATACAAACTTAAAGCATACGAAGCCATAAAACTGCGGCAGTAAACTAGTGGGGTACTATAAATATATATTAATGATCTGCAATATCTCCAAGTTTGCTGCTGGAGCAGCCTCTCAAATTGGCCGACACTGCCAAGGACACCAGGGCGTCAGCAGCTGAAACTGACCCAGTTGGTACTTTTTATGTGTTTTGGGGTATTGCTGCAGTTTTGGTCTCCAAATCTGAGGAAGGACATTACATCTCCAACAAGTTCTATTGGATAACAACTTAATTTTAGTTGAATAGAGGAGCCCAATTTCTCAAACACGGTTTGAGACTGAAAACAGTGGATTATATTATTATATTGCCTCATCACAGCAATGCCTCCAGCAAATATCTCCAACGATACTGTAAATGGGCACCACTATGACTCCAGTTGTTAATCAGCCATTTTTCATAATTAACAGGCCACACCTAATGAACCTGTCTGCTAATTTTAATTTTTCTAAAACAATTCTAGCCATAATTCTGACCTGCCTCGAAAGACAAGTCTGCCCATATTTATTAACCTATCTTGAAGGCAACCCTGGTCAAAGTACTACGCCTACCTAAACACAATTCTGGTCCAATTCCAGCCTGCTTAGAATGCTAGTATTGTCCAATTTTGCATGGTTAGATGCCTCTAAATCGAATGTCTTGATCATTTGAATTGTTCAACCAAATGTAAATCTTATCCACTTGTAAATGGTCCCTTGCTGTAGAACTTCAGTGTAAGAACAAACTGTCCTGGGAAGCTCACCTCTCCCATGAGGGAAACATTATGCAGCCCTTCTACGGATGTTGCTGCCTACATTAAGCAGCCCTGCTACAAGGTGCTGCTAGTGTGGCTTTCCCATATGCCAGTGCTGCCATAGCCTCAGCCACAATATAAAGCAGCCCTGTTACATGGTGCTGCTGATGTGGCCTCTCCCATAGGCCGGCGCTGCCATCACTGGGTATCTCATAAAGCAGCCCTGTGGATAGGTCCTGCTGGCTCGGGCTCACCCCTATGCCCGGCATTGCCATAGACTCGGCAGCTGTGCAATAACAAGCAGCCTAATAAGTGCTGCTGACGTATGCCCGGTATTGCCTTAAATTTGGCATCCCCTCAAGCAGCCCTGTGGAATAGGTGCTGCTGACTCGGGCTTATCCATATGCCTGGCATTGCCAAAGATTCGGCATCCCATAAAGCAGCCCTGTGGAATAGGTGCTGCTGGCTCAGGCTTACCCATATGCTCATCATTACCTAGAATCAACATCCCCTAAAGCAGCCCTGCGCAAAAAAGGTGCTGCTGGCTCAGGCTCACCCATATGTCCGGCACTATCACAACTCATGTAGTTGGGGTGTATCTAGATGGAGCCTTCTTTCCACAAGCGCTCCATCCTGGTCAACCTAAAATGTTTTTCATACCCGGAGGGGAAACCTCCCGGCATCAGGGCAGACCTTATTGGTCGGTTCCCCCCTCCCCCCCATCCTATAACTACTGCGGTCTGGACACCGCATTGCTGCTGGGTTTCCCCTCCCCTGGGAATCCTAGCGTCTGTGTGCCTTACCAAGGGGACCCCCCCCCCCCCTCCAAGGCACCCGGACTGACCGTTCTGGTCAGCTACAGCCACATATCCTGGGCCACTGCAGTCTAAAACCGTACTTCTGCTGAAGTTCCCCTCCCCGGGAACCCAGCGTTCCAAAGTCACTGACCGTTTTGTCAGTGACTGAACTCTGCGAGCCCGACATTCCCCAGCTACCCGCTTCCGCGGTAGGACCAGGGTCTTCCCACAGCCCACAGCTGGTTCCCTGGTCGGCACCCGCAAAGCACCCGACAGGAACCTTTGTGGAAGAATAGCTTCCTGCAGAACATAAAAAAACAGGTAAGAAATGCCACTTACTTGGAGTTTAAACTTACCTCTGGCAGGAGTGACGTGTCTGCCAGGCCGGTGCTTTGCAATGCGTGCGTCGTAATGACTCGCTCTGCGGGCAGTCGTGGGTCTTCACATAGTCACTCACGTGACTCCGAAGTAAAATTCCTCTCTGGTACAAGTTACACTTTGTCCATTTTTAGATACTGTGAAGACAATTCGACTCCAGCCATTAAATCGGGTTACTACTTGACATATGTTGATAAAAACTTTGTATCTCTTTGCTGTTATCTCTTTTCTTTGCTTGCTGCTATCTCTTTTCTTATTGAAATGAAGCACATATTACCTTTGTATAAAAATAATAATGAAATATATTCAGCAATATACAAATGAAATGATCTATTTTTAATGAACGAAAAACATTGATAACCACATCTTATGTTGCAAGGGGGAAAATCATTGATATTTTAGAGGCTTTTAAATAGGCACATCAATAGGTTTGGAGAGTTATTGATAATGTGAAGGCAGAGGAGATTAATTTAACAGCATGGACATTGGGACCGAAGGGTCTGTTGCTTTGCTGCACTGTTCAATGTTTTATGTTCTATAACGTATCAGCAGTTACACGCAGAGAAGTTGGAATTTACCCACAAACATTTATAAATCTGTGGAGTATTTTGCTTCTACCAAAGATCATGAACAGATCTATGAGAGGACGCATTTAGCACTCTACCAGAATATTGGTGCATGATAAAGCAAATATGTAACAAGCTTAACCCGCAAACTTGATACAAGCTTCCAATGAATATCGTAGATGCAAAGGTGCCTGTGCATAAATATATACTCTAACAGTTACATTATTCAGAATTCCCAGATTAATGGCAGTCATCCAGAACACATTTTTGGAAACTACTTTAACCTACAACTGAATAGATGCAACCTACTTTTATGTATGAATAAATAATATCCACATGGCTCTAAATTCTTCACAACTGATTCTTCTTGACCTGGTGAGACGCAGGAGGAGCCCGGCCAGGACTCACCCCACAGAGCCCAGTCCCTCCATCCACTAGAGTCTCCTAACCCCTGCAGAGTAGTTGTAAGATGGCTGATCCATGGACGGTTGCTGCTGGGACGCAAGTCAGGGCCTGATCAAACCCGGCTGCGTCGCCTGGACGAGGGTGTCTGATGTTGTGAGACCCAAAACACCCGATTACCCCAGGTCACATCACTGAGGATGCATCCCAGCGCATCTAGAAGATATATATTTTTCACACTGATATTTCTAATGTTAAGCACATACGCACAGGAACATACAAGAAATATGAGTGCAAATTTTGAACCCAAGGTCAATTATATGTCAATTATAAGTTGGATTTTTATTTATTATGATCAGGTGGATTAGTTTAATTTGAGTAGGTATTCAATTAAGCGATTGAAAGTGATTTGGGTGTGAAAGAAAGTTGGGAATGTGCCTTTCCACCCGATTCCCATTGTTGCATTAAATATTAGCCACATTGGCTGAATCCAAGATCTGTTGTTGAGAAGGTTGAGTAAATCCATGAACTGTATACCAGGGAAAAGCCAATATAAGTCTTGGATTCACTTTCCCCTTTACCCATGGATGTGCAGATACCTTGGTGTATACATGGGCAGTAAACTGGACTGGTCCAGGAATGCAGAGGCCCTGTGCAAGAAGGGACAGACACGGCTGTAATATTTTGAGAAAGCTCATCTCCTTCGACATCTGCAGTAAGATGCCAAGTCAACTAAAGAGAGTTTATTGTCATGTGTCCCAAATAAACAGATAAAGTGCAATAGGCTGTACCAGATTTCAGGCTCCTGTACCTTCTACCTGATGGCAATGGAGAGATGAGTGTGTGGCCAGGATGGTGTGGGTCCTTGATGATGTTGGCAGCCTTTTTGAGGCAGCGACTGCGATAGATCCCTTCAATGGTGGGGATCTTCTCAGGATGTAGAGGTGCTGATGTGCTTTCTTTATAATTGCATCAGTGTGCTGGGACCAGGAAAGATCTTCGGAAATATGCACGCCCAGGAATTTGACGCCCAAATTCCAAATATGCACGCCCAGGAAATATGCACGCCCAGGATGGTGGAAAAGGTTCTTGACCTTTTCCACCATCATCCCGTTGATATGAACAATACAATCGGTGGTAGCTAGTGCTATCTTCTCCACTGCCGTGTGCTGGGACATCAGGGTAATGGCTACGGATGCCAATAGGATCAACAAACTCATCCGGAAGACTGGCTCCGTCCTGAGGTTGGAGTTAGATTCATGGGGGGTGGTCTTGAAGGGGAGGATGCTCCTCAAACTGCGGAGCATCCTGGACAATACAGCTCACCCTCTCCATGGCACAGTAGTCAATCTGAGGAGAAACTTCAGCAACAGACTGATTCCACCAAGATGCAGGACAGAACGCCAGAGGAGATCCTTCTTCGCTGTGGCTATCAAACTGTACAATTCCTCCCCCTTCTGTTGTGGGGTAGACTGACCCCTCCCCCTCTCTCTCCCCAATCTCCGCACATCCCCATTCCTTTCCACTCATCACTTTAATTTCATGTTTCTTGTATTTTGTGTTTTTATGACTTTTGGCAGATCAATTTCCATCCTGGGATAAATAAAGTTATATCGTATCGAATCGAGAGGAATAGATCAGGAAAATGCAAAAATTCTCTTGCCTAGAGTAGGCGAATCGAGGACATAGGTTTAAGATGAAGGGGAAAAGATTTAATAGGAATCTGAGGGTACCTTTTTTACACAACGGGTGGTGGATGCATGGAACAAGCTGCCAGAGGAGGTGGTTGAGGCAGGGACTTTCCCAACACCTAAGAAACAGTTAGTCAGGCACATGGATAGGACAGGTTTGGAAGGACATGGACGAAATGCGGGAAGGTGGGACTAGCGTAGCTAGTACATGTTGGCCGGTGTGGGCAAGTTGGTCCGAATGGCCTGATTCCACACTGTATCACTCTATGACCTGCACCAGGATGCCCGAGGAATTATTCAAATCAATTTTGCAGGCTGTTGATCTGTGAAATTAAAACATCTTGTTTCCAATTCCCACCTGTGAAATCAAATAAAGGAGATAAATTTATACCCTAATTTAAAAAAAACATAGTGCGAGAGTAACTCGGAGGGTGAGGCTGCATGTGTGGAGGGAATGGAAAGGTGACATTTCGGGTTGAGACACTTCTTAGTGACTGAAACGTCATCTACCTCCACGGATGCTGCCTAACTTATTGAGTTACTCCAGCACTTTATGTTATTTTTCAATATTCCCACATTTGCCATTCCTTGTGTCTCCAGTCCACCCTAATTAATACTGACTCTCACATTTTGCGACAGATTGCAAGTTCTGTTTTTGTTTTATCGTGACCATGGTGCTTCATTGGTAAATTCTGGGTCTAAATTTACTTCCAGCCTCTGCGTTTACCCCTCTTAATTATTTTATTTTCATGTTCATAAATGATAGGAGCAGAATAAGGTCATTCGGCCTATCAAGTCTACTCCGTCATTCAATCATGACTGATATCTCTTTCCCTCAACTGCATTCTCCTGCCTTCTCCCCATAAGCCCTGACACCCATACCAATCAAGATGCTATCTATCTCTGCCTTAAAAATATCCACTGACGACCTCCACAGCCTTCTGTTGCAATACATTTCACCACCCTCTGACTGAAGAAATGTATCCTCACCTCCTACTTGAAGGAACATCCTTTAATTCTGAAGCTATGGACCTAGACTCTCCCACTAGTGGAAATATCCTCTCCACATCCACTATCCAGGCTTTTCACTAAGTTTCGATGAGCCCCCCCCCCCCCCCCCCACCTCATTTTACATTCAAACGGCATTGCAACAGAGCCACAACATTAATAAAAACATTTTAACTTGCTGAATGTCAGTGTTTAAATTCTTATCTTAATACCACAGTCACTTACATTTCCATTTGCTGAAGAAAGGAAATTCTCTGCATGGGAAGCCTACGCTGCTGGATTAAACCAAGCCAATAATTCCACCGCCTAGAATTTGATTTAAAGATAAATGATAGATAAATAAAATGAGCTGCACTCTGTGGAGTAACCATATTTATCAGGCGAAGAAGAGCACATTAGTTTTGGATGAGGTTGTTAAACTCTTACAGCTAAAGAAGATAGAAGTAAATATCTTTCCAAACAGCTTCCCTAGTGGAGAAGATCAGGGTGCTGTAATAATAGTGTTAATAGGCATTAGTTTGGGATATAGTGACAGTGTAGATCCATTGTATTGAACTATTTAACACCAAATATCTACCAAGCAGAAACTGGTTCAGCGCAGATATACAGTAGCTTCCAGCCATGGCGATAAACTTTGAAGAAGGTTCCTTGCTGCTCCATTTAAGTTGATTACTTAAATTATCTTGCCAGATTCCGTTCATTCATTCATCATCGTTGAAAACATTAGCGACGCAGTGGTGCTGGTTTCCAACGGGAACAGTGACGGACACACCACACATCTCTGTCTTCCAGTTCCTGCGAACCTCCGCTGCTGGAAGTATAGGATTTTGGTGTGTGTGCTTTATCAGCATTCCTTACAACGACAGTGATCGCAACTTCTAATGAAGTGTGGATGGCCGTTGGCTCACAAGAAGCTCATCCACCCTTTGACAGGTCTTGTTTTTGGTCCTGCAGAGGGTCCACAGCCCCCTCCTCACCTGGCAAACCAGGTAGGGGAGACGGTTTAGACCATGGAGCAGGTAGCATGGGATTACATGGTACCCGTGGTGGAAGCAACTCTAATGCTGGACCACAGTGCTGTCTCGGTATTAATCAGTTTCAATAGACAATAGGTGCAGGAGTAGGCCATTCGGCCCTTCAAGCCAGCACCGCCATTCAATGTGATCATGGCTGATCATTCCCAATCATTACCCCATTCCTGCCTTCTCCCCATATCCCTTGACTCCGCTATCTTTAAGAGCCCTATCTAGCTCTCTCTTGAACGTATCCAGAGAACCGGCCTCCACCTCCCTCTGAGGCAGAGAATTCCACAGGCTCACAACTCTCTGTGTGAAAAAGTGTTTCCTCGTTCGTTCTAAATGGCCTACCACTTATTCTTAAACTGTGGCCCCTGGTTCTGGACTCCCCCAACATCGGGAACAGGTTTCCTGCCACCAGTGTGTCCAAACCCTTAACAATCTTATGTTTCAAAAAGATCACCTCTCATCCTTTAGATTGTACAAGCTCCATTCTCTCAGCATATGACAGTCCCGCCATCCTGAGAATTAACCTTGTAAACCTGCGCTGCGCTCCCTCAATAGCAAGAATGTCCTTCCTCAAATTAGGGGACGGAAACTGCACACAATACTCCAGGTGTGGTCTCACTAGGGCCCTATACAACTGCAGAAGGACTTCCTTGCTCCTCTACTCAACTCTTCTTGTTTTGAAGGCTAACATGCCATTCGCTTTCTTCACTACCTGCTGTATCTGCATGCGTACTTTCATTGACTGATGAACAAGGAGCCCCAGATCCCATTGTACTTCCCCTTTTCCCAACTTGACGCCATTTAGATAATAATCTGTCTTCCTGTTTTTGCTACCAAAGTGGATTACGTCACATTCATCCACATTAAACTGCATCTGCCATGCATCTGCCCACTCACCCAAGTTGTCCAAGTCACCCTGCATTCTCATAGCATCCTCCTCACAGGTTACGCTGCCACCCAGCTTTGTGTCATCTGCAAATTTACTAACGTTACCTTGAATCCCTTCATGTAAATCATTGATGTGTATTGTAAATAGCTGCGGTCCCAGCACCGAGCTTTCCGCAGTACCCCACTAGTCACTGCCTGTTATTCTGAAAGGGACCCGTTAATCCCTACTCTTTGTTTCCTGTCTGCCAAGCAATTTTCTATTCATGTCAGCACTCTACCCCCCCCCCCCCCCCTCCCCCATACCACATGCCCTAATTTTGTCCACTGATCTCCAATGTAGGACCTTATCAATTGCTTTCCGAATGTCCAGGTACGCTATATCCACTGGCTCTCCCTCATCCATTTTCCTAGTTACATCCTCCAAAAAATCCAGCAGATTAGTCAAGCATGATTTCCCCTTCGTAAATCCATGCTGACTAGGACCGATCCTGTTACTGCTATCCAAATGTGTCCATCTTTTGTAATTGACTCCAGCATCATCCCCACGACCAATGTCAGTTTAACTGGCCTATAATTCCATGTTTTCTCTCTCCCGCCTTTCTTAAAAAGTGGGATAACATTAGCTACCCTCCAATCCGCAGGAACTGATCCAGAATCTATAGAACATTGGAAAATGATCACCAATGCATCCACGATTTCTAGAGCCAATTCCTTAAGTACCCTGGGGTGCAGACCATCAGGCCCTGGGGATTTATCAGTTCCATCAGTCTACTCAACACCATTTCCTGCCTAATGTGGATTTCCTTCAGTTCTTCCATCACCCCTGATCCTCTGGCCACTAGTACATCAGGAAGATTGTTTGTGTCCTCCTTAGTGAAGACAGAACCAAAATAACTGTTCAACTCATCTGCCATTTCCTTGTTCCCCATAATAAATTTTAGAGACAAGTTGCTAAACTGTGCACTATCACAGGAAGTTCCAGGTAGAAGTTAAGACATTTCAAGAACCTTCTCAGTAAAGATGTGGTTAAGTTAATATATTGTCCTAATATCTCAGTTCAACACAAGATTGGTGCAAACCGACATTTTAAGCCATTTTCATACTCTTCTTTGGGCATCTCTTCAACACCCGATTCCTGTATGAAGTCTCCACAGCTTTAATTTAAAGGCAAGTAAAAGTCAAATAACAATTGAATAAAATACCATTCTGTATATGCTTCCAACTTTTTAATACAATGTTGCTCCTAAGCAGGTAGACGAGACTACCGAACATTGACTCCATCTACATTTCACGCTGCCTCAGGATAGCAGTCAACATAATCAAAAGACGTTCCCACCCTGTTATTCCTCCTTCATCCCCGCCTCTCTTCCCCTCTGTTATCAGCCATCTGATGGCCCTTCCATAAGCTAGGGCACTGTCCAATTCTCCTCTACCCCATTGCGGACAATGGACTTTAAATGGTCACTGAAATGGTTATGCTACAATATTGTTTTTCAGTTTGGCTAGATTATATTTATGTATTGTATTCTCTGATTTGTTTGGATAGCATGCAAAACAAAACTTTTCACTGTAACTTGGTACACTTAACAATAATAAACCTGAGCCTAAAGCTAAAGAATGTATTAAAAAACTATTTTATTAAGTAATATTAAAAAGAGATGATAACTCTGTCGCAGCAAATTTAAGTTCTGATTTTCCTCCAGCAACTCATTGGATAAAAAGATGTAAGACTGTCCGTTTGAAAAAAAAAACTTGTGTGATTCAGCTATTAGTTTCAATGGGTGAGAAAGATAAGTATGGTTGAACTTTAGAAAATGTTATGGGCCATTACAACTGTGCAGGCCTCAGAGGCTCATAAACTGAATAATCTTCCACCTTCATCTTTGGTGGGAAAAGGTTAATCTATTTTATTTATTGAATAACCAAGATGAAGGATTCACATTGAGAGCAAGGAAATGATTGATGATTATAAGGAAAAAGAGAGGACAATTCAAAAGAGAGGTGGCCTTTAGCATGTTGTTGAAATCAAGATGGTGATGAGGTTGCTGAGGCCATACTTGAATGGCTCAGTTTTGCTTTATGAAAAATGCCATTAAACTGAAAAGGGTTCAGAAAAGCTTAACTAATGTGTTGCCAGGACTCGAGGGCGTGAGCTACAGGCAGAGTTTGGGCAGGCTGAGACTTTATTCCTTGGAGCAGAGGAGAATGAGGAAAATCAAGAACTAGAGGGCATAGGTTGACATGAGAGGGGAAGGATTTATAGGAATCTGAGGCTTTAGACTTTACTTTAGAGTTTGGAGATACAGGCCCTTCGGCCCACTGACTCCACCCCGACCAGCACACTGACCCCGTACACTAACACTAGGCACACACTAAGGACAATTTCCAATTATACCAAAGCCAATTAACTTACAAACCTGTATGCCTTTGGCGCGTGAAAGGAAACTGGAGCACCCGGAGAAAAGCCACGTGGTCAGAGAGAATATACACACTCTGTACAGACAGCACCTGTAGGCAGGATCGAACCCAGGTGTCTGGTGCTATAAAGCAGCAGCTCTGCCATGGCCCCACTGTGCCACCCCTGACAAGCAACTTTTTCACACAAAGAGAGAGGAGGGGGGGATATGGAATGAGCTGCCAGAGGAGGTAGTTGAGGCAGGTGCAATAACAGTTAGAAGACATTTGGGCAGGTACACGGATAGGAAAAATTGAGAAATATGGGCCTAATGTCGGTAGATGGGAGATGGTGGTTGGCATTGACGTGTTGGGTCAAACAGCCTGTTTCTGTGCTGCATAACCTCAGCAACTCCAACTGGCACATCTGTGGAATGCACATCTGTGGATTCTGAACACTGGAGGAAACACAAGCAGGATCACACTTGGATCTCTGGTGCTGTGAGGCAGCAGGTCGACTGCACACAGACAGCAATGACACTGAGACACTGTAGCTGTGAGGCAGCAGTGCTGCTGCACCACTGACTCCACTCACAGAGAGCAGTGGGCATCACGATCGAACCTGAGACACTGGAACTGTGAGGAAGCAGCGCTGCTGAACCATACTTTCTTGCCCTGTCACTCCTGCAGCTGTGATAGACAAAAGCAACAATACTATGGGAGCTCTTCCAAGTTCCTCTCCAGTAGACACAATCCAGCTTGCACTAGTTCAATATTATCCCACTTCCACATCCTACATACTTGACCCTGTTGCTTTATTGTTATTCTGTTACCAAAATGAAGCACATGGAATTCCCTAAAATAATGAGAGGTGAACGCCCTTTGATTAGGGAGTTGGAGCTGCGGTATAGATTCCAATGACCAAGTCTTTAAACATTTTGATATAGTTTGCTGATTCTGAATTGTTGGTTATTTTAGCAATGTTTCATATCTGCCATCAGGATGTCACTGATGGCAGATATGAGAGTCTCTGCAGGAATGATTCTGAACAGCAGTCATTATATCCATTAGGGAATAAAAAGGAAATTACAGTATGTCTACTTTCTCTTTGGTAAGTTCGTATGATGGGCAAGCTTCCACCTTGGTTCAGCTGTTCATGTATTTTCATCTTGTCACTCGGTCGGTGTATGGACTGTGAATTGTGCAGAATAGAACTAAACATCTATATAATTAAAAGTCTCATCTTGACCACTTCCTGTCTGCGCTGAATATTGATTTTAGAAAAAATGCTACCATATATTGCTATGATTTTTGGCCATCTTACTCACAGTCCTCTTCCGCTGAGCAGGCCCCGAGGATTCCCATCAATGAAAAATAAAAAAGTGATGAGTGTTTAAAAAACCTTGAGATCCTCTTGCCTGTCAATCACTGCGATGAAGGTAATGCCCCTTCCGGGAAGGGGGGGGGGGGGGGGGGGGGGGCAGGACTATAAAACCCCGGATGCCTGGACATGACTCAGTCACTTTGCAAGATCACGAAGGAGAGGCCACGACTCACATTCTAAGCTGTGAATCTTCTGAACTATGAGTTTGCAATGTACTTGCAATAAATGATTTGTTAGCCCTTAATGACAATGCCATGAGTTGTTTGGCCTGCTGCCTTGCCTGTGCTTGAAACTGCAATGCTTTATTAGGTCCGACTGTGTTTGGAAGGAATAATTGCTTTATTAGGTCCGACTGTGTTTGGTTCAAAAGTCCCGCTCATTTCGTGACTTCCTCTTAGTGGACAGATCGTGCTGATTGAGTATTTTCCGGTGAGTGCAGAGGTTGCGCTGATTGCGTAATTTCTGGTAAGTGCAGACGTCACGCTGATTGCGGCCCCAAAGTGGAGAGGACGCACTCAGCCGTTTGCGTGTTCAAGAAAGTTTGCTGCCATATATATGGTGTGTGAGTCAGTGAGTGTGTGTGCATGTATATGTGTGTGAGTGTGTGTGTGTGTGTGTGTGTGTGTGTGTGTGTGTGTGTGTGTGTGTGTGTGTGTGTGTGTGTGTGTGTGTGTGTGTGTGTGTGTGTGTGTGTGTCTGAGTGTGTGTGTGTGTCTGAGTGTGTGTGTGTGTGTGTGTGTGTGTGTGTGTCTGTCTGTGTCTGTCTGTGTGTGTGTGTGTGTGTGTGTGTGTGTGTGTGTGTGTGTCTGTGTGTGTGTGTGTGTGTGTGGGTGTGTGTGTGAGTGGGTGTGTGTGTGAGTGGGCGTGTGTGTGAGTGGGCGTGTGTGTGAGCGTGTGTGTGTGTGTGCGTGAGTGGTCTCAGTGACTGAGCTGCCAGCCCAATAATCCATTTGGCCCACAATGTCCATACTAGCCCTCTGGAAACCAGTCCCTTCAGCCGACAACACCATGCTAGCGCTCCAGAACGTCCCCCCCGGCCAGCAATATTGGAATTGGTGGAGAGATGGAATATTGCATTGGGGGACCAGCCCTCCCGTGTGAAGCTGGGAGCCAACGTGTCCCACTTAGTCTAGTGCCCATTTATATTTCACCTGAACGAATTAGTTTAGTGTGTCACGTCAGTGCAGCAGTAAAGCCGCTACCTCACAGTGTCAGAGATCCGGGTTCAATCCTGGCTATGGGTGCTGTCTGTATGGAGTTTGTACATTCTCCCTGTGATCGCGTGTGTCTTCTCCGGATGCTCTGGTTTCCGTCCACATTCGAAAGATGTGCAGGTTTGTAGATTGATTGGATTCAGTAAATTGCCCCTTAGTGCGTTAGATCTGAAAGTGGGATAACATAGAACTAGTGCACAGGTGATCGGTGGTTGGTGTGAACTCGGGGACCCAAGGGCATGTTCCCACTCTGTATCTCTAAACTGAAACTCTCTAAACTAATTGTGGATGTTCAACTTTAATTAGTCACATACAGTTGATCAACAGGAAATTGAAATGTTCCAAAAGCTGGACTAACTCCAGCAAGCATCTGAAGGCACTGGCAAAAAATATTACCAATCCTGCCTCTACTGAGAGCACCAAATTCACTGAAAGGGAAAGTGACCCATTGTCCTCTTTTATCACTGAGACCATTGTTGCACATGTCCGACTCTGCAAAGCAGACACGTTTTTCCAAATTCCCTTATGAGAAGAGATTATCATGTGAATGGAGTGCTTAAAGGCTCCTTGAAGAAGTGCAATATGGTATTGAGAACCTCAGGACTCTGTATGAGGAGCACACAGTTTTAGTTTAGTTTAGCGAAACAGTGCGGAAACAATCCCTTCGGCCCACTGAGTCCGCACCGACCAGCGATTCTCATGCATTAGCACTATCCTATACACACTTGGGACAATTTACATTTATTCCAAACCAATTAACCCACAAACCTGTACATCTTTGGAGTGTGGGAGGAAACCGAAGATCTTGGTGAAACCCCACGCGGTCACGGGGAGAACATAAAACTCTTTACAGACAGGATCGTCGGGATCGATCCCGGGTCCCCGGCGCTGCAAGCGCTGTATGGCAGCAACTCTACAGCTGCACCACCATGCCGCCCCACAGGATCCCTACGAAAGCAGTGGAAAGAATACACCTCCTCAAAGACTGCCTACCTTTCTGCCTACCTTTCTACCTTTCTGCCCCGCCAAGCAGGGTTGAATCATTCAATGGTTCTTTATTGTCACGAATGCACAGCACAGTGAAATGATTTTGCACAACCACAAATGTACGATCGCCATATTTACGCACTGTTTACAAACCCTGTCCAAGCTGTGGAAGAATCTGTGGTTCAGACATTGACCTCATTACCTACTCCAGGACTCACAAACCCAAGAATGGAAGAAAGTCATCTTTGATCAGGAGGAACTACAGAAGTAGTTCAAAAATCAATCAAAAATCAAAAAGGACGTTAAATAGATTGCCAACTTGATGTCACCCTGTTTAATATTATCAGATAGGGTCAAAATAATGCAATTGAATTGGGCCATGGTCCTTAAATATCCTTTCCAACATGGCAACTATCATCTGCACTGCAAGATAATGGAACGTCAAAATGCTGCATGACTCTACGACAAACACAATTTAGGAATCCTTACTGACACTTGCGGGAATAAAACTAAGTATAAATATAATTATGTATTTAATTGTTAAATAATGTACGTAAAAGGAAATAAAGAATAGGAAAGAAAAAGTAGAATTAAGAGAAGGAACAAGAGAGAGAGATTAAAGGAAATATAAAAGTTTTAATGCATTTTTAAGAAATAGAAATGTATGCATTAATAAAGCTCTGAAAGAATGAGAATCCATCTCTAAATTAATTTACTCCTTTAAAAATTCACTTCCTCTTTACAGGACAAGTATTGAAATTAAAAGCCACATACGAGTTTCAAAATCTATGAAGAACCCCATGGAAATGCAGAGCAACCTTGGCAGTAACTATCAGATCTTCAAGATATCTATAACTAAACCTGCAATTCTGAAATACCTTTGTTGCTTTTTTTAAACGTCCCACTCACTGTAACTGATCTCCACTTAACACGATTGTTTTCAACAATGTTGCTGTTCCGCCCACTCTTCCTACTTCTCTCTCCTCCTCAAGGACATTATTTTGTCTGGTACATTAAATTCTCATTCATGCCCAGCTTGCAGACATTTGACCTTGGGTTAATTTATGTTGCTAATTGACTTGTTTCATTAAGTTAGCAGTATGCTTCTTATTTCGTACTTGGATCTTATTTTATACTCTGCGATTCTACGCTGTGTGGTGGCATATGGAACAAATTGCCAGAGGAGGTAGTTATGGCAGGTATGACAGCAACATTTAAAAGACAATTGGACTGGTACATGGATAGGAGAGGTTTCGAGGAATACTCGACCAAGTGCAGACCCTCTACCGACCCTCGCAATGTTCCAGCACTCATCCATAGCCCCCAACTGCGCAGGCATGGCTGACGGGTTCTTGTTGTGACACAACCCCCTCACACACAATAACCCCCCTCCACACTCACACTAACCACCCTCCCACACACACTAACCCCATATCTGTCTCTCCGTCTCTCTCTATCTCGATATCTGTGTCTCTGTCACCTGTCCCACCCTCTCCTTTTCCCTAACCTCGGTCACTACCGGGTGGTAGCTGAGATCCTATTGTGATGTTATTGTCAGCTGCCGGAATGTTCTGGCTGTGTATGTAAATTAAATCCCATTATGATTGGAGGACTGTGAGATGCCATTGTGATGTCATCACTTGAACCTGCCAAAAAAAATTCACAGCAGAGTCACAGTTATTCTTCTCAAAGTGGGCTTTTTAAAAGTTTAAATATCAATAACTTGTGAAATATAACATCAAATCTGAAGGAAACTTGACACAAACAACCACGGGACAAATGTGGGTGAGGTGGTGTAAACATTTTAGCGCTATTGTGTACTGTTTTGGCGCAGATACCATCTCAATCACACACACGCATAAACAAGACAAGACTTTTAATAGTATGTAGATAGATAGATGGACCAAATGTGAACAGGTGGGACTAGTGTAGATAGGGCATCTTGGTCAGCAAGGGCCAGTTGGGATGAATGGCTTGTTTCCATTCTGTATGACTCTATCACTCTATCTTTGCTCTCAATGTATTCTCACTTCTGGACTACAGGTATGTAGATTAATTAGCTTTGGTAAAATTGTAAATTGTCCATATGTGTAAGATAGTGCTAGTGTGTGGGTTTCGCTGGTCGGCTCAGACTCGGTGGGCTGAAGGGCTTGTTTCCGTGCTGTATCTCTAAAATAAAATAAACTAAACTCCCTTTTCATCCCCAAGGTTTCTTGCGTATGCAAACATGGATCCTAGCCTGCACCATAGCTCTTATAATCAGGTTTTTACGAGATGATGAGTTTCATTGACTTTCTACATGAGCATGGTAGTGCCAATGGCAAATTTAACAGTGCCATGCCACTGCCTTTGGGCATTTAGAAACTTCAAAATGAATCTAAAAATTTTTACAGAAATCCTGGATTACCAACCAACAGACACTTTTATGAGGGATACCTGTGTAAAAAACAATATGGGGAAAATTATTTCCAGATGAATGGAGGTCTGAGACTTGAAATCTCAACTTTGTATGGTTATTGAGGCTTCAGTTCCCATTTAATTGCTGAAATCACCAATTATATTCAGTTTCATGTTCTCAGCAGCTTGACTATCATGCTTCTAAATCTGTTCTATTGAAAACTGTCGTAGATTCCAGTAAACTTCCTTTGAACTGCTTCCACTTTATTAACATCCTGAATGAAAAAGGAGTCCAAAATTGTACCTGTTGTGCCAAATAACGACAAAAAATGCTGCAGTAACGCAACGGGACCGGCAGCATTCCTGGAGAACATGGTTAGGTTATGTTTTGGGTCTGGACGTTTCTTCAGACTGGTCTGGAACTCCAAACTACTGACTCCAAACAAGGTTTAAAATGGGATTCCACTACTGGCCACATCTTCCCATCTCCACTCCTTTCTGCTTTCCGCAGAGACCGTTCCCTCCGTAACTCCCTGGTCAATTCGTCCCTTTCCACCCAAACCACCCCTTCCCTGGGTAATTTCCACTGCAACTGCAGGAGATGTAACATTGTCCCTTTACCTCC
The DNA here is from genome assembly GCA_035221665.1 of Okamejei kenojei. NCBI lineage: Eukaryota > Metazoa > Chordata > Chondrichthyes > Rajiformes > Rajidae > Okamejei > Okamejei kenojei. The sequence goes on from CM069131.1 coordinate 122,136,182, forward strand.
ACCCTCGACCTAATCAGTCTTTCCAGGTGAGGCAGAGGTTCACTTGCACCTCCTCCAACCTCAATTACTGGATCCATTGTTCCAGGTGTCAACTTCTCTACATCGGCGAGACCAAGCGCAGGCTCAGCGATCGTTTAGCTGATCACCTCCGCTTAGTCCGTCGAAACCAACCCGATCTCCCGATTGTTCAGCACTTCATCTCCTCCTCCCATTCCGAATCTGACCATCCTGTCCTGGGCCTCCTTCATTGTTAGAGTGAGGCCCAGTGCTAATTGGAGGAACAGCACCTAATATTTTGCTTGGGTACTTTACACCCCAGCGGTATGAACATTGACTTCTCTAATTTCAGATAGCCCTTGCTTTCTCCTTCCTTCCCCTCCCCCTTTCTAGTTCTCCTCCAAGTCCTACTGTCTCCTCCGACTTTCTATCTTCTTCCCCCACCCCGCCATCAGTCTGAAGAAGGATCTTGACTCAAAAACGTCACCCATTCTTTCTCTCTGTGGATGCTGCCTCACCCGCTGAGTTATTCCAGCATTTTGTGTCTACCTGAGGTCTTACCAATGATCTGTTTAACTATTGATGCATAACCTCCCTGTTTTTGCATTTAATTCCCTGGTATGAAATTATAATATTCTGTAGACCGAAGGAACTACAGGTGCTGAAATCTTAAACAATGGACAATAGGCAATACAGTGGCTTGCAAAAGTATTCATACCCCTTGAATATTTCCACATTTTGTCACGTTACAACCACAAACATAAATGTATTTTATTGGGATTTTATGTGATAGACCAACATAAAGTGGTGCATAATTGTGAAGTGGAAGGAAAATGATACATGGTTTCCAAATTTTATTACAAATAAAAAACTGAAAAGTGTGGCGTGCAAAAGTATTCAGCCCCCTTGGGTCAATACTTTGTAGAACCGCCTTTCGCTGCAATTACAGCTGCAAGTCTTTTGGGGTATGTCTCTACCAGCTTTGCACATCTAGAGACTGAAATTTTTGCCCATTCTTCTTTGCAAAATAGCTCAAGCTCAGTCAGATTGGATGGAGAGCATCTGTGAAAAGCAATTTTCAAGTCTTGCCAGAGATTCTCAATTAGGTTTGGACTTTGACTGGGCCATTCTAACACATGAATATGCTTTGATCTAAACCATTCCATTGTAGCTCTGGCTGTCTGTTTAGGGTTGTATCCTGCTGGAAGGTGAACCTCCGCCCCAGTCTCAAGTCTTTTGCAGACTCTAACATGTTTTCTTCAAAGATTGCCCTATATTTGGCTCCATCCATCTTCCCATGAATTCTGACCAGCTTCTCTGTCCCTGCTGAAGAAAAGCATCCCCACAGCATGATGCTGCCACCACTATGTTTCACAGTGGGGATGGTGTGTTCAGGGTAATGTGCAGTGTTAGTTTTCCACCACACATAGTGTTTTGCATTTAGGCCAAAAACTTCAATTTTGGTCTCATCAGACCAGAGCACCTTCCTCCACATGTTTGCTGTGTCCCCCACATGGCTTGTGGCAAACTGCAAACGGGACTTCTTAACGGCTTTGTTTCAACACTGGCTTTCTTCTTGCCACTCTTTCATAAAGGCCCGATTTGTGGAGTGCATGACTAATAGTTGTCCTGTGGACAGATTCTCCCACCTGAGCTGTGGATCTCTGCAGCTCCTCCAGAGTTACCATGGGCCTCTTGGCTGCTTCTCTGATCAATGCTCTCCTTGCCTGGCCTGTCAGTTTAGGTGGACGGCCATGTCTTGGTAGGTTTGCAGTTGTGCCATACTCTTTCCATTTTCGGATGATGGATTGAACAGTGCTCCGTGAGATGTTCAAAGCTTGGGATTTTTTTTATAACCTAACCCTGCTTTAAACATCTCCACAACTTTATCCCTGACCTGTCTGGTGTGTTCCTTGGGCTTCATGATGCCCAAGGAACATTGTTTGTTCACTAATGTTCTCTAACAAACCTCTGAGGCCTTCACAGAACAGCTGTGTTTATACTGAGATTTGATTACACACAAGTGGACTCTATTTACTAATTAGGTGACTTCTGAAGGCAATTGGTTGCACTGGATTTTATTTATGGGTATCAGAGTAAAGGGGGCTGAATACTTTTGCACGCCACACATTTCAGTTTTTTATTTGTAAAAAAAATTTGAAAACCTTGTATCATTTTCCTTCCACTTCACAATTATTTGCCACTTTGTGTTGGTCTACCATATAAAACCCCAATAAAATATATTTACGTTTGTGGTTGTAACGTGACAAAATGTGGAAAAGTTCAAGGGGTATGAATACTTTTGCAAGCCACTGTAGGTGCAGCAGTAGGCTATTCGGCCCTTCAAGCCAACTCCACCATTCAATGTGATCATGGCTGATCATCCACAATCAGTACCCCGTTCCTGCCTTCTCCCCATATCACCTGACTCCACTATCTTTAAGAGCCCTATCTAGCTCTCTCATGAAAGCATCCAGAGAAACGGCCTCCACCGCTCTCTGAGGCAGAGAATTCCACTGACTCACAACTCTCTGTGTGAAAAAATGTTTTCTCATCTCCGTTCTAAATGACTGCTTTAAATGGCTATTCTTAAACTGTGGCCCCTGATTCTGAGGAAAAACTGATGGAAGAATTCAGTTGATCAGGCAACACCTGGGGAGGAAATGGTAAGAGTACAAATCGGGTCAGGCCTCTTCTTTAGACTGTTCTGTAGTTGCTTTGCCTCCCTTTTTAGCTTTTTGCGAATCATGCATTAGGATGCCAACTACAAACATTTCTCTTCTATAAAATATACTAATTTTCTATTTCACTTGCCAGGTTGGACAATGCCATCTAACAGGTTTTTATTTCAGGGATACCCGTGGCAAAAATAATATGGAAAATAATTTCCAGATGAATGGAGATCTGAGACCTGAAACTCAATTATGTATGGACATTGAGGCTGCAGTTCCTGCTGAATTGCCGAGAGCTCCAATTAAATTCAGTTTCATGTTCTCAGCAGCTTGGACATCATGCTTCCAAATCTGTTTTATTCAAAACTGTCAATGCAATCCCATAAATGATCTCTGAACTGTTTCTAACATTAACATCCTGAATTAAAAAGCAGATCAAAACTGTACTCATCGCACCAAATAACAAGACAAAATGTTGCAATAACTCAGCGGGACAGGTGGCATTCTTGGAGAACATGGATAGGTGGTGTTTTGGATCTGCACCCTTCTTCAGACAGGGCGGCATGGTGGCACAGCAGTAGAGTTGCTGTGTTACAACGCCAGAGACCCGGGTTCGATCTAAACTGAAAAACAAAAAACTATAAGTTATACCGGTAGTTGCTAAATTTGCTATAAAATTTATATGAAATAAAGACAGGTCGAAAAGTACATTTTGAAGAAGCCATAAGGATGTTAAGGAGGGGTGCAAATGGACTGGGAATGGAGAATGATCTGCCATTCGAGTACAATGTGGAAGATGTGGCTTTCTTTTAAATTTAGAAATACTGCAGGGAAACAAGCTCTGTGTCCCACTGAGTCTGCACCAACCTGCGATCTCCGCACATTCACACTATCCTACACACACCAGGGACAATTTATACCAAGCCAATTAACCTACAAATCTCTACACCTTCGGAGTGTGGGAAGAAACCGAAGGTTGCAGAGAAAATCCATAACAGGGAGAAGGTACAAACTCCATATAGTCAGCACCCGTAATCGGGATGGAACCCGAGTCACCGGCGCTGTAAGGAAGCAACTGTACTGTTGCACCACCATGCCATCCATCACATATATAAATTGGCAATAGATTAAGTCACAGCATACCCCTTTCTGCATTTTGCTATTTAAGAAAGGATCCATTTAAGCCAACCACCTATTACATTCAGGAAAGACACAAATACTGGAGTAACTCAGCAGGTAAGGCAGCATCCCTGAAGATAGGGGTGAAGTCTGAAGAGTGTCCATATCCAAACATCACATAACCATGTTCTACAGGGATGCTGCCTGACCCACTGAGTTACTCCAGCATTTTGTGTCTTTCCTTGGTAAACCAACATCTGCAGTTCCTTGTTTCTCTTATTTCCTTCAAGCAAGTTTTCTATCCCTGTAAACATGTTAGCCCCTACATCATGAACGTTAACTTTGTACACTGACCTTTGGAATTGCTGGCATCCTATTCAGAAGAGTAAGACATACATTGTGTGTGAAAACTGATATTGCAATACAGTATTAATGACTGGCAGTTATACCTGTGACAGATGTAATCCTTGGATTTAAATGGGTGAAGTAATAAGTTATTTAAATAATTGTCTCCATTTTACTCTTAATATCAAGGGATTATTTTTCTATGTATTCAGATAAAGTAATATGCATTAATTTATTTTTCACTTCCATATATTTGCTGAATATTTAGCAGCTAGGGAATATTTTTGCTTGTCAGAAATTTTATGTAAATGAACGCAATGTAATTGTTCATGAAATACGCGTTGTAAACATTGTCCTCACATTAGGCTTGCAAATAAAAAAATCAGGACATTCAAGAATAAGATAATATATCTTGGAGCGAGAGTACTTTAAGCATTTGGTCTTATGAGCGAGCCAATGTGTTTCTGTTAAAAGAGCACCATTAGGAATTTTTGCAGTGAAAATCAGAAGTGTCTAATGTCAAACAAACCTGTCAGTTCATATGATGTGACATTGCATCAGACTTCAGCTCTTCCAGGCACTTTCAATAATGCAGTGAGTCGCTTAAGTAGCATCCATTTTGTGCTCAACATCATCGACATTATTGAAATGATTTTTATAAACCTTACACACTGGCAACAATCTACTTGGATTGTGCTGCTGCTGCTGTTGATAATTATCGTCATTACGTCATTATCATCTTAACCACTCACCTCCCCTGCAAACTGACAGTACACTAATTGTACTCGGCAGCCCTCTGCTCCGCAATGTCAGTGGTTCGCGGAGTGTTTGTATGGCACTAACAAGACTCAGTCTGCCTGTGCAGCTTGTGTGATGCGAGAGCGTGCAACATCATTTGGACTACTGTGGCTAGCCTCTGACTCATGAGTGGTGAGGGGGTTACAATCAGCTATTCATTCCCCCTCGTTGATTGCTATCCAGCCAAGAACACGGGCAGCATGGTGGCGCAACGGCAGAGTTGCTGCCTTAGTACTTGCAGCGCTGGAGACCTGGGTTCGATCCCGACTACAGGTACTGTCTGTACGGAGTTAGTACGTTCTCCCCATGACCGCGTGTGTTTTCTCCGAGATCTTCCGTTTCCTCCCACACACCAAAAACGTACAAGTGTGTTAATTAATTGGCTTGGCATAGGTGTAAATTGTCTCTAGGGTGTGTAGGATAGTATTAATGTGCGGGGATCGCTGGTCGTTGCGGACTTGATGGGCCAAAGGGCCTGTTTCCACGCTATATCTCTAAAGTAAACTAAACACTCAGGCTTTATTTAGGTTTGGCAAGGTAAATATCAGTGGAGCAACACACCATTCTCTACGACATTACAAGTCACGGTTCTAAGCGAAGAATTATAAAGAATATTCAACACGCATCTTAAATAAATAAAATGTAATAAAATGGAAGTGCAAATGCTGGTTTATACCAAAGATAGATACAACATGCTAGAATAACTAAATAGGTCAGGCAACAGCTCTGGGGAAAATGGATAGGTGATGTTTCGGGTCAATGGCAATTTTGAGTTCCGACCCGAAACGTCATCTATCTATTTTCTCCAGAGATGCTTCCTGACCCACTGATTTACTCCAGCTTTTTGTTTCTATCTTCAGCTTAAATAATTAATTGTTTCTAAGTTCCCGTGGCAAGAATAACAAATATGTTTCGATTTATTCAAAAATTATTATGTCCACCTTAAAATGCAGACTGCTAAACCTCCAAAAAATATATAAAATATAATCACAACATTTTGGGAACACCTAGCATCTGTTGAAGGAAAAACAGAGTTGAAAATATCAAGCAGAAGACCATTGGACAGAACTATGATGAGATAAAATATGTTGGTTTTAAATTGCAGAGAGCTTGAGAGTATGAGGGAGAGGATAAAGAAACCAGGAGAGGTCAGAGATGTGGTGGTGATAACATGCTAGTATAGATCATGGAACATCCGCCAGGCGCATGCGCGTCATACTTCAAAGCAGCGGCGTGAAAACACAGAAAACAATAGCCAAATTCACTGACATATCAACTGAATCAAAGACAAATCCCAAATAAACAAATTTTTAGGATGTCTCTAACTTGGATTTGGGTGGATGGACCAGGAACCCTAACCTTTTAAACAGTTATTTGGTTGCTGAAACTTATTCCTCAGCTGTCTCCTGAGTGTTGCTTATGATTAAAATATCATCTAGATAAGCCATTACCATGTGATTCTGGGCCCAAAGTAGCGTCAACACGGGTTTCAACAATTTCTTGAATAGCCTATGAACTGAGATTAACTCATTGGGTAATGTTTTAAATTGCCACAGCTGTCCCATCCAACTAAATTTCAAGTATCTCCGATACTGATGATAAATTGGTACTGAATAACATGCATCTTTCAGATCTATAGTTGCCATATAACAGCCTTGAGATAACAGCCATTTCGCAGTATTGAAGGTGTCCATTTAAAAAATGCCTATACTGAACATAGGAATTTAACTGGTTTAGGTCCAGATTGCCGCTACATCCCCCCTCTTTTCTCTGTCTGGGGAATATATTGGACAGAAATTGTTGAGGATGGTTTATCGTCCTCTCAATTACTGTTTTTTTCGGACAAAACCGTAATTTCTTCTTTTACCTGCTGAGTTTTTGCAGAACACCCCAATACTCTATTTAGGCATATTGTGTACAGGCGGATCAATTCCTGACATAAACTGTATTCAAGCTTGACACAGTGTCTATTACAAACTGATGAGATGTTATACAGCACCATTCATCATAACCAGTTGCAACCTACCCCCAACCGGAGGTTGTTTCCCAGAGTCTTATCCTGGACAGAATGAATCACCTGTACCTCTACAGTCGGCCTTTACTCCTTCTTCCCATATTGGGGTTGTAGCTGGGATACACAGGTGAGTAATACCGTCGTCCCACTGGCCCCACTCTGCTTGGTCCTGCCCCTGGATCCATCAACCTTCGCACTGAAAACGATCTGCGAGGTGGCATCCTGGCAGAAGGGGCGTATGTCTTCACGAGATGGATTGTTTTGGCATGTTCCTCCAAGTCCTTGACTTGTTTGAGGAGGTCCACCCCAAATAAATAATCTGGGCTTGGATATTGGTGGACCTACATAGAGCTGCAAACTTCGGGTTCAACGTCGGTTTGATGGCTATCTTCCTGATGCAATTGACCTCAACGTAGGCGTTGCAGAACAGGCCAGCATATCTTGTTGAGTACCAGACATCGGTGCCCCCTGGACCTTCTGTAACAACTTGAGGACGCGTTGAAATCTCACTTCTGGTCCCCGCATCGTTGCACTCATTTGTGCCCTTGCTGAGTTCACGGTGGGCATTTTGAATGAAGCACAGTTTACAGGTGATTTGTAACGTGGCAGTCTTCCATGAACGTATCATGGAGCTGGTGAGAAGCCATGTAATTTACATTGGCAGCTAGAGTTTTCTCGATAGCCTCACCAGTCCCTTTGGGTTTAACGAAGGGTCTGGTGAGGCCTGGAGCTTGGCCGGAGCTTGCGGGACGCCTGGAGCATGACTTGTGTGAGCTGGTGTGTGTACAAAAGCAGTGACACCAGCTTAAGGGTCAGATTCCTCCTGCCCTGCTTCTCCCAAGTCATGCTCTAGTGAGGTCTCATCCAGCCCTAAACTAGGTGCTGGAGAGGATGATTCCCACTGTTATCCATGTGATGTTTTCTTCTTTGCTGTATGTGAGAGGCTGTGTGGGGAATCCTAGGGGCATTTGACCCCAATTGAAATTTTCCATGGCTCTTTAAATTTGGAGCATTTTTCCCATTTGTTTGAGCCATCCCCTTACCTTTAAATTAAAAGGAGGGAGTCTTCCACATCAGCAGACTCGTGAGACAAATGAGCCCGAGAGTACTTTAGTTTGGTATTTCTGTGTGCCTTGAATCACTATAAATTGATGGAGGCAGTTGAGCTGCCAGTAGAACAGTAGCGGGTATTGGAGCCGGCATTAGCTCAGCCGTTATCTCCAAACCCGATCTAATAGCGGTAATCCCGGGAGCCGGCTTTAGAGCAGCGTTTTCTCGCAACCCGATCTATAAGCGATAACCGCGGTCTCTGCGCGTTCCACTCTATTACCGCAGTTTATATTAACAATATATATTACCAACTCTAGCTGGCTCTGCGAGCCAGACTTACAGAGTTTAAAAAAAACTCGCAGGAAAGGTTTAACATTGACTTACCTGCGGGTTACTACTTAGCGCTGGTGGAGCTGAGCTCTCCAGCCTGTCAATGAGACATGCGTCGGACATAATGACGCGCATGCTCCTGGCGTGGCTTCTTAACATAGTCACTCACGTGACTCCAAAGTAAAATAGCCTTTTCACCCACAATGTCAGTGCTGAACATGATGCCAAGTTAAACAAATCTTCTCTGCCGACACATGATCCATAATCCCTCCGTTCTCTGCATATCCATGTTCCTATCGAAAAGCCTATTATAAGGGATCAGGTTCAGGGATCTGAGTCATAGAACAAAGTGTGGTCCAATAACCCTGCTCCCAATTTCAAATTGGACCCAATGGTAGGGGACTGCATCCGAGCAAGGTGCCCCTCCTCCCCCCTTTGGAAACAAAGCGCTACCGGTCGCAGACTGGCGCGTAAAGAAATACACACAGTGCTACAGACTTGCTGCACAAATCAATACACTCAGCGCTGCACACAAAAGTTTAACAGAGTGCTGTCGGCTTAGTGCATGGCAATTTAAACAAGGAGCTGCTGGCTGCATCGCTATGGGCTTTAACTATAGCGCTATGGCCACAGCGCTGTGGGTCACAGACTCTTTGGGAAAATTCTTGTATAACATTCCACCCCTCGAAGAGTCTGATTACTGTCACATCCGGCCCGCATGCTTACCATACGATATGATAACATTTTATTCATCCCCGGATGGAAATTGGTCTGCTAACAGTCACAACACACAACAAGGTACAGGAAAAACTTGAAATTAAAAGTGAAAACAAAAGGAAAAAGACAAGCGACTGTTGTCTGTGCACAGTGCCTTCACCGGAACAAATGAACAAACAAACAAATGAGTTTAGACTCATCCCCTGGACAGAAGATTCCAAACTAGAGTGCCCACCACACCCCACCCCACCTTTCCCCACACCGTGTCCCTCATTGTCTTCCCCTCTCCCCCCTCAAGCTCATCGACCGTTGATCGCGGGACGATCGCGAGGCCCCAATGCCGCGGATGTTCCCACCGCCGCCAGGACTCCCGTTGTTGCCGAGGCCCCCGATGCTCCCATTGCTGCCGAATCCCCACCACCACCAGGACTCCTGTTGCCGTTGAGGCTCATGCTGTCGCCGAGGCACTTGCTGCTGCTGCCGCCGAGGCTCCCATCATTGCCATCGCTTCAGCCCAGGCGGGCCTCGCCACACGGCTTCTCCTCAGTCCCCTGCGAGGCCTGTAGGGCGAGTCGGGCCTACTGGGGCGTGTTCCGGTCGCCATCGTGCTTTTTTGGTGGGTGAATCGGGCCCCGCGGCTCCCCAGGACACCTCGTTTACCTTGTTATATCCGGCCCACAGGCTGTAGTAAAGCCCACGCGGTTGTGATGCCAATCCACACATACAATGCAGTAATACGATTGCGAACAAGATTGTCCCAAAGGTCAGTCCCCAGTGCACCACTGTTGTCCACCAGCTTCCAAACATCTCATCCTCCCGAAAGGTTGTAGTTATGGTATTGTTCTCTGACCCTTCAAGTCTTCTCCACAGCTTCCTGGTTGTGGTCAGCGAGGTCATCAAAACACGTGCCCCCTTTCTCAGCCAGGATGAAATCTAGGGCCATGCAGTTCTGTAGGGCTGCGGTGCGAATGGCCAATACATCTCCTGATAGATCAGTGATGGCCTCTTTTACCACACTCAGGTGGGAAGGAAGCTCAGCTTCAGCCTAACTGGGGCCGACAAGTCCAGTGATAGTACCTGTCATTGTAACTTTGAGGGGTCAGGCCCTTCCTTGTACAACATACACCACGGCGGCTCCCCCATGCCCGGTTAATGGACAAAGCCCCATAGACACCACTGTCATATCGGCCTCCCAACCATGCCTGGCAGCAGGTTCCAGGCACCCAACTCTATGTAAACAACTTGCCCACATATCTCCTTTAAGCATTGCCCCTCTCACCTTAAAGACACTGTATGCTGTCTAGTGTCGGATCTTCACACCCTGGGAAAATGATTTTGACTGTCTACTCATTCTCTGCTTCTCATAATTTTATATGCTTTTATCAGATCACCCACCCAACCCGTCGTATTTTAGAGAAAACAATCCATGTTTGTCCAATCTTTACTTGTATCTAATACCCCCTAATCCAGCCAGCATTCTGGAAAACCACAGATATGATAGCGGCATTTAAGAGACTTTTGGATAGGTAAGTGGACATGCAGGGAATGGAGGGGTATAGATCATGTGCAGGCAGATGAGATTAGTTTATCTCGTCATCAAGTTTGGCACAAACAATGTGAGTCGATGGGCTCATTTCGGTGCTGTATTTTGTATGCTCTATGTTCTATTGTAAAGTACAATATCAACTCGTTCAACAGTTAGCAGTTACGTAAAATGTTAGACATTTACCATTTGCTCATGCTGAGAACCATCCAAGCACTTTTTACAACAGAACAACGGGTGGCACGGTAGCACCAGAGACCGGGTTCGATCCTGACTATGGGTGCTGTCTGTACAGAATTTGCAAATTCTCCCCGTGACCTGCGTGGGTTTTCTCCGAGATCTTCGGTTTCCTCCCACACTCCAAGACGTACAGGTTTGTAGGTTAATTGGTATAATTTTAAATTGTCCCTAGCGTGTGCAGAATAACGTTAATGTGGGGGGATCGTTGGTCGGCGCAGCCTCAGTGGGCCGAAGGGCCTGTTTCCACACTGTATCTCGAAAATAAAATAAACTAAATAACAGAACATAAGAAATAGGAGCATGGATGTGTCAGTTAGTGTATTGAGTCTGGTGTGCCATTGAATAAGTGGAGAGCTGATTTGATCTTTGGCACCCACTAATTTTTCTATCTGATGTCCCATTAGTATGGGTGTCAGGGGTTATGGGGAGAAGGCAGGAGAATGGGGTTGAGAGGGAAAGTAGATCAGCCATGATTGAATGGCGGAGTAGACTTGAAGGGCTGAATGGCCTAATTCTGCTCCTAGAACTAATGAACATGAAATTCATCCCTGGTCTGTAGTTACATGGCAATAGTTTCACTGGTCAATGAAGCTAAATGTTGAAGATAAGTACAATGCATTGCCACTACCTATGGGGGATTTAGTGCTACCAAAATACGATGAAATTATAGAATTAATACTTCTTCACAATGATTTCAGAAGTTTTTCACAGGTTTTATGGTATTTAGAGTTCCATCTACTGCAAATGTTTCAAAGCCAGAATGCAATGCCAACAAGAATATTTCTGTGAACTATACCAAAAGATCACAATAATCATAAAAACAGTCTGAAGGTAGTTTCAGCCAAAATGAAGACGTGTAGCTATCAATTGGAAGCCAATCTATCAATGCTAGGTACCAGGTAAGCGCAAATATTATACTCAAAATGACTTGTGCTTATTGTTGGGAATGGTTATATTAGATATCTTACCCCTTTTAGTATGAGTTATCAATATGCATGTGGGCACAGCTTATCCGTTTCATCTGTTATTGCAGATTTAAATTAAAATAAATGACATCCCTCACCTCCCCCTTATACAGGAAGAAGTCGGAGAAGCAATCAGTGTGTATACAAGCCACCAGTAGAGTAACAATTCGGAATGGAAAAATCACTGAGGAAAGCTAAACCAGCATTTTACTTGTTTCAACCCTTTGCCTCCAATTCTATATCGTAACAACATAACAAAAGTTGAATTTTCCACAATAAGGAAATTCTGTTTACTCGGAGACTAATTTCAAACAAATAATCTTATTATTCAGCGGGTCAGGCAGCATCTCTGGAAGAAAAGGATAGGTGACGTTTTTCTGGAAGAAAAGGATAGGTGACGTTTCAGGTTGGGACCCTTCCTTACCAAAACGTTACATATGCTCTTCCTCCAGAGATGTTGTCTGACCAGCTGAGTTACTCCAGCACTTTGGTCTAAACCAGCACCTGCAGTTCTTTATTTCTACAAATTATGTTATAATATTTGTGCAGTTCTGTTTGCTCCAATGCAGGAAATACATGCGTGAATGTTAAGGAGAGGATACAGAAGAGGTTTTCCAGAATGCTGCCTGGATTAGAGGATTCTAGCTACATGGTGAGTTGGACAAGTTGGGATTGTTTTCTCTGCAGCACCAGAGGCTGAGTGGAGGTCCAATAGAAGCACATAAAATTATGAGATGCATAGATAGGGTAAACAGTCAGAACCTTTTTCCCAGGGTGAAATGTCAAAGACTAGAGGGCACAGTTTTAAGATGAAAGAGGCAAAGTTTAAAGGAGATGTGCAGGATGTTTTTTTTACACAGAGAGTGGTGGATACCTGGAACATGCTGCCAGGGGTGATGAATGAGGCTGATACGATAAAGGCATTAAAGAGGCTTTTGGATAGGCATAAGGATATGCAGAGAATGGAGGGATATGGATCACATGCAGGCAGAAATGGTTAGTTTAACTTGGCATCATGTTCGGCAAGAGCTTTGCAGGCTGAAGTTCCCGCCTGCACTGTTCTATGTTTTCATAATATATAAAAAATGTGTAACTTTTCTGGCTGTGAACTTTAGTGACAAATAAATGGACATTTCCATTACCATGCTTCATCTCATTTTTGTTCAGTAAATGAATGCTTGATGAAGGTGGATAATGTTTTTTCCCTTCACCACACATTCGGACAGAAATTAAATGGAGTATTCATTGGATATAGTTGATCTAATTTGATATAAATGCATGAAACCACTTGTTCTATCATATTTTACCTCAGCCCATCCCCAGTAAATGAAGGTGTTTGGAACTGGATGAGTTTATTCTGCCGTGCAGAAAAATATGATGCACTAAAGTTTGGGCATTTGAGCGACTGGGTACAGATCATCTTCGATCGGGAAGATAACAAGGTGGGGACATTATGGTGTGGACGAAGTTCACAGTCGGTCGAATAATGTGCCATTGTTATATGAATTAGTGTAGTTTAGAGATACAGCATGGAAACAGGCCTTTTGGCCCACAGTCCCCACCGGCTAGCGATTTCTGCGCATTAACACTACCCTGCACATACAAGGGACATAGATATATAGATACATAGACAATAGGTGTAGGAGTAGGCCATTCAGCCCTTCGAGCCAACACCACCATTCAATGTGATCATGGCTGATCATCCACAATCAGTACCCCATTCCTGCCTTATCCCTTGATTCTGCTAGCCCTAAAAGCTCTATTTTACTCTCTATTGAATGCATCCAGTGAATCGGCCTCCACAGCCTTCTGTGGCAGAGAATTTCACAAATTCACGACTATCTGGGTGAAAAAGTTTTTCCTCATCTCAGTTCTAAATGGCCTACCCTTTATTCTTAAACTGTGGTCCGTGGTTCTGGACTCCCCTAACATCGGGGACATGTTTCCTGCATCTAGCATGTCCAATCCCTTAATAATTTTATCTATATTACTGTCTTGACCACTTCCTGTTGTTCTGTACATTGATTTTAGAAAAAACGCTGCCACTTACAGCTGTGATTTTTGGGCATCTAACTCAGAGTCCCCCTCCGCTGCGAAGGACAAGAGGATTTTTCCCATCGATGAAAAATAAAAGAGTTACTAGTGTTTAAAAAATGTTGAGATTCTCTCTCCTGAAGACCACACCCTTTCTGGAGGAACTATAAAATCGGGAAGTGTTGAGTGCCTTAGTCAGTCTCTGCAAGATGGGGGAAGTGAGAGGGTCACGTCTCTCAGTCTGAGCTGTGAATAAGATTGAACACATGTCTACTAAAATGTGAGTATGGTTTTTACTGACCTTGAGAGCCCGTAATGTGGTTTGAAAATGAAAATGTGGGTGGTTTGAAGTAAAAGCACTACAAATGGTTGGTGGGGGTTGGTTTGAAGTGAAAGCACTGCAAATGGTTGGTGGGGGCTGGTTTGCAGTGAAAGCACTGCAAATGGTTGGCGGGAGCTGGTTTGAAGTGAAAGGACTGCAAATGGTTGGCGGGGGCTGGTTTGAAGTGAAAGCACTGCAAATGGTTGGTGGGGGCTGGTTTGCAGTGAAAGCACTGCAAATGGTTGGTGAGGGCTGGTTTGAAGTGAAAGCACTGCAAATGGTTCGTGGGGGCTGGTTTGAAGTGAAAGCACTGCAAATGGTTGGCGGGAGCTGGTTTGAAGTGAAAGGACTGCAAATGGTTGGCGGGAGCTGGTTTGAAGTGAAAGCACTGCAAATCGTTGGCGTGGGCTAGTTTGAAGTGAAAGCACTGTAAATGGTTGGTGGGGGTTGGTTTGGTGAAAGCACTGCAAATGGTTGGTGGGGGCTGGTTTGAAGTGAAAGCATGATTTAAAGTCTAAACTTGACAACTTCCTGTTTGCACTGTATATTGATTTTAGATAAAACACTACCATTTATGGCTATGATTTTTGGCCATCTTACTCAGTCCCCCTCCGCTCATCAGGTGCAGAGGATTCTTCCCATCATTGAAAAATAAAAGTGTTATTAGTGTTTAAAAAATGTTGAGAATCTCTCTCCTGTCACTCATGCCGTGAAGGCCACATCTTTTCTGGTGGAAGGGGGGAGGGATTATAAAACCCAGAAGTGTGGGTGTGGCTTAGTCTCTGCATGTTTGGGGAGGAAGAGGTCATGACTGTCTGAGCTGTGAATTAACTGAACACACTGAATGTCTACTGAACTGTGAGTGTGGTGTTTTGGTGGTTTTATGGTGGTTTCACCCTGCTTGAAATGGTATGAAACTGCATTTGAATGTGGTGGCCTTGCATCCTGCATGAAATGGTATGAAACTGCATTTGAATTTGGTGGCCTTGCACCATGCTTGAAGTGGTATGAAACTGCACTTGAATTTGGTGGCCTTGCACCCTGCTTGAAGTGGTATGAAACTGCACTTGAATTTGATGGCCTTGCACCCTACTTGAAGTGGTATGAAACTGCACTTGAATTTGGTGGCCTTGCACCCTGCTTGAAGTGGTATAAAACTGCACTTGAGTTTGGTGGCCTTGAACCCTGCTTGAAATGGTAGGAAACTGCATTTGAATTTGGTGGCCTTGCACCCTGCTTGAAGTGGTATGAAACTGCACTTGAGTTTGGTGGTCTTGAACCCTGCTTGAAATGGTAGGAAACTGCATTTGAATTTGGTGGCCTTGCACCCTGCTTGAAATGGAATTTCAATGAATAGCCGTGAGTCAACTGCCAGCCCCCCCCCCCCACTTTCCACCAATATTGAAATTGGTGGAGAGGTGGAATATTGCGTTCCACTTAGTCTAGTATGTTTATATAAGATATCATCTCATCCTAAATTCCAGTGAATACAAGGCCAGTCGCTCCATTCATTCATCATATGACAGTCCCGCCATCCTGGGAATTAATCTCATGAACCTACGATGCACTCCCTCAATAGCAAGAATGTCCTTCCTCAAATTAGGAGACCAAAACTGCACACAATATTCCTGGTGTTGTCACACCAGGCCCCCATACAACTGCAGAAGGACCTCTTTGCTCCCATACTCAACTCCTCTCGTTATGAAGACCAACATGATATTAGCTTTCTTCACAGCCTGCTGTGCCTGCATACTTACTTCAGTGACTGATATACAAGGACATCCAGGTCTCGTTGTACTTCCCCTTTTCCTAACCTGAGAACATTCAGATAATATTCTGCCTTCCTGTTTTTGCCACCAAAGTGGGTAACCTCACATTTATCCACATTATACTGCATCTGCCATGCTTCTGCCCACTCACCCAACCTGTTCAAGTCAACCTGCATCCTCACAGCATCCTCTTCACAGTTCACACTGCCACCCAGATTTGTGTCATCTACAAATTTGCTAATGTGGCTTTTAATTCCTTCATCTAAATCATGAATGTATATTGTAAATAGCTGTGGTCCCAGCACTGAGCCTTGCGGTACCCAACTAGTCATTGCCTGCCATTCTGAAAGGGACTCTTTGTTTCCTGCCAACCAATTTTCTCTCCATGTCAATACCCTACCCCCAATATCATGTGCTCTAATTTTGCCCACTGATCTCTTGTGTGGGACCTTATCAAAGACTTTCTGAAAGTCCAGGTACACTACATCCACTAGATCTCCCTTGTCCACTTTACTTGTTAAATCCTCAAAAAAATGCAGAAGATTTGTCAAGCATGATATCCCCTTTGCAAATCCATGCTGACTTGGACTTATCCTGTTACTGCTATCCATCTTTAATAATTGACTCCAGCATCTTCCCCACCACTGATGTCAGGCTAACTCTATAATCCCCTACTTTCTCTCTCCCTCCTTTCTTAAAAAGTGGGATAACATTAGCTATCCTCCAATCCACAGGAACTGATCCTGAACCTATAGAACATTGCAAAATGATCACCAATGCATCCACAATTTCTAGTGCCACTTCCTTGTGTACCCTGGGATGCAGGCCATCAATCCCTGGGAATTTATCAGCCTTCAGTCCCATCAGTCTACCCAACACCAATTACTGACATGTGAATTTCCTTCAGTTCCTCGGTCAACCTAGGTCCCCTGGTACATCTGGAGAATGTTTGTGTCTTCCTTAGTGAAGCCGGAACCAAAGTACCTGTTCAGCTCGACTGCCATGTCCTTGTTCCCCATAATAAGTTCACCTGTTTCTGTCTTCAAGGGACCCACATTTGTCTTAACTATTTTTTCCTCTTCACATACCTAAAGAAGCCTTTACTATCCTCCTTTATATTCTTAGCTAGCTTCCCTTCGTACTTCATCTTTTCTCCCCGTAATACCTTTTTAGTTACCTTCTGTTGATCTTTAAAAGTTATCCATTCCTCTTGCTTCCTGCTCATCTTTGCTATGTTATACCTCTTCTATTTTATTTTTGTACTGTCCTTGACTTCCCTTGTCAGCCACAGTCACCTCTTACTCGCCTTAGAATCTTTCTTCCTCTTTGGAATTAAATGATCCTGCATCGTCTGGATTATTCCCAGAAATGCTTGCCATTGTTGTTCCACCACCATCCCTGCTAGGATCCCTTTCCGTTCAACTTTGCCAGCTCCTCACTCATGCCAACATATTCCCCTTTGTTCAACTGCAATACTGACACTTCCGATTTTACCTTCTCCCTCTCAAATTGCAGATGAAAACTTATCATATTATGTTCACTACCTCCTAATGGCTCCCTTACCTTGAGTTCCCTTATCAAATCCCATTCATTACACAAAACAAATCCAGAATTGCCTTCTCCCTGGTTGGCTCCTGTACAAGCTGCTCTAAGAATCCATCTCGGAGTGACTCTACAAACTCCCTTTCTTCGGGTCCAGTATCAACCTGATTTTCCAAATCTACCTGCATATTGAAATCCCCCATAACCACCGTAGCATTACCTTTGTTACATGCCAATTTTAACTCCTGATGCAACTTGCACCCTACCTGGATTGCCGTTTGGAGCTCCGGAGCGTTGGGCCCGCTGCTCCGACATCGCGGAGCTGTGGTTCGCGGAGCTCCCAATGCGGGCGGCGCTGACTCCAACATTGCAGAGTCCCTGCGGCCCTTTGCCGAGGGCCACCAGCGTGGATCTCCGCCCGTCGTGGCCTGGGGACGTCGGGAGCCGCGGACTCCGGTGGTAAGTGGTCGATTCGGAGGTCCAAGCCACTGAGGATGTCCTCCAGTCCCGACGTCAGAGTTCCAACATCCCGGCGAGTGGGCCTGAGCGGCGGGCCGCATGTAGCGGTAACTGCGGAGGGCTCCAGAGGCCCCAACCACGGGTGAACATCAGGAACATTGGAGGAAGATGACTGACTTTGGTGCGTTCCCTCACAGTGGGAAACTTTTCGACTGCTGTGTGGGGATGTTTTATGTTGGAATCTATTGTGTGTTGTGTTCTTTATTTTGCTGTTTGGCTGTAAGCATATACAAATTTCAGACCTCGGTCTGACAATAAAGTGCCATCGTATCGTATCGTATATCCAGGCCACTGTTCGGGGGCCTGTAGATAACTCCCATTAGGGTCTTTTTACCCTTACAAGATCTCAGTTTGATCCACAATGATTACATCTTCTGATTCTATGTCACCCTTCGCAAGGGACTGAATTTTGTTCCTTAACAACAGAGCTACCCCACCCCCCCTCTGCCCACCTGTCTGTCTTTTCGATAGGACGTATACCCCTAAATAATCAGTTCCCAGCTCTGATCCTCTTGCAGCCGTGTCTCTATACTTCCCACAATCTCTAACTGAGCCTCAAGCTCATCAACTTTAATTCTTATACTTCGCGCATTCATATATAACACTTTTAATTCGGTATTCACCTCCCCTCTCACACCGGTTCCTATTGCACCTGGCCTTACTCACTTATCCCTTCTTGAACTTTCCATTCCATTGGTTCGTGGCTTTCATAACCTTTCCTGTACTCTCTTCCCCTTTAACTCCATCCTTATACTCCCAATTTGTCAACCCCTTACCCCTGCTATTTAGTTTAAATCCACCCATGTAGCACTAGCAAATCTGCCTGCCAGAATGTCGCCCCCCCCCCCCCCTCCAGTTCAGGTGTAACCCATCACTTTTGTACAGGTCACCCCGACCCCAGAAGAAATCCCAGTGGTCTATAAATCTAAATCTCTGCTCCGTGCACCAGCAGCTCAGCCACACATTCAGATCCCCTATCTCCCTGTTCCTACCCTCACCAGCACGGTGAGGGCAGGAACAGGAAGTAATCCAGAGATACCTCTACTTTAAATTCCATTTGGAATATTTTGGAGGACCACCCACGAAGTCCTGCTTTTCAGCTTTCTTTCTAACTCTAAGCTCACACCCGGGGCTATTTTACAGAGGCCACTTAACTTACAAACCCTCACGTCTTTAGGATGTGGGAGGAAACTGAAGCACCTAGAGGAAACCCAAGGAGAACATGCAAATGCCACAAATACACCACTTAAGGTATGGATTGAAGCTGGGTCTCTGGTGCTGTGATGCAGCAGCTCTACCAGCTGTACCACTGTGCCGTGAGAAATATGGTCTCCATTTATTGAATATCTAAAGGGTCAAAATGGCTCGGTGCGAGAGCCTGACTGAAGCCTGAATAATGGAATAGATGAAGAATCACGTATAACAAATCATGGGTATATCTCCAACGATGGATTACCTTTTTAATACTCCATTCATTTCTACTCTTACTTTATTTTTCCCTATCTTTTCTTACCTGTAAAAAAAAGTATAGAAATATATAAGACATAATTGTTAATATTAATAAAATTACAAATGTATGTGAGAAGTATATTCTATTAATATGTATTTACATCTAATAAAAATATTTAACAAAAAAAAAGAAATATTAGGCACAGTTTTAGAATCCACATTAAAAAAATAATAATGAAAAACTGAAGAATGAGCAAGAAATATATTTATTAAGATTATACCAGAGAATGTTATTTACCGGGAAAGAATGAACAGGATGAGAGTTCTTCCGATCATGCGAATCGTCCGATCAGCAGATAAGGTTATTGGCTGCAACCTTCCCCCCATTGATGAACTGTACACTGCAAGGGCCAGGAAGCGAGCGGGCAAGATCATCTCTGACCCTTCTCACCCTCGCCACAAACTCTTTGAATCACTTCCCTCTGGAAGGTGACTCCGGACTGTCAAAGCTGCCACAGCCAGACATAAAAACAGTTTTTATCCAATAGTAGTTGCTCTACTCAACAGCCAAAAATCTGTAGCCTCCCTTTGATCTGGTATTTTGTTGGTTCACATGCTTGATCAATAGTGTTTTATCATTAATGTTTATTATTATTAATGTTTAGTGTTTTCTGAGTCATTCGTAACTGTCACTGTATGTCATGTTGTTACTTGTGGGCGGAGCACCAAGGCAAATTCCTTGTATGTGAATACTTGGGCAATAAACTTACTCACTTACGTACTTCCTATCGTAAACATGAAGTGTGTGGGAAAGTCCGATGGAGACCTTTCAGGTTGTGAAAGAGCTTGAACGAAATGCATGGAGAAGGCAGTTTTTGCTGGTGGGAGAGACTGAGGTGAGGAGTCGTAAAGTAAGAAATTCAAGACAAATGGCATGGAAAGGGAAAGCCAGGTAAACATATGAGGGAAAGCAGAATAGAGCATTATTTTGACAAGAGCAGGAGGAACCATTATAGTATATGGACTTGCCACTTGCCGGCTAAATATTTCTTTTGCAGTCCCTGGTCATTTCTTATGTGGAATTCTGGCTCATATATATTACATATATAAATCACTTTTGCAACTCGGTAAATTGCATTAATTCTCTGAAATTCATTAAGCTATCCCAAAACTAATAACAAATTATTTTTTGGTCTGCATTTGTTTAATATTTCAAAATTTAGCAGGAGTCAACTGACGTTTAAGAAAACACATTGCACTGGCAGCAGCAAAGAATCAATGCCATGTGTCTATTTTACCTGTCTTTATAGTTGTATAAAATGTAGGAATTCCAACAGTTACACAATTAGGTTTATTTTTACAGTTCTGCAAGCTCGGATTGGTGACAGTTTTTTTCTTACGCTGCAATCTTTTATTCATTTTCTCCCAAGCCTGTTGGCTGTAATGTAGGTTCACCTAATTTATGATGCGTTGGTACACTTCGCTGTGTAGCTTTTGGCTGTCTGTCAGGACTTTAAAAGAAAAAAGTTCCTTTTTGCCACAGCCCAATCCACTAAAGCATCCACATGTTGTGCAGCGAGTCCAGGATTGCAACAGTCAGCCAGGCAGTTGGGTTTTTACGTTCTCTTACATGCTTCATTGCCACATATAAAATGATAGGTAATTGACCCAATAAAAAATTAAATTATCCTTTTATCAGCTGGTTGTAATTCAGCAGCCTTCTATTATCACTCTTGTCAAATTCAACTTTCATCAATTAATTGGTAAGAAAATAGTAACCGACCATCATTGAGATTGGCAGATGTGAAATAAAACAAGAATCATATGAGGAAATCTGTAAAAGAAAAGATTAATTCTAAAAAGAATGAATCATATCTCCATTCCTTCTGCATATTTTCATTTTCCCAATGTTGTTTGATTATGTAAATCATGTTTGAACCAAGTGCTGATATTCTCTAATGTAAAGGCAATAATATTGGTCAAGCCGTAATAATAAAATGTTCATACAAGATACAGATCAAAGCTGAAAACTCAAGCTTGTGTGAGAATTTTAAACTTCTTTCTGGACAATAATTGATATGATGTCGCAATTTAATAGTCCTAATTCTGTTATGTTTCGTTATTTTTTGGTATTTAAAAACATTCAATTCAGGTCTTGTGCCAATGGATTTTTGTACTCCAGTTACTTTGCTAATATTCTGTTTTTTGTTAATCCACCAATATTTTCACAGATCAGTTTTTGATTATTTTGATTGTTTCCCATAGACTTCATATTATCAAAACATAAACCTGTTCTCCCAAAGCATATATTATAATGGCTGTAATGTAGTTTAAAATGGGTATATCTAATGCTATCTTGTTCAGCTGCTGGCAAAACTGCTGGGGCCCAACATATTGATGGATTCACAAAGAGAGCTCATCTCAGGTGTTGAGCATGTCTCTGAATACTCCATCGAACTACTGTGGGTGTGTGGTGGAGAGCATGTCGATTGGTCGCATCAAGGCTCGGTTCAGTTTTTCAAAATGAAGAAAACGGAGTACATTGCCTAGTCTATCATGAGTGTTGCCCTCCTGACCATCAATGGGATCTGCAGGAAACATGAAGGCTGCTAATATCATTAAAGACTCACACCACCCTAGCCACGCTTTCATCTCACTGCTACCACTGGGAAGAAGCAACAGAGTCCGAGGAGTCTGAGGATTCATTCAAGAACAGGGCAGCAAGGCAGCATAGCAGTAGAGTTACTGCCCCACAGTGCCAGAGACCCAGGTTCGATCCTGACTATGGATGCTTGTCTGTATGGAGTTTGTACATTCTCTCCGTGACCTACATGGCTTTCCTACCACATTCCAATGATGTACAGGTTTGTTGGTTAGTTCGCTTTGTATAAATGTAAAATTGTTCCTATTGTGTGTAGGGTAGTGATAATGTGCGGGGGATCACTGGTTGGTATGGACCGAGGTTCTATAAGACACTGGACAGGCCACATTTGGAATATTGTGAGCAATTCTGGGCACCATATCTGAGGAAGGATGTGTTGGCCCTGGAAAGGGTCCAGAGGGGGTTTACAGGAATGATCCCAGGAATGAGTGGGTGAACTTATGATGAGTGTTTGATGGCACTGGGCTTGTACTCTCTGCAGTTTAGAAGAATGAGGGGGGACCACATTGAAACGTACCAGATGGTGAAAGGCTTGCATAGAGTGGAAGTGGAGAGGATGCTTCCTCTAGTGGCAGAGTCCAGGACTAGAGGTCATAGCCTCAGAATTATAGAACATTCCTTTAGGAAGGAGATGAAAATCCATTTCTTTAGTCAGAGAGTGGTGAATATGTGGAATTCTTTGCTACAGAAGGCTGTGGAGATCATCAATTGATATTTTTAAGGTAGAGATAAATCGATTATTCAGTAGTATAGGTGTCAGGGGTTATGGGGAGAAGGCAGGAGAATGGAGTTTGGAGGGAGAGATAGATCAGCCATAATTGAATGGCAGAGTAGACATTGGGCCGAATGGCCAATTTCTGTTCCTATCACATGATCTTATGACTTGGTGGGCCAAAGGGCCTGTTTCCACACTGTATCTCTAAACTAAACTAAACAGCTTCTTCCCATCAACTATCAGACTCTAGAACCGCAGTCTACCTCAGCACTGTACCACAATGGTTGCACTACGAAGGTTGCACTCTATGCATTGCCTTGCACTATCACTATTTGGTTTAACTAGAATAACTCATAATTTATGATATGTTTATTCACTGTCTTGTTGCATTTAGTGTGCCTGTAAAGCTGCAGCATGGTTTTAATTGTTCTGGTCCCATTACATTCCCATTACAAAGGACAATTAAGTACTCTCGACTCTTGATTGTAGCGGTAACCAGGGTATGAAGGTTGTTAATTTCCTGAACTAGAGTTGGCATAAATATCCCTGAACCTGTGCAATGCTCATCGTTGTAAAACATCCAGCCTACACATGCACAATTAGCTTCCCATTTTGCAAGGACAGTGACATAAATTCCTTTAAATATTATCTGTCACAAATTGATTGTGTCACCAGAACTCCTTTTCATTCTCGCTTGTTGCTGGTGCGAGGTATGCTTTCTGTAACTGCTAAGTGAATTTTGACATTACAAATGGATGATCATTATGCGTGCTTTCAAAAAAGCTTTATTCATTTTACCCTAGATTCATTAATTTTTGAATATATAAAGTAACCTTCATTTCAAATTCCAGCAGTAATATTTGCATTTAACATAGGACACTTCATTTGTATTTTAGCATAAGGATTTATAGCCACTGAATCACCATGAATGGGACAAAATCATTCTTTATCTGCCCTAAAATAAATAATATGCAGAGTGTGCTGAAATCTGGGCCAGCCATTAAAATTTATTTTACAGTTCTTCCCTGTGCCTCTCTGGGAGCCCAAAGTGAAAGATTTTGAGGAATGTGTTTTTCCTGGCAGAGCCTGGCTGCCTTACTATAATAACACTAATGTTTCAGCACCAATAATTTAACCAAGGAAATGATTGTGCAGTTTGCCACCCGTCCTTATTCCACTCCTGCTCATTCTAAGTTCATAACTGATAGGAGCAGAATTAGGCCATTTGGCCCATCAAGTCTACTCAGCTATTCAATCATGACTGGTCTATCTTTAACTCCAGTCTCCTGCCTTCTCCACATAACCTCTGACACCCGTACTAATCACAAATCTATCTATATCTCTGCTTTAGAAATATCCATTGACCTGGCCACAATGGCCTTCTGTGGCAATGAATATCGCAGATTCACCATCCTCTGACTAAACAAATTCCTCTTCATCTCTGTCCTAAAGGAACATTCTTTAATTCTGAGGCTATGGCCTCTGGTCCTAGACTCTCCCACAAGTGGAAACATCCTCTCCACATCCTCTCTATCCAGCCTTTTACTATTCAGTAAGTATTCTCTTCCTCCTCTGCAGTCTGTGGTACAGCTGAGAGCAAGCAAGGGGCTTCCCCCCATGAAGCCAAAGGTGTGTAGCAAGTTGTAGATCATTGGGAACTTTGACATCTGTGCTACTCTGTTCTACAGAGTTCGTCCGGAGCAATCCAGTAGGATTAGCTCATACTTCAGTGCACAAATCGGCCGCTCAGTCATGTTTTCTTCATGGCACCTTGGCCTTCATACTGTATGCTTTAGACCATGCACCAGGAACAACAGCCATGCAGTCAACAGATAGCCTTTGTTGCTCAGAAGCCTTACAAAAGTGCAAATGAGGGACAGGTGCAGGTTACTTGCCTTGAGCCTCCTCACTGAAGGTTGAGATGAAATCATGAAGATACCATTTGCACACTTCCACCTATCTGCAGTAACCTATTACCTCATGCTTATCTAGAAACATAGAAACATAGAAACATAGAAACATAGAAACATAGAAACATAGAAATTAGGTGCAGGAGTAGGCCATTCAGCCCTTCGAGCCTGCACCGCCATTCAATATGATCATGGCTGATCATCCAACTCAGTATCCCGTACCTGCCTTCTCTCCATACCCTCTGATCCCCTTAGCCACAAGGGCCACATCCAACTCACTCTTAAATATAGCCAATGAACTGGCCTCAACTACCCTCTGTGGCAGAGAGTTCCAGAGACTCACCACTCTCTGTGTGAAAAAAGTCTTTCTCATCTCGGTCTTAAAGGATTTCCCCCTTATCCTTAAGCTGTGACCCCTTGTCCTGGACTTCCCCAACATCGGGAACAATCTTCCTGCATCTAGCCTGTCCAACCCCTTAAGAATTTTGTAAGTTTCTATAAGATCCCCTCTTAATCTCCTAAATTCCAGAGAGTATAAACCGAGTCTATCCAGTCTTTCTTCATAAGACAGTCCTGACATCCCAGGAATCAGTCTGGTGAACCTTCTCTGCACTCCCTCTATGGCAATAATGTCCTTCCTCAGATTTGGAGACCAAAACTGCACGCAATACTCCAGGTGTGGTCTCACCAAGACCCTGTACAACTGAAGTAGAACCTCCCTGCTCCTGTACTCAATCCTTTTGCTGCTATGAAAGCTAACATACCATTCGCTTTTTTTTGCCTGCTGCACCTGCATGCCTACTTTCAATGACTGGTGTACCATGACACCCAGGTCTCGCTGCATCTCCCCTTTTCCTAATCGGCCACCATTTAAATAATAGTCTGCTTTCCTGTTTTTACCACCAAAGTGGATAACCTCACATTTATCCACATTATACTGCATCTGCCAAACATTTGCCCACTCACCCAGCCTATCCAAGTCACCTTGCAGTCTCCTAGCATCCTCCTCACAGTGAACACTGCCCCCCCAGCTTAGTGTCATCCGCAAACTTGGAGATATTGCCTTCAATTCCCTCATCCAGATCATTAATATATATTGTAAATTGCTGGGGTCCAGCACTGAGCCCTGCGGTACCCCACTAGTTACTGCCTGCCATTGTGAAAAGGACCCGTTTTACTCCTACTCTTTGCTTCCTGTTTGCAGCCAGTTCTCTATCCACATCAATACTGAACCCCTAATACCGTATGCTTTAAGTTTGTATACTAATCTCTTATGTGGGACCTTGTCGAAAGCCTTCTGGAAGTCCAGATATACCACATCCACTGGTTCTCCCTTATCCACGCTACTAGTTACATCCTCGAAAAATCCACAAGAATTCGTCAGACATGATTTACCTTTTGTAAATCCATGCTGACTTTGTCCAATGATTTCACCACTTTCCAAATGTGCTGCTATCCCATCTTTAATAACTGACTCTAGCAGTTTCCCCACTACCGATGTTAGACTAACTGGTCTGTAATTCCCCGTTTTTCTCTCTCCCTCCCTTCTTAAAAAGAGGGGTTACATTTGCTACCCGCCAATCCTCAGGAACCACTCCAGAATCTAAAGAGTTTTGAAAGATTATCACTAATGCATCCACTATTTTCCTGAGCTACTTCCTTAAGTACTCTGGGATGCAGCCTATCTGGCCCTGGGGATTTATCGGCCTTTAATCTATTCAATTTACCTACACCACTTCCCGACTGACCTGGATTTCACTCAATTCCTCCTTTGCCCACAGTCCCCTGCTATTTCAGGCAGATTATTTATGTCTTCCTTAGTGAAGACGGAACCAAAGTAGTTATTCAATTGGTCCGCCATATCCTTGTTCCCCATGATCAACTCACCTGTTTCTGACTGCAAGGGACCTACATTTGTTTTAACTAACCTCTTTCTCTTCACATATCTATAAAACTTTTGCAGTCAGTTTTTATGTTCCCTGCCAGTTTTCTTTCATAATCTATTTTTCCTTTCCTAATTAAGCCCTTTGTCCTCCTCTGCTGGTCTCTGAATTTCTCCCAGTCCTCTGGTATGCTGCTTTTCTGGCTACTTTGTACGCATCATCCTTTGCTTTGATACTATCCCTGATTTCCCTTGTTATCCACGGATGCACTACCTTCCCCGATTTATTTCTTTTGCCAAACTGGGATGAAAAATTTTTGTAGTTCATCCATGCAGTCTTTAATGTCTTCCATTGTATATCCACCGTCAACCCTTTTAGAATTAATTGCCAGTCAATCTTGGCCAATTCACGTCTCATACCCTCAAAGTTACCTTTCTTTAAGTTCAGAACCATTGTTTCTGAATTAACAATGTCACTCTCCATCCTAATGAAGAACTCAACCATATTATGGTCACTCTTGCCCAAGGGGGCACGTACAACAAGACGGCTAATTACCCCTTCCTCATTACTCAAAACCCAGTCTAAAATAGCCTATTATCTAGAGCCTATCGCTCAGCCTCAAAAATATTCAAATAATCTGCCTCCAACATCCTTTGATCAGGAGAATTCTGAAGACGAATGACCCTCCAAATAAAATAAAAATACCTCATCTCTGTCTTTAGCGGGTAACACCTAGTACTTTCAAATAGTCAAAAGTATACATGGAAAGGGGAGAGAGCTTACTGACATTGATATAACTTATGACAGACACAAAAAGCTGGAGTAACTCGGCAGGTCAATGGATCAATGGAAACTTTATTGTCAGGCAGCATCTCTGGCGTACATGGACAGGTGACATTTCGGTTTGAGACCTTCTTCTCCACATTCACCCTGCCAAGGTACCACGGATCTTGTATGTTTCAAATAAGTCCCCACCCTCTCTTCTGAAATGCATTGCATGTACTGTAAGCCCCT
Organism: Okamejei kenojei; assembly: GCA_035221665.1. NCBI lineage: Eukaryota > Metazoa > Chordata > Chondrichthyes > Rajiformes > Rajidae > Okamejei > Okamejei kenojei. The sequence goes on from CM069131.1 coordinate 122,163,791, forward strand.
CTGGCTGTCACGCTGGCTGAGGTATGACTAGCAATGATGACAAATGCCTAATGAGAGGATCATTTATGTTGCTGGAAATCTGGGGATTTCCTACATGACCTATTGCATCTGCATGTTAAGGTTTTAGTGTACGGCAGTATTAACGTGCTACTCCTTAAAGAACATTGTTCATGTAGTCCATGGCATCCAGGTCCTCATGAGTACTTGTAATCCTAACGAGTTCATAAGGTCATAAGGAATAGGAGTAGAATTCGGCCATTTGGCCCATCAAGTCTACTCCGCCATTGAATCATGGCTGATCTGTCTCACCTTCCTAACCCCATTGTCCTGCCGTCCCTCCATAATCTATGACACCTGTACTAATCAAGTATCTCTATCTCTGCCTTCAAAATATCCACTGACTTAGCCTCCACAGTCTTCTGTGGCAAAGAATTCCACAAATTTACCACCCTCTGGTTAAATAAATTGTTCCTCATCTTCCTAAAAGAACGTCCTTTAATTCTGAGGCTATTATCGCTAGTCCTAAACTCTCCCACTGTTGGAAACATCCTCTCCACATCCGCTCTATCCAAGTCTTTCACTATTCTGTATGTTTCAATAAGGTCCCCCCTCATTCTTCTAAACTCCAGCAAATACAGGCCCAGTGCCGACAAACGCTCATCATAGGTTCCTGGGATCTCATTCCTGGGATCATTCTTGTAAACCTACACAAGCTGTGTATACTTTTCGCCTGAATGTCTTTGACAAAGAGAATGAAATGATGGTTCAATGATATTCAATGATTCAATGATACTTTATTGTCACATGTACAGTGAAATTCTTTGTTTTGAATACAATCTGGTAAAATCATCCAGCAGACCTCACCTAGTCAGTACACAAAGAGACACAATGTTTCTGGCACAGATAAATTAACAAAAAAGTTCACCGAACTGTCTTATCTTTATCTTGCAGCGGCGAACCAGGCCTGCCCCACATGTGGCTGCAGGCGGCCCCCTGCCAAGTCTCCCTTCGAACTCACAAGGAATGCAGATGGTGGAGTCTTGAGGAAAACACACAGTGCTGGAGGAATTGGGTGGGTTGGGCAGCATCTGTGGAGGGAATAGACAGGCAAAGTTTTGGGTTGGGACCCATCTGACTGATTCAAGAAGAAACATCGCCTATTCAATCCCTCTGCGGATGCTGCCTGACCTGTTGAATTCCTTTTGCATTTTGTGTTTTGGAAATTAAACGATGTTGGCTGCACTGAATTGAACATCTGAGTGATCTCTCACACTGCAACGTGTGGCAAACTAGTGGGTGCGTCCCACACACCCTGTAAGGGGCAGGGTGCATAAAAGGTAATTTAGTTTTAGTTTAGAGATACAACATGGAAACAGGCCCTTTGGCCCACTGAGCTCACGTGGACACATCGATCACCTGTTCACATTAGTTCCATGTTATCCCACTTTCAATCCTCTCCCTGTACATGAGGGGAAATTGTTATAGAGGCCAATTAATCTACAAACCCGCAATTCTTTGGGTCGTGGGAGGAAACCGGCGCACCCGATGGAAACTCCACACAGACAGCGCCCGAGCTCTGGATCGAATCCGGATCTCTGGTGCTGTGAGGCAGCAGTTCCACCAGCTGCCATGTAATTGGCAAGATTTTTTTGACAGCCACTATCCATGTGGTCCTCATCCTGTTTATCACTTCTGTTGTGGCTGGAACAGGTGGCAAAATGTAATGGGAATGTTTTAGTTAAGTTTAGTATAAAAATACAGCGCGGAAACAGGCCCTACCGCCTGCCGAGTCCACACCAACCAGCGATCCCCGCACATTAACAATACCCTACATACACTAGGGACAAGTTTACATTCATACCAAGCCAATTAACCTACAAACCTGTACATCTTTGGAATGTGGGGGGAAACTGAGGATCTCAGAGAAAACCCATGCGGTCACGGGGTGAATGTACAAACTTTGTGCAGACTGCACCCATAAGAACCTGGGTCTCCGGCGCTGAAGCGCTGCAAGGCTGCAACTCTACTGCTGTGCCACTGTGCCACCTGTTTGTTATAGAGGTGCAGACACTCTTCACATGTTGGCTCTTGTTGAAGCTAAGGTAGAAGTAATATACTGAACAACTTGGCCCGGTGCTGCCATTTGCAAAAAGGCCTTCTTCCCTCCTCATCCTCATTGCTACAGCAACTCATCTTGTTCTGCACACCCTTCTACTCCTTTTCCTAATCATGCTGTATGGCAAGGGAGATGCAAACTAAGAAATTCATGTCTGTGTGTAGAAGACAATATTATTCGGCACCTGTCAAACCATTCCCTGCAGGTTCTTGCAGCTTGAAACAATTGCTGAAAATTTCGAGCACGTCCAATTGCACAAAGAGCTAGAAAATATGAATCCGAAACCACCTTCTAAATAATTGATTATCACTTTGTGGAGGTTCTGACCTATTGCCAAACAGCTGTGTGATCATGTGAGAATAAACAAGGGTATTGTGTCAAAAATGGTAGCGTAGTGTATTGACTGATGACATGATCAGTCTGGTCAGTCTACTTCCAGCAAATGTTAAAAAGATCCTTCCTCTTGCTTCACAATTTGCAACTTCCTTCAACTACCTGACTGGACAACTACAATATGTCAGGCTGCAGAAGGTAGACACAAAATGCTGGAGTAACTCAGCAGGTCAGGCAGCATCACTGGAGAGAAGGAACTGCTTGTCTGAATGACTACCGTCCGGTGGCCCTCACCTCGGTAGTCATGAAATATTTTGAGAGGCTGGTCAAGAAACACATCTGCGTCTTCCTCCCTTACAACATGGACCCGCTACAATTCACATACCGTCCAAACTGATCCATGGACGATGCGGTCTCCCAGGTTCTGCACACCGCTTTCTCTCACCTTGACAGCCGGAAGGGGGGCTATGTGAGGATGCTGTTCATAGACTTCAGATCAGCCTTCAAGATGATAGTCCCCACCAGATTTGCTGAGAAGCTGCTGGAATCAAGGCTCAAAACCCCCCTGTGTGCCTGGGTCCTGGACTTTCTCACCGCCAGGCCCCAGATAGTCAAGATGGGAGGAAATATATCGAAGTCCCTCACCCTGAGCACAGGATCCCCCCAGGGTTACATCCTCAGCCCCCTACTGTACTCCCTGTACATACATGACTGTGTGGCTAGGTTCAGCTCCAACTCTATAATCAAGTTTGCTGATGACACTGTGGTGGTGGGCCTGATCTCCGATAACGCTGAGGCCTACTGGGAGGAGGTGGCTGATCTGGCACTCTGGTGTCAGGACAACAGCCTCCTCTTGAATGTAAAAAAAAACTAAGGAGCTGATCGTGGATTTTAGCAGGGCACAACATCCAAGGACAGGCACACCATTGAAGATAAATGGGGATACTGTGGATAGGGTGAGCTGCTTTAAATAACTGGTAGTCTACATCTAAGAGGGCCTGACATGGACATCACACGCTGCAGCACTGGTGAGGAAGGCAAAGCAGCGCCTTTACCACCTCAGGCAATTGAGGACATTCAGAGTGTCTCTGACGATCCTCCAGTGCTTCTACTCAGCGGCTGTGGAAAGCATCTTGTCCGGAAACATCACAATTTGGTTTGGGAACTGCTCTGCCCAGGACAAGAAGACTCTGCAGAGAGTAGTGCGTTCGGCTGAACGCACTATGGGAACTACACTTGCCCCCCTGCAGGAACTATACATCAGAAGGTGCAACTCCAGAGCCAACAAGATCATGGGAGACCCTTTCCACCCCAGCAACAGACTGTTCCAGCTGCAACTTTCAGGCAAACGCCTCCGTTGCCATGCTGTGAAAATGGAGAGGATGAGAAGGAGTTTCTTCGCAGAGGCCATTAGGACTGTAAACTCCTATCTCACCAGGGACTAACTTTACTGTACCATTTTACTGTTGTGTGGTGTCTTTTTAAAATTGCTGTTTTTTCTTTTTTTTCCTCACTCAAATATTTAATATGTGAATATGTGATTCTGTTCCATTCTGTTTTGTAGTTTTTTTTTGCACAATCTGCAAGCATTGCCACTTTCATTTCACTGCTCATCTCGTAAGCGTATATGACGAATAAACTTAACTTGACGTTTCGGGTCGAGACCCTTATTCAGACTCCTTTTTTGTGTGATATTAATGTCTGCTTCTCGTCTGTGGGATCATGGTCCAACTACACGTCAATTTACAGAACTGTGTCTTGGGCATGGACGTGGGCAACACAGAGGCCCCACAATGGTCCTCTCTCCCTTCCTGTTCACCCTCTACACCTCGGACTTCAGATATAACTCCGACTCCTGCCATCTTCCGAAGTTTTCAGATGACTCTGCAATTGTGGGCTGCATCAGTGAGGGGAGGGAAACTGAATACAGAGGTGTAGTCAACGACTTTGTTGAGTGGTGTGGGCTGAATCAACTGCAGGAGTTAGTGGTGGACTTTAGGAGGAGAGTCTCTATCAATGGTGTGGATGAGCGGTTTACTAGGAAGTAAAAATATCTTGGAGTGTACCTGGAGAGTAAACTGGACTGGTCCAGGAAGGCTGAGGCCCTGTACAAGAAGGGACAGAGTCGGCTGTACTTTTTCATAAGGCTCCGCCCCTTCAACAACTGCAGTAAGATGCTGCAGATGTTCTACCAATCGGTGGTAGTCATTGCCATCTTTTCCGCTGCCATGTGCCGGGGCAGCAGGGCGAAGGCTGCGGACGCCAATAGGATCAACAATCATTAGGAAGGCTGGCTCCGTCCTGGGGGCGGAGTTGAATTCATGGGAATTGGGCTTGGAGGGGAGGATGCTCCTCAAACTATGGTGCATCCTGGACTATACAGCTCACCCCCTCCATGACACACTGGTCAACCTGAGGAGTACCTTCAGCAACAGACTGGTTCCACCAAGATGCAGCACAGAACACCACGGGAGATCCTTCTTCCCTGCAGCTATCAACCTGTACAACTCTTCCCCTTCAGTCATGGGGTAGCGTGACTCCCCTCCCCCCTCCCCCTCCCACTCTCCCCAATCTTTGCACATCCCCAATCCTTTCCACTTGTCAATTTAATTTGATGTTTAATATATTTTGTGTTTTATGACTGTTAGCAGATCAATTTCCCACCTGGGATAAATAAAGTTCCATCGTATCATATCGTTTCAATCCTTTTGTCCCACACCTATCTTTTCATCTCTGGCCTTTGCCAATCATCTGCCTATTAACTACCACCCACCCCACCCCCCACTCACCTATATCGACATATTACCTGCCAGGTATTGTCCTGCGCCTCCTCTCTATGAGCTTTCTTTCACCTCCCCCTAAAATCAGTCTGAGGAAGAGTCCCAACCTGCAGCATCACTTATCCTTGTTCTCCAGCGATGCTGCCTGACCCGTTGAGTTGTTCCCCTGTCCCACTTAGGAAACCTGAACGGAAACCTCTGGAGACTTTGCGCCCCATCCAAGGTTTCCGTGCAGTTCCCGGAGGCTCCTGGAGGTTTTTGTCAGTTTCCCTAATGGTCGAAAGTGGTTTCCGCTTCTTCTATGTTCTAAGTGGGACAGGGGCATTACTCCAGCACATGGTGTCTTTTTTTGTGCAAATGTTAATTGGGTGCATTGATGCCATCACCAGCATGACAACTGGCATATTTGAGCCTACAGCCACGGACACACAGTTCTTTGACAACATTCTGGAGCAGTAAAGGAAAATGCATTGGCATAAATTGAACTTTCCTCAATGATGCGTCTTGCTGGGTTCATGCATACAAAGGAGTGAATATAAGCTTTCAGTAGCTGCCTGCGTGGCCCACACAGGCATTCATTTTTAAACATCAGTTCAAGTGCACCCTTCTGCCACTTTCCAAATTAAAATTAAGTTTCCTGGATTGATAGAACATTCGAAAATAATATTTGGGGCAAATAAAATACTCTGACTCAACATTATCTTCCCAAGGACATTATTTTCTAAGGGGCTAAAATGCTGGCCACTGCAAATTTGTCTCTCCTCAATTCCAATGTTTCCTTAATCTCAGTTATTTTGCTTGTATTTTGGAGAGTCTCTTTACCTGATTCAATAGTAGCTTTCCTTGCGGGGGATGGTATGTCAAAAATACCCTTGACACCTGCCATAAGCTTTCTTCTTTTGAAAACTTTACTTTGAATACTGCTTGACACCCACGGTGAGGGATCTTGACGTGACACCAATCTGCTCTTTCTTTGCAAGGGCATATTTGCTTTGAACACAATCCCTCTTTTCAATCTCATTTTGCTGTTTAGACATAAATCTACTTTCAATCCGTTGCATTCAGTTACATTTTTCTAAATCATAACCTAGTCAGTGAAAAAGCACTGAACGTACAATGGCGCCATGAATACCAAAGAAGAGGGTGGCATGGCGGTGCAGCAGTATGTAGAGTTGCTGCCTTATAGCACCATGGACCAGGGTTTGATTCTGTCTATAGGTGCTATCTGTGTGGAGTTAGTATGTTTTCCCTGTGACCGCATAGATTTTCTCTGGGTGCTCCGGTTTCCTCCCACACTCCAAAAATGTAGGTTAATTGGCTTCTTAATTGTAAATTGCCGCTAATGTACAAGATAGTGTACGGGGTGATCACTGGTTGGCGTGATCCCAGTGGACTGAAGGGCTTGCTTCCGCGCTGTATCTCTAAAGTCTAAAGTTTAAAGTCTAAAGATTAATGGCTCATGGTGCAACGGATAAGGCATACTTTATGACTCCCTCGTTCAGTAAGATTAACTCTTTCACAAGGGAGAAAATTACTTTGTTTTCAAAGCTTGCCAAATTGTTTTCTGGAGACGCACTGGAGGTTGGAAATACTTGAATTGTTTTCTGTGCAGCATTGGAAGTTGGACACCTGATTGAAGTATATAAAATTGTACAAGGTATAGATAGGGTAGACAGTCAAAATCTTTTTTGCTAGAGTGGAAATGTCAAGGACCAGAGGGCATAGCTTTAGGCTGAGAGGGGCAAAGCTGAAAGGAGTGGTGCAGGGACCACATTCAGGCAGAGGAAATTAGGTTAATTTGGCATCATGTCCGACACGGACAATGTGGGCTGAAAGGCCTGTTCTATATTCACACAAGGGTACACAAAAGGCTGGAGAAACTCAGCGGGTGCAGCAGCATCTAAGGACACACAAGACTGGAATTGAGATTACTGGAATCCTGTGCAATAAATAAACTGCTGAAGGTGCTCGGCGGGTAAGGCAGCATCATTGTTTTCTGTTTGGCAAGAAACAACGCGTGGTGTGCCACCAGGATCAGCAATAAGACTTTTTTTTTCCAGTTTTGGTAAATGTGTTTGGATGAAAACTCCAAAGGTATGGTTGCAAATTAAGTGTAATGGAAGAAAATGTGAAATTGGCTATTTTGGCGGAGAGGCACATTAGCGCAGCTGGTAGAGACCCATGTTCAATCCTGACCTCGGGAGCTGTCTGTGCACAGTTTGCACATTCTCCCTATGACCGTGTGGGTTTCCACTGTGTGCCTCCGGTTTCCTCTCACATCCCAAAGAGACGTGAGTTTGTAGGTAATTTGGTCTCTGGAAAGCAAAATTGCTCCTAGTGTGTAAGGAGTGGATGAGAAAGTGGGAATAATATACATAGAAGTTGTATAAAGGGATCATCAATTGTAGATTGTCTGTGTGGACTCGGTGGGCCTTCCATGTTGTATCTCTAAACTAAACTAAACTAAATTAACTTATAAAAGAAGCATATAGTAGCAATGTAGAGATATTGTAGATCTCCGAGATGCAGAGGGATTTGGTGCCATGGTGCACATATGATTTACAAGAAGATAGCACGTATATAGATAAACTAGTAGGAAAGTTAACAGAACATTATTGCTTATTGTGTAACTGAATACAAAACTAGAGAGGCTTTGTTTCAGCTATATTATGCTTTGCTCAGACAACATCTGGTGGACTGTATACAGTTGTGATCTACTTATTTACAGAGAGATATTAATGCCTTGGAAACAGTTCTGTGAAGGTTTAGTGCACTAGATGCTGGAATGGACAGGTTGACATAAAAGGATAGGTTGGACATCTAGCAACAAAGAACTGCTGATGTTGGTTTATACTCCAGCAGATATAAACCTAAGATAGACACAAAGGGCTGGAGTAACTCAGACTGAAGAAATGCCCTGACCCAAAACGTCACCCGTCTTTTTCCTCCAGAGATGCTACCTGACCTGCTGAGTTACTTCAGCACTTTGTGTCTATCTTAGGTTTATATCTGCTGGAGTTAAGAAGGCGAAACAGGGCTTGACTTTGTTGTCCAAGCCAGTAAAAGTCACATGATATTATCTGAAGAAGGGTCTCGACCCGAAACGTTGCCTATTTCCTTCGCTCTGTAGATGCTGCCTCACCCGCTGAGTTTCTCCAGCATTTTTGTCTACCTCCGATTTTCCAGCATCTGCAGTTCCTTCTTAAACATATGATATTATCTAATTCCCTAGAATGACAACACTCCAGATACATTCTTAGGGTTAGATACTTGATAACAGTTTGCACTTTTGTTGGCTGAAAACTATGTACATCTGATCATAAGTCTGGTACATGATTGCTGTCTTTTGTTAATGTGGTAAAGCCTTCAGTGCTTAGAGATAGGGAGAACAGTACAAATCTTCTACTAACTGGAGATGGATCCAGAGATGGTCTGCTTCCATCAGAATGCAATAAAGAAACTGCTTTACTGCATATTACAACTTTTAATACTATTGTCAGATCATTGAACATTTCCTTTTTCTGAAGGGTATCGATCCAGAACATCATCTATCTTGACTTTGATGAAGGGTCTTTGCTCTTAAAGATAGCGGACTCAGGGGATATGGGGAGAAGGCAGGAGCGGGGTACTGATTGTGGATGATCAGCCATGATCACATTGAATAGCGGTGCTGGCTCGAAGGGCCAAATGCCCTACTCCTGTACCTATTGTCCATTGTCTATCGTCTATCACGTATTCCTTTTCTCCAGAGATGCTGCCTGACCCGCTGAATTATCCAGCATTTTGTGTCTATCATCTATCCATTTCCTGGAGACACTGCATGACACATTACGTTAGTTTGCACTTTGTGTCGTTTTTAAATAATCTAGTATCTGCAGTTCCTTGTGTCTCCATTTACCCTATTAGTTAGATGGATGCCTTTACACAACTTTGTTATGCCCAAACTATGACTCAGCTTAGGTTACTAAAGATAGTTCATCCCTTTTGGATGATCAGCTATGATCAAATTGAATGGTGGTGCAGGCTCGAAGGGCCGAATGGCCTGCTCCTGCACCTAATTTCTATGTTTCTATGTTTCTATCCCCATATGGTCCTGTCAATTAAGGCCATAGTCATAAGTGATAGGAGCAGAATTTAGGGACCATTTGGCCCATCAAGTCTACTCCACCATTCAATTACGGCTGATCTATCTCTCCCTCCTAAGCCCATACTCCTGCCTTCTCTGCATAACCCCTAGACTCTCCCACTAGTGGAAATATCCTCCACATCCACTCCATGAAGCCTTTCACTATTCACTAAGTTTCAATGAGGGGTCCCCTCATCCTTCTAAACTCCAGCTAGTACAGGCCCATGCTGACAAATTGCAGTATTTTGTACTGTGCCACAGTTTACAAATTGTGGCACACATTCAGGAGTTAATCATTCAGCTCCTTGCACCTTCTCTGCCATTTAACAACATCTTGGCTGAACTTTTTTCGTTAACACCACATTCCTGCAATGAGAGCACGGAGAACACTGCTATCAGTAGTGAGTCACTTTGGTTATTGTATCTCACCAACATTATACTTGTTCTATCCTTTGGAAGTTTTTTCTCAAAATGCATCTTCAATTGCATTACTCGGTTCCGTAGGAGAGTTCCACTGAAATTCCATAAGTATTATCATATTTCCAAATAAGTATCGACAAATAAGTATCTTCATAGAGAAGTGTACATCTTCATCTTGATGTGCTTAGTATCGATCAAACCCTATTTATTAAAATCTTGATTTACTCGGTTTATACATTGGCCACTAAGTCTGCACACATATTACTTAAGGCAGTTTTTTCAAAATTCTCATCGATATCTATGCATTGAAGTGTCCTATGATCATCCAAACCATATGTTCAGTTTACCCTGTGACCTAAAAGCTTGAAACATGATCTTTGAAACTAAAAATATGACCCTTCTGTTGACATCTATAAAAGATAACTGTTTTGAATTTGCATGACTGCAATTGCAATCCCTCACAAAAGTTGTTGAGGCATACTCTTCCCAAACTCTACTGGAATGCAATATTGTAGCCTATAGCTCTCTCTGACAAAGTGCAAAATGAAAGAGTTGAGATTAATACATTTATAGTTGACAGCTCCATTGAAGTTATTATCTGTCAGGCTTTCCCTCGTGTAAGTTCAGGCACACTGAGTAGCTCTAATTGAAACCTTTCTTCAATCAATACGTAACCAATCTATCTCTGAAGGCCTTGTTAAGACATTCAGCAAAGTTGCAAAGTAATGAGAGGCTCTTCAATATCAGAATATAATTGCTCGTGAACGCACAATGCTTTTGGTATTGGGTAAACTCTACTAGAAGGACTAAACTCTATTTAGAAAAATAGAGTTTAGTCCTTCTATAATTTCTTCACCCTGTCTGCAAAAGAGATATCCATTACTTTTTGAGAAGCAAGCAAATTGGTTGTCCTTTTTTATATCTTTGGTCTCATAAAAGGATCTCTTCTTTCCCTTGAATTGCTTTGCTTAGTATTTTATCATTTTCTGCACTTTGTCTAAGATATGTTTGTCATTTTTTTGACAAAACAAGGCAGTCATCTTAGCTTCATCAAATCTCTGTGGTTTCAACAGTGATAGTTTCACGGTAAACATCTGAAGCTTTTCTCCCTTTCCCATAAGACAGCAAAGTAAAAATAGGCCATATAATACTTCACTCCTGTTCATGATGAAATCAGGATCTGACATTTTATAAAGGCCACTTTCTTGTACTAAACCTATATGTTCATAAGTGATGTTGGCATGGCATGGCAGAACAACTGGCATGTTGGCCTTCATAACAAGAGGAGTTGCGTATAGGAGCAAAGAGGTCCTTCTGCAGTTGTACAGGACCCTAGTGAGACCACACCTGGAGTATTGTGTGCAGTTTTAGTCCCCTCATTTGAGGAAGGACATTCTTGCTGTTGGGTTTACAAGATTAATCCCCGGGATGGCGGGACTGTCGTATGCTGAGAGAATGGAGTGGCTGGGCTTGTATACTCTGGAGATTAGAAGGATGAGAGGGGATCTTATTGAAACATATAAGATTATGAAGGGTTTGGACACTAGAGGCAAGAAACATGTTCCCAATGTTGGGGGTGTCCAGAACCAAGGGCCACTGTTTAAGAATAAGGGGTGAGCCATTTAGAATGGGGATGAGGAAACACTTTTTCACACAGAGAGTTGTGAGTCTGTGGAATTCTCTGCCTCAGAAGGCGATGGAGGATGGTTCTCTGGATGCTTTCAAGAGAGAGCTAGAGAGGGTTCTTAAAGATAGCGGAGTCAAGGGATATGGGGAGGAGGCAGGAACGGGGGACTGATTGGGGATGATCAGCCATTATCACATTGAATGGCGGTGCTGGCTCGATGACCCGAATGGCCTACTCCTGCACCTATTGTCTATTGTCTATTGATAGAGCAGAATTAGGCCATTCAGCCTATCAAGTCTACTCCACCATTCAATCATGGCTGATCTATTTTTCCCTCTCAACCCTATTCTCATGCCTTCTTCCCATAACACCTGATACAATGAACGAATGGACCGAATGGGCTTATATGCACTGAAATTTAGAAGGATGAGAGGGGAATGCATAGAAACTTATAAAATTATTAAGGGATTGGACAGGCTAGATGCAGGAAACAAATTCCTGATATTGGGGGTGTCCAGAACTAGGGGTCACAGTTTAAGATTAAGGGGTAGGCCATTTATGAGGAAAAACCTTTTCACCCAGAGAGTTCAGAATCTGTAGAATTATCTGCCACAAAAGGCAGTGGAGGCCAATTCACTGGATGTTTTCAAGAGAGGGTTAGGTAGAGCTCTTAGGGCTAACGGAATCAAGTGATAAGGGGAGGAAGCAGGAGTGGGGTACTGATTTTGGATGATCAGCCACGATCATGTTAAATGGCAGTGCTGGCTCAAAGGGACGAATGGCCTTCTCCAACACCTATTTTCTATGTTTCAACCCTTACTAATCAAGAATGTACCTACCTCTGCCTTAAAACGCATATGCATAAATCTACTTAATATCCAAAATATGCAACAATCTCAGTCTTGAAAGAACAAAAACATCTATACAGCTAAAAGTCTCATCTTGACCACTTCCTGTCTGCGCTGCATATTGATTTTAGAAAAGACGCTACCCTATATCACTATGATTTTTGGCCAGCTTACAATCCTCCTCCGCTGAGGAGGCCCCAAGGATTTTTCCAATCGATGTAATATAAAAAAGTTATGAGTGGTTACAAAATCTTGAGATCAGCTGATTGGTCCTCTCGCCTGTTAATCACCATGATGAAGGTAACGTTGCTTCCAGGGGGTGCAGGACTATAAAACCCCAGATGCCTGGATATGCGTCAGTCACTCTGGAAGATCACGAGGGAGAGGCCACAACTCTGATTCTGCAATGAGTCAACTGAACTCTGAGTCGACTGAACAGCGAGTCTGCAATGTACGTGCAATAAATGATTTGTTGGCCCTTAATGAAAATAAAATGAGTTGTTTGGCCTGCCCTGTGCTTGAAACTGAAATGGCAATGGAAATGTAATGAAATGAAAATGAGATGAGTTATTTGGCCTGCCCTATGCTTGAATCTGAGATGGCAATAGAAATGAAATGAAATGAAGATGAGATGAGTTGTTTGGCCTGCCCTGAGCTTGAAACTGAAATGGCAATGGAAATGTAATGAAATGAAAATGAGATGAGTTATTTGGCCTGCCCTATGCTTGAATCTGAGATGGCAATAGAAATGAAATGAAATGAAGATGAGATGAGTTGTTTGGCCTGCCCTGAGCTTGAAACTGAAATGGCAATGGAAATGATATGAAATGAAAATGAGATGAGATGAGTTGTTTGGCCTGCCCTGTGCTTGAAATTGAAATTGCAATGGAAATGAAATGAAATGAAATGAAAATGAGATGAGTTGTTTGGCCTGCCCTGTGCTTGAAACTGAAATGGCAATAGAAATGAAATGAAATGAAATGAGTTGTTTGGCCTGCCTGAAACTATTCATTTCGGCCCACAAACACCTATTAGCCGAGAAACCAGTCCTTTTTTGCCCCAAATGCCTGTATTAGCCCAGGAAGAACATTTTGGCTCGTTTCAGGCCAGGAAAAGTCCAGAAAAAGTGCCTTTCACTGCGATTTCACACAGATTTTTTTTAAAGTCCCTCCAGCCCATCAGGCCTGTACTAGCCCAGGAGGAGTCCCTTTGGCCCATCAGTAAGTATTCACCCTGCAAGTATTAAACCTCACCCCGGTATTTTTCTCCCTCCCTTCATTGGCTCCCTGTGAAATCCAGGTCAGGATAGACTAAAATTGATTCTCCACCGTCTCCCCCTTCTCTCTCACAGAGTCTCTCACCTGTTTTGGGCAAAATCTCTGGCGGTTTCTGAGCGGCCAGCCCACCAGCCCTGAGAGACTGTGCTGCCAGCCCACCAGGCCTGAGTGACTGAGCTGCCAGCCCACCAGGCCAGAATGACTGAGCTGCCAGTCCAATAATCCATTCAGCTCACAATGTCCAAGTTAGCCATCTGGAAACCAGTCCCTTCAGCCCACAATACCCATGCTAGCGCTCCAAAAAGTATTGAAATTGGTGGACAGGTGCAATATTGCATTGGGGGACCAGCCCTCCCATGTGAACATGGGACCCAACGGGTCCCGCTTAGTCTAGTAAGAAATAGATGCAAGTTCCCATGTTACACTATTTGATCAACTAGGTTAAAGATAAAACTCATATGAATGGAAATCTTGTATTACATAAGGCTGTGAGAACCCTGCAGCTTGCTCCACTGAATCACAGCTGCCGATGGTACAGACATTCTAGTGTTGTTGGAATTGTACTTCTTACAGCGCCTTTGCCAGTGGGTGGCAATGTGTCTGCAACATTCTGAAGAGAGTCAAGTCTTCTACAATTCATTTACAATACTGAGCTTAATGCACACCACTGTTTCATTGAAACTAGTCCTGGCTTTCTGTTTAACATGCAAAAGAGCATTTCCAGAAAAAATAAAACTTCTTTTGCACATTGGTCTTAGTTTAGTTTGGTTTAGTTTAGAGATACAGTGTGGAAATAGGACCTTCAACCCACCGTGTCCACGCCAACCAGCAATCCCCGTCCACTAGCACAATGCCAATTAACCTACAAACCTGTAGCCTTTGGAGTGTGGAAGGAAACCAGAGCACCCGGAGAAAACCCACACGGTCATGGGGAGAATGTACAAACTCCATGCAGTCAGCACCCGTAGATAGGATCGAACCTGGATCTCTGGTGCCGTAAGGTAGCAACTCTACTGCTGCGTCACCATGCTGCCCCCACTATCTAACCTTATCATTCATTTGTGATTTCTATAACTTTAAAACTCTCATCCTGTATGTGTGTGTGTCTTTATATTTTCACCAAAACACTACACGATAACGATAACATGTTTACATATTCTGACTCACATTTTCCCCTTCTAAACAGTGATCAGCTTTACTTAAGATTTGATGCTATATTTCACGGCTTATCGGTGATTAAAGATTTTTTTAAAAGACCGCCTTTTAAACTTCAACTGATGATGTCACAAAGAGGTGGGTGGGCATGATGGCTCAGGTGACTCGGCGCCCGTTACATTCACAGAGTATTCCACGAGCTTCATCAGAGGGAGGGCCACATTTAAATTAACATTCTGCTTTTTTTGACCTGGGCTTCTACCCTCGACGCCCCGACTGGGATTTGATGCAGCCATCAAGGAGGCATCGAGACCGCAGCGGTGAAGGGGACATCGAGACCGCAGCGGTGAGGCCTCGCGATGATGAGGCGGCGGTGAGGCATCGTGGCGGTGGGGTCCGGGCCTGTCGGGAGTTGAGCTGGGGTTCCTGCTTCTTCTCTGTGCCAGCTGTGGGCCTGGACCTGCTGGTTCGTCGGTCCTCGGCTGTCAGTTGGCTCGGCGGGATTTGACCAACATCCCCCCCCTCCCGGGCTAATCACATCCCCCGCCCCGCCCCCTCCCCCCCCCGGGATATTGACACTCCTCTCTCCCCCCCCCCCCCCCCCCCCCCCCCCCCGGGTTATTCATACCACCGCACCATCCCCCCACCCGAGGTTATTCCCTCCCCCCCCACCCCCTACTCCCCGCTGCCTCAAAAAGACAGCCAACATCATCAAAGACCCACACCATCCTGGCCACACATGGATTTCACCATTGCCATTGGAAGAAGGTACAGGAAACTGAAAACTGTAACATCCAGGTTCAGGAACAGCTCTTCCCTACAACCAAGCAAGCAGAATTTCAGTGTTGTATCTGGGACATATGACAATAAAACACTATTGACTCTTGAGTCTTGGCATCATGTTCAGCATCGACACTGTGGGTCGAAGGGCCTGTTCCTGTGCTGTACTGTTTTATGTTCAATGGTGCCAGCATAAACAAGTGACATAATGGACGTCAAAAAATAACAATGCATTATTGCCCAGGCTGATTGTATCACCCACTCGATATACTGTACTCCAATAATCTCTCACTCCAGACTGCTTTTAGCTCAGTGATTGTATCAGTTGACTCCCTTGTTCAACAATTATACACCCATATATGGAAATAATCTGCACAGTGTAACTAAATAATGCTCACTGCCACCAAACTCTTCTCTCATTAAAATTCCTTCCGTTTCTAAATCTTGGAAAACACAACTTCAGTTTTTAAAAATGAAGCCTAAAATTCCCCTCACTCCATCCCAACCCCTTTGCTTGGTTGCATGCTGATCAAAATTAATGTTATTCACGAGTGTATATGAAGATAGATAACAAAATGCTGGAGTAACTCAGCTGGGACAGGCAGCATCTCTGGAGAGTCCGAAGAAGGGTCTCGACCCAAAACGTCACCCATTCTTTCTCTCCAGAGATGCTGCCTGTGCCGCTGAGTTACTCCAGAATTTTGTGTCTGTCTTCAGTTTAAATCAGCATCTGCAGTTCCTTCCTACACAGTGTACATGAAGAGTGCAGTGCCTTCTGTAACTTTAACACTATTTTATCTCCCGCTAGTATCAATGTGTTTAAAAAATGTGTTACCCCCATTCCCATTCCATTGTTTTAATACTTCCACAAAACGTACATGCATTGCTATCTTATTCTTACTCCATGGGAGGGGGGAAACAAGGGGAAGCAATGCATGTTTTTTCTAAATAATAACATCACTGCTTGCAATCTTTCTGGTTAGCTATTTTAATTCTGCACACACCTTGGCTTCACAATGTAAATATATCAGATTAAGAGCTTTGCAATGGATCTGGTCGTTCTGGGTGGAGTGAAACGTGAATTCATCTAATATTTGACTTTCAACAATCATCAGACAGAGTTTTCATTTTTGCATATTGATACTGCTGGCATCGCTAGACAATAGGACAATTCTTTATTGTGAGTGTATTTTACTGAGATTATTGTTTTAAATAAAATGTATATTACTGCTCCTGATACTCAATCGCAGCTGTTTGCTCATTAGGCCATCACCAAATACAAACAATGTTTATAATAAATGAGCGTCAAATAAAGGAAAACACTTGATTTGGGCGGTCATTGTGACGCAGAGCTAGTGTTAGAAACATAGAAACATAGAAAAATAGGTGCAGGAGTAGGCCATTCGGCCCTTCGAGCCTGCACCACCATTCAATATGATCATGGCTGATCATCCAACTCAGTATCCCGTACCTGCCTTCTCTCCATACCCCCTGATCCCTTTAGCCACAAGAGCCACATCCAACTCCCTCATGAATATAGCCAATGAACTGGCCTCAACGACCTTCTATGGCAGAGAATTCCAGAGACTCACCACTCTCTGTGTAAAGAATGTTTTCCTCATCTCGGTCCTAAAGGAATTCCCCCTTATCCTTAGACTGTGACCCCTTGTTCTGCACTCCCCCAACATCGGGAACAATCTTCCTGCATCTAGCTAGTCCAACCCCTTAAGAATTTTGTAAGTTTCTATAAGATCCCCTCTCAATCTTCTAAATTTCAGTGAGTACAAGCTGAGTCTATCCAGTCTTTCTTCATATGAAAGTCCCGACATCCCAGGAATCAGTCTGGTGAACCTTCTCTGAACCCACTCTATGGCAAGAATGTCTTACCTCAGGTTTGGAGACCAAAACTGTATGCAATACTCCAGGTGTGGTCTCACCAAAACCCTGTACAACTGCAGTAGAACCTCTCTGCTCCTATACTCAAATCCTTTCGCTATGAATGCTAACATACCATTTGCTTTCTTCACTGCCTGCTGCACCTGCACCATGACACCAAGGTCTCGTTGCACCTCCCCTTTTCCTAATCTGCCACCATTCAGATAATAGTCTACCCTCATGGTTTTGCCACCAAAGTGGATAACCTCACATTTATCCACATTATACTGCATCTGCCATGCAGATGCACATTCACTCAGTCTATCCAAATCACCTTGCGGCCTCCCAGCATCCTCCTCACACCTAACTATACCCCCCAGCTTGGTGTCAGCTGCAAATTTGGAGATGTTGCATTCAATTCCCTCGTCCAAATCATTAATGTATATTGTAAATAGCTGGGGTCCCAGCACTGAGCCTTGCGGTACCCCACTACTCACTGCCTGCCATTCTGAAAATGACCCATTTACTCCTACCCTTTGCTTCCTGTCTGCCAGCCAATTCTCTATCCACATCATTATTGAACCACCAATACCGTGTGCTTTAAGTTTATATACTAATCTCTTATGTGGGACCTTGTCAAAAGCCTTCTGAAAGTCCAGATATAACACATCCACTGGTTCTCCCTTATCCACTCTACTAGTTACATCCTCGAAAAATTCTATAAGATTCGTCAGACATGATTTACCTTTTGTAAATCCATGCTGACTTTGTCCAATGATTTCACCACTTTCCAAATGCGCTGCTATCCCATCTTTAATAACTGACTCTAGCAGTTTCCCCACTACCGATGTTAGACCAACTGGTCTGTAATTCCCCGCTTTCTCTCTCCCTCCTTTTTTTAAAAAGTGGGGTTACATTAGCTATCCTCTTAAATGCCAGACATACTTTGGTACAATTTAAAGTAATACATAGATTACACTACTCAAAAACAAAATTAAATAGAATTTTTCCTAACATTTCTTCTATTTGCAATAAATGTCAGAATTTAGAAGCCAACTTAACGCATAACATGCATAAAACTGAATAGTTATTGGGCTGATATTTTTGGAATCATCTCTGAGGTTCTTAAAACTAAATTGGACTCTGATCTAAAGTTAATAATATTAGGAGTCCCTGACTCAAGCTTAATATTAACAGTAAGTCAAATACATTTTCTTGATTACTGTTTGATAATTGGAAAAAAATTAATATTAAAATTCTGGAAGGGAACATTATCCCCCACAATCAAAATGTGGACTGTGGAAATGTCAGAACGTTGCATTTGGAGAGAATTAGGTTTGTTCTAATGGACAAAATATGAACTTTTTGAACAAATATGGTCTCCATTCATTGATTACTTAAAGGGGTAGCTGAGCTCAATAAGTACCCTGGTGTAGGATTAGATGAAAAAAATATTGGGATCTGTATACATGTCTCAAGAGATATTGTTATATGAAACTGTTCCATTCAATGTAAAGATTCTTTTATTTAATTTTTAATTATATAATAATTGTTTTTATTTTTTTTATTTTTCTTGTTTATCTTTTCTTTTTTACCTTTTATATTTTTATTATATAATCATTATTATTTAATCACAACGTCTTGATTATATCTTTTTTATTTATTTATTTTTTAATTATATAATCATTATTATTCAATCACAACGTCTTGATTATTGATTCATACTTTTACTTTTTTTTTCACTCCCTTACCTTCCCAAAAAAAAATCAGTAGCATATATAAATTATCCCGTAATATCTGTACAACATTTGTGATAAGTCTGATTTGTATTTGAAATGCTGTTGTACCTTAGATAATATGCAATGCTTCTAATAAAAATATTAAATACATTAGCTACCCTCCAATCCTCAGGAACTACTCCAGAATCTAAGGAGTTTTTAAAAATTATCACTAATGCATCCACTATTTCCGTGGCTACCTCCTTGAGCACTCTGGGATGCAGATCATCTGGCCCTGGGGATGTATCGGCCTTTAATCCGTTCAATTTACCCAACTTCCCGGCTAACCTGGATTTCACTCAGTTCCGCCATCTTATTTGACCTCCGGTCCACTGCTATTTCCGGCAGATTATTTATGTCTTCCTTAGTGAAGACAGAACCAAAGTAGTTATTCAATTGGTCTGCCATGTCCTTGTTCCCGATGATCAATTCACCTGCTTCTGACTGCAAGGGAGCAACATTTGTTCTAACTAGTCTCTTTCTCTTCACATATCTATAAAAACTTTTGCAGTCAGTTTTTATGTTCCCTGCCAGTTTACTTTCGTAATCTATTTTCCCTTTCCTAATTAAGCCCTTTGTCCTTCCCTGCTGGATTCTGAATTTCTCCCAGTCCTCTGGTAGGCTGCATTTTTTGGCCAATTTGTATGCCTCATCTTTAATTTTTATACTATCCCTGATTTCCCTCGTTATCCACGGATGCACTACCTTCCCTGATTTATTCTTTTGCCAAACTGGTATGAACAATTTTTGTACTTCATCCATGCAGTCTTTAAATACCTTCCATTGCACATCCACTGTCAACCCTTTAAGACTCACCTGCCAGTCTATCTTGGCCAATTCATGGCTCCTACCTTCAAAGTTACCTTTGTTTAAGTTCAGAACCCTTGTTTCTGACTTAATTATGTCACTCTCCATCTTAATGAAGAACTCAATCATATTATGGTCACTCTTGCCCAAGGGGTCAGGCACAACAAGACTGCTAACTAACCCTTCCTCATTACTCAATACCCAGTCTAGAATAGCCTGCTCTCTCGTTGGTTCCTCCACATGCTGGTTTAGAAAACTATCCCGCATACATTCCAAGAAATCGTCTTCCTTGGCACCCCTGCCAATTTGATTCACCCAATCTATATGTAGATTGAAGTCATCCATTATAACTGTGTTACCCTTGTTGCATGCACTTCTAATTTCCTGTTTGATGCCATCCCCAACTCCAATACTACTGTTAGGTGGCCTGTACACAACTCCCACTAGCGTTTTCTGCCCCTTAGAGTTTCGCAGCTCTACCCATATCGATTCCACATCCTCCATGCTAATGTCCTTCCTTTTTATTGCATTAATCTCCTCTCTCACCAGCAACGCTACCCCACCTCCTTTTCCTTTCCGTCTATCCCCCCTGAATATTGTATATCCCTGGAAGTTCAGCTCCCAGCCTTGGTCACCCTGGAGCCTTGTCTCCGTGATCCCAACTATAGCATAGTCATTAATAGCTATCTGCACCTTCAACTCATCCACCTTATTACGAATGCTCCTCGCATTGAGACACATGCTGTTGCTGCCTTACAGCGAATGCAGCGGCGGAGACCTGGGTTTGATCCTGACTACGGGTGCTGTCTGTATGGAGTTTGTACATTCTCCCCATGATCTGCATGGGTTTTCTCCGAGATCTTCGGTTTCCTCCCGCACCACAAAGACGTACAGGTTTATAGGTTAATTGGCTTAGTATCTGTGGAAAAGAAAAAAATTGTCCCTAGCGGGTGTGGGATAGTGCTAAAGTGCGGCGATCGCTGTTTGGCGCGGACCCGAAAGGCCTGTTTCCACGCTGTATCTCTAAACTAAACTAAACTAAACTAAACTGAACTAAACATATCATCATGGTTATCAAACATTTCCATCTAAACGATGTTATAAAATTGTCCTTAATAAGACTTATTGAACATATAATTCAAGTTATTTCTGAAATTATTTTTAATCCACTGAGAAATATAAAGACCAATAAGTTGTGATGTTCTTTGGTGGTTATAGCTCAACTGTGAATGACGTACCTGACATACAGATTTTAACTGGGACAGGCGGCATCTCTGGAGATGAGGAATGGGTGATGTTTCATGTTGAGACCCTTCTTCCGCCTCTATCTGTAGAAGGATCTCAACCCGAAATGTCGCCCATTCCTTCCCTCCAGAAATGCTACCTGTTACGCTGAGTTACTGCAGTATTTTGTGTCTATCTTCGGTGTAACCCAGTATCTGCAGATTTTAAGGATTAACACCAATGGTAAATTATACAGCATCTAAAGAATAGGCACCCACAAATAACTACTTAAATGATCTAAAAGGAAAAATATTCATGATCCATTTTATCCTGACACCATGTTCTGAGAAATATTATCTTCCAAACAAATATCTTCCAATCCAAAACAAAAGCCACAATGGTAGACTTCCATTCCCTGGCATTAACAGGGAGGCTTCCATTACAGTCTGCTTATTACTAATGCCTCGTTTTGCACTAATTTCTTGTTTGTGCAGTTTTTTTTAATGTCTTGCAAAATACATTTTATACATTGCATGAGAAAATGTATGATTTCATGTAATTTATGTGTAATTTATGTATAAATTACATCATTGTGTGCTGTCTAAGTCTATGTGCCAGTGAAGCAGCTGCCAGCATGAGTTTCATTGCACCTGTACCTCATCGTAAGTATGCGTATGACAATAAGTTTGACTTGACTAGTCACCATCCCATTCTCCCTATTAAGTGAAATTGGCTGATATTGGATCAGACTATTCACAACTTTGGTACCGTATTGAATCTTTAGATAGGTGTTGGATCATGCATCATTGCTGTCACTTGGATTGTTCGATTCTATAATGGCATGACTCTGTCCCGATCCCAGATCATATGCTGCTGAATCCTTGATCAATGCCTTTCTGATGTCAAACTTGACTATTGTAACACACTCTTGATTGGAATTGCTCAACAGATATCGTCTGTTTGTCCGAGGTCAACCAAGCCTCGGCACTATTGGTTTAGTTTAGTGTTTTAAGTTTAGTTTAGTTTATTGTGGAGTTTATGAGTGGAATGGGCGGCGCCTTGTGGCAGCGGCTACCTGTAGTCCATCTGTCTTTTTTTCTTTATTTGTCTTGTTGGGAGTATGTTTTTGGTTTTATTTTAGCTGTGTATGTGTGGGGGGTGGGGGGTGTGTGGAAACCTTTTATTCTCTTCCCTGAACGGGGTACGTGACTTTTCCCTTGTCGTGTCTCTGTTGTCGTTGGGCCTAACATCAAGGAGCTGGCGGCCTCCAACCGGAATCGACCTGAGGGCTCCAGCCATAGATCCTGCGGACTCACCATCGCTGATCTGGCTGACTTTGGAGCTGCGGCGGCGCTGCGGCTGCGACCCGACTTCGGAGTTTTGAAGCTTCGGCCGCGGGCCCTGTGGACGGTGGAGTTGGGAGCTCGCAGGTCCCTGGTGGGAGACCAATTTTCGGAGCTCCCGCAACTGAAACTTCGCCCGCACGAATCAGGGGTTTGAATCGGCCCAGAGCAGGGCCTTACATCGCCCGGCGCGGCTTAAACGGTCACGGGACTTATCATCGCCCGCCGGGGGCTTTAACTTCGGGAGCCCCGGTCGTCTCGACGTTGCAGCTTGGCTGCCTGACCGTGGGAGAAGAACAAAGGACAGGGAAGAGATAAGACTTTTGCCTTCCATCACAGTGAGGAGGTGTTTGGAGATTCACTCTGATGGATGTTTATGTGGAATTGTGTTAATTGTGTTCTTTGGTCTTTTTTTGCTGTTATGACTGCAGGAACGAAATTTCGTTCAAAACATGCATGTTTGAATGACAATAAAGGACAATTGAATTGAATCGAATTGAATTGTCATGTGTACCAAGGTTCAGTGATAAGCTTTTTGTTGCGCGCTATTAAGTTAATAGAAGGACAATACATAATTACAATAGAGCCATCCACAGTGTAAAGAAACATGATGAAGGGAGTAATGTATCGCGCAAGATAAAGTTGAGTATAGTCCAATTAAAGATAGTTTGCGGGTTCCAATGAGGTACAGCTTTTTGTGCGTACCTTCTTAAAGTGCCATACTGTCACAAAACACTTCTGTCAGGTGTTTTCCTGCAGGAAATTCTGCAGTTACTTTGGAGAAGCAAACTTCCACCAACACTAAACGCCCAGCAACTTGTCCAACAGCAAACCTGATCAAGGGAAGTGACGTCTGGGCTTTGGACTTCGCGTCAATACACCTCTCCTGAATCAATGAGATGTTACCTAATTGGATTATGCTCAGTGAAACTGGCCACATTTCATTTTGTTGCAGGATATTAATTTATCAACAGAAACTGACTGACAGTTAAAACCAAAGAGTTCCGCTCTATGATCATTGGTTAAAACCCAGGCCCAGAAATCACATCTTTACCATTCTGTTCCACGCAAAGCAGTAGACTTCTAAACTGACACATCAAGGGAGTCTGAACAGTCTTACTAATTAAAGAATAAGGCAAGCACAGGGGCCACAGGGAATAGCACTACAGAAATTAAATTAACAGAAGTTAAGTGGTATGAAATGATTTTTTCAATGTGAAATTGAACTTCCAGAAACTATTTTATATTTGGTGGATGATCTCTTAATTTCGAACAACAATGTTGAAACAGCAGGTACTTTTCATGTTTTTTGAATTACACTAATAGCATAATCAAATCGTAGTCTTTAATGTAGCAATACATCTGTGCTTCACAATTATCCTAATGCAGCACCAGCGAGCACAAGTTGTGCTTTATTGGAATTAAATGACAAGACCAGTGAGCCAGATCAACAACAGAAACAATGTGGCTTAATTTCCCCATGGGTGCATACTTGGTTCAGGTCAGGGGAGGTTTGGACGGAAACCCTGGTTAGGAGAGATTTCCCTTGACCACACCAGGTCTTTTGATTATTTTTGCAGGTTTTCCAGCCAACAATAAGCCTAATTAACAACAATTGAATTGGATTATAAGTAGCAGTACAGAAACAGGTCCTTCGGCCCAATGAGTACATTGATCACCCGATCCAGTTAATTCCATATTATCCCACTTTCGCAACCACTCTGCTTCAATTGAGGTATTGGTATTGTGACTGCAGAGCAATTTCAGAGCATGTTGTCTTTTTATTTCATGATGCAGGTAAGTAGGTCAGGAGAGAGCAAGATTCTGTCTGGATGTTTCTTAAATTCCATTAGAGAGTCTGGCACCATCATCTCCACGTAATATAATCCAGACTTTGGAAAGAAAATCCTCCTCAAACTCCCTTGAAATATCTCTCTCTCTCTCTCTCTCTCTCTCTCTCTCTCTCTCTCTCTCTCTCTCTCTCTCTCTCTCTCTCTGTCTGAATCAAAATAAATTGCACCTCCTTCGAGGTAAGAGATTAGAAAAAGTTTGTTCATGTTGTGCTTCAATTTCCTGCTGTTTTGTTCTGAATGCTGTTCTGAACTGATAATCCATAGATTCATGAAAAGCTGAGTACCTTAAAAGCCAACTCCCAAAAAGCCCAGCATTAACACAGATTTTTTAATCGGTGGCAGTGAATCAAAACTCTGACCATTTTTGCAGTTTAGTGACTCAGCAATGCTTCACTTTATTTTTTTCTTTATGAAAGACATTTTAAAACCATGCATTAATATGGGTATATCTTTGAGAATCCAAAGATCATTTAGCATTGACCATTAAAACAGTGGGAATTAGCAGTTGGGTGATTGTGAGTACTGAAATTAATCTATATTCATTAAGAGCATGAATGATTTACAGAAAGATTGGAACCATGCTTCACTTTTATATACAGTTATATTTAAAAAATGAGATTTCATCCTGATTTTTCTCATTTTTCTTTTGTCACCACCAGCATCTTCATCAATGGGCATGGGAAAACAAACGCAGGGATGAAGTCCAATTTGCCACAGAATATTGTATTTCTTCCGTCCTCATTGTCGATGTTTACTTAGAATAGTTTGCAGCCTGCTGCCGTACTTTTATAGAAGCCATCTTGTGTGTTCCTGTTTGTCATCTATGTTGCAATGTTCTTTTTAAAACATTAAATAGCAAGCATGATATTGAAGTATGGGGCAGAACAAAGAAACATAGTGGACATTGGACTTCCATTTCAGATTACGCAAAAGCATCACAGGAGAAAAATGATGAATTAACCATGATTTGGTGCACCTGATAAGAATTTATGTGAATGTAATGATTAGGAGAATTAGAGGAAGCTACCCCATATCTCTTTATACTCTGCAGATGGGATATGGGAGGAAACCGGAGCATTCAGAAGAAGCACATGCGGTCACGGGGACAATGTACAATGTACAAACTCCACACAGACAGTACCTGAGGTCGGGATCAAACCCGGGTCTCTAGTGCTTTACCAGCTGTGCCACTGTGCTCCCCAATTTGGATTGTTAAAAGGTGGAACACAGAACAATACAGCACAGGAGCAGGCCCTTTGGGCCACAATGTCCATGTTGACTAACAAACTAACCTCACCTGCCTGCAAATGGTCTATACTTCCATCCATTTCTGGCCTGTTCATGGCACGGCATGGTGGCGCAGCGGTAGAGTTGCTGTCTTACACCGTTTGCAGTGCCAGAGTCCCAGGTTCGATCCTGACTACGGGTGCTCTCTGTACGGAGTTTATAACCATATAACAATTACAGCACGGAAACAGGCCATCTTGGCCCTTCTAGTCCATGCCGAACACTTATTCTCACCTAGTCCCATCTACCTGCACTCAGACCATAACCCTCCATTCCTTTCCCGTCCATATACCTATATAATTTATTTTTAAATGATAAAATCGAACCTGCCTCCACCACTTCCACTGGGAGCTCATTCCACACAGCTACCACTCTATGAGTAAAGAAGTTCCCCCTCATGCTACTCCTAAACTTTTGTCCCTTAATTCTCAAATCATGTCCTCTTGTTTGAATCTTCCCTACTCTCAATGGAAAAAGCTTATCCACGTCAACTCTGTTTATCCTTCTCATTATTTTAAAGACCTCTATCAAGTCCCCGCTTAACCTTCTGCGCTCCAAAGAATAAAGACCTAACTTGTTCAACTTTTCTCTGTAACTTAGTTGCTGAAACCCAGGCAACATTCTAGTAAATCTCCTCTGTACTCTCTTTATTTTGTTGAAATCTTTCCTGTAATTTGGCAACCAAAATTGTACACCATACTCCAGAATTGGCCTCCCAATGCCTTGTACAATTTTAACATTACATCCCAACTTCTATACTCTATGCTCTGATTTATAAAGGCCAGCACACCAAAAGCTTTCTTTACCACCCTATCTACATGAGATTCCACCTTCAGGGAACTATGCACAGTTATTCCTAGATCCCTCTGTTCAACTGCATTCCTCAATTCGCTACCATTTACCATGTACATCCTATTTTGATTTGTCCTGCCAAGATGTAGCACCTCACACTTATCAGCATTAAACTCCATCTGCCATCTTTCAGCCCACTCTTCCAAATGGCCTAAATCTCTCTGTAGACTTTGAAAATCTACTTCAATATCCACAACACCACCTATCTTAGTATCATCTGCATACTTACTAATCCAATTTACCACACCATCATCCAGATGATTGATGTATATGACAAACAACAGCGGACCCAACACAGATCCCTGAGGCACCCCACTAGTCACCGGCATCCAACATGACAAACAGCCATCCACCATTACTCTCTGGCATCTCCCATTCAGCCACTGTTGAATCCATCTTGCTACTCCACCATTAATACACAACAATTGAACCTTCTTAACCAACCTTCCATGAAGAACCTTGTCAAAGGCCTTGACCGTTCCCCCGTGACCGTGTGGTTTTTTTCCGCGATCTCTGGTTTCCTCCCACACGTCAAAGACGTACAGGTTTGTAGGTTAATTGGCTTGGTATAAGTGTAATTGTCCCTAGTGGGTGTAGGATAGTGTTAATATGCGGGGATCACTGGTCGGCATGGACTCGGTGGGCTGAAGGGTTTATTTCCACGCTGGATCTCTAAACTAAACTAAACTACATCTACTTCTGTCAGTTCCACTAGCATTCTATTACTGTTTGTGGAAAAAAAACTTGCCTTGCACATTCCTTTTAAAACTCCTCCGTCTCACCGTAAATCTATGCCTTCCATTATTTGATATTTCCACCCTGACAAAAAAAAAGAGTATGACTACCTACCCAATCTATGGCTCTTACAATTTTATAAACTTCTATCAGATCTTTCCTCCAACGCTCCAGAGAAAACAATCCAAGTTTGTCCAATCTCTCTTATAACTAATACTCTCTAATCCAGGCAACATCCCAGTGGACCTTCTCTGCACCTTCTCAAAAGCCTCCACATCTTTCCTATAATGCAGCAACCAGAACTGTGCACAATACTCTAAATGTGGCCTAACCAGTAATGTATACAGCTACAATATGACTTGTCCTTGTCTCGCCACTTCCTGGGAATTATGGACTTACATGCCAATATCTCCCTGTACTTCAAGGATCCTTCCATTATACTTTTACGGGCATCAGTGACTGACGCCCGTAAAACCGTCAAGTTGCACGACATACACGCTGACGTATGCTGTCATGCGGGTGACGCCCGGTTAGAGTTGAGGCTGTAAAATATTCTTCCTTCAATGCATGGATTTTAAACATTAATATATTAAATTTAATAAATAAAATCAATTGTGCAAATGAAAAGATGTCTGAGTTTTAATAATAGTTGTATTGGTCCGCTTGCAGATCTGATCGCCGTCCCAATAACTTTTCACAGGGATGGATTCAGTGAGTGTAGACTGAACTCCCCTCCTTCCCTCTCCCCTCCTCCCGCCCCCACCCCTCCTTCTCCACTCCCCCTACCCTTCTCTCCTCCCCTCTACCCCTTCTTCCCTTCCCCCCTCTTCCTCCCTTCTCCCCGCTCCACTCTTCTCCCCCTTATCCACTACCGCCCCCTCTCCTCACATCCCCTTCTCCCCTTCTCCCTCCCTTCTCCCATTTTCTACCCTCCTCCACTTTCACTGATGCCCCCCCATTTGTGGACCAAGCTTGCGAACAGCGATCCCCCACACACTATCCCACACACGCTACGGACAATTTATACAAACCTGTGCGCCTTTGGAGTGCGGGAGGAAACCCAAACCCAAACCCTAGCCCTAGCCCTAACACTAGCCCTAACACTAGCCCTAACCCTAACTCTAGGTAGATAGGCTTGGTATAAGTATAAATTGTCCTTAGCGTGTGTGGGATAGTGTGCAGAGGATGCTGGTCGGTGGGCTGATGGGTACTGTATCTCTGAACTAAATGTGACACAGGGGCCCCAGGGTTTGGACGCGAACCCCCAATGTTGTGCCTGCTCCTCATGGGAACTAAACTGTTGGCCACGAGTTGTCCCAGAGGGCAGGTCTCTCTTCCAATGATCTCTCCAAACCCCCAGAGGCAGTGGGCATTTCAACTGGGTACAGGCAATGCTGTCATTGTACCAGTGCCACTCATGTGCTCATTTTGAGGGGATGTGAGGGGAAAGGGTAGTGGATAAGGGGGAGCAGAGTGGAGCGATGAGAAGGGAGGAGAGGGGGACGCCCCCCATTTGTGGACCCAGCTAGATCCCACTAACAACTCGTGCTGAGTTCACATGAGGAGCAAGCAGAAGCTAGGGTTAGTGCTAGGCTTAGGGATAGGGTTAGGGTTAGGCCTAGGGTTAGGGTTAGGGTTTTGGTTTCCTCCCGCACTCCAAAGGTGCACAGGTTTGTATAAATTGTCCATAGCGTGTGTGGGTTAGTGTGCGGGCTGGTCGGGGGGGGGGGGGGGGGGGGGAGAATTGGAGAATGGGAGAAGGGAGGGAGGAGGAGAATGGGGATGTGAGGGGAGGGGGGTAGTGAATAAGGGGGAGAAGAGTGGAGCGGGGAGAAGGGAGGAAGTGGGGGGAAGGGAAGAAGGAAACTAGGGGGCACTGTCCTGTATGGTATGGCTGCCCAGCCCGCAGCTGTTTGTTTTTCACTCTTTTTTAATTTTTAGTGAGTTTTAGTGTTTTGTTTTTGGGGTTTTAGTCTTTTTTATGTTGGGGGTGGGGGGGGGGGGGAAGGGGGAATCCACTTTACAGGGTCCCTATCTGGTCAGAGAGGCAGCTTTTCTCCGGGTTGCACGTTCGACCCGTCCTCGCGGCCTACCAGCAGGCCTGGAGTAGCGTTTCCTGAGGGGACTGCCCAGAACCTTGGCTTCGGCAGTGGCACAGCGCTGGAGCTGTATCGTGGAGCGGGCGATGCCTTGCCCGGGTCGCCACGCTGGAACTCCGGTGAGCTGAGACCGCCGAGAAAATACATCGTGAAGCTGCAGGTCTGTGGAGTGGCCAGCTGCGGGCAGCGGCGCTGACTTTAACATCGGGAGCGAGTGGTGGAGCTCCATCCAGCACAGCCTTGGTGGCTTCGGAAGTCGCGGACTCCGGTAAGGAAGCGGCCGTTCCAGGTATCCCAAGCCACTGAGTGGATTCTCCCGATGCCGGAGCACCATCACCCGGCGAGAACGGCCTAGAACATCGGGCTTCCATGAAGGCGGCTGCGGAGGCCTCAATAGGCCCGACTATGGGTGGACATGGGATGGAGACTGGACATTGTGCCTTCCCTCATAATGGGAACCATTGTGGGGGGATGTTTTTTATGTTTAAATCTCTTTATTATTGTTATGTCTGTATTCTTATTTTATGTGCTGCATTGGCAAGAAACATTTCACTACACCAATTGGTGTATGTGACCAATAAATAACCTTTGAACCTATGAACCTTTGAAGGGGGAGAGGGGAGGGAGAGAAGGGTAGGGGGAGTGGGGAAAGGGATGGGGGCAGGAGGGGGGAAGAGGGGAGAGGGGAGTTCAGTGTACACTCACTGAATCCATCCCTGTGAAAAAAGACGGTGATCGGATCTGGAAGCGGACCAATACATCTATAAATAAACCTGAACGACTCAGACATCTTTTCATTTGCACATTTGATTTTATTGTATTAATTTTAATATATTAATGTTTAAAATCTATGCATTGAAGGAAGAATATTTTACAGCCCATCTGTGGTCCTTAACCCCAACCCTATACCTAATCGGGCATCAACCACAGTACAGCATATGTCAATGTATGACATGATGAGACACAGGGCGCACGAGATGATGAGATACCTAGATGTCACCCCAGAATTTTGATCATTCCAAAATCCTAGGGCTACAGGGAAGCACCACACGTTAGCGCGTGTCACAGAATGCGTCACCACGCCTCACCACGCGTCACGCCCGCGTCACAAAGCGACAACCTCTTTTTCGGCTGTTGCTTAAATGTCACCCAAATGACGCCCAAGTGGGACAGGCCCTTAACTCTCAGAAAGGGAGACAAATCAATCAAAGTGATGGCGCATCTGGAGTATTGTGTTCATCTTTAGTCGCCATGCCAATACTGGAAAGGAATAATGAGGATGTTGCCAGGACATGAGGGGCTGAGCTGTAGGGAAAGACGGAAGACTCTGAATTTATTCTTTGGAGCACAGGAGGCCATTAAGAACTCGAACGCATAGGTTTAAAGTGAGAGGGGCAAGATTTAATAAGAACCTGAGGGGCAACTTTTTCACCCAGAGGGAAGTGGGTGTATGGAATGAGCTGCAGGAGGAGGTAGTTAAGGCAGGTACAATAACAACATTTGGACAACTACATGGACAGGAAATGTTTAAAGGGATATGGGCCAAACATAGTTAAATGGAACTAGCATGGGCAGGACATCTGGGTGGGCATGGGCGAGTTAGGCTGAAGGGCTTGTTTCCATGACTATGACTCTCTGATAAAACAGTCAAGGTCAGATATAGAAGAGACAAGAGAAGGAGAATAAATGTTCAGACTTGGGCTGAGAGAAATGAAGGGGACGGTTTAATTTTTTACCTAGCTTTTGGACATTTTCCTTTTCTGTCCAGAATAATGATGTTGTTACAGTTAATGTTATGGAAAAAAATTGAAGGAGCAGAACAAAGGACAGTTCCTATTATTTTGTTCAACTCCTTTACAGAATGTGGGCATCAGGCCTCAGAAAGCAGTTCAAAGTCAACCACTTTTCAGTTGTTTGGGTATCATCCAAAGGTCTACCCAGAAAACCATAGCAGATTCACTTCCCTCATGAGCCAATCACTGCAGAGTTCAATTCAAAAATCATACTTTTTGGTGGCTACATTTTAACCCCAAGGTTCATTTAATTTGAAATTAAAGTTCTTAGCTGTTAGGAAAGGATTTAACTTTATGCTGACAGATCATTTCTTAGGCCAGGCCGAGGCCAATTGCATAATGCTCTTTCCCAGCTGAGTAGATTTGGTTTAGAGACACAGCCTGGAAACAGGCCTTTCGGCCCACCGGGTCAATGCCAACCATCAATGATCGTACACTAGTTCAATGCCCAACACATTTGCAGGAATCATTTAACATACAAAACTGCATATCTCTGGAATGTGATAGGAAACCAGAATCCCCGGCGGAAATTCTTTGGAGTGTTTGACGGAAACTGGAGCACCTAGGGAAAACTCACAGGGAGAAAGTACAAACTCCGCACAAACCGTACCTATGGTCAGGAGCGAACCTGGGTCTCGGACGCTGTGAAGACAATATAGAAGACAATTTGTGAGCAGCAAAATTTATCAAAATGTCATGATATTAATCCTGAATAAAGCAATAGGATTGTGAACACCCTATCTGAACAAGCAACTGGAATTTTGTTTTAATAACTCATTCAAATAGTTCAATTTTGTCGCATGGCACTATGTTGGTATTGGACTGGATAGTCAGGGTCCTTTAATTCCATGGTGCAGGGCTGCAGCAGCCTTTTAACAAAAGCACTGACAGTTTAATTAACAATGTTGTGTTTTTCCTTTCTGTGGAAACTCATTTAGCTTAATGCTTGGTGTAAAGATAAAAAGGGAGGGACAAACATCCAAATTATATATATAATTGGCAAGGGTTGACAGTCAAGGCTCTTTGTGCTTCTGATCAGCAGCCAGTGTATGGTAACTATTATTGCACTCAGTGTCAGCAATAGTTCAATTGGAGGAGTTTATTCAATCTCAGAATGTTTTGTATTCAAGCGCTACTCCAGAGACACAAATACAAAAATTTGGACCCAGTGGACCGCAGCCTACAGGAGGGAGCCCATCAAGCCAGCCTCTGTTCGTGGGACATGACAGACCACAGTCTGGAAGGGGGACTCTGCCGAGCCCACCCCTGCTTGTCCCCGAAGACCAGAGACGGGGAAGATGGAGCAGGTAATGATGGCGGATGTGACAGGTAAGGAGCAAGGCCGGGAGGAAAGGAGAGGAAACTGGAGTGTGGGAGAATCCTCCTCCTCCTCCTCCTCCTTCTCCTCCTCCTCTCCCTCCTCTTCCTCATCCTGCTCTCTCCTGCTCCCTCCTGCTGCTCCTGTTGTTGGACAACTTTTTCTATTTGATCTTCCATTTGTGCACGTCGAGTTGATTGCATTAGTCGAAACAGAGCGGACCACGTTAAGGTTGCAATCTTCCACCCCATGAGATTGGCTGTAGGAAGTGGACAGGCGAGGATCGGGACGTTGTTTCACTGATCAATCCAGTTGTCCAAGGAAGGCGATGGCTGCAGGCTCACAGCGCCAAAACTTGGCACCTCTTGCACGTGGGATCAGTGGACTATTTCTGTACACTTGCTAATCGGGGATGTGCTTGGGTATGGGAATACTCTACTGGACTGTTTGTAGGAAAATAATCACACTGTACATTTACACTTCACACATGGAAAATAAAAGCATCACTGAACCATTGCTTGCATGCTGTTACATGGCCAAAATATATCTCTGAAATGTTATCAGTCAAAGTTTGGCACTAAGCCACATGAAGTAGTTTTGGAAAAAGGCAGAGATAAAGGTCATCAGGGGGAGAAAGAGAAGAACTTGCCTTTGTATAAATTGTACAGTGGCTTGCAAAAGTTTTCATACCCCTTGAACTTTTCCACATTTTGTCACGTTTCAACCACAAACGTAAATGTATTTTATTGTGAATTTATGTGATAGACCAACACAAAGTGGTGCATAATTGTGAAGTGGAAGGAAAATGATACATGGTTTCCAAATTTTATTACAAATAAAAAACTGAAAAGTATGGAATGCAAAAGTATTCAGCCCCCCTGAGTCAATACTTTGTAGAACCACCTTTCGCTGCAATTACAGCTGCAAGTTTTTTGGGGTATGTCTCTACCAGCTTTGCACATCTCGAGACTGAAATTTTTGCCCATTCTTCTTTGCAAAATAGCTCAAGCTCAGTCAGATTGGATGGAGAGCACCTGTGAACAGCAATTTTCAAGTCTTGCCAGAGATTCTCATTTGGATTTAGATCTGGACTTTGACTGCGCCATTCTAACACATGAATATGATTTGATCTAAACCATTCCATTGTAGCTCTGGCTGTATGTTTCGGGTCGTTGTCCTGCTGGAAGGTGAACCTCCACCCCAGTCTCAAGTCTTTTGCAGACTCTAACAGGTTTTCTTCCTAGATTGCCTTGTATTTGGCTCCATCCATCTTCCCATCAACTCTGACCAGCTTCCCTGTCCCTGCTGAAGAAAAGCATCCCCACAGCATGATGCTGCCATCATCATTTCACAGTGGGGATGGTGTGTTCAGGGTGATGTGCAGTGTTAGTTTTCCGCCACACATAGCGTTTTGCATTTAGGCCAAAAACTTCAATTTTGGTCTCATCAGACCAGAGCACCTTCCTCCACATGTTTGCTGTGTCCCCCACATGGCTTGTGGCAAACTGCAAACTGGACTTCTTGTGGCTTTGTTTCAACAATGGCTTTCTTCTTGTCACTCTTCCATAAATGCCCGATTTGTGGAGTGCATGACTAATAGTTGTCCTGTGGACAGATTCTCCCACCTGAGCTGTGGATCTCTGCAGCTCCTCCAGAGTTACCATGGGCCTCTTGGCTGCTTCTCTGATCAATGCTCTCCTTGCGCGGCCTGTCAGTTTAAGCGGACGTCCATGTCTTGGTAGGTTTGCAGTTGTGCCATACTCTTTCCATTTCAGATGATGTATTGAACAGTGCTCCGTGAGATGTTCAAAGCTTGGGATATTTTTTTATAACCTAACCCTGCTTTAAACTTCTCCACAACTTTATCCCTGACCTGTCTGGTGTGTTCCTTGGGCTTTATGATGCTGTTTGTTCACTAATGTTTTCTAACAAACCTCTGAGGCCTTCACAGAACAGTTGTATTTATACTGAGATTAGATTACACACGTGGACTCTATTTACTAATTAGGTGACTTCTGAAGGCAATTGGTTGCACTGGATTTTATTTAGGGGTATCAAAGTAAAGGGGGCTGAATACTTTTGCACGCCACACTTTTCAGTTTTTATTGTAAAAAAATTTGAAAACCATGTATCATTTTCCTTCCACTTCACAATTATGCGCCACTTTGTGTTGGTCTAGCACATAAAATCCCAATAAAATACATTTATGTTTGTGGTTGTAACGTGACAAAACGTGGAAAAGTACACGGCGTATGAAAACTTTTGCAAGCTGTAGGTGCATTTAAGGAAAGGCTGGATAAAGGCACTGAAGGATATACAGATGAAGTTAGATAAAGAACGGTGGATGAAGGAATGTGTGGAGCATAAAACTCAGCGTGGACCTGTTGGACAAAATATTCTGTAAATACGTTTGTTACTTTGTAAAGAGAACGTAATTAAACTTGTTAAATGGACAGCATCCTTAGTCGAGAAGGTCCCAAGAGTTTATTTTAACAGAGCCATTTTAGCCCTGGTCTGATTCCTGCACAATTCATCTATACTTCTTTTATTTTACGGGATTTATATTAAACAAAAAATCACTTGTGTATACTACTGTGAAATCCGTGGATTTAACAATAATTAGTTTGATAAATCACTAATGAATTTGTTATGCTCCTGATTGTAACTAATCTCTACGGAGGCGCGGTAATGAAAATCATGTTTAGAGGAGATTTCATATAATGCAGACTGGAATTTGTAAGCCATGTTTGAGTGAAAGTGAGAACATTATTCAATACCTCATTCATAATATGAAATTAATTTACACAAATGCTTTTCCAAATGAATTTCTTGCTATTGCTTCTTAATTTGTTTGTTAAGAATATTTTCAATTGCAATTAGTGGCAAATATCAAGCATCATGTTCGCTTGAAACAAATATGTAGCTTGTAAATAGGAGTGACGATGACAGCTCTTATGTTGGTCTTTTTCATTGTTTGGTTGTCCTTCTCATTTTTGACTCATGTCTTTTATAACTGTTTAAAATCTGACCTGAGAAATGTGTTACAAATGTCAAATAACATGCAGCCTTGGGTCAGTTAGAAAGGGTGGAGGCTGAGGATGAATAATTGTAAATTCAGAAGAGGAAGATCTATTCAAGAAACACTTCTTACAGCTCTGAAAATCAATGTTGTTTCCACGCAACCATTGGACTGGCAGATTCTCTTTTTCATCTTCAAAGTGAATAGAATTCAAAATTTAACAAAAGTATAACACAATAATGTTCAGAAAATTTATGATTTATTGAAAATGATACATTTACTTGTAGGAGCAAGTGTTCTGGAGGAATCCTTTCTCAGTCTATTTCACAGGAGCCTCAAAAGACCCCCCTGCAATAGTATCATTTTTGAAAAATAACACAGCAGACCATCAAAAAAAAGTCAAAGTCAAAAGAGTCAAGTCAAAGTCAAAAGAATTTATTGTCATGTGTCTCTGACAGGACAATGAAATTCTTTAATTGCATAGCACAACAGAACATAGTAGGCATTGACTACAAATATATACGTAAATACACACATTAATTAATTAATTAATAAAGTGCAAATAACAGATGGAGGGGTTTTAATGTTCAGAGTTTTGTCCGAGCCAGGTTTAATAGCCTGATGGCTGTGGGGAAGTAGATATTCCTGAACCGGGTCGTTGCAGTTCTCAGGCTCCTGTACCTTCTACCTGAAGGTAGCAGGGAGATGAGTGTGTGGCCAGGGTAGTGTGGGTCCTTGATGATGCTGCCAGCCTTTTTGAGGCACTGACTGTGGTAGATCCCCTCGATGGAAGGAAGGTCCAAGCCGATGATGGACTGGGCAGTGTTTAATACTTTTTGTAGTCTTTTCCTCTCCAGGGCACTCAAGTTGCCGAAACCAAGCCACGATGCAACTGGTCAGCAAGCTCTCTACTGTGCACCTGTAGAAGTTAGAGAGAGTCCTCTTTGACAGACCGACTCTCCGTAATCTTCTCAGGAAGTAGAGGCGCTGATGAGCTTTCTTAATAATTGCATCTGTGTTCTCGGAATAGGAAATGTGAATGCAAACAAAATTTGTTACCATTATCATGATAGAGATTTTAAGGCAAGAAGGCAGAGAGGTTTAGGGCGTTCCAGAAATTAAGCTTTTGGCAGCTGAAGATATGGCTGTCAATGATGGAGCAGGTCTGTTTGGGAGTAGATGCGGGTAGAGTGGATATCCTGACTTGTTGCTTAGCTACTTTCAGAAATTACTACAAAAAAGGGAGAAAAACAAAGATGAATAAGTGTGGCGTGATAACAATTCAATGGAATATACCAAGCAGATCTGAATGGGTTGCTTCTTCTGTGTTACTCCAGCTTTTTGTGTCTGTCTTTAGTAGCCATTTATAGACACAAAATGCTGGGGTAAATCAGCGGGACAAGCAGCATCTCTGGCCTATAGTAACCATTTATTCTTTGGAAAGGTAAAAATAGCATATAGAACAGTACAGCGCAGGTACAGACCCTTTTCAGACTGATTTTTAGAAAGTGCCACATGTGAGGCTGTTGAAGTTGAGAGCCCATGGTATCAAAGGGCAGATAGTAGCATGGATAGCAGGTTGGCTGGATGACAGAAGGCAAAGAGTGGCGATTAAGGGGGAATATTTCTGGTTGGCTGTCAGTGACTAGCGGAGTTCCGCAGGGGTCGGTGATGGGGCCGCTACTCTTCACGTTGGATATTAATGATTTGGATGAGGGGATTGAAGGCTTTGTGGCAAAGTTTGTGGATGATTAGAAAATAGGTGGAAGGGCAGGAAGTATAGAGAAAGCAGGGGCTCTGCAGAAGGACTTAGACAGGTTGGGAGAGTTGGCAGAGAAATGGAAGATGGAATATAATGTAGCAGAGTGGGGTTATGCATTTTGGTAGTAGGAATAAAGGCATAGACTACTTTCTAAATGGGGAGAGAATCCAGAAATCGGGGGTGCAAGGGGACTTGGGAGTGCTGGTGCAGGATTCCCAAAAAGTTAATCTGTAAGTCAAATCGGTAGTAAAGAAAGCAAACACAATGCTAGCATTTAGTTCAAGAGGGCTTGAATACAAAAACAGGGATGTAATGCTGAGGCTCTATAAGGTGCTGGTCAGGCCGCATTTGGAGGACTGTGAGCAATTTTGGGCACCATAAGTGAGGAAGGCTGTGTTGGCTCGGGAGAAGGTCCAGGGGAGGTTTACAAGAATGATCCCAGGAATGAGTAGGTTAACATATGATGAGCGTTTGTCGGCACTGGGCCTATACTCGCTGGAGTTTAGAAGAATGAGGGGAGACCTCATTGAAACATACAGAATAGTGAAAGGTTTGGATAGTGGATGTGGGGAGGATGTTTCCACTAGTGGGAGAGTCTAGGACAGAATTAAACGATGGTCCTTTAGGAAGGAGATGAGGAGGAATTGATCACATTGAATGGCGGTGCTGGCTCGAAGGGCCAAGTGGCCTACTCCTGCACCTATTGTCTATTGTTTATTGTCTATTGAATTTGTTTAGTCAGAGGGTGGTGAGTCTGTGGAATTATTTGCCACAGAAGGCTGTGGACGCCGTCAATTGATATTTTTAAGGCAGAGATACTGTAGATGAATGCTTGATTTGTACTGATGTCAGAGGTTATGGGGAGAAGGCAGGAGAATGGAGTTAGGAGGGAGAGATAGATCAGCCATGATTGAATGGTGGAGTAGACTAGATGGGCCAAATAGCCTAATTCTGCTCTTATCACTATTGACCTTTGGCCCACAATGTCTGCGCCGAATCTAATGCCCAGACCAATTTGTATCTAGCTATACATAATCCATGCCCCTCCATTCTCTGCACTTCCATGTGCCTATCCAAAAGTCTGTTAAATGCCGCTCTTGTATCTGCCTCCACCACCACTGCTTCCAGTGTGTTCCAGGCACCTGCCACTCTCGAAGGATGTTGCCTCAAGAAAGAACATTTCAAGGGCAGTAAAAAACTTGGTCTGCACGTCTCCTTTATACTTCGTCCTTTGCACTTCAAAGAGATACCCTCTAGTATTTGATATTTTGATCTTGAGATAAGGGTTCTGACTGTCTACTCCATCAGCCAGAAGTAGGGTCGCAACCCAAAACACCGCCTGCCCATTTCCCTCCACAGATGCTGCAGGACATGCTGTTCCTCCAGCAGTTTGTTCTTTGCTTGAGATTCCAGCATCTGCAGTCTCATGTGTCTACAGTTTAAAATAGTTTGCAGGATTGAGAAAGCCAGGATTGTTTGTTTTGAGGAGAAGGTGTGGAAATTGAGTTTTTCAACGGAACTGGGGCAGCAAACGAGAAGTTAAACCATCAACAATATCAGTCTTGTTTTGCAGCACTGTACTGTGGTATTTGGGCGAAGCATTTTTGTCCTTATCCAAACTGATTTAATGCCAGAATTTGACATTGTCCAAGAGTTACTATCTCATTTTGAACTGTAACAATATGATTGCTATGTCCCTGCCTTGTATTCTACTGTTTTAGCTCTGTAGTTTAATATTCTGTTTGTTCTGTTGTTTGCTGTTCTGTGATGCCTTCACATGCTTACCAATAAGTCTCCTTCAGCTTTGTCCTTGACTATCAGCATTATCTGTAGTACAGATAGTGGGAAGATAATCAAGGACAAAGCTAAAGGAAACCTGTTGGTAAACATTTGCAACCAATGCTGCAGTTCCTTCCTCCGTGCAGTTCTTTATATTATCTTAGTGTTTGCAATTCCTTCTGTATCTTAAGCCTGCCTTAGATCTGCCCCTCACAGATTGGTACTATTTACATATTTGACCAAGTTCCTGAATTTACGTCATTGATATACATTGGAAATAGTCCCAACAGGGAGCTCTTCCACAACATTCTCTCACCTTCAACAATTTTTTTCAAACAATCTTTGTTTTTCTTTTTTTATGTCCATTTCGCAGCATTTACCTTGGATCACTTTACTTTCAAGTTTAGGTTTTCACCTCTGCAAAGTTGGGCAAAATTACATTCTTGTTATTACATTTCACACAAACTAGTTTCCCCGCCCACGCCTCCTCACCCCATCAAACCCATCTACACTTCCTGCTGCCTCGAGAAAGAACATTTGAAGGGCAGTTGTGCAGCAGTAGAGTTCCTTACCATGCCAGAGACCTGGGTTAAATCCTGACTATGTACGGAGCTGGTACATTCTCCCTATGACCATGTCCAATTTCTCTGGGTGCTCCGCTTTCCTCCCACACTCCAAAGATGTACAGGTTGTAAGTTAATTGGCTAATGTAAATTGTAAATTACCCTAGTGATGAATTCAAGAGAGAGTTCGATATACCTCTTAGGGCTAACATAATCAAGGGATATAGGGAGAAAACAGGAACGGGTTACTGACTTTGGATGATCAGCCATGATCTTATTGAATGGCGGTGCTGGTTCAAAGGACCGAATGGCTTACTCCTGCACCTGTTTTTCTATGTTTCTATGTTTCTAGTGTGTAGGATAGTGCTAGTGTACAGGGTAATCACTGGATGACATGGACTCGGTGGGCCAAAGGGCAGTTTCCATCTTGTATCTCTGAAGTTTAAAGACTGTTCATAACCCAGTCATTTCCTCTTCCCTTTCCCAATGGAAGATGATGTAAAAGCTTGAAAGCACACGCCACCAGAGCAAGTATCGCCAGATTCAAGAACAGCCTCTACCCTGCTGTTATCAGACTCTTGAATGAATCTGTCGTATGTTATGTATCCCCAATCTTCCAATCTACTTGCTTGTGGCCGTTGCAATTTTTTTATCTGCACTTTATAGCTGTAACACTACATTCTGCACACTGGCTATTTTCTCTTTGGTACTAATTTTGTATGGTATGAGCTGCCTGAATTCCACGCAATATTTTTTTTCTGTATCTGGACTTAAAAAAAGCCTTTGACAAGGTCCCACACGAGAGATTAGGTGTAACGAGACCTGGGTGTGCTTGTACATCAGTCACTGAAAGTAAGCATGCAGGTACAGCAGGCATTAAAGAAAGCTAATGGCATGTGGGCCTTCATTGCGAGAGGATTTGAGTTTAGGAGCAAGAAGGTCCTACTGCAGTTGTACAGGACCCTGGTGAGACTGCACCTGTAGCATTAGAAACATAGAAACATCGAAAATAGGTGCAGGAGGAGGCCATTCAGCCATTCGAGCCAGCACCGCCATTCATTATGATCATGGCTGATCGTCCCCTATCAATAACCCATGCCTGCCTTCTCCCCATATCCCTTGACTCCACTAGCCCCTAGAGCTCTATCTAATTCTCACCTCAGTCTTAAATGACCTCCCCTTTATTCGAAGACTGTGGCCCCTGGTTCTGGACTCGCCCAACATTGGGAACATTTTTCCTGCATCTAGCTTGTCCAGTCCATTTATCATTTTATGTTTCTATAAGATCCTCCCTCATCCTTCTAAACTCCAGTGAATACAAGCCTAGTCTTTTCAATCGTTCCTCATATGACAGTCCTGCCATCCCAGGGATCAATCTCGTGAACCTATGCTGCACTGCCTCAATCACAAGGATGTCATTCCTTAAATTAGGATACCAAAACTGTACACAATACTCCAGATGTGGTTCCACCAGAGCCCAATGCAACTGCAGAAGAACCTCTCTATTCCTATACAGAAATCCTCTTGTTATGAAGGCCAACATTCCATTAGCTTTCTTCACTGCCTGCTGTACCTGCACGTCAACTTTCAGTGACTGGTGTACAAGGACACCCAGGTCTCGCTGTACCTCCCCCTTACCTAACCTAACCCCATTGAGATAATAATCTGCCCCCTTGTTTTTGTCGCCAAAGTGGATAACCTCACATTTTTCTATATTATACTGTATCTGCCACGCATCTGCCCACTCACTCAACCTGTCCAGGCCACCCTGCACCCTCCTAACATCCTCTTCACAGTTCACACTTCCACCCAGCTTTGTGTCATCCACAAGCTTCCTAGTGTTGCTCCTAATTCCCTCTTCCAAATCATTAATATATATGGTAAACTGTTGTGGCCCCAACACTGAGCCTTGCGGCACTCCACTCGCCACTGCCTGCCATTCTGAAAAGGACCGGTTCACTCCTACCCTTTGCTTCCGGTCTGTCAACCAATTTTCTATCCATATCAACACCCTACCCCCAATACCATGTGCTCTAATTTTAGTCACTAGTCTCCCATGCAGGACCTTATCAAAGGCTTTCTGAAAGTCTAGATACACTACATCCACTGGCACCGCTTCATCCATTTTACTTGTCACATCCTCAAAAAAATCCAGAAGAATAGTCAAGCATGATTTCCCTTTCATAAATCCATGTTGACTTGGATTAATCCTTTTACTGCTATCCAATGCCCCATTATTACCTTTAATAATTGACCAGCATCTTTCCCACCACCGAACTCAGGCTAACTGGTCTGTAATTCCCCGTTTTCTCTCTCTCTCCTTTCTTGAAAAGTGGGATAACATTAGCTATCCTCCACTGGGACTGATCCTGAATCTACTGAACGTTGGAAAATGATCACCAATGCGTCCACTATTTCTAGAGCCACCTCCCTGAGGACCCTGGGATGCAGACCATCTGACCCAGGGGATTTATCATCCTTCAGTCCCATTAGCCTACCCAATACTATTTCTCGCCTAATGAAAATTTATTTCAGTTCCTCTACCCCCTTAGATCCTCTGTCCACCAGTACATCTGG
The DNA here is from genome assembly GCA_035221665.1 of Okamejei kenojei. Lineage (NCBI taxonomy): Eukaryota > Metazoa > Chordata > Chondrichthyes > Rajiformes > Rajidae > Okamejei > Okamejei kenojei. The sequence goes on from CM069131.1 coordinate 122,205,917, forward strand.
GAGATTGTTTGTGTCTTCCTTAGTGATCCGAAGTACCTATTCAACTCTTTTGCCATTTCCTTGTTGCCCTTAATAATTTCACCCTTGTCTGTCTTCAAGGGACCCACATTTGACTTTGCTACTCTTTTTCCCTTGACATATCTAAAGAAGCATTTAGCCTTCTTTATATTCCTGACCAGCTTCCCTTCATACTTCATCTTTTCAGCCCGTATTGCCCGTTTTGTTTCCTTCTGTTGTCCTATGACAGTTTCCCAATCCTCTGATCTCCGACTACTCTTTGCTGTGTTATACATCTTTTCTTTTAGTTTCATTCTATCCCTAACTTCTCTTGTCAGCCACGGTTGCCTCCTACTCCCCTAAGAATCTTTCTTCATTTTTGGAATAAAATGATCCTGCGTCTTCCGGATTATGCCCAGAAACTCCTGCCATTGCTGTTCCACCGTCATTCCTGCTAGTATCCCTTTCCAGTCTACCTTGGCCAGCTCCCCTCTCATACCTTCATAGTCCCCTTTGTTCAACTGCATCACTGCCACTTCCGATTTAATGTCTCAAATTGCAGATTAAAACTAACCATAGTATGATCACTACCTCCAAGCAGTTCCTTTACCTCGAGTTCTCTTATCATATCTGGTTCGTTGGACAACACTAAATCCAGTATTGCCTTTTCTCTGGTCGGCTCCATTACAAGCTGCTCTGAGAATCCATCTCAGAGGCACTCTACAAACTCTCTTTCTTGGGGTCCTGACCAACCTGATTTCCCCAGTCTACCTGCATATTGAAATCCCCCATCACCACAGTGGCATTACCTTAGTTACATGCCAGTTTTAACTCCTGCTGCAACTTACACCCTACATCGCGGCTACTATTTGGGGGTCTGTAGATAATACCAATTAGTGTGTTCTTGCCTTTACAATTCCTCAACTCAATCCACAGTGACTCTACCTCGTCAGTCCCTATGTCTTCCCTCGCAAGGGACTGAATTCCATCCCTCACCAGCAGAGCAGCAACCCCTCCTCTGCCCACCTGCCTGTCCTCTCTATAGGATGTATAACCCTGAATATTAAGTTCCAAGGCCCGATCCTCCTGCAGCCACGTCTCAGTAATACCCACAATGTCATATCTACCAACCTCCAACTGAGCCTCAAGCTCATCTACTTTACTTCTTATACTTCGCGCATTGATATACAATACTTTTAATTCCTTATGCATCTCACCTTTCACATCGATCCCTATTACACTTGGCCATACTCTCCTATCCCTTTGTGAGCTTTCTTTCCCATTCATTCTCGGGTCATTAACCATCCCTTTACTCTCTTTCCCTTTAACTCCACCCTCGACTATCCCATTCGCCCCCCCCCCCCTTATTCAGTTTAAAACCACCCGTGCAGCGGTGGCAAACCTGCCTGCCAGAATGCTGGTCCCCCACCTGTTAAGATGCAATCCATCCCTTTTGTACAGTTCCCCCTTACTCCCAAACAGATCCCTGTGATCTAAGAATCTAAACCCCTGCCCCCTGCACCAGTTCCCCAGCCACACGTTCAGGTCCCGTATCTCCCTTTTCCTGCTCTCGCCAGCATGAGGAACTGGAAGCAAACCGCAGATAACAACCCTGGAGGTCCTGCTTTTCAGCATTTTTCCGAGCTCTCTAAAGTCACGCTGCAGAATATTCATCTCCTTCTTTCCGACATCGTTTGTGCCAACATGCACTACCACTTCCGGCTGTTCACCTTCGCCCTTGAGGATTTTCTGCACTCTGTCAGTGACATCCTGGATCCTGGCACCAGGGAGGCAGCACACCATCCTCGAATCCTGTCTGTTGCTGCAGAAACTCCTGTCCGTACCTCTCACAATGGAGTCTCCAACTACAATGGCGTTCCCTGACGTCGGCCTCTTTGGTTTTGGCTCAACAGCCCTTTTTGCTTCGCAAGCCAGTCCGCCGCTCAGTGTGATAATGTCTTCTGTCCCGACAGCTTCTAAGTGGGTGAACCTGTTCACAAGAGGTACAACACCCAGGGATCTTTGCATTCCAAGTTTCCCTCCCTTTCTCACCGTCACCCACTTTCTCTCTTCCAGTGCCTGAGGTGTAACAATCTTACTGTAGGACTCGTCGAGGAACGACTCAGTTTCTCGGACGAACGTTAGGTCATCCACTTGCTTCTCCAGTTCCCCAACACTGTCCTTCAGGAGCTGTACCTGGATGCACTTCTCACATTTGTAGCAGCCAGATGCACCAGCGGTGTCCTTGACCTCCTACATACTGCAAGCATCACACTGAATCAGCTTGCTTGGTATCTCCTTCTTCCGTCTCTCCCTCTCCAGCGTTTTGCGTTGCCTCCTCGCCGAAGACTCTCGAGCCAAAGGCTCACACTTTTCTCACAGGGCACTTTCCCCACAAGGCTGCTCCCTCACTGCTGCTAAATTGCCTAATTTACCAATTTACAAACCAAATTCCTCAGTTTTAAACTGTTTCCCCCCTCTGACTCACTTCTAACTCTCCTCCCACTCAGGCTCTTGTGTGCAATTTTGGTCTCCTAATTTGAGGAAGGACATTATTGCTATTGAGGGAGTGCAGATTAATTCCCAGGTTTGTGGGACTGGCATATGATGAAAGAATGGGTCGACTGTGCTTGTATTCACTGGAATTTAGATGAGAGGAGATCTTATAAAAAAATATAAAATTCTTGAAGGATTGGACAGGCAAGATGCAGGAAAAATGTTCCCGATGTTGGAGGTGTCCAGAATCAAGGGTCACAGTTTAACTGGGTAGGTGGACTGAGATGAGGAAAAACGTTTTCACCCAGAGAGTTGTGAATATGTGGAATTATCTGCCACAGAAGGCAGTGGAGGCCAATTCTCTGGATGATTTCAAAAGGGTTGGATTTAGCTCTTGGAACTAAAGGAATCTAGGAATATAGGTAAAAAGCAGGAACGGGGTACTGATTTTAGATGATCAGCCATGATCATATTGAATCGCGGTGCTGGCTCGAAGGGCCGAATGGCCTACTCCTGCACCTATTTTTCTATGTTTCTATGTTCTATGTTTTCACAGTACATTGGTACAGGTGACAATAATAAACCTATAACAAAACCAAATTGAAGAGATCGGACAGCAAGAAATTTGGGCGGCACAATGACACAGAGGTAGAGTTGCTGCCTAACAGCGCAGGAGACCCGTGTTCGATTCTGACTGCAGATGCATTCTTAATGGAATTTGTACTTTCTCCCTGTGACTACATGGGTTATCTCTGGGTACTCCCGTTTCCTCCCAAATTCCAAAGATGTGCAGATTCGTAGGTTAATTGCCTTCTGTAAATTGTCCCTAGTGTTTAGAATAGAACAAGTGTATGGATGATCATTGGTTAGTGTAGACTCGGGCTGATGAGCCTGTATCTCTAAACCCTAATTCAATTTATACTAACATTTTTCATGTACGTTTTCTATCAGCACATCAGCTGCCTTGTGGATGTGATAGAAACATAGAAATATAGATACATAGAAACATAGAAAATAGGTGTAGGATTAGGCCATTCGGCCCTTCTAGCCTGCACCGCCGAATGGCCTACTCCTCCACCCATTTTCTATGTTTCTATCACATCCACAAGGCAGCTGATGTGCTGAAAGAAATCGTACATGAAAAATGTTAGTTTAAATTGAATTAGATTGAATTAAAAGGGTTTTGCTCCAGTGGCTAAAGGATACGAGGCAAATGGAGACCAGGCTCTGCTCAATGGGAAACAATTCACAAATGTCAATGGACATGCATGTGGATGCTGGTCAACACACATACACACATGAGGGGGCTCAAGCACGGGTGTCCTTTCCCAGCAAATCCTCCTCACTTCCTGCCAACTGCCTCACCATCTCATTGACATCTCTTGCACTCAGTCTTATTTGTCACTCAATGACTCTCCTTTCCCTCACTGAAGCAAACTATCACAGCCTCTCACCCTGTCTCAGACCCTAGCCTCTCCCTTGCATTCTTCTGATTAGCCCACTCTCTCTATCCTGAGTTTGAGTTTGAGTTTGTTTATGGACATGTGTACCGAGGTACAGTGAAAAGATTTTGTTGCATGCTAACCAGTCAGTGGAAAGACAATACATGATAACAAACGATGCCACCCCACAGTGTACAAATACCTGCAGTGAGCATCCCACCCCTTTCTTCTCTAGACCTCCCTCCATGTGCCACTATGCCTCCTCCCTCCACATCTCACATCTTCCTCCCACCCCCCCCCCCCCCCCCCCCCCAACTCCACTGTCTACTCCCCTCCTCCCACTCCAGTCTTGGGCCAACTGACTGCCCCACCAGCACCATCTCCAGCCTGCGCCTGTCAATGAGTGGCATTGTCCAGCAGCACGCGAGGTTATAATATGTGATCTCTGCACTCCAGGTCACATTCCTGCTCTCTGGTACAGGGCGAATGTTATACAATACAACTATACAATACAAATTTATTGTCATTTGAACCTCAAAAGAAGTTCATACAAAATTTGGTTTCTGCAGTCATACACCAAGAAAGAAAAGAACCAAGACAGTGAGGAGATTCACTGCGATGGATGTCTGTGTAAAACAAACAACACAATTTACACAGACATCCATCGCAGTGAATCTCCTCACTGTGATGGAAGGCAAAGTCTTGTCTCTCCCCTGTGTTGCATTCTTCTCCTGATGTTAAAGCCCCCGGCGGACGATGGCAAGTCCCGCGGCCGTTAAAGCCGTGCCGGGCGATGTAAGGCCCTGCTCCAGGTCACCCTCAACTCCGCAACACAGGCGGGAGAAGTTGCCATTGCGGGAGCTCCGAAAAGCAGTCTCCCACCAGCGACCCGCAATCTCCCGATGTCACCGTCCACCAGGCCTGCGGCTGGAGCCTCCGAAGCTCCGGAGTCAGGTCGCAGGCGCATGCCACAACAGTTCTGCATGCTACGAAGCCGGCCAGCCCCACGATGGTAAGTCTGCAGGCTCCGCGACTGGAGCCCCCAGGTCGTTCCGGTTGGAGGCCGCTCCATGGTGCGACAATGGAGACCCGACAGGGAAATGGTCGGGTCATCCATACAGGGACGAGATTTAAAAGTGTTCACACATATACACAGCTAAAAACAATATAAAAATCATAACAAACTATACATTCAACAGGACAAAAATTAAAAAAAGATAGACGGACTGCAGATGCCGCTGCAACGTCGGTCGTGCCGCCTGGGACAATGAGGCTGCTTTGAGTAGTCATTGCTATCGATTTGCAGCTTTGACACTCTTTGACACTGAAGGTGCAGGATGGAATGTAAGAGCAGCTGAAATTGTCTGCAGTGGATATGTAGTTTAGTTCAGAGAAACAGCGTGAAAACAGGCCTTCAGCCCACCAAGTCTGCTCCGACTATTGATCACCCATACACTCATTCCATCCTACACATTAGGGGCAATTTGCAGAGGCTAACTAACCTACAAACCTGCACAGCTTTGGAATCTGAGAGGAAACTGGAGCACTCGGAGAAAACCCATGTAGTCACAGGGAGAACGTGCAAACTCCACACAGGCAGCGCCAGTGGCCATTTATTTTTATTTTTATCCATGCTGCTTACATATACATCTTCATCCATCTTGTACATATAAGATAATCTCCCCACACAAATTTCAAAGTCCACAGCTCCTTGTAAGTGGCAACACAATTAGATACTGTGGTGATGGAATTGAGTACAAGTGTCAGGAAGTCATGTTGTAGATTTATAGAATTTTGGTTAGGCTGTATTTAGAGTATTGTATACAGTTCAGGTCACCCCATTACAGGTAGGATACATAGACAATAGGTGCAGGAGTAGGCCATTTGGCCATTCGAGCCAGCACCGCCATTCAATGTGATCATGATTGATTATCCACAATCAGTACTCTGTTCCTTCTTTTCCCCATATCCCTTGATTCCTTTAGCCCTAAGATCTAAATCTAACTCTCTCTTGCAAATATTCAGTGAATTGGCCTCCACTGCCTTCAGAGGCAGAGAATTCCACAAATTTACAATTCTCTGGGTGAAAAAGTTTTTCCTCATCTCAGTTCTAAATGGATTACCCCTTATTCTTAAACCGTGGCACCTGGTTCTGGACTCCCCCAACATCGGGAACATGTTTCCTGCCTCCAACGTGTCCAAGGGTAATAATTAAGGGTAATCATTTTATGTTTCTACAAGATCCCCTCTCGCCCTTCTAAATGCCAGTGAATACAAGCCCAGTCACTCCATTCTTTCATCATATGACAGTCCTGCCATCCCGCCATCCCGCCATCCTGGGAATTAACCTTGTGATCCTGTGCTGCACCCCCTCAATAGCAAGAATGTCCTTCCTCAAATTAGGAGGCTTTGGAATGGGTGCAGAGGAGGTTTTCCAAAATGTTACCTGGATTAGAGGACATGTATAAGGAGAGATTGGACAAACTTGGATTGTTTTCTCTAGAACGTCATAGGTTGAGGGGAAACCTAATAGAAGTATATAAAATTACGAGACATATATATAGGGTAGAGAGTCAGAACCTATCTTCCAGGGTGGAATTGTCCAGTACTGCACGGCTTAGCTTTAAGGTGAGGGGGCCAAAGTTTAAAAGAGATGTTCAAAACAACCTTTTTCACACAATGAGTGTTGAGTGTCTGGAATAGTGGTCCAGGCAGATACAAAAGTGGTATTTCAGAGACATTTGGATAGGCACATGGGTTTGCAGGGAATGGAGGGTTACAGATCACATGCAGGCAGAGGAGATTAGTTCAACTTGGCACAATGTTTGGCACAGACATTGTGGGCTGAAGGGCCTGTTCTTGCACTCTTTTGCTCTATTTTTTATATTCCCACAGCTCACAAGAATCAAGTATGGGTCCAGTGTTTGGATTTACTTATGTGACCATTTCCACTGTGTTCTTTTCTAGAGTAAAAGTTGGGGCTTTTTGCTTGTCGGTGATTCCAAGCAATAAAATTATATTCAAATTGAATTTTTCGTTATGGAACTAAGACCATGACAAATCAGTTATCTCTCCATTTGGACATACATTATTCCTGAAAAAGAAATGGCCTGTAACAATTCTTTAATTCACATATTAAGTGGAAATAAATGGTGTGGTTAGCTGCTCAGGAGCACAGAGGTTCTTTCAATTAATGTTTGTTGCTTCCTAACTCAGTAGCTTATATGTTTGGTGTTTGGGTTTCGTAGATTTTAGTGGGTAGAGCAAACCAGCTTGAACAATTTTGAAGGGGAATGATTATATATTTGTAAGGAGAGAGCTTGGAGAAAGAATTACATATTCATAAAATGCAGAGCTGGGCTGAAGTCTGTAAGACCTGCTTCACCTCTATTATTATCCTGTACATATGATTCTGATTTTTAGCGATTAACCTTAGGCAGTGTTTCAACTTTAAATTCTCCAAGCTGCAAGTCCTTTTGGCCTAATTTAGATCTGTAAGTAAATCATCTTTAACCTTTTGAAAAGCATCAGTGATCGGGATGTGGCAATGAAATATTACCCAGTATTTTGTTCACATTTTTCACCATAAGATAAGCATGATATATGCTCCTGTTTCCATCGTTCTAATCATAATACAGCTCGCTACCCTTTATGACTAGATGATGAACAAGCACAATGATAAAGGTTAATTTCTCCAACCTCTATAGATTTTCTTCCCTGCAGCTACAGACCGACTCTTCAGAAGACACTGCCCTGATCAACTTGCAGCAGTTCAAGCAGCAAAATATCATTGCCTTCTGACAGGGATTTCGCCAGGAACCCAAGTAGAACCTAAGAAATGAAAATAAAAAGATCGCCCAATTGCTCCTGAATCTTAAATAAACTTCACAAGACACAAAAACCCTCTTTTATTTGAACTACAGACAATGAAAGATGAGGTTGATCCTGATATCAAGATTAATATTGCCAGTGCACAATATTATCCAGTTTAAATGTATTAATGTAACAGTTCATTGCCGTGGATGCATGTTAGATGTAAGTCTTTGATGGGGTACAGAAGAAACAGAGAAAAATAGGTGCAGGAGTAGGCCATTTGACCCTTTGAGCCAGCACCGCCATTCAATATGATCATGGCTAATCATCTAAAATCAGTACCCTCTTCCTGCTTTTCCCCCATATCCCTTGATTCCTTGACCCCTTATTCTTAAATGTTGTGACCCCTGATTTTGGACTCTCCCAACATTGAGAACATTTTTCCTGCATCTAACCTGTCCAATCCTTTAAAAATGTTATATGTTTCTATAAGATCCCCTCCTATCCTTCTAAATTCCAGTGAATGCAAGCCCAGCTTTGTGTCATCCGCAATCTAGGAGATATCACATTTAATTCCCTCCTCTAAATCATTAATATGTATTGTAAATAACTGAGGTCCCAGCACCGAGCCTTGCGGCACCCCACTTGTCGCTGCCTGCCATTCTGAAAAGGACCCATTAATTCCTACTCTTTGCTTCCCGTCTACCAACCAGTGCTCTATCCATGCCAATACCCTACCCCAAATACATTGTGCTCTAATTTTGTACACTAATCTCTTTTGTGGGAACTTGTCAAAAGCTTTTTTGCAAGTCCAGATACACCACATCCACTAGCTCTCTCTTATCCATTCTACTTGTTACATCCTCAAAAAATTCCAGAAGATTAGTCAAGCATGATTTCCACTTCATAAATCCATGCTGACTTTGACCGATCCTGTCACTGCTTTCCAAATGCGCTGCTTTAAAGTATTTAATAATCGACTCAATCATCTTCCCCACTATTGATGTAAGGTTAACTGGTCTATAATAGTAAGATTAAATGAGCTTACCAGTTTGAAGTTTGATCTTTATTTTATGAGGTGTTGTGATGAGGGACTACGTGAAGAACCCCATACAGCCGTTGGTGCGTCAATCTTCAAAGCAGCGGAGTGAAATCACAGATAACAATGACTGAAGTATAATAGTAAGATTAAATGAGAACTTACCAGTTTGAAGTTTGATTTGATTTTATGAGGAATTACGTTGGTGATTACGTGAAGAAGGCCCGCCAGGCTTCATCCGCAGCAAACTTCAAAGCAGCGGTATGAAATCACAAATAAACAACACCAAAGTAAACAGTAAGATCAGTGACTCGAGAACTACCAGATGATCTTTTATGAGAGAGGGTTGGGCGTGGTGGGCACGTAATCACCAACGTAACTCCTCATAAAATCAAGATCAAACTTCAAACCGGTAAGTTCTCATTTAATCTTACTATTTTACTTCGGAGTCACGTGAGTGATTCCGTGAAGAGTTCAGTTTTGTGATTTCATGCCACAGATCACAATCTCGGCATCCCACTACATTTGATTGACTCGAAAGAGAAATAAATGCATTAGTAATAACATTGTATTCAATGTAATGATAGGGTTTATTTAACAATGTAAACAAACAACAGTACCCCTAAAATTTAGGTACTTAAAATGTCATTGGCAAACAGCCCTGGATTGACAATTGGCCGATGATAAAATTCTGAAACATCAGCTCATTTGCCCATCCGACGGCCGCTAAAATTTGGTCGAAGGACACATCCCTCCGTTTGGTCGCCAACATAGCTGCTGCCCTAGTATAATGAGATGTAAACACACTATCTAAATGATATACTGACGTTGATGCTGACCTGGTGGAATGAGACATACAATCGTCAGTGTTAATACCTGTTGCAGCCACCTTGAAATAGTCCGAACCGACCTTCTCTCGTAATTGTTTATTAACTAATACACAGTGCTGAATCCATGCTTCTAAGGATTCTAGTGGCCTTGATTACATAAAAATGAGACCGTGGGGTATTCAAAATGATCTTAAAAATCATACCAGCCCTGGTCTGCTCTGCTTGTGTAGACCAGAATGTAAAATGTAAAGGCATGAACAGCCAATTCCATCCTGTCCAGCCACAGCGTTTGCAATGTTTTGCCGTCGTTGTGCTGATATTAGAGTCATGACTCAGGATGTAGCTGGAACCCCTTGGTGAAGTAAAGTTTACACATTTACAATAACCAACTGCATAATCTTGTGATGTGAGTACTTGTATCAAGATCATTTTAACAACTTGATATCCGGGTTGGACCCGACAATGTAGTTCCCTTATGTTACAGCTGTAATTTCTCTATAACTGAACTATTGTCAATATCACTTAAAATGAACTGGAAATGTCAGTAATTTGTATCGTATCAAATGTATCATTAATATTTAACAAACATTTCTGATCCCCTCAATGGAGATGTACTGCTTTTTTGGATGCTATCCATGCATATTGCAGTGAACACCCTCATGGCTAAATGTGACAACCTGAGGAATAAGTCAATCCATGAAAATGTGTAAGTCAATAATCGTTTTACTGTGCAAAGACCAGTCTCCAGAACCACAGTTTAAAACAGCAAGATCTTGAAGCAGGCAACATGGACGCTTGGCCAGTCCGATAGTACGAATCCAAACAAGGTCTTGCTGACTGTTTTAAGACCCAGCTGATGAGGAAGACATAAAGTCCATTCCTCCTATTGAAGCGAGAATGTATTTCTCCACACTGTTGTGTCACATATTTTTGCAAACAGTGAAACATGCATAAACATGACGAACATTTGATGAAGTATTGAATCATGCTTTCATCATACTTTGAGATCCAACACTTATTCTGTGTTATCATCAATCTAAACTGGACGATACACCAGTGGCAAGGAGATTAATTACAGGATATTCTTCCTGATTACTATGAGACTAACATATGTCACCATTGTAGAGTAGCAACTTAAATTTGCGCATGAAGAATATGTATATTCACTCAAAACCTTATTCAACGGTGCATTTAGTGTATATATTTAGTTGTTACTAACAACTGAAGAATTGGTAACATGCAATCTCCACTACCTTTGAGTAGGTGATGGTATTTGGAACTTCTCATCTTAGAGTTCTAAACATCAGTTCATTATAAATGAATTCAACTGACCACACTACCGTAGCGAGTTTCAAGTTCAAGTTCAATGAGTTATTGTCATGTTCAGCAATGCTGAATACTGTTACTTCATCATTGTTGCTGAAGTAGCCTCAGCTGACAATAGTACAAGGTTGTTAGCAACGTTCTAATTGCTACTTATATCAGTTCCTACAATATCAGTTCCTTGATTTGCTCAGCTGCAACACAGCTGCTATATTGCCAATTACTCTTAATGAAAATAACTCAGTTTTGTAAGAGATTTTGTAAGAAACTTCACATTTAATCTTACTATTTTACTTCGGAGTCACGTGAGTGACTACGTGAAGACTTCAAAGCTCTGTGATTTCACGCCGCAGACCCAAATCTGGTATTCACACTGCATCGATTGACTCAAAAGTCGTTAACAATCAATAATGCATCAATAATAACATTTGTTAAATGAATAACAGTTTATTTAAAAACAAAACCATAACAAACCCCTCTAACTCAGGGGGAAACTATAACAGAACTCAAAACAGAATCAGCAAACACCCCCAGCCTTGAAATCGGCTTGTGATAAAACCTTTGAAAGATCAGCTCACTGGACCATCCTGCGGCCATGAGGATATGGTCTATCGACACGTCCATCGCCCTTGCCGCGGAAGTTGATGCTGCCCTGGTGGAATGAGATTTGAATTTATCAGTATCAATCCCAGCACTTCCCAGAACCTGCTTTAGCCACCTTGAGATTGTTTGCACCGACACCTTACTGTGTGGTTTTTTGTGGCTAATAAATAATGCAGACTCTGTTCCTTGTAGGGCTCTGGTGGCCTCAATGTAACAAGATAAATGTGAAACAACACACAGGCAATCATCTGTGGGGTATGCTGAAAACACTATCCTACATCCTTTCTTGCCTATTCTATTATGTTTAGACATAAAATATAATGGCATCAGCCGACACATGCATTCTGTCTAGCCGAAGCTTTTGCAATGCTTTCACACGTTGGGCTGAAACCAACGCCATAAGCATGACCACCTTCATGGTTAATTTATCTATAGATAGGGTTGCAACAGATGCCCATTGGCAAAGAAGCATAAGAACTTCACTCACATTCCAAATACTGGTATACCTGGGTTTAGGAGGATTAGAATTGAAAACGCCCTTCATAAATCGAGAAACTAATGGATGTGTCCCTACTGAATGTAACTCTGAATTCATGGGTAAATACAAAGACAAAACACTTCTGGCTGTATTGATCGCACTATAACTTAATTTTTGATCAAAATGAAGAGTGGACAAAAACTCCAATAGGTCTGTGATCCCTGCAGTTTGACATGAAATATTCTGCTGTCGACAGAATTGCTCCCACTTCCTTATCGAGGTGATATACTGCTTCTGGGTACTATCCCTGCAGGCCGACGTGAGAACATCCACAGTACGATCAGATAGTCCTCTCCCCAGGTATGGCCTCCTTAAAATCTGCAAATTAACAGATCAATATGATCATGTAAAGGATGTTGATCCCCAGTTACTGGATTTATCAGTAGCTTTTAATGCTTGGGAATAATCATGTGAGGCTATCTAGCCATTTGTAATACGAGAGGAAACCATGCTTGTGTAGGCCAATCTGGCACTACAAATACTCCTGAAGCGGAGTTCTGCTTGATCTTTTGCAAGCATCTACTGATGAGACAGAATGGAGGAAATGCATAAACAAACATTCCACCCCATTGCAGCGAGAAAGCATCCACCGCTGCTGCACCAGAATCTGGTTCCCATGAAACATATCTGGGCAACTGATGGTTTAATCTAGATGCAGCCAAGTCAATATCTGGCATTCCATACTGAGCAATCACTTGATTAAATACGTCCTGATTTAACATCCATTCTATGTTATCATTAAACTGGCGTGACCTAGTGTCAGCTACAGTGTTGAATCTACCTGGCAAATATATTGCTGAATGCCAGATATTTTGGTCAATGCACCAGCTCCAAATCTGATTAGCTAGTCTATCACAAGACTGTGACTTGACTCCACCCATGTGGTTTACATATGCCACTGCTGTGGTGCTGTCAATCTGAACCTGCACATGCAAGTCCCTCCTGGTAGAGCAATAAGTTTTAAGCCCATACCAGGTTCCCAACAACTCTAAATAAATGATCCCCCTTAATTGAAGGATGTCTCATCAGTATTCCATCCACCCTCACAACTCGAAGACATATCTGTTGCACCCCAACCCAGCGCACTTACATCAGTCTGTAATATAATTGAAGGTGGTTCCTCCAAAACCTTCCTAAAACTTCAAACATTTACAATCCACCATTGTCTGTCGGAAATTGCCCCAGCTGACAATTGCTTAGGCCTGTCAAAATGGCCCACTTGTATTTTCAGTGCCTGCTCCTTTGATTGTTGTAATTGTTGATAATGCAGAGGACCATACTGCACAGCTGGAACAGCAGCCACCAATTTACCAATTAAACTGGCTACTTGTCTAATTGAAGGCCGTTGTTCTCTAAGGAGATTAATACAGTCCTCAATTAACTGTTGCAATTTGTCCCTAGGCAAAGTTACCAATATGTGATTTGAATTGATGGTAAATCCCAAATAATCAATGATTTGAACGTGATAATTTGGATTTATCTGGATGAATGACGAACCCTAATTTTTCAGAAGTGAATTTAACAATTGAAACAGATGACACAGCTTCAGCATGAGTCTTTCTAACAATTAAAATATTGTCTAAATAGGCCATTACCACATGCCCCAGAGCTCTGAGTTATGCTAACATAGGTTTTATCAATTTAGTAAATATTCTCAGAGCTGAAGTTAATCCATTAGGCAGTGCTTTGAATTGCCACAACTGAGTCATCCAGATAAATTTCAAATACCTCCTATCATCACCATGAATAGACACTGAGTAATATGCATCCTTTAAATCAACGCTTGCCATATTACACACTTTGGAAACAAGATGTTTGGCCGTGGAAAAAGTTTCCATTTTGAAATGCCTATAGTAAACAAATTTGTTCAAACTCGTCAAATCCAGGATAATTCTACATCCCCCAGTCTTTTTAGACCTTGGAAAAATACTTGACACAAACTGACAACTTTGATAGACTGACTTCTCAATTACCCCTTTCTTGTCTAATGTATTAATTTCTGCTTGTATGAGCACATTTTCTTCATCTGAAAATATAATTTTCCGACTTGGAACATGTTGATTAGGTGGACTCTCATTAGAGTAAAACTCAATTTTTACCCCTTCAATACTGTTAAGTATAAATTAATCTGATGTTAACTCCTCCCATCATGTGAGAAACAAATGTAACCTTCCCCCAATTTGAACATCTATGTTGCTTAATTCATTCTCTCTAAGAGGCATTTTTCTCACCTGCATACATCCTTGCAGACCTTGTTGGCCCCGGCCCCTTGTAGGAAAAGGCATCTTCCCCTTCACACCAGTGGCAGCCTGCCAGTTCCGGTATTGCAGACCTGTATGGCTGGTTCCTTCTCCTGCATCCGAACTGGTACCCCGTTGATAAGGATAAAACCTCTGCCCCTGTTTTCCAACTGGCTTAATGAGGCCCATAGTTTTTGCATCCACATGGCATTCTTTAACTCGCTTAGCGAGATCAACTCCAAATAACAGATTGGGTGGCGGTATGCTGGGTGGCTTGCACAAAGCCACCAGATTGGGATTTATACCCGGCCTTATAGCTGCTCTTCTAATGTTATTAATTTCGAAAAACGCACTACAAAGCAGTCCCAGTGCATCCTGATGGGCTTCAGACATATGCCCTGTATCCACTATCTTCACAAAAGCCATAAGCCCTGCCGAAAGTAATTTGAGCACCTTCTGAAACTTCATTTCCTGAGCCCTGGCTGACACCCCCAACTGTGTCCAAATCTGATGGTTGACCATCGGCACCTTGAGTAAGCCACAATTTATAGGAGCTTCATATTTCTTGGCCGCCTCATCCATGGCCAACTCCTGTAGTTGGTGGGAGAGTACTGTATTGCTGTAGCCAACTCTTCCCCAATCGGCTCTCCTGCCTCTCTAGGCACAGCAAACTTTTCTGCAATGTTAGGGATGATTTCTAATTGTACACCCTTATTGCTCTCTCCCACCATTGATTTGGTGTCAGCAAACTGCACCGTTTGAATCTCCTCCTCATAGGCAGGATATTCTGGCAGCCCTGTTAAAGATGCTTCAAGCACAGGCTCTCCCATAGCCTGGCATGGGCACCACTCCTCCTCACGGAGTTGGTCCCTGTCGAGCATTCTCTGCAATAGAATCTCGACTTGGGAGAGCCATGAGCAAACGGTCTCTCCGGTAGAGGCTAAAGCCTCCAGGCCCGACTCTGGGTCAACGGGCCTAACTGACTTCCCAGTGGCCTTACGCCCTACTGGCATGTCTACACTGCTCACAGGCAGTGGGTCCGCTATCACTAGCTCTATAGCCGGCATCGGACTAGGTGTGCTAGATGGGTCTCCACTCACAATACTCTCCTGGTCATCGACCTTTCTCCCTCCGGAGCGCCTCACCGTCACCTTTTTCACCTTCTGCAACATCACTAACAGAGCAACACGTGACTCAGAAGTAAAATTCCCTGTTTTCTCTCTCCCTCCTTTCTTAATTTGGCTACCCTCCAGTCCACAGGAACTGATCCAGAGGCTAGGGAACATTGGAAAATGATCTCCAATGCATCCACGATTTCTTGAGCCACCACTTTGAGTACTCTGAGATGCAGACCAACAGGGCCTGGGGATTTATCTGCCTTCAGTCCCAACAGTTTACCTAACACTATTTCCTAATGTGGATTCCCTTCAATTCCTCCCTCCCACTAGATCCTCGGTCCTCTAGTATTTCTGGGAGATAATTTGTGTCTTACTTGGTGAAGACAGAACAAAAGTACTCATTTAACTGTTTCTTTGTTTCCCATTATAAATTCACCTGTCTCTGATCGTGAGGGACCTACATTTCTCTTTACTAATCTTTTCCATTTTACATATCCAAAGAAGCTGCAGACAAATCAGTATTCTTTCAATTAGGCTGAATCATAGAAACAAACTCATAATTTTTGAATATTTTGAGCACATTTGGCTCATCATGTTTGTGCTAGTTCCTAGTGTTGCCAATTAGTCCAGTCCCTCCCTTGTCCCTGATTTTTTTCCTGTTTCAGATAGTTATCCAATTCCCTTTCCAAAGTAACTATTAATACTCTCTCCACCACAACTATTGATACTGTACCACACCTCCACTATGTACCACTACCATGAGATCTCCACGTTACTCAATATTACTGCAGCTTCTCCGAGCCTCCTTAACTCTCCCAAAATGTATCACCTTACAACTATTACTCCGCCATTTCTCAGCCCACACATTGATATCACCTTATAGCTTAAACTCCACTGTCAATAATGACTAAACTTTGACCCATCTTTAACTTTACCGATCTATGTCCGTCACGTGTTCACAAATTGTATCCGTTTCTCCTCATCTTTACCCTGCATCCCCAGATCATGGCCATTTGCTGAAAGAGAAATATTGCCTGGCCACCTTCTGTCTGACTTTGACCCAAATATTTTTTGTTGTGGAATAAGAGTCCATGAAAACAGACCACCACCCTCCCGTCTCCCCTGGCCAGTGACGTGATGGACGCAGGGGTCTGGAACAATCGCTGACAAGTCCCGCCCCCTGGCGACGTCATGTCCGTTAATTGACTTTTCGGCAGAGCGGCATTCGGTTAGTTGGCTTGTAGGCGACGCAGCCTTTCGGTTAGTTGGCTTTTAGGCGTCCCACCCTTTCAGTTCGCTGGCGTAGCGGCTTCATATGCTTTCGGTTCCTTGGCGTTTCAGCTTCGCATACTTTCGGTGATTTGGCGTTTCGACTTTGTTTCCATTCAGCTATTTGACTTCGACTTCCTTGCTTCGGGTTCTCGTCCTTCGACGCCACGTCCGGGTACCCTTTAACATCTATCCTATACTTTAGTGACCAGAACTACATGCAGTACTCATGCTGAGGTCTGATCAATGTTTTATAATGTTAGAGCAAATCTATTTGCTCTTGTACTCAATGCCTTGAAATATAAAGGCCAGTGTCCTCTCTCCCTTAATCATGTTATCTACCTGCCTTGGCACTTACCAAAGATCTTTGGGCTTGCACACCAAGATGACCCTGTTCCTACATATTATCTTGGACATCTTCTAACCTCTTTAGCACTAACAAAATATTTCCCCTTGGATTTATCAGGGTTAAATTCCATGTGCCATTTCTCAGCCCATTTTGCCAACCCTAAAGCCTAAAACTCTCTCCACACTGTCATAACTATCAATATTTGTACCATCTCTGATCTTCCTCATTTACTGTACTTTAACAAATGAAAACAGTTTCTCCATATCATTTCTGTACAAAATTATAATACATGAAAATAGAACTCCATTAAAGTACCCTCTAACTTTCCACGCTCTCAGATGAGCTTCAGTTCAATAACCTCCCAGATGCTATTCTGGCCGTTCCCCTATGAACCCTTTTCAAAACCTTGACATACTTTTTTAAAGTGCTACCCATATTTGGATACACTCATAAAATCATACAGCACGGAAACAGGCCATTTGGCCCAACTTGCCCATGCCAACCAAGATGAACCACTAGTCCCACCTGCCCGTCTTAGGTCCATGTCCCTCCAAACCTTTTTCTATCCATGTAGTCCACCAGCTGAATGATTTCTAAAGGTTCAAATGACCTTCTTATTGTGCTGTTCCACTATAAATAAATGCTAGGATATTATTTACTTTATTGGTATAGATTAGATACATCATCTTCAAAAAGATTTGTGTACATTCAGGTCTCTAATCAGTTCCTTACATTGCAATGTTCGAGTGAATAGAAGGATTGTCACCACAAGGATTGGCTGGATTGTCTATGGTTGCTTGTCTGTACGGAGTTTGTACATTCTCCGTGTTTTCTGGGACATCTTCCTTTTGCTCCCACACTCCAAAGAAGTAACAGGTTGCAGGTTAATTGGCTTGGTGTAAAATATAAAATTGTCCCTAGTGTGTGAAGGGTAGTGTTAATGTGCGGGGATTTCTGGTTGGTGCAGTGGGCCGAGGATGCTGTTTCCCCTGTATCTCTAAACTAAAACTAAAAATATCTTGGGGTAGATTTGAGCCCTCCATCATCTTTGATCAATATGTAGCACAATCGTACAATATAGTGCTTGTGACCAGGGATGAGCTACCACTCAAATAATTATTTCAACCCGCAATTTTGAGTTTTTAGAGACAGTTCTGAAGATTGAATGAAAGGCTATTTTTGTGCTTTCTGCAGGGATTCGAATCCAGATAGCAGTGTCAGAGCATTGTGTTTTCTATGGGAACGAATATGACAACTTTGATCCATAGCTTTTGAAATGTTTAAACATGCAGAATAACTATTTGATAGTTTATCAAAACTACAGAGCTATACTAAACAAATTATCCTGTTAATTACCAGATTGAAGTCAGAAACATGAATAAGTAAGAGACAGACCAGTTAAAAATAAATAAAAGCATTTGGAGATCTGTGAGCCAGCATGGATTTGTTAAAACATCATGTTTGACAAATTTAATGGACAATGCGGGAACAGTAACTGCAAGGGTGAAATGTCAGATCGTATTGATTTTAATTCATTGTCATCAGTTGATAAAATAACAGGGAGGTTTATTCTATTCTTGTCTGAAGAAGATTTTCGAATTGAACAGAGAATAAAGATAAATGTTCTCTTTTGGATCTTGGTACAAAATATTCTTCCAGATAATTTTCAACAGATGTGCAGAAATTATTTCCATAACATCATGCAAGATTCATTGCAAATGCTGAAAGTTGATCAGTATTCTACAAATTTAAATTGGTTTCTACCCCTGAAGACGATTCATTGGAATCACAGCTTACCCGAGGGAAAGCTGGTTTCATTTTTAGTAACTACTATGAACCAAATTGTTCACTTCACCATTTACAAAAGCTTGCTCAAATTTACATATTATTAATCATTCAAAAGTTACACTGAGACTAAACTTAATATCTGCTGTATATAGGGATTGCTGCATTTTTATATGCAAGGTTAGTTCCAGCCCTCATTCTCTTGTATAAGGTGTAGTAACTGAACTCTGGTAATTGTCTCCTGTTTGGCAATTAAATGTCAATTTAATGCAAAGGAATCTTTAGCTGTTGAATCAACAGTATAGCCAGCATTAGGAAATTGCACGAACACGGCTCGGTGGCAAATTGAACTGAATGAGAGGATGGGTATTGGTTAAACAACCCAATGCTGTCATTTACCTAAAATCAGACACTTGAGGCCTGTACTATTTTGATACACTAGAGCTATTCACATTCTGCTGGCTGGCTGACCGACCATATGAAACGCATGGAGATAAAAGAACGGAAAGGGTTGTGAAACAAGGAAGAAGGTGGCACAGCGGTAAAGCTGCTGCCTTACAGCACCAGAGACCCGGGTTGAATCCTAACTATGGGTGCTGTATGTGTGGAGTTTGTACATTCTCCCCATGACCTGCATGGGTTTTCTCCGGGATAACCAATTTCCTCCCACACTCCAAAGACATACAGGTTTATAGGTTAATTGGCTTGGTAAAATTGTAAATTGTCCCTAGTGTGTGTAGGATAGTGTTAGTGTGTGGGGATCATTGATCGGCTTGGACCTGGTGGGCCAAAGGCCGTTTTTCCGTGCTGCATCTCTAAACTAAACTAAACTTGAGTCGCAAGACTTTCTAAATGAGGCTTGGAGATCTACTGTTATATCCTCTAACCTGATTGAAATAATATTGCAGCCATTTCACAAACTCCTCTTCCTGCCAACCATGTGTCACCAAACAAGATGAATAAAGCCATCAGCCATCAGAATTGTGATGAATAATTACTGGCCATTGAGATGAATAACAGCTTAATCAGCAATTAAAATGCTGTTAAGGTCATAATGCCACTGTAGTAAATTCTTGTGGAATTTCCCACAAGAGATAGGTAGCCATCTTCACAGCTTTAGGTAAGGGGAAGGTTCATTTGGTGATGAGCATGAATCAGGCATCATTGGCTTAGTTTAATCATTGGAGGCAACTTCAACCATTTCTGCCAGGCTAGGCTGGGTTAAAATAATCCCAAAGCATTAAACGCTAACATAAAACAAGCAATTTTCCAAGAGCAATATTTCCCGGGTTCCCTCAACAACTACTCATTAATTATGGACCACTGTTCAGTGATATCTCTTGGGCAAGTTTTGAGAGTTTATTTAGATGTTTACCACATTCAAGGTCAGCAGACATCCAGCTAGTTGATATTTCGTATCAACTGCTGGGAGTTGCTCATGCCTTGCTGGAAACACAAGTGACATGTTGTTTTGGAATACTTCATGTCAGGAATTGAACACTGTATCTGTAAAGCACTGTATCAATTGTCACGGCAGCAGATTCTCTGTAAAGACAACTGCCTTCATAACATTGCAGTTTTGTTGCAAGATTAGCTTTCCCAGGGGCCTGCTATAATGATTTTAAATCTTCCAATCCCAGTTGGGAATTCCAATTCAGTTTAATTAAAATTATCTATAATTAAAATGAAGAATAGATGATTAGGAGAGTCGTGGACCAGAGGACATAGATTTAAGGCAGTGTTTAGAAATTAGGTGCAGGAGTAGGCCATTTGGCCCTTCGAGCCTGCACCGCCATTCAATATGATCATGGCTGATCATCCAACTCAGTATCCCGTACCTGCCTTCTCTCCATACCCTCTGATCCCCTTAGCCACAAGGGCCACATCTAACTCCCTCTTAAATATAGCCAATGAACTGGCCTCAACTACTTAGGTGTTTCCACACCTAAATTTTGTTTTCCCTAAAATAGAATAGTAAGATTAAATGAGAACTTACCAGTTCAAAGTTTGATCGTTATTTTACGAGGAGTTACGATGAGGGATTACGTGAAGAAGGCCGTCCCCACTCATGCGCGTCAATCTTCAAAGCAACGGTGTGAAGCCACAAATAACAGTAGTTGAATAACATAGTAAGATTATAGATGACTAGAACTACCAGATGATCGTTAAGTTACAAGGGTAGGGAGCGGAGGGCACGTAATCCCTCATCGTAACGCCTCATAAAATAATGATCAAACTTTGAACTGGTAAGTTCTCGTTTAATCTTACTGTTTTACTTCGGAGTCACGTAAGTGACTACCTGAAGACTTTGAAGGTCTGTGATTTTATGCCGAGGAACGAGTCCACGCGTCACAGCTGCATCAAGGACGAGTGAGAAAATTAATGCATTCAAACATGACATGTTTTAACAATAGTAACGGTTTAATAACAGAAAAGAAAAACAACCAGTGCCCCCTCTCACCCAGGGGGAAACTGTGAAACAGAACTTAAAACAGAGTCAGCAAAACCCCCGGATCTGGAGACAGGCTTATAAAAAAACCTCTGGTACGTCCTCTCATTCGACCATCCCGCAGCCGCTAGAATTTGGTCAAGAGGAACGTCCATGTCACTTGCTGATGACGTCGACGCAACCCTGGTGAAATGAGGTTAAAAATGTCAGTGTCCACACCTACATACGCCAGAACCTGTTTGATCCATCTAGAGATGGTCTGCACCGTAACCTGTTTGTGAGGTTTGGTGTGACTGACCAAAAAGGAGAGTTCCGAGCCTCTCAGCCTCCTGGTGACCTTAATGTAATGGGTTATGGATGATACGACACACACTCGTGGATCTGAGAGATATACCATGAAACACAACTTGAGCCCTAGTACCGCTGGCCTGCTCTGTTTGATAAGGTCCCTAATGAAAAAGGTGACATTATTGCCGGATAAATTCATACTGTCCAGTCTAAGTTTCTGTAGTGTTGGAACCCGTTGTGCTGAGGCCAGGGCCATGAGCATAACTACTTTCAATGTCAGATGGTGTAGGGACAGAGATGAAACTGGAGCCCACTGATGGAGCAGCGTGATGACCAAATATGAGTATACCTGGGTCTAGGTGGAGTAGAATTAAAAACACCCTTCATAAACTTAGTTATTAGAGGGTGGGACCCTACCGTGTGATGTGCTGACCCCAACTGTAAATAATTGGACAGAGCACTGCTGGCACTGTTAATGGCACTATAACTCACTTTACTATCGTGATAGAGTGATGATAGAAACTCCAAGACATCAGTGATTGTAGCTGTGTGGTATGAAATGTGAGAGCGTGGACAGTACATCTCCCATTTTCTTATGTGAGAAATATACTGTTTCTGAGTGCACTTCCTCCAGGCCACAGTCATGACATCAATGGTGCGCTCTGAAAGCCCGAGCCCCAGGAACAGTCTCCTCAGAATCTCCAAACCAACAAATTTATACGGTCATGAAGAGTGTGGCTTTCCCCTGTCACTGGGTGTACCAGCAGATTTCTGCTCTTGGGCACTACCATAAAGGGCGTGTGATTAAAGCTAGAACCAGAGGGAACCTATGCTGAGTAGGCCAGTCTGGCACTACCAGAATACCAGTGGCGGAATCTTGCTGGATCTTAGCCACACATCGGGTAATGAGGCAGAATGGGGGAAATACAAACACAAATTTTCCACCCCAATGTAGCGAGAATGCATCCACTGCTACTGCCCCTGGGTCTGGCTCCCAAGACACATAAATTGGCAACTGATGATTAAGCCGCAAAGCAAACAGATCAATATCCGGCACACCATAACGAAGGACAATATCATTGAACACTTCGTGATTTAACATCCATTCTTTGTTATCATTGAACTCTCGTGACCTGGTGTCTGCCACTGTGTTATACCTTCCTGGTAAATAGATAACTGAAACCCAGATGTTTCTTGCAATACACCAGTGCCAGAGAAGATTGAATAACCTATCACAGGATACAGACTTACTGCCACCCATGTGATTAATGTACGCTACCGCAGTAGTATTGTCAAGCTGAAGATGGACATGCACATGATGTCTGTCGGTACAAAAAGCTTTTAACTCATGAAGTGCACCCAACAACTCTAAATAGTTAATGCCGTGTGATTGAAGCATGGATGTTTCCTGCAGGTCCCATCTGCCTCCGCAGCTTGAGACGGTATCCATAGCACCCCAACCTAGTGCACTGGCATCAGTCTGCAGGATAATTGATGGTGTATTGACTATGATAGTACCAGAGCAGCACTGAATATTGACTATCTACCATTGTAACTCAGTTAGAGCGTCAGCTGATAGCTGCATGGGTCTATCGAAATGACCTCTCTGAAGTTTAAGTGCCTGTTCCTTTACACGCTGTAAAGTTTGGTAGTGCAAAGGCCCAAATTGAGCAGCTGGGAATGCTGCCACTAATTTCCCAATTACCCGAGCCACATGTCTGATAGACGGGTGATTATCAACAATGAGTTTACTGCAGGCTTCAATTAAGTCTAATTGTTTTCCCTGAGGCAGAGTCACTGACATGTATACTGAGTTAATGGTGAACCCTAAATAGTCAATTATCTTAGATGGCACCAATTTAGACTTAACTGGATGAATAATGAATCCAATCTTTTCGAAAATGAGTTTTGTAGCTTCCACAGATGATTCAGCTAATTCAAAAGTCCTCCCAATGACTAAAATGTCATCCAAATATGCCATGACAATATGATTTTGTGCTCTGAGTAAACCCAGGACTGGTTTGAACAATTTTGTGAATAGTCTGGGAGCCGATGTTAATCCGTTAGGCAAAGCTTTAAACTGCCAGAACTGACCCATCCAGTTAAACTTCCCATCCAGTTAAAATGGCCACTGAATAGTAAGCATCTTTGAGATCAATGCTTGCCATATAACATCCCCTTGGAAGCAGTTGTTTAGCTGTAACAAACATTTCCATTTTGAAATATTTATACTGCACAAAAGTGTTAAGCTCTGTCAAATCTAAAATAATTCTACATCCTCCATCCTTTTTTGGCCTCATAAAGATGTTGGACACAAATTGACACAAATGCCTTGCCCTTTCAATTATACCTTTTTTAAACAAAGACTCTAGCTCTTTTTGTGCACTAACACACTCCTGTTGTGAGAACACAAACTTACGGCCAGGTGTGTGCTGAGAAGGTGGAGGCAAGTCGGAAATGAACTCAATTTAAAAACCTTGAATACTATGCAGTGTAAATGGGTTATCTGTTATCCACTGCCATTCATGTAAGAAAAATTGCAATCTTCCCCCAACTTGTAATGTATCCATTACAGTCGCACCTACCTTAGGATTTACCGGCGATAACATCGCTGCTATTCCCCCCAATGTCTGGGGGGTAGGACTGCTGGAGGACGCCACATCTTGAACATGGCCCGGCTTGGGCCCTGCCCTAAAAAAGGTCTCTGTGTAGTTTGCTCCACACTTCGTCCACCATACCCAGTGAACCGTTTGGCATGCACATGAGGGTAGGGGTACAGTCTGCGAAAAGACGACCCCTTTGGAGGCAACTTGATGAGCCCAACAATCTTAGACTCTTCGTCCAAATCTTTCACCTGTTTACTCAGTTTTTCTCCAAATAGGAGGTCTAGGGGTTGAACAGTCCCCGGTTTACAAAGTCCAGCAAATTTAGGATTGATGGTAGGACGGATGGCATTTTTACGGATACAATTAATTTCAAAATGTGTATTGCACATTAATGCCAACGTGTCCTCCTGAGTCTCTGAGAGAGGCACCCCCTCCACTGACCTTGCAAAGGCCGTGATGCCCGAGACGAGTAGCCAGAGTACCTTCTGTAATTTAAACTCTTGGGCTCTGATGCCCCCTCCAATGTGCCCCCATATAGATTGGTTCACTATGGGGACACTCAGTGAGGAACAGTTCTGTGGAGTAATGTACCTGGCAGTGGTCTCCTCCATCGTCTGTTCTTGCAGAGGATGGGAAGCCGTGTAATTGATATTCTCGGCGAGCTCTGTGTCCAATGGCTCACCGGTGAGGGCTGGGAACGCAAATCTGGATGCTATGGCCAATCCACCCAATGGTCCCTCTAGCCCAACTGTGCCTCCGTACTCTGGGTCAGCATAGCTCTGACCTCATACGCTCCCTTCATCAGACAGGGAGATATCACGCAGCCCTGACACAGGTGCTGCTACCTCGGGTACAATAAACGCCCCGGGCTCCGATAGCTCGTTCCTCTGGAGTGTATCATGCTGGAGTAACCTTTCCACAAGGCTCTCCAGCTGGGCCAGACTGCCGGTAACACTGCTCTGAGGAGGGAAATCGTCCGCATCCTCCTGGCCCGACTCCTCAGAGTCCAGGGCCCTTACAGACTTTCTAGTGGCTTTCCTCCCCCATGGAGTAGCCAAGGTGCCTTCACGCACCAAGTCTGTGGCTGCTGGCTGCTCTACCAGCAGCTCTTTAGGTGAATTTGGCGGTCACACGCTGCCCGTAGGCCCGTGGTCTTCCGCAGCCGTTTTGGTCGCGGCTCGCATCTTCACCTTCAACATATTTGTACAAACACAATACAAAGATTTCCTCCAACAAATATACTTCAAACCGGGAGCAACGATTCCAGCAAAAGCAGTTTGAAAAAACACTTACCTGGATCGTTTAAACTTACCCGCTGGAAGGAGCGACGCGCCTGCCAGTCAGTCGTTGCGCAATGTGATAGATGTAGTGACGCGCATGCGTGGGGACAGCCTTCTTCACGTAGTCACTCACGTGACTCTGAAGTAAAATCCCAAATTTCCTGGTATTTGATGGTTTTTCCTGATACTTTCCAAAATGCTTCCTGCGCGCTATTTGTTGTTTTTCTTCGCGGGCACATGTTAACAACACAAAGAAAAACAAAACAAAACAGATCAATGTAACTACATCGTATCTGCCTGCTTCTGTTACTCACTTGTACAGTGTTATGCAAGGCAGCTTTCATTGCCTCCAACAACTTTCGTTGTCTTTGTTTTTTCAACCTCACTCCTCCTCTCTCCATCCCTCGCCCCCCATCCCCTCTCTCCCCTCCCCTCTCACTCCCTCTCCCCCCTCTCTCACTCCTCTCCTCCTCCCCTCCCTCTCCCCTCCCTCCCTCTCTCCCTCTCTATCTCCTCTCTTGTCTCTAACCTCCTCTCCCTCTCTCCACCCCTCCCTCTCTCCCTCTCGGCACCTTGAGCCCACCCACCATTCTGCAAAATCAAGCCCAATCCCTATGTAACTGCAATCCCACCACCCACTGATAACTTTTCACCACGAGGCTTATCCAGAATTCTACCACTGCCTGAAAAATAATCAAAGCTCAATTCCACTGAGAAAGAGAATTCCAAAGACTCATTGTTATGCAAGAATTTTTCCGAACAGTCCGAACCCATAGTGCTGTGGCCATAGCGCTATGTTTAAAGCCCAAAGCGCTGCAGCCGGTAGTGCTATATTTAGAACCCATAGCGCTGCAGCCGGCAGCTCTTTGTTTAAATTCCAACGTGTTAAACTCACAGCGCTCTGTTTAAACCTTTGAGTGTCAAACCAGCAGAGCTGTATGTATTACCTTTACACCCCTTTGCCGGTCGGATGCGGGAATTTCCCGAAATTTCCAGAAATTATTCAATTTCCCTAAAATTACCCGAAGACAACCAGAATTTCCCAAATTTTCAGATAATTTCCTTCAAAGTGGAAACACTGGTTTAAGGTGAAGGGGAAAAGATTTAAGAGGAATCTGAGGACTAACATTTTCACACAAAGGATGGTGGGTGTATGGGATGAGCTGCCATAGGAAGTAGTTGAGGCAGGGACTATCCCAACATTTAAGAAACAGTTAGACAGGTACATGAATAGGTCAGGTTTGCAGGGACATGGACCAAACATGGGCAGGTGGGACTAGTGTAGCTGGGACATGTTGGCCGGTGTGGGCAGGTTGGGCCAAAGGGCTGGTTTCCACACTGTATGACTATAAAAAAGCTACTCCCAAAACTGACTTGGGTATCACAGAACATAAAACAGCAGAACATTAGACAGGACATTTGGCCTACCATATCTGAGCTAACCACAATGCCACATTAAACTAAACCCATCTGCCTACTCATGGTCCAATTCCCTCTGTTCCATGTCTTTTCCTGTATCAGTCTATAATGCCGCTTAAAGTTACTATCATAGCTGTCTTTATCACCTGCCTTGGCAGCAGATTCCTGGCACCTACTACTCTCAGTGTGAAAAACTTGGCTTGTAAAACTTTCCCCCTCTTCATCTTAAACCTAGGCCCTCTGGTGTATGATATTTCCACCCTGACTATCTAATCGACTTAGTTACAGTCTGAAGAAGGGTCTCGACCCGAAACATCACCTATTCCTTCTTTCCATAGATGCTGCCTCACCCACTGAGTATCTCCAGCATTTTTATCTCTTTGATGTTTCCAGCATCTGTAGTTCCTTCTTAAACATCTAGTCTACCTGTTATGCCTAATATGCCTGTTATCATTTTGTATGCTTCTATCAGGTTATCCCTCTGCCTTCGATGCTCCATAGAAAACAATCTAAGTCTGTCCAACCTCTCCTTTGAGCTCAATGTCTCTAATCCAGAGAACATCCCAGTGAAACTCTTCTTCATCCACTCTGAGGCCTCCATCTTGTATCTAATCTGTAAATTCCTCTCAGAATCCACTAACATAATTCTTCTCAACTGCAGTCAGTGCATACGGATCCTACCCACTCCATCTTTGCAAGGCAAGACCCTTTTCCAGGAACCTTAATTTCTTAATGTTTCATTTTAAGAGCCTTTCACAAACAGTGTGTGGGATAGAACTAGTATATGGCTGCCGCTGCTTGGCGTGGTCTTGGTGGGCTGAAGGGCTTGTTTTCATGCTTTATCTCTAAACTAAAACTAAGAGAATCTATGATTATAAGGATCGGCAAAAGATGATATTCCTATAGTGTGGCTCACTATAAGGGGGTAGGCCATTTAGGACTGAGATGAGGAAAAACCTCTTCACCCAGAGTCAAGTGAAGTCAAGTTCATTCGTCACATACACATACGAGATGTGCAGTGAAATGAAAAGTGGCAATGCTTGCGGATTGTGCAAAAAAACTACTAAACAGAATGGAACTGAATCACATATTCACATATTACATATTTGTGGGAGGAAAAAAAAGAAAAAAACAGCAATTTAAAAAAGACACCACACAACAGTACATTGGTACAGTAAGTTAGTCCCTGGTGAGATAGAAGTTTACAGTCCTAATGGCCTCTGGGAAGAAAGTCCTTCTCATCCTCTCCATTTTCACAGCATGGCAAGGGAGGTTTTGCCTGACTGTAGCAGCTGGAACTGTCTGTTGTCGGGGTGGAAAGGGTCTCCCATGATCTTGTTGGCTCTGGAGTTGCACCTTCTGATGTATAGTTCCTGCAGGGGGGCAAGTGTAGTTTCCATAGTGCGTTCAGCCGAACGCACTACTCTCAACAGAGCCTTCTTGCCTGGGCAGAGCAATTTCCAAACCAAATTGTGATGTTTCCGGATGAGATGCTTTCCACAGCCGCTGAGTAGAAGCACTGGAGGATCCTCAGAGACACTCTGAATTTCCTCAATTGCCTGAGGTGGTAAAGTCGCTGCCTTGCCTTACTCACCAATGCTGCAGCGTGTGATGTCCATGTCAGATCCTCTGAGATGTGGACTCCCAGGTATTTAAAACAGCTCACCCTATCCACAGTAACCCCATTTATCTTCAGAGAGTAGTGAATCTGTGGAATTCTCTGCCACAGAAGGTAGTGAAGGCCAATTCACTAGATGTTTTCGAGGGAGTGTTGGATTTAGCTCAGGACTAAAGGAATCAAGGGATATGGGGATAAAGCGGGAATGGGGTACTGATTTTAGCTGATCAGCCATGATCATATTGAATGGCGGTGCTGGCTCGAAGAACTCCTGTTACCTATTTTTCTATGTTTCTATATTTCTATCTCTTCATTCCCTTGTGTTTCTACCATGCTCAAGGCACAAATTGGATGCAGATTAGAGTACTTCCAATTGTTTGGATTAGTATAGTTCCAACAGCTCTCAAGAAACCCACCTACCTGTGGTGACATTTTGCGAATAGCACAAAGAAAAACAGTAAAATACAGCTTTTATGAACTCACCTGCATCAGGAAGTCCACTGGAATCAACGCCGCAAGTAGCGAGCTGCTAACGCATTTAAATGCATTAGCACTACTGAGGACTCCCGTTTTTAGCGCCGGTAAGGGAATCCCCGATGTTGGCGCCGACAAGGGAAGCCCCGGTCAGAGGGGATTCCCCAACCTTGCGGAGGAGCGCATGCACAGCAGGAACCTTACCTGCAAACACCGGAGAGGCCCTCACGGAGTCCGGAATCGAGGCCATCGGGCAGGATCCTCCAGCAGCAACGGAGCTGGAGGTGCCGACTGTAAGGGAATTCCCGATCTGAGGGGATTCTCCGACCTCGCGGAGACCCGTAAGTATCTGCACTCTTCTGAAGACCAGACACTGGGCATTCATGTCTGATGATACAGCGGTCTACAAGAAGTCCGGATATGACCTTGGTAAGGCCACCAAAAAGGCCAAAAGGGACTTCTGCTCCAAGCTGGAGGATGAGACAGATGTTCAGCAGCCTGAATGCAATCACCTCCTGTAAGACAAAATCAGGAGGTAGCTCGAATGTCGGCGAAACATCACTCCCTGACGAGCTCAATGCGATTTATGCACACTTTGATAGGGAGAACACTGATGTGCCTTCTCGAGCCTCCATTCGCTGTGATGGTATTTCAGTCTCAGTCACAGAGGCCGACGTCAGAAAATCCTTCAGTGGGGTGAACCCTCGAAAGGCGCCTGGACCTGATGGTATACTAGGTCGTGTTCTAAAATCCTGTGCGGCCCAACTGGCTGGAGTTCTTACGGACATTTTCAACCTCTCACTTCTGAGGTTTGAGGTTCCCACCTGCTTTAAAAGGGCATCAATTATACAGGTGCCCAAGAATGGCTAGGTGACGTGCCTCAATGACTATTAACCATGTGGTACTAATGTCGGTGGTGATGAAGTGCTTTGAGAGGTTGATCATGGCGCAAATCAACTCCTACCTCGACATAAACCTGGACCCATTGCTGTTTGCCTACCGCCACAACAGATCAAGGTGGATGCGATCTCCACTCCACTCTGGACCACTTGGACAACTAAAAACTCATAGGTCAGGCTGTTATTCATTGATTACAGCTCGGCATTGAATACAATCATCCCCTCCAAAGCTGGTTACCATGCTCTCAGATCTGGCATCCCTCTGCAATTGGATCTTCTACTTCCTCATTCAAAGACCACAGACTGTTCGCATTGGTGGAAATGTGTCAGCCTCGATAACAATCAGTATGGGAGCACCTTAAGGCTGTACTCACTCTATATTCATGACTGCATAGCCGGTCATAGTGCGAACTCCATCAAGTTCGCTGACGACACCACTGTTGTGGGACGTATCACTGATGGGGATGAGTCAGAGTATAGAAGTGAGATCGACTGACTGAGCAAATGGTGCCAGCAAATGACCTGGCCCTCAACACCAGCAAAAGCAAGGAACTGATTGTGGACTTTGGAAGGGGTAGGATGGGGACTCACAGTTGCGTTTATATTAACGGGTCGATGGTGGAGAGGGCCAAGAGCTTCAAATTCCTGGGCAGTATATTTCTGAAGATCTCTCCTGGTCCGAGTACACTGATGCAATTATTAAGAAAGCACATCAGCGTCTCTACTTCCTGAGAAGATTACGGAGAGTCGGTATGTCAAGGAGGACTCTCTCTAACTTCTACAGGTGCACAGTAGAGAGCATGCTAACCGGTTGTATCATGGCTCGGTTCGGCAACTTGAGCACCCAGGAATGTGAAAGACTACAAAAAGTAGTAAACACTGCCCAGTCCATCATCAGCTCTGACCTCCCTACCATCGAGGGGGTCTATCACAGTTGCTGCCTCAAAAAGGCTAGTAGTATCATCAAGGACCCACACCATCCTGGCCACACACTCATCTCCCTGCTACCTTCAGGTAGAATGTACAGGAGCCTGAAGACTGCAACGTCCAGGTTCAGAAATAACTGCTTCCCGACAGCCATCAGGCTATTAAACTCAACTGAAATAAATCTCTGAACATTGATTGACCATTATCTGTTTATTTGCACTTTATCTGCTTATTTATTGATGTGTGTATATATTTATATAATGGTATATGGACTCACTGATATGTTCTGTATTCATGCCTACTATATTTTCTTAGGCGGAAGCTAAGCAATAATTTCATTGTCCTATCTGGGACACATGACAAACTCTCTTGACTCTTGACTTGATTTAACTTGAACTAGGACAATGCAGACTGCTTAATTGGCACCCCTCCCACCATCCTATTCATTCATTTTATCTCCGCCACACAGCACTGTTACAGTAGAAGCTATCTACCAGATGCAAGTTACTTAGTTGAACAGCAACACCCAGATCTGCTGTCTCCACAACCAGGAAAGGACAGCAGATGTTTGGTAAGACTTAAACTACCAGGCACTTCTCCACAACATTTCATCTGACTTGCAAACATACTGATTCCTTCATCATCTCTGGGCAGAATGTAATAATATGTGGGGCCATGGAAGAAAGCTAATCGAGTCTTAAGAGCCTGTCCCACTAACGCGACTTTTCAGCGACTGTCCTCGACCTCCAAGCTCGAGGGCACTCGCCTGAAAAACTTCGAGCTGGATTGACCGTCAGCCATGAAACCGCGAGCCGGATCGACCAATTGACCACACACACACACACAAACACATTGCAAAGGCGGGGTCCAGGGAAAGCGGGTGAGCGCTGTCTGAAATTCACACCCACGATGAGCGGGAAGGTAAAAGATGGCTGGCACAGTTACGGTAAGTCCTTTAGAGAGCATGGAGGGGGGGGGGGAGTGAGGGGGAGAGAAGGGGAGAGAAGGGGGGAGAGGGAGAGGGAGTGGGGGAGAAGGAGTGGAGCCACTTTTAAGAAGCCAGACAACTTTTAATAAAGTTTAATGGGAATTTAACATTACCAGTTGGTTTACTTACCTTTTTTTTCTCAACGGGCTTTACCTTCGACTACCTTCAATTACCTTTGATTGCCTTTGATTACATACGATAGCATTATGACCTACTACGACCTACCTCGACTAAACCTATGAGTAAAAAAATATCGATTTTTTTCCATGGCGACCTGTTTTTACTCGCGGGCATTTTTCAGCATGTTGAAAAAAACCGCCACGACCTAGCTGAGGCCTCGAGTATGCGGGGACTACTCTCGAGCATGAAGGAGATTTACAAAGACCTCCTAGGACCTCGTGTCGACCATGCTGCAAGTATGAGTCGAGGGCAAACTCTTCTAAACTTGCCAATTAGGTCGCCACAGTGGGACACGCCCTTAAGGTCGTGAGGCTGAAAAAGTGTTCCAACCCAAAACGTCACCCATCCTTTTTCTCTGGAGATGCTGCTGGGCCTGCTGAGCTGCTCCAGCACTTTGTGTCTATCTAAAGTCCATCAACATTGTCCCATAAATATGTACAAAAATTCCCTGCACAGAATGATGCAATTTGGCCCATCTAGTCTGTGCCATCACAAGAACTGTGTGTTTAATTTCACTTTCCATGGTTCATGGTCCTACAACTCTTCACAAATTTATCTAATTACTTTATACATATGATGAGAGTTTTTGCCTCTGACACTCTTGCAGGAAGTGTGCTCTAGATTACAAATTCCTTCTCGGTGAAAAGATTTATCCTCATTTTCCATTCTATCCTTCTACCAGTTGTTTTAAATCTATGCTGCTGCTTTTTGTGGAAAATTGCCCCTTTGAAATTATTCCATCGAGGTCTTTAATAATCTTAAAAAAAACATATGTAAGT
The DNA here is from genome assembly GCA_035221665.1 of Okamejei kenojei. NCBI lineage: Eukaryota > Metazoa > Chordata > Chondrichthyes > Rajiformes > Rajidae > Okamejei > Okamejei kenojei. The sequence continues at coordinate 122,238,666 of CM069131.1, forward strand.
CTCGCTTTAGTATCTGTTCCAAAAAGAAACATTCCCAAATCTAATCTTTCTTCATTTCTACAATTTTCCTGTTCTGTCACTGAATCTCCTCTGCATCCTCTCCAGTGCAACACATACTTCCTGTAATGTGGTGATCAGAACTGTTTGCAGCCCGCAAACTGTGGCCAAACATGTGTTATATGCAGTCCTAAAATAAACTCCCTGCTCTTACATTCTGTGCTTCAGCTAAACACAAAGGGATGTGTCTCATATATGTGTGGAAAGGAACTGCTGATGCTGGTTTATTTGAGGTTGGAGAAATCACGTTCGTACTGATGGGTTGGAGGCTACCCAAGTGAAGCGTGAGGTACTTTTCTTCCAAAATGCATGTGGCCTGCATTCGACAATGGAGGAGACCAAGGTCAGAAGGAGATAGTGCCTGACCCACTGAGTTACTACAGCACTCTGTGTCTGCATCACGTATATGCTTGTAATTGCCTAATATAGGCTCCAACACCCCTTTTTCCTCTACCTCACCGTGTATCCACTAATTCATTCGGTATTTCCATGCTTTATTGCATTTCCCAAATACATTGGGTCACACTTCTCTGGATTAGATTCCTCATTCTATTTTTTGCCCAACTGACAGGACTTATATCAGAACCATCAACCCCCCCCCCCCCCCCCCACACATTTACACCTACAAAATCTAAGTCCAAGTCATTATAAATATTACAAAAATAAAGGTATTGTGTACTGACCACTGTTAAACCCCATAAATAAGAGCCTTCCACACCCGCAAAACACCCTTAAACTATTACATAGAATAATAACTCAACAGGTCTGGCACCATCTCTGGAAGACGTGGAGAGTTGATGTTTCAGCAGACTTCTGAAGAAGTCCTGACCTGAAATATCAATTTACCAAGTCCTCCAGAGATGCCACCTGACCTGTTGAGATATGCTAGCACTTTGTGTTCTTCTTTGCAATATTTCAGCAGTTCCTTCTGCCTACCTACCTTCGATCAGATATATCTGAGGACATTGTTGGAAACAAGAGAGGAAATTGCGGGAGCCCTGGTTGAAATTTACAAGTCGTCTTTAAATACAGGAGAGGTGCTCAAAGACTGGAGGGTGACAAATGTTGTGCCTCTATTCAAGAAGGATTGTAGAAAAAATGCTGGGAAGTATAGGCCAGTGAGCTTAACATCTATCGTTGGAATGTTACTAGAGAGTATTCTGAGGGATAGGAAATACAGGTATTAAGACGGACAAGGACTGATTAGGGATAGCCAGCATGGGTTTGTATGTGGGAGGTCATGCCTCACAAATCTGAATATTGTTTTTTGAAGAAGTATTCGAACAGGTCGATGAGAGCAGAGCTATAGATGTATATATGGATTTCAGCCAAACATTCGACATGGTAGGCTGCTCTGGAAGGTTAGATCACATGGGATCCTAGGAGAGATCGCTGAATGGATAGAAAATTGGCTTCGTGGAAGGAAGCAGAGGGTGATGGTGGAAGGTTAGTTTCTTGGACTGGAGGCCTGTGATTAGTGTGTAAGAAGGAACTGCAGATGCCGGTTTAAACCGAAGATAGACACAAAATGCTGTTGTAACTCAGCGGGACAGGCAGCATCTCGAGAGAAGGAATGGGTGATGTTTCCAGTCGAGACTCTACTTCAGCCTGGAGTCTGAAACCCATTCCTTCTCTACAGAGATGATGCCTGTCCCACTAAGCTACTCCAGCATTTTGTGTCTCTTCGGCCTGTGACTAATGGTGTGCCTCAGGGTTCGGTGCTGGGCCTGTGACTGTTTTTCACACAAAGAATGGTGGGTGTATGGAACATGCTGCCTGAGGAGGTAGTTAATTTGAGGAAGGACATTCTTGCTATTGAAGGAGTGCAGCGTAGGTTTACAAGGTTAATTCCCAGGATGGTGGGACTGTCATATGCTGAGAGAATGGAGCAGCTAGGCTTGTACACTCTGGCGTTTAGAAGGATGAGAGGGATTCTCATTGAAACATATAAGATTGTTAAGGGTTTGGACACTCTAGAGGCAGGAAACATATTCCTGATGTTGGGGGAGTCCAGAACCAGGGGCCACAGTTTAAGAGTAAGGAGTAAGCCATTTAGAACGGAGATGAGGAAACACTTTTTCTCACAGAGAGTTGTGAGTCTGTGGAATTCTCTGCCTCAGAAGGCGGTGGAGGCAGGTTCTCTGGATGCTTTCAAGAGAGAGCTAGATAGGGCTCTTAGAAATAGCAGAGTCAGGGGATATGGGGAGAAGGCAGGAACGGGGTACTGATAGGGAATAATCAGCCATGATCACATTGAATGCGGTGCTGGCTTGAAGGGCCAAATGGCCTACTCCTGCACATATTGTCTATTGTAGTTGAGGCAGAGACTATTCCAACATTTAAGAAACTGTTAGACTGGTACATGGATAGGACAGGTTTGGAGGGATATTGACTAAATGCAGACAGGTGGAACTAGTGTAGCTGGGACATGTTGGCCGGTGTGGGCAAGTTGGGCCGAAGGGCCTGTTTCCACACTGTATCACTCTATAACCATTACACTTTGTTCCCTGCCAGTGAAACAACTTTAGATCCAGTTTTCACTTTTCCTTGCATCCCAAGAACTCATTGGATAGTCAGACATGATCTTCCTTTAACAAATCCATCTTGACTGTTTTTGATTAACATGCCAAACTAAATGAAGGATTGCACTGTCCTTCAGATCTGATTCAAATAATTTACCACTGTAGTTAAATTGACTGACCAATAAGCTTATCACTTATGCTCTTCCCGAGTAAACGTACAAATTGAGCCAATCATCCAATCCACTCCTGTAGTCAGGGATGATTGAAAAATTATTGTCAAAACCCACACAATCTTCCTCGAAAATGCCCACAATTCTTACAGCATTTAACAGGATAGATGCCAGGTTGATGTTCCCCTGGCAAGGATGTCCAGAACTTAGGTCCCAGATAAGAAGGGCAGCCATTTGGGTCAAAGATAAAAATAAATTTGTTCCACTAGAAGGCAGTGAATTTTGGTTTTCTTTTTTAACCCACAGAGGCTCAATTATGGAGGGTCATTTATTAAGTGCAATCAAGACAGAGATCAACTGATATTAAAGGGATAATTAGATACGTGGTTAGTACAAGAAAGTGGTACTGAGGTAAAGATCATGTGAAAGGTATATAGTACAGAAAATTTGTTGTATTTTTTTTTTTTTTTTTGTAAAATATTTTTATTAGAAGTAATTACATATTAAGAAGAAATAATATAAAATCAAAAAAAAAGAAAATATTATTCGTCACATACATTCTTAATATTTTTAAAATTTACAGTCAATCTTATTTATACTTCTATATTTTTATTTTTATTTTTATTTTATAACAGTAGGAAATAAAGATAGGTAATAAAAAAGAAAGAGAAATAAGAAAGAGATAAATAAAATGAATGGAGTATTAAGCAAGATATTCTTCATTGGAGATATATTCATGATCTATTGTATATAATTCTTCATCTATTCCTTCATTCAGGCTTCAGTCTGTTTGTTCTAATTTTAAAGATACATCATGGAAACAGACCCTTCGAGTTCATAATGATCATCGATCACCAGTTTCACTAGTTATCTGCTATCCCACTTTCTCAAGAATCCCTACATATAGTGGGCAATTTGCAGCAGCCAATTAACATACAAGCCCACATTTGGGAAGTGGAAGAAAATCCCACAGAAGAACCCAGAGTAAATCCATGCGATCATAGGGTGAATGTGCAAACTCCACACAGATAGCACCTAAGGTCAGGATCGAACTTGGGTTCTCCGGCACTGTGAACAACAGCACAAGCAGCTGCACCACTGTGCCATCCATATCGTGGCCTATTTTTGGCTAACCTTGGGTGATCTTATGCTCACTGAAATCTCTAAATGTCACTGCTCCTACAAAAAGTGGGTTTGGGATAAGCATACGAGTATGAGGGGAAAAGAGAAATATGGATCACATACAGGCAAAGGAGATTAGTTTTACGGCATTATGTTCAGCGCAGACATGGTGGGCTGAAGGGCTTGTTTCTATGTATTGTTCCAGGTTCTATATTCTGAGATCTCAGCTTAATGAGAGAACATATACAGCCCAAAGCTGTACAATACTCTGACTCCTCCTCAGACTAGACCATCCAGTTTAGTTTAGTTTAGAGAAACAGCACAGAAACAAGCCCTCCGGCCCACCGAGTCCACACCAACCAGCGATCCCCATAAACTTGCACTATCCTACACACACTAGCGACACTTTACAATTATACCAAGCCATTTAACGTACAAACCTGTATGTCTTTGAAGGGTGGGAGGAAACCAGAGATCCCGGAGAAAACCCACGCAGATCACAAGGAGAATGTACAAACTCCATACAGACAGGCACCTTTAGTCAGGATTGAACCCAAGTCTCTGGCGCTGTAAGCCCAGAAAAAATAGAGCCTCTGGGCCTTTATCCCATCAATCAGTATTTCCTATATTTCAGTGCGATTTTCTCTCTTCTTTCTAAATTTTAATGAGTGCATGCCAATCTTACGTCATTTCTCATTTGGAAATCTGCATCATCCCAGGAATCACTCAGGTGGATCTGTGCTGCATTGACTCCTTGAGATACAGACTGCATACAGAAGGGCAAATTCTGGTCTCAGCAAAGCCCCTGTATGTTCTCAGCAAGACTTCCTCTTTTCTGCCTTGGAAAAACAGGCCCACATTCCATCTGCCTTCCTAATTATTTGCTTTGCCTGCATGTTCACTCACTGTCTCGTGAACTTGGATAACAAGATTCTTCCATTTACCAAGAATATTCTGTTTTTATTCTATTCTTCCCACCAAAGTGCATAACCTCAAAGCTTCCCACTGCCTTGTGAACTTGGATAACAAGATTCTTCCATTTACCAAGAATATTCTGTTTTTATTCTATTCTTCCCACCAAAGTGCGTAACCTCTGCCGCCAAACTGCCCACTGGCCTGACCTGTCTAAATCCCTTTGCAGACATTTTTTCATGCTGCTTACAGCTGACCATCCCACCCAGCTTTGATTCATCAGTAAACTTGGATACGTCACATCTGTCTTTTTATCAAAGTTATTCATTTAAATTGCAAAGTGCTGAGGGCAGAGGACTGATTCTTCCGGCATTGAGTTATTTACAGTCCGGCAACCTGAAAATGACCCAATAACGCCCACTCCCTGTTTTCTGCCCTTAATTCAAACTCTAACCATGCTAATATGTTACTCCACCCTTCCACATGAGCCCTAATGCAACAAAGGCAATCATTTAAAAAAGGAAGCAATGTGCCTGCAATTTCAAAATGAATTGAGCTTTTAAGTTTAATAGTTATTTCACAGAGGAGCCACAATATTTTTATGTCTGAGTAACTTTTCAAATCAAAACAGGGAAGGGGATTTATGGTTGCAACCTGAATCCTGAAGCAACCTACATCTGGAATTATCATTGCGATGATCTATAGCTGTAACTGTGGCTAAATGTCATTAGAAACCGTGAAGAGGAAAATCTCTATCTATGCCTTCTCACCAGAGTTTTGAATGCTCTCCCATTGAATTCACAGTAGAAGATTGTAATTGTGTGGAAATAATCTTCCCTGACGCCTGGGTTTGCTTCACCAGTTCTGCTCTAAGGGGGATTTTAAAGGAATATCGCAAGAAACGAATAGTACATTCTCCATTATATGGTACATATAGTTTCATAAATAAGTGGAGCAGTTGACCTGCAGAGGCCAACACAACTGAAAATTCACTGACATGTATAAAAATAAGTTGCCATTGCTCATATGTCAAAGTGTCAAAGGTAATTTTAAGCATTGTAAAAGTTCATATTTCATTAAAAAAAAATGTTTAACTTCAACGCGCTGACTAATCTCAGCATCAACAGTTAACCATTTAGCAACCTCAAATTTTTCAGCCACCTACTTTTGTGACTAGATGGATGGTATCAACTAAAATAATTGCACTTAAACAACAGAGTAATGGGCATATCCCACTTAGGCGATTTTTTTTAATGCAACTACTGGCGACTTGTTTATCGCCACATGTTCGCCTCAGTCGGGCAAAAAGTCGTAGCGCCTTTCTGTTCGCCGCTAAATTTTCAATGTGTTGAAAATGTTTTGGTGATAGTGGGTTTGATACAAATAAGCATAGCTTGCTACGACTATGACAGTCGCCGGCAGTTGCCTAAAAAATTGCCAAGTGGGACATAAGACATAGCCTAGTGCGTGTTTAGTGCTCTTGCTGTGAAGAGAGCTCTCAGCAAGCACTGCACACACGTGATAAACAGGGCCCAGCTGTCGGCACGGAGCCGACCAGGATCTGGGCCCGGAACAAACAGAGTGCGGACAGAAGTTGGCGAGCGGGCAGGAACGTTGGTGAGGAAGAGGGATGTCGGTGAGGGAGAGAGACGGCGGCAGGTTTGATCCTTGTGTCTGCCTGTTCAAGCCCTCTAGGCCTCACTCAAACAAAGACACTCCAGAAGTTCACGCAGTCCTGAGCATTCTTCCAGAAGACCGACACTGAGCCTCGTGATTGTGGACATTTCTATGTCCCAGTACCTTGAGGGGCCGAACCACATGGGGGTGGTCTCTCAATAACCCAATTACAGACATCGATTAACCCCATACATAACAGGCATTCCCCTAACCCAATGATACAACAGTTCAATACATTGTATTAAAAACGGACGTCGAGAGGAAGCCAACTTAGAAACATTTACCCTGATTTACAGAAAACCCAGATAAGGCTCAATACCTCATCCAATCGACACTGGGCAAAGTCAGGCTCTGAAACATTATTTACAACTATTTACAAGGTGTATGTCTGGTTTGCAGCCATGAATCCATTCTATGCATTTTGCACCAAATTGACAGGGTTTGCAGATTTTCCCATTCATTGCTTGCAAATTGTATCTAAGCTCCAGACACTCTGGCACCTGTCTGCAGCTTGTCCCAGCTCTGCAGAGAGCAATTCCAATTTGACCAAATCTCCCAGCAAACCTGAAACTTAACCCTATTTTGAAGTCCTAGCTGCTCCAATTTAGGCAGGATTTACAAGGACGGGCCCGCGTTAATCCCAGCGTCGATTGAGGATATGCAGCCGAGAACAAAGGAGGGCTGGGCATGCAGGAGCTGCCGAGAACAAAGAGGGATTGAAGGGAGGGGCGAGGAGGAAGGAAGGGGGACTATATTGAATACTTTTGTAACTTTGGCGATTCATGCATATTTGTACTGTATGCAAAGAATCTCACGTGACAATAAAATATCAATCAATCGATGCTGGAAGTAATAAAGTCCCTTAACCTGAAGAAGATTCTCGACCCGAAATGTCACCCATTCCTTCTCTCCAGAGATGCTGCCTGTCCCGCTGAGTTACTCCAGCTTTTTGTGTCTATCTTCCCTTAACCTTCAGCCGGAGATTAACAGAAGTGTCAAATAAAACAACAGAAGAGACAGGAATAGTGATATCTCCAGGGATAACACTAAGATCCCACAAAATTACGGTGGGAAATCGCGAGAACCCTGGTGAAAATCCAGGGTCAGTATCCAGTTTCTCATGAGCGACACAATATGTGCACGATAGCAGTTTTCCAAACCTTTTAAAGGCACTTGACATTTAAACCCTTTTAAAATGCTATCATCCTACACTGAGATTCTATTTCACACCCTGTAAAATGCTTAGCATACCATCAGAGCCTGTTAATTCTTGCCAACCAAATAGCCAAAAAAGTGCGCTGGCCACAAAGGCCTTTTTGAGTTTTTTTATTCTGTCTCCAGCGAGTACAGCTGTTTTACACTGGAGACAAGGAGAATTGCATCTGTTATGAAACTTTGAAGACTTGTTAATGCAAAACTTTTTTTTTGCGTGCCAGCTGCCAGGACGATCTTCCCTTCACCCACAACAAACGTTCACACATGAGTGCGCAATCTCCCTTGTCCCAGCAGGACATCGGCACCATTCAACACCTGGCTGTAAAACTACCTGAAAGCTTCCTTTCACTACTTATTTCAACCTCCACAAACAACTGCGTATTAATGAAAAATGTACAGTATTTCTTTGCAAAATGGTTTGAGCTTGCAAGAAACAATGAAATGTTCACATGTAAGATGGGCAAGGTAATGAGTTCAGGGACAGGAAGCACACCTGGAATTTAAACTCAAAGGCTTGAAGTCACTCGACTCCAGAGAAAGTTACAGCGATACTTGATAGCACATTAAAAGGAGCAGCAGAATGCATAAAGTTAAAAGGTGGTGGAGCCTGTATCCTTATAGATGGAGTTTAAACCCCATGCATTCAATTGGCCCAAGTATTAATCCTTCTGGGCCTGAATCTGATTCAGATGCAGTTAGCTGCATCTGAAGTTTGAGTGCTGCCAATGTCTTTAAATATTGGAGATGGATTCCCCAGAAGGTGCATACACTTAAATGTACCTTGGTTCAGGCATTGTAGGCCCCCCTTGGTCATGACTGACCATGGGTGATGCATCCTAGTGGTTGGCTGCTTGCTCCAAACCTCGGCTGGAGCAGCATCGCTTGTGGCCGAAGAGGCCAATGCGTGAGTGACAGTCTCTGTCGCAAAGGTCACATTTGTGTGTGGTCTCTGGTTTGTTGAAGTTGCTGCGCTCCTTTCTGCGTGCCCGCTTGTCTGCTGCTGCGTTCAACATCTTCTCTTCCCCATTTTGAGATGTTGGTTCAGGGTACCTCTCCACCTCGTGTGGTCTGCTCTCCCAGGACTCCACGTCGATATCGAGCACCTTCATATCTCTTTTGCAGACATCCTTGTAAGGTAGCTGGGGGCGGCCGATGGTTCTCCTCCCAGATGTCAGCTCTCCATAGGGGATGTCTTTTGGAATACGGCCATCCTCCATGCGGGTGGCCATGGCCCAGCCACCGCAGTCTGCGCTGCCTGAGTAGATTGAACATACTGGGAAGGCTAGCGCGAGACAGGAGCTCGGCGCAGTCATTGAGGGGTGTGCAACTAAGTGGCACAGACATAGGATAAGCAGAACAAGCAGGTCATGATACTAATCCTGTGTAGCATTGATCTAAGGCTACTCTGTTACTGTCTGCAACTCCATCAGGATCTTGTTGATGTGTGAACATACAGAATGCATCACATGTGCTCATCTAAACAGGGCTTACTAGTTTAGTTTAGTTTAATTTAGAGATACAGCTCGGAAACAGGCCCCTTGTCCCACGGAGCTGTGCAAATCAGCGATCCCCACATATTAGCACTATCCTACACACACTAGGGACAATTTACAATTATGTCAAGCCAATTTACCTCCAAACCTGCATGTCTTTGGAGTGTGGGAGGAGACCGGAGAAAACTCACGCAGGTCATGAGGAGAATGTACAAACGGCGTGCAGACAAGCACCCATAGTCAGTATCGAACCTGGATCTCTGTTGCTGTAAGGCAACAACGTTACCGCTGCGCCACCGTGCCTCCCTGCAATTTTACTTGCAGTGGTTTGCTGCATTCTGCACAGCTTCATGGGGGCCTAGTCTGTGGCACCAGACAGCACAAGCTTCCTGAGGACTATGTCTGCATTGGGTCAAATAGGTTTTGGTCAAGCATTCACGCCTCTATTTTCAGCCCCATTAGCCATGTTAGCCCCTCCAGAGGTTTTGTTTAACACCCCCAGACAAATCCAGCTGATAGTAATGAATAAAAACAAGGAACTGCAGATGCTGGCTTACCAAGGAAAGACACAAAGTGCTGGAGTAACTCAGCAGGTCAGGCAGCATCCTTGGGGATCATCGAAATAGCGACATTTCACGTCGATCCCCTTCTTCTGACTCAGTAATCAGCTTACAGCCCAGCAGTACGAATGTTGATTTCTCTAATTTGAAGCAACTCTTGCATCTCTGTACCAAGCAACCCCCCTCCCTTTCCCCAACCCCTCTCTCTCCCCTCTCCCACCCACCCTAGACGTAGTACGTGTTCCACTGTTCGCATCCTTGTTTCCCAAAATTGGCCCAAAAACAAAACCCAAGCAGACCTGCCTTTTGAGTGAGTGCAGCACACAGTTTCAACCTTTTCATAAAACAACCTTTCTGATATTTTGCCGAAATTATGATTTTCACACATGCTGGGAAGCAAGGCTTACAGATAGTACAATCTGTAAACCCAAGTAAATACAATGGCGCAGCTGGTAGTGCTGCTGACTCACAGCGGCAGATTGCAGGTTCAATCCTGATCTCAGGTGTTGTCTGTGTGGACCTTGCACATTCTCCCAGTAATCATTTGGTTTTCTTACGGGTGCTCCAGTTTTCTCCCATATTCAAAAATTGTGGGAGTTTGAAGGTTAATTAGCCTCTATAAATTGCCACTAATGTGTAGGGAGTGGATGTGAAAGTAAGATAACATAGAACTAGCATGAATGGGTGATCAATGGTCAGAGTGGACTATGAGGACTTAAAGGGCCTGTCTCCATGCTGTATTTTTAAACTAAACCAGAATGCTTTGAATCTAATGCATATACAGTATGTACATGCAATCAAGCACTGGGAAGAACTCTGCTTAACTGTTTAAGCAAAACTCACCCGGTATAGATTGTGAGTTCTCAGCTGTTAAGAGTGCAATTTAGGTGAGAAATGAAGGGAGATTGAAGAAGGCATAAGGCAAAAGTAAAATCCATCTTCTGTACATCATAGACAATGCTATCAGAGAATGATGAAGTATCCTTTGTGGTTGCTGGCTACTAATGCCCACATGATGAAGCAGGTAGAGGAAGTAATTACACTGGGTCAACGTGAGGTTATCTACCAAAAGAATGGAGGGGATGGGAGGATGGCAAAAGAATGAGAATAACGACTGAGAACCAACGTAGTCTGCAGTGTTTCCAGGCTGCTACAAGCAGCAGCAGCAAACTATAACCAGCGTGCAGTGAGCATGCTTGAGCAGCTTTTCATGCTTAACTCAAATGTGTTCGGTAAATTATTGTAATGCATCAAGAATGCACCAAGTGAAATGGATAAGAGAAACAAACTAGCTGAGCAGGAACAGGGAACAAATGCTGGACAAACAAAGCTCAGAGAAGAGATTGTCCAGGGCAATGTAAATCAGGTTAGCTATGTGTAAGGTTTTAGATTTCATCACTTCAGAAAGATACTGATAGGCCAAATCCCTCAAAGAACCTCTAACTCATTGCCCTCCTCTAAAAATAAAGCGGCCATCTATAACTCACATGGTAACTCGTGTGGGGATTTCTGTTGCCCTCAGGGCTCTGAGACCAAAGAGAAAAATGTTGGCTCGTGTTGATCTTATTTCTGGAAATGTCATTACACAGCTTTCTGCCTTCAACCACAGTCAAACAAACCTTTTACCCATTTCTAATGTTGCAATAACTATTAAATCAACATGTTCAAACAAAAAATGAGTCATTAAAATAATCTTTGGGCAATCTTGAGTTTGAGTTTGAGTTTAGTTTATTGTCACGTGTAGTAGATACAGTGAAAAGCCTTTGTTGCGTGCTAACTAGTCAGCAGAAAAACAATGAATGATTACATTGGACCCTGGTTTGATAGCAGTAGCATTGAAGAAGTTAATCCTATAAAGTCTAGTACAATTGTAGGAGTTTATGACTTCTCAGTCCCATCTGCTAAAAAAAGCACTGGCTACACCTTGTATTCTGCTTTTAAATTTTGTTGACTTCAATAAAACTGAAGATCAAAAGAGAAGTTAAACGCACAACTGCTACTATACATATATATTTACAGTAGCACAAGGGACCAAGGGTGAACTCTAGCTCTTCTGCATAAACTGCAACAGTGTGCTGTAAACCCGGACATAATTTGGCCTTTGACCTCAACAAACTAATCTGGGTCAGAAAGATAACTATCATCAATGTTTGAACATAGTTATTTGGACAGAAAAACTGCCTTAAATAACAATTCATAGATTGATAGCAAAACAGAAAGCAAAAGAGAAATTATATATTCAGTGCTGATGGCTTTCCAATTAACGACGGTTAACTTGGACAGCCCTATAAAAAAGGGTGCAGCTATTGCAATGTGTGATTAACCTATAACCTTTATTTCCGATATAGACAGAAATGCAGCATCATACTGTCTACGTAATTACATGTTCCTACATGCAACCAGTGCTAATTACACTATGCATTGGCTGAACAGAACTGATATTGCAAGAGGAATATCGAAAGGAACTGTCGATGCTGGTATATACCGAAGATACACACAAAGTGCTGGAGTAACTCAGCAGGTCAGGCAGCATCTCTGGAGAAAAGGATGGGAGATGTTTCGGGTTGCAACCCTTCTTCAGACTCAGCCTGAAGAAGGGTCCCCACCCGAAAAATCACCTATCCCTTTTCTCCAGAGATTCTGCCTGTCTCACTGAGTTATAAAATCATAGAATCATAGTCATACAACATGGAAACAAGCCCTTTGGCCCAGCTTGCCCATACCGACCAACATACTCCATCTACACTAGTTCCACCTCCCTGTGTTTTGTCCATATCCCTATAAACCTATACCCCTTAAAATAGATTAGTTATGTAATGACTATGCAGCACAACACATTGTTCAGCATCCTACCGCCAGTTAAAGCTTCCCATCCCCACCTCTTTCTGCCTTCAGCAGAGACTGCCCCCTTCACAACTCCTTGGTTCACCCAACAGTTTCCACCTAAACCACCCCCTCTTCAGGAACTTTCCCCTGTAAGCACAGGAGATGTAACACATATCCTCGTACCTCCTACCTTAGCCAGTTGCTAGCCATATTATCTTCCTTTCCCATTCCTACACTGACCTTTCTGTCCTGGGCCTCTTCCATTGCCAGAGACAAGCAATATGCAAACTGGAGGAACAGCACTTCATATTCCGTTTGGGTAGCTTCCAACCTAACACTATGAACATTGAATTCTCCAATTTTAGGTAGCTAACCTCCAAACACTCCCACTTTTCCTCCACCATTTTACCCCATCCCTTTATCTTCCCAGTGCCCCCTCCCCTTCATCTGTATACACCTATCACTTGTGTAGGAATTGCCGATGTTGGTTTACACCAAAGATAGACACAAAATACTGGAGTAACTCAGCGGGACAAGCAGCATCTTTGGATAGAAGGAATGCGTGACTTTTCAGGTCGAGCCACTTATTCAGTCTCGACCTGATACGTCACCAATTCCTTTTATCCAAAGATGCTGCCTGTCCCACTGAGTTACTCCAGCATTTTGTGTCTATCTTCCACCTATCTCCTCTTTCAGCCTCTCCTCCACCCCCCCCCCACAATCATTCTGAAAAAGGATCCCCACCCGAAATGTCACCTATCCATGTTCACCAAAGATGCTGCCTCATGCATTGAGTTACTTCAGCACTTATAAACAAGCATCTGCAGTTCCTTGTGTTTCCATCAAATCAGAGCAGTTTCACTCCAGAGCAAGTGTCAGGAGTGTAATAAAAATGCACCAAAATCTGTCATCTCGAAAAAATTAATGATCGGGGTGTTTCTTCTGATTTCTATTTCAAGCATCAGTTCTGGACTATTTCGAAATTTGATGAAAAATAACAAGAAATTAAAACTATCTTGCTATTTCCAAGTAGTTGCCATTCCTTTGAACCAAAGGACGAAATGTGTAGGAAGGAACTGCAGATGCTGGTTTAAACTGAAGATAGACACAAAATGCCGGAGTAACACAGCGGGTCAGGCAGCATCTCTGGATAGAAGGAATGGGTTATGTTTCGGGTCGAGGCGCTTCTTCGGGTCGAGACCCAAAACGTCATCCATTCCTTCTCTCCAGAGATGCTGCCTGGCCGCTGAGTTACTCCAGCATTTTGTGTCTATCTTCGCTTTGAATCAAAGGATATCTCCAAGCTTTGTGCAGTCAACAAACAGTACAATGAAAGTGGACATTAACATGGAATCATTCTCCATAGCTCTTTCAGACATGCATGTATATACCGGAATAATTGGTTTATTTCACTTAAACCATTAGGCATAACAAAGAGCTAAAAATCTGTAACAAAGAGCTAAAATATGTAAGTGGATTATTATTAAATTCAGATGTTCACATTATCACTATATTTTCTAAAGAGAACCAGAATGTACAGTGCATTTATTCTTGATAAAATGAATGAATAATGCAAATACTGCCATTGTCTTGTCAAAAATTTGAAAGTTAAACGATGCATCTGCATGTTCATTGTTTCATCCTGAACCTTGAAGTTCATAATTGAATGGATTTTTCTATGGTCTTTCAAAATTATTTGTTTTGAAAAATAATTACTAACAGAATAATATTACAGAGTATCATTACCATGCAAATACGTTTCAATGTGTTTACAATTGTTGTTTTGTTCCCCAACACTTATTTCAGCAACTCCGGACTGTCAAAGCCACCACAGCCATAAAAACAGTTTTTTTCCATGAGCAGTAGCTCTACTCAACAACCAACATTCTGTAGCCTCCTTTTGCTCTGGTATTTTATTTAATTCTTCACATGTTTAAATTATAATGTTTTATTCTTAATTGTTTACTGTATATCATGTTGTTACTTGCGAGCAAAGCACCAAGGGAAGTTCTTTGTATGTATACATACTTGTCTAATAAAATGTATTCAATTCAAATCAATTGAATCCCGCCATGAAATTACATTTATAAGAAACCATTTATTGATCAGATTAATTCATTGTGCAAAACATTCTGTTTTCATTCAATACGATAAAATATTATATCTGAAAATATTTAATACATGAAGAAATGTTTGCATTGCATGATGAACTTTTTATTTGGCGCGCAAACTGGCGTATTCATCTTCAAATTTTAATTTAAACATTACATTTCAATTCTAGTTCATGAATATGAAGTATATTTCCTAAAAATGAATATTGTTGTAATTCTCTGATATAGCATTATTCACCTACATGTAATTATCCTGGGGAAAAAAAAAGATTTTCTGTCATCCATGTTTAAGTGATTCCAGAATTACATAAATTTCTACCCATCATGAATATCTCATTCTAGCGTTTTCCCAATTTTTCTTTTCTCTCTTCTTATTCTCTGCTTCTTCCGATGTATATCTTTAAGTCACCCAGCCATTATTCAAAATGTTATGTCCTTTCTGGTTGACCAAAAACCACAAAACAAAACTTCTAATGCCATAAATCATAAATCTTTATTTTAAAACTTCTCCTGTTTTCTATAAACCATCACACTCCTCACTGTCTTGACAGTGGGTATAATTTGACTTCCTTTTGACTGATTGCTAAAGTCATAATATCTATTGATGCTGGTGAGAACAGGAATTCAAAAGTGGCTTACTCTCACTTATCAAATCGATGTCTATGAATTTCACATTCTTTGAGATGACCATTTGTATTTGTTTCTGTTACATATTGTGCCAGCAACTCAAGAGGTTTATATTTTTACCCTAGTGCAACCCTGATCAAAGACTTTCTTATAGCTAAATGGAACTGTGGTTAATGCTTAAATAACTGATAACCAGACCTCTGTCTAAGCGCCACAGTAAACTCTCTTATCAGAGATAATGATGCAAATGCTATCAATCCAACGCAATACAATAAAATGGTTTTGCATTATTGGTGTTGCAGACAGACTGTAACAATCAGCTTTTAGTCAGCAATAATCTGTTCACCAAGTTTAGTTTGCATATTGTCTGACCCACACAATCCAGACCACAAACCAAAGAGAAGATTTCTAGAAAGGTAAGGTACGAGTGACTACCTTGACATTCGTTTTTTTTAGTTTAAAGATACAACATGGAAACATGCCCGACCATCAGGAAGGGTTAAGACAGGTCGCACTAGTTCTATATTAACCCACTTTTGCATCGCTCCCAACACATTAGGAGCAATTTACAGAGGGCAATTAACCTGTAAACCCACATATCATTAGGATGTTGGAGAAAACCCCTGCAGTCACAGAGAAAATGTGCAAATTCCGCCCAGACGACACCCGGGGTCATGCTCGAACCTGGGTCTCTGGCGCTGTGAGGTAGCAGCACTACCATCTGTGCTACCATATCACCCAGAGCATTCTTTGATAAGAAAGCCAAGTAAAACTGGAGTCAATGTGTCTCTAGGAAGAAAATCAACGGTTGAAACCAGACACCAAAAATAGTGTCTTCTACAGACACCTGAAGATGGATTCCTGCTTGAAACATCATCTATATCTTTCCTCCAGAGATGCTGCATGACCCGCTGAGTTACTCCAGCATTTTGTCTCTTTATAATATAAGCCAGCATCAACAGTTCCTTCATACACCAAATATGGCAGTATACTGGACAAAGAGGAAAGAAATCTAAGTTTCAGCAAAATCTAGCTCAGATGGGAAGGTGGGCCAAGGAATGGCAAATGGAATTTAACTTGTTGCATGTTGCACATTGGTATGTCAAACCAAAGTTGGACTAACACGGGAGAGCCCTGCAGAGTGATGCAGAACAGAAAGATTGTGGAATACATGTGTATGATTCCCTAAAAGTGGTGAATCAGGTGGACAGTGTATGAAATAAATAGTTTTGTGCATTTGTGTTAAAGAAGGAACTGCAGATGATGGAGAATCGAGGGTACACAAAAGGGTGGAGAAACTCAGCGGGTGCAGCAGCATCTAAGGAGCGAAGGAGATAGGCGACGTTTCGGATCGAGACCCTTCTTCAGACTGGTCAGGGATCAGGGAAACGAGAGATATAGACGGTGATGTGGAGAGATAAAGAACAATGAGTGAAAGATATGCAAAAAAGTATTGATGATAAAGGGAACAAGCCATTGTAAGCTGTTTGTGGTGTGAAAATGAGAAGCTAGTGCGACTAGGGTGGGGGAGGGAGATAGAGATAGAGAGAATGCCAGGGCCCGAGGGCTGAGGGAGAGGTGGGAGGGGGAGGAGACAGCAGGGGTTAACAGAATTGAGAAAATTCAATGTTCAAGCCCAAAGGATGCAGACTCCCCAAGCGGAATATGAGGTGCTGTTCCTCCAGCTTGCGGTGTTGCTCACTCTGGCCGTGGAGGAGGCCCAGGACCGAGAGGTCGGATGTGGAATGGGAGGGGGAGTTGAAGTGCTGAGCCACCGGGAGGTCGGGTTGGTTATTGCGGACCGAGCGGAGGTGTTCGGCGAAGCGATCGCCAAGCCTCCGCTTGGTCTCAGTTTTGTGCATTTGCCTTAATTGGGAAAAGTATTCAATACAAAAGTTGGGACATCATGATAGAGTGGTATAGGTCACTGGTGAGAGTACTGTGTACAGTTCTGGTCAGCTAGCGAAAGGTCGAATGTTGTTAAGTTGGAAAGGGTGCAAATGAGATTAGGTAGGATGTTATCAGCACTTGCGGGCTATAATTAACTGGATAAAGTAACTCTTCACCTGATGCCCGGAGACCTTTCCACCACACACCAGGCAGAAGTCAGAAACTGTAGACAAAGCTCTCTGTGTAAAGGTAGTGCAGGTGGCATGCTGTGGATATGTTGGATAATCCTGAGAGCTTGAGAGGAACATCAGGACCCGGTGTTCCTCTGTGTTGAATTGTGGAAATATTGTAAAAGTAAATGATATTGCTTAGATCCTGAGGAAGGGCATAGAAGGAATATGACATAACTGGAATGGATATTTCATAAATGTGAAGTATGATGAATGAAAAGATTAAGAAAATTAGTGAGTTTGTTGATTTTGCAATCATCTGGTGACATGGGTAGTTTGCTAATTGCATTTTTTTGTGTGCAAATGACATAAATAACTGTGAAGGGAAAGAGGTGTGTGTGTGTCTGTGTGTGTGTGTGTGTGTGTGTGTGTGTGTGTGTGTGTGTGTGTGTGTGTGTGTGTGTGTGTGTGTGTGTGTGTGTGTGGTTGATTTGAGAAGAATGCTCCACATTCCCTTGTATTTCATGGAATCAAACGTTTTGATGAAGTTGATAAAGATCACAGATAGTGGCTGGTGCACTGCTCATAGAGCGGTGGATCAATGATACTGTATTGCAGTGGTCAATGGTACTTTATTGTCATGTGCACCTAGGTACAGTGAAATGTTTTGTTTTGCATACAACCCAGCAAAATCATGCAGCAACCTCAACCAGGCAGTCACAAGTGTCATCATGTTTCTGGCGCCAACAAAGTTAGTAAAAGTTCATCAAACAGTTATATATTCTGCTTGCAGTGGCGAACCAGACTTGCTGCTGCACCTGGCGACAGATGGGACACCTGTCAGGTCCCCTTCATTCTCAGTGGCCCCCCGCTCGGTCCCACCTTCATTCTCGCCTCCGCCCTCACGCTGGGTCCCCACTTTGTTCTCGCCGGACCCCCGCTGGGTCCTCCCTTCATTCTCGGTGGCCATGCGCCAGGTCCCCTGTCCATTGTGCTGCCTGATAGACAGAATCCACATTGTTTTTTTGTTTTTTCTCTTTTTTTCTCTTTTTTTCTTTTTATCTTTTTGTTTTTATACAAATAAGCTCTTTTAAACACTTAACTATATTTACACAGACCGGGAGGTCTATATTCAATGTGTATCTTGACACTCGACTCATATTTAGTTTATACCTGCCATTAATGTAACCCTGATCCCTATGTATCAATATCACTGTTATGTTTGTCATTACTTTTTTGTTCTTTTGTTTTTGCTTTTGAAAAAAACGAATAAAAAGATTTTAAAAGAAAGAATCCACATCACAACTAAGGGATCAAATGGGTCCACAGCAGAGCCAATCACAGTGAATCCACGTCAAGCAAGAATGCATCATAGGAGAGAAGGAATGGGTGACATTTCGGGTCAAGATCCTTCTTCAGTCTGAAGAAAAGTCTCGACCTGGAATGTTACCCATTCCTTCTGTCCAGAGATGCTGCCTGACCTGCTGAGTTACTCCAGCATTTTATGTCTATCTTCAGTGCAAACCAGCATCTGCAGTTCATAGAAACATAGAAACATAGAAAATAGGTGCAGGAGTAAGCCATTCGGCCTTCGAGCCTGCACCGCTATTCAATATGATCATGGCTGATCATCCAACTCAGTATCCTGTACCTGCCTTCTCTCCATACCCCCTGATCCCTTTAGCCACAAGGGCCACATCTAACTCCCTCTTAAATATAGCCAATGAACTGGCCTCAACTACCTTATGTGGCAGAGAATTCCAGAGACTCACCATTCTCTGTGTGAAAAATGTTTTCCTCATCTCGGTCCTAAAGGAATTCCCCCTTATCCTTAGACTGTGACCCCTTGTTCTGTGACCCCCAGTTCCTTCCTACACTAGAAGACATCATTGACTGGATAGTTTTTTCGGGTGGCACCTCGCCTCGAACAAATTTCCCCTTCGGAATGGAGTTAATCTTTGGATCTACTGGCCACTTTTCAAACTATGCTGACTACACCCCAGTTGCCAGGTCACCTTAACCTCAGTAGTTCAGCTGCGGAATACAAACAATGCTTGTGTTTGCCAAACTCCAAGACATCAATGACCGACATGTACAAGGGGATAGTTATTCCACTCAGCACCTGCAAGACAAATCCAGCCTTGCCTGCTTTATAATACTTCCTTCCGACAACAGTGATTCACCGAGAGGTCTTGAAAACATGAACAACTTCTCAGAAGCTATTTCCTAGCAAGGAGTGATATTCATGATTACATACACCACCGCCTTCAAGGTGCCAGCACAAAGTTTGGCAGATTAAGAAATAGGCAGTTTAGAGCCAAAGTCCTCCAGCCTGACATAAAGTTCATGCTCCATTAGGCAGCAGTGAAGTCTGCAGTATGATATGTTTCTGAATCCTGGATGACCTGCAGCAGGCATGCCAAGGTGCTAGAAACTTACTACCAACGTTGTCTCCACACAATCCTCAAGATCCACTAGCAGGGTGAGTGGACCCTCTACCATCGGCGGCACAATGGCAAGCCGATGGTAGAGATACCGAGATACAGGTAAAAAATTGTTTATCAAAAAAGGAAGTGCAAATGCAGCTTTACAAAAAAAGACACAAAGTGCTGGAGTAACTCAGCTGTTCAGGCAGCATCTCTAGAGAACATGGATAGATGACATTTCAGGTAGGGACCCGTCTTCAAACTGATTTGCAAAACTTTGCCTCCAATCCAGTCAAATCGTATTGCATATGAGTACAATTAAGTCATAATAAGTACAACATGCAGTGCAAAAGGAAGAATTAGAATATACTGGAAGGAACTGCAGCTGCTGGTTTAAACCAAAGATAGACACAAAATGCTGGAGCAACTCAGCGGGATAGGCAACATCTCTGGAGTGACGTTTCAGGTCGAGACCCTTCTTCAGACGCTGAATAAGAATATAGTGATGCAGTATCTCAGTGTGCCAATTGCAAGGGAAGTGCAGATAAAGAAAACTCAGATCGGTTGGGAAATTGGAACTATACCCTATTTTATATGAGGACTGTTACGAAGCCTGATAACAGCGGGGAAGAAACTGTTCCTGCATCTTGTGGTACATGCTTTCAAGCTTTTATATCTTCAGCCCAATGGGAAAGGAGTAAAGAGGAAATGACAGGCTGAAAATGGTCCTTGATTATCCTGGCTGCATTCCTGAGGAAGCAATATATGTAGAAGTTGTTGAGAACTTCATATGTCAAAGCCCACTGAAGACCTTTGTCAGTGGCAACAGGAATGCTCCAACTCACAGTCTTCCCACCTGCCTCCTGCCATCAAAGCCTGCAACAAGTGCATTGTGTGCAGTTTTGATCTCCCTGCCTCAGGAAGAATGTGCTTGTCACAAAGAGAGGGCAGTCGAATTTAGACTGGTGCTGGGCCTGGCGAGTTTGTTGAATGAGGAGAGACTGAGAAGAAGAAGCCTGTTTCCTTAAGATCTAACAGGAATGAGATGTGATCTCACTGTTACATAAAAATCGCTTTAAAATCATGGCAGGTTGGATATAGGCAGGATGTTTCTGGCATGCAGTTCAGAGTAAAGGATGAACCATTAAAGACTGAGATGAGTAGAATTTTTTTCATTCAGAGGGTGGCGTACCTGTTGAATTATCTATCCGGAGGGTTCAAGAGGCTCATTTCTTTGAAGTTCCTTCAAAGCAGAGATTGCTGGATTTATGGTCATTGAGGGTATCAAAGGATTTGATGATACTTTAAGCAAGTGGAGCTGAGGTGAAATATCAACATCAATCTTCATGAATGATGGAACGAGCTCAAAGGGCCAGGTGGCCAACTCCAGTTCCTATTTGTCATGTTTAGAAACCACAAAAATGGATTGGAATCAAGTCATCTTCACTCACAACGGTTCTTCCAAAGAAGATGCAAACACTAGTTTAAACCCATATTATTAGTTTTAAACCATAAAGGGCAGCACAGAGGCACAGTTCGTAGAATCTCTGCCTCACAGCCTCAGAGACACAGGTTCAATCCTGACTTCAGGTGCTATCTGTGCAGATTTTGCATGTTCTCCCTGTCATCACGTGGGTTTCCTCCAGTGGCTCTGGTTTCCTTCCACAGCATGCAGGCATCGATCGGGGCAGTCGAACCATCCGCAGTCGGGGCGATCGAAGCTCCTGCAGCCGGCCATCGAAGCTCCAGCAGCCGACGATCGAAGCCCCCATTACGAGGCAGTCAAAGTTCCTGAGATTGAGGTGGTCCCAAAGTCAATCCCTAACCAAAGGACAGTGAGCCCCATGATGTTAAGTCGCAGGCTCCGCAGTTGGAGCTCCGAGGTCGATCCCTGACATGGGCCGCCAACTCCACGACGAGGTAAGAGATTAGAGAGGTAAGAGAGGTAAGAGGTTTCTCCAACCCCCCACATAAAACAAAGCTAAAGAATACTAAAACATGCATTTAACACATACTAAAAAACAACAAAAAAAGAAAAGGACGAGACAGACTGTTGGCGAGGCAGCCATTACTGCCTCCATTAAAGGATGTTCTGCTTATAGGTCTACATTTCTTTGTTTGTCTGTGCATGTAGTAGCATAACAGAGATCAACAGACACCACCACAGTATGTGCATCTTCACCAGGGATGCAGTAGCTCAGTGTAAAAGGTTTGCCATCACCCCCTCATTGGCAATTATTGAGGACAATAATTGAGAATCACTTTCCAAAACCCAATTTAAACAATTTTTCTGCAACTTGTTCCAATCAAGAAAGGAGACAATTGCTTGAGTAACTCAATGGCTCAGGCAGCATCTCTAGCGAACATCAATGGGTGATGTTTCTGTTTGTGACCCTTCTCCCCTCACCCCTCCTCCCCTTCAAACCACATTTCTTCCTCTAAACAATTCGCAACCCTTCAATCCTTTTGTCTCACACCTTCTGTATTTTGATCTCTGGCCTCTGTCCACCATCTGATTATCACCTTCTGTCTAAAAAAAAGTAAAGTATCCTTTATTGTCATTCAGACCTTTCGGTCTGAATGAAATTTCGTTACCTTGCAGTCATAACATATAATAAAAAACAAAACACAATAAAGACATATTTAACATCCACCACAGTGAGTTCACCAGGCACCTCCTCACTGTGGTGGAAGGCAAAAGTCTTAAAGTCTTCTTCCCCTCCTTGTTCTCCCTCTGTGCTGAGGCGATCCAGGCCTCCGATGTTATCGTCCACTAGGCCCGCGGCCGAGCCTCCGAAGCCGGGCTGCCGCCACTGTAACCTGTAAAATATCACTCCCTCCCTCCCCTTCTTCCCATCCTTCATTACTTCACCATCCCTATTCCTACCCCTATCCTCCACCATTCCCCCTCATTACCCAGCACTTCCTCCACTCCTTTTCACCCTCCCTCTTATTTCCCCTCTCCTCCTCCCCTCCCCAACTCCCACCCACCCTCACCTCTCCCTCCCTCTCGTTGTCCCTACCCACAGTCCCTCCTCCCTCCCTCCACAACCCCTCCCTACCCCCTCCTCTCCCTCTACCTCCCTGCTCCCCCATTCCTCACTTCCCCCGAACCCACCCCCACACCCTCCATCCTCACTTTTCCCACTGCCCTCCTCTCCCTCTATAACCCACTCCCTACCTCCCTCACTCCCCCTCCTCTCCCTCTATACCCCCTCCTCCACCGCTCTCGCTCCTCTCCTCCCCATTTCCCAGCCTACCACCCCTCCTCTCCCTCTATCCCCCTGCTCCTCCACTCCTCACCTACCCCCTATGCCACCCCCCTCCCCCACAATGAAAATGGCAATGCTTTTTTTAAATGGAATTATCAATACAAATCTCGATTTTTCTGTAAAATAACCTAAACACAATGTTAGCTGTTAATGCAAACAGACAAATTTGATTTAAATTTTTTTGAGAATCACGTTTTTTTATGTTAATGAGATTCGGGATTCCATTATGATGTAATTGTAACGCGGCTGACGGGCAGGGCGTGGAAAAGTGTTTTTTGTAAAATTTAACGTTTAAAATGGCAATAACCTGTAAATTATAATATCAATCTGTACGAAACTTGTTTCATTTACATCACAGGACAATGGTGAGTAAGGTGGGCCAAAAATTGTAACGCTATCGTGTACCGTTTTGGTGTCGTTTTGTGGACGCTCCCACACGCACGTATACAAACAAACATGATGAGAGTTTTAGTAATATACTAGACCAACTGCAGACCCATTGGGTCTGCTCCCCCAATGCACCCGTTCCCTACCCGTAACTCCCTTAAGAGGCGAGGTCCTCCATCTCATGTCGTTCCGAAACATAAGATTCCAGCACTCCCCTCTCCCTCAGCAGTGGGCTTTAAAAATAATCCAATTGCTCTTGCCCTGCGTGTTGCAATAGCAATTCTTCCTCCTCCTCTTGTGAGGTGAAAAGTTCAGAGTGTTCCTGTGTCATAACATTGTATCAAAGTGTGTTGGAAGCTGTCAGGAATGATTTTAAGTAAAAATCTTGTGAAAGTTTGCATTTTTAAAGCTTTAATCAATAATAAGTCGAGAAATAAAGCATAACATTTTTAGTGAAGGTGACTCTGCCGAGAGAGGGAAAATGTGAATCAGAACATGTAAAAATCTTGTTAAAGTTGGCATTTTATAAACATAATCGCAAATGACTTGTCAAATTCAGTGAAGCTGATCAATGCTAGCCGAGCAATTGTGACGTCATCAGTTGAAGCTGGTCGTTTATACATATACACAGGTGTGAGGTGGTGCGACCGACATTTGCAGTGGCCCCTGCAGTCCATCTGTCTTTTTTTAATTTTGTCCCGTTGAGTGTATAGTTTATAGTGGATTTATATTGTTGTTAGCTGTGTATGTCGGGGGGGGGGGAGGGAAACCTTTAAATCTCTTCCCTGTATGGGGGACCCTACCTTTTCCCTCTCGGGTCTCCATTGTCGTTGGAGCCTAGCACCGTGGAGCGGCCTCCAACCGGAACAACCTGGGGGCTCCAGTCGCGGAGCTAGCGGACTTACCATCGTGGGGCTGGCTGACTTCGGAGTGTGGAGAGCTGTGGTGGCGCACGGCTGTGACCCGACTCCGGAGCTCTGAGGCTACAGCCGCAGGTCCGGTGGACTGTGACATCGGGAGTTCGCGGGTCCCTGGTGGGAGACCACCTTTCAGAGCTCCCGCAACAGCAACTTCTCCCGCCCGAGTTGCGCGGTTGAAAATGACACGGAGCGGGGCCTTACATCGCCCGACACGGCTTTAACGACTGCGAGACTTGCCATCGCCCGCCGGGGCTCCAACATTAAGACCCGGAGCGGGGCCTTACATTGCCCAGTGCGGGACTTGCCATCGCACGCCAGGGGCTCCAACATCAAGACCTGGACCGGTGCTTTACTTCGCCCGGCGTGGCCTTAACAGCCGCGGGACTTGCCATCGCCCACCGGGGGCTTTAACATCGGGAGAAGAATAGAACCCATGGGGAGAGACAAGACTTTGCCTTCCATCACAGTGAGGAGGAGATTCACTGTGATGGATGTTTGTGTAAATTGTGTTGGTTGTTTGTCTTGGTTCTTTTCTTGTTGAATGACTGCAGAAACCAAATTTAATTGGAACTTGATTTGAGGTTCCATTCCCCATTCCCCAATGCAATATTCCACCACTCACCTGTTCCCCCAATGCAGCCCGTTCCCACAAACTAATATTCCACAACTCACCCATAGCCCCTAACTGTGCAGGTGCAGCTCATTTCCCCTCATCCCCCAGCACTCCCCCCCTTCCTCTTCATGTGTGGGAGGTGCGTTGTGGGTGTGTGTGTGAGCAGGGGGGTGGAGGTGGGGGGGGGAGAGTGTGGTGTGGGGGCAGGGGGTGGGTGGTGGGGTTTTGGGGGTGTGTGTGTGGGGGAGGGGGCATGTGGGGGAGGGGGCATGTGGGGGAGGGGGTGGGGGGTGGGGGGTGGGGGGAAAGGGGGAGTGGGGGAGGGGGGAGGTGGGGGAAAAGATGTTGGGGGAAGGGGGGACGTGGGTGGGGGAAGGGGTGGGTGTGGAAGGGGGTGAATGTGGAAGGGGGTGGGTGTGGAAGGGGGTGGGTGAGGGAAGGGGGTGTGTGGGGGAAGGGGGGATGTGGGAAGGAGGGGGTGTGGGGGAAGGAGGGGGTGTGGGTTGGGGAGAGGGAAGGGGGGTGTGGGAGTGGGGGGTGGTCGCAGCAGATGCACCTCGCACTCTGCTCACCCCGCACATTCAGCTTTCTGCCTCACGCAACAGGTCCCAGTCTTGCTCCCACTCCGACTTCACTCAGAGATTTCCAGTTCAACTTAACACACTGTTCACAGACTCAGCCCCACTTCCGGGGATTTATTATCTGCGGGTGCCGCAAGGGGCGTTGCCTTCATGGTGACTGACAGGCGAGAAGACCAATCTGCTGATCTGACGATTTTTAAAACCTTTTTGACTATTTCACCGATCGGAACAAAACTTGGTGCACTTGGAGCGGAAGAGAATGGTGAGTAAGGTGGCGAAAAATCCTAGCGATATAGGGTAGCATTTTTGTGCAAATTTTATAAACGCAAACCTGAAGTGCTCAAAATGAGAGTTTCAGTAACAGTATAGATAGATATGATATGATGATATGATATGATGATGCACAGAGTAAATTGAGTTCCTGTGATCTTGGAAGATAGATTAAAGAAAACATGCTATAATTCAGCCCACCCACAAAATTAGATGAAGGTGCGGTCCAAGAGAGGTGACTGTGATCATTTGCAAGCATCTCGGGTAATTTCAGATTGCTGAGATTTTTTTATAGTCCATGTAATTGCGCACTAATAAGCACAATTTTAAAACATTTGAAGTTAAATTTATCTACTGATAATGAACAAAACAAAAAAGAGATGCTGGGCAGCTTTTAAATTAAAATAAAATAAAATAAAATTACACATTAGTGATAGACCAGACATTAATTATTTTTGGTCATACCCTCATTTTGTGTGTTTTGATCAAACTGCACCTGCACACAATTCTGCAATTAATTTGTTTTAATACAAGAGAAATTAATAATTAATTACATTCCATTAGACTCGCCCCTTGTTCTAGCTCATATAAATTATTGGATATGATTGTGCCATTTGAGAACATAAAAAATAGGAGTTTAGCTTCATGGCCCTTTCAACTTTTGCACTGTACAATATCATGACTGATTTGAGCTTAGCTTCACATCCCTGCTTGTTTATCACAGAACATATAACACTGCAAAACAGAAAAGGCCATTCAGCCCACGATGTCCATGCCAAACATAATGCCAAGTTAAATTAATCTCCTTTGCCGGCATATGATCTATATCACTCCATTCCTTACATATCTACTTGCCTATCTGAAAGCCTCCTAAGTGTTACTATATGTATCCATCTCCACCACTCACCACTCCAATGGTTTCAGGCACACACCTTATTTGTATAAAAATCTTGCCCCACACATTGCAGTGTGCCTCAGTAGTTGAAAAATATACCTCATCTTTGAAGGCATTCAATAATGATTAGTAAGGGTGTAAGGGGTTATGGTGATAAGGCAGGAGAATGGGGTTAAGAGGGAAAGATAGATCAGCCATGACGGAGTAGACTTGATGGGACGAATGGCCTAATTCTGCTCCTATCGCTTATGAACTTATGAACTTAACAGCTCAACATGTCTCCAAAGATTCATGGCCGAATGGGAAATGAACTTTCACCTCACTTACATCTTAAATGGGAAGCACCTACAAGGCAAATAATCTCTTCCTATCTATGTCCCGGAATCTTCCACACATTTTACCTTTCCATTCCTTTCCATACCTCCCATTCTTCCCAGCTCCAATGTGTTTGGGCCCAACTTGCTCAACCTTTCCTTAAAAGGTAACTCCTTGATCCCGGAAGTAACTGAGAGAGCCTTTCTAAACTTCATCCAATCCAAGTGTATCCTTCCTTAAACATGGAATTCAAATCTGCATGTAGTAATCCAGGTGCGTTCTGACTAACACTCAGCATGGTTGTAGTAAGACCTCCCTACTTATGCACTCCATCTCTTTTTAGACCATCATTTTCTATGCTTTCCTAACTAGTTTCTGTTCCTGCACAACCGGTGCTTCTTGTATGATGGCATGTAATTCACTCTGTGCCCCAAGCATTCAGTAAGTAAAGGGCCTGTCCCACTTGCATGCGATTGTATGCGTTTGGCGCGACCAAACGTGGTTGCTTGAGGCGTATGGGCACCGTATGGCTGCACGGGGCCGGTCCCACTTAGAAGCACGGAGTTGTGTGGGGCTGGTCCCGACATCACGCGGGCTCCGAAAAACTGACTGTATCCGAAATCTTTGTGCGCCAACGGCCTGTCAGCACGCAGGCGCATTGCGGTCGTACGCAGGCGCATTGCGGTGTACGCAGCGTCTTGATGGCGTATGCAATGTCTTGATGGCATTCACCTAGCGCGTGGTGTTGCGCGATGATGTCACACCCGGCGTGCCGTTGCGTGATGACGTCACCACCCGACGCCGTGCGACGCCCGAATTCAGTCGGCCCACCTCCTGCCCAGCTGATTAGTAAGTTTGACGCAAATGACGTCACGCACGAACTTAGCGCGTACTTAGCGCAAACTTCGCGTGAACTCCGCTTCCGTTTGGTCGTGCCAAACGCATGCAAATGCATGCAAGTGGGACTGACCCTAAAGAATTTCATTGTTCTCTTTGGGACATGTGACAATAAAACGCCCTTGACTCTTGACTCTGTTATCTCTTTCAATTTCTTCCTAACAAAGTGGATTGGGTCACATTTCCCTCAATTACATTCCAGCTTTCACGTTTTTTCCCATTCATTTAATCTATCCATATCTCCCTGCAATCGATCCTCCAACGTCACAGGAACATTGACCTCAATACACCCAACCTCTTCATCTACGTCATTAGTATTGATTGTGAATAGTTGATGCCCCAGCACTTACCATTAGCACGCTACTAGTTATCCCTTCATCCCAACTCATTTTCAATCCTGAATCTGTGTTAATATTTAGCCCAACAGCAATACCCTGCTGCTGTAAAACTCTGATAATTTACCAAATTACTGTTTGGAAAATTCCAATTGTTCAACATCCGGCCTGCCTTGCACGGTTTGCTGAGCTCACTTTCAGCATAGCAGGGTCCTTGTTGGTGTTCTTTCCTCAACCCACACTCCCTTTCAGCTCACTGGGGCTCTGCTACCATGCTTTGCTTCAGCTCACTGGGATCTCTGTTCCCGCGCCCCAGTTACCGTGCTTCCCATCAGCACAGCTGGATACCGGTTCCCACTTCCCCCCTTCAGCTCACAGGCTCGTATCTTACAATGTTCCTCTACAGCGGCATTGTAGAAACAGACCCTTCGGCCCACTGGGTCTGCACTGACCAGCGATCACCCCGTACACCAGCTCTGCCTTATATACTAGGATCAGTTATAAACTTGTGGCGCAGCGGTGAGCTGCTGCCTTACAGCGCCAGAGATCCGCATTTGCTCCTGACTACGGGTGCTGTCTGTACGGAGTTTGTACATTTTCCCTGTGACCGTGTGGGTTTTCTCCTGGTACTCCAGTTTCCTCCCACATTCCAAAGACGTGCAGGTTTGTAGGTTAATTTTGCTTTGGTAAAATTGTAAATCATCCCTAGTAATATAAGATAAAATTAGTGTGCAGGGTGATCGCTGGTCGGTGCAGACCTGGTGGGCCGAAGGGCCTGTTTCCACAGTCTAAAGTATAAAGTCTAAACCTCAACAGTTCTATGGTCCTGTCCTCTTCTTCAGTTCACCGGGGCTCTGGTTCCAGCATTCCCTTTAAGCTCATTGCGATCAATTCCCATACTCGCCTTAAATTTTCTGCTTTCAGTAGTTAAGGTTAATCCCGGGATGGCGGGACTGACATATGATGAAAGAATGGGCTTTTATTTGCTGGAATTTAGAAGGATGAGAGGATATCTTATAGAAACATATAAAATTCTAAAAGGATTGGACAGGGTGGATGCAGGAAAAATGTTCCCGATGTTGGGGGAGTCCAGAACCAGGGGTCACAGTTTAAGAATAAGTGGTAGGCCATTTAGGACTGAGATGAGGAAAAACCTTTTCACTCAGTGAGTTGTGAATCTGTGGAATTCTCTGCCACAGAAGGCAGTGGAGGCCAATAAGCGAGTTCGGTATTCTGAAAAACGCATGGAATCATGGGATTTGTCAAAGGTCACTGATGATAAACATTCTTGGCAATTGTGCTGCTGCATGTATACAGACCTGCGTTTCATCCATAGTCAGGTTTGAACCCGGGTCTCCGGCGCTGCAAGCACTGTTGAATTGCAACTGGACCGTCCCTGTCCCCTTCCGAGTGTCCCAAGTCAACCCTGTCTGGGGGCGGCCGGAGATGCCCAGGGTGACCCTGGACTGCCGGGAGTCAGACGGACGTGGCGGCCCAAGCTTACAGCCAGCACGGAGAAGAAGCGCTAACTCAATAGACGATAGGTGCAGGATTAGGCCATTTGGCCCTTCGAGCCAGCACCGCCATTCAATGTGATCATGGCTGATCATCCCCAATCAGAACCCTGTTCCTGCCTTCTCCCCATATCCCCTGACTCTGCTATATTTAAGAGCCCTATCTTGCTCTCTCTTGAAAGTATCCAGCATAACTCTGCCTGTCCCGCCGGGTTAAGCAGTGGAGTTAGCACTTCTTCTCCGTGCTGGCTATAAGCCTGGGCTGCCCCTGCAACGGGCCGGTGTCCCGTCAGTCCAGGGCTGTCGATTAACAGCGAGCGACCTATGACCTGGGCATGCGCAGTCGGAATATCGAACTCACTTATTCACTGGATGTTTTCAAGTGAGAGTTAGATTTAGCTCTTAGGGCTAAGGGAATCAAGGGATATGGGAAAAAAGTCAGAACAGGGTACTGATTTTGGATGATCAGCCATGATCATATTGAATGGCGGTGTTGGCTCGAAGGGCTGAATAGCCTACTCCTGCACATATTTTCTATGTTTCTATGTTGCTATGTTTCTATGTGTTTCTAAATGTATTTCAGTGCTATGCAACATCCCAAAAAATTGAGCTAAAAGTGGTTTGGGACGTTGCTATGAATAACATCCAATCAGTAAATCTGCTCTTCCATCAGCACCAAAGTACGGTGTGTGCCAGATTATCGGAGTCTTTTTGTGCTTGGGGATGTAAATCTTTAGGTGGCATTTTAGTCAAGTTAAGTCAAGTCAAGTTGAGTTTATAGTAATATAGACAAATATAGTGAGGTACAGGAACAATAAACATTTTGCTTGTAGCAGCATAGCAGGCACACATAGACTCTGACAACACACATAATACTTAACTTACACACACTTTCTACAAAACAGTGAAATGGAAAAGATTGTGCAAGAATAACACATTAGTGCAAGGCACAATTAGAAAGCAAGTTCATGATAGTGCAAGATGAGGCCCATTGTATCCTGTTATGGAAGCAGGGCGAGGGTTGTGCTGGTCAAAGAAGATTCATCAAAGCCTCTGGAACTCCTAATGTGTTACACTGAGTGTTTTCCTTTTATTTGCCCTCAAAGGGTTCTGCTAAATTTGTCACTCATTTCCTTCAAGTTAAAATATGTTAATTCTGCTTAATTATATCACAATTTCCTAAATACATAATAAATTCCAGCATTTTCCCAATTGAAAATGTCAACTGACCTATCGTTTCCTGCTTTCTCTTCCTCTCCATCTCTCATTAGTGGTGTTACATTTTCCAGAAACTAGGGAATTTTAAAAGATTATAACCAATGCATTCATGAAGGACATACCTTGAAAATTGAGATGAGGAATCTCTTCAGCCAGAGGGTGATGAATCTGTGGAATTCATTGTCCACAGATGGTTTTGAAGGCCAATACATTAAATTTCCACTTTTGGTCACCTTGTTATACTGTCTTAGCATCAAATCATGCTCCATGAGAACATAGAACAAAGAACATGGAACATAGAACAAAGAACCTATTGAAAAGTACAGAACAAGTCAATTCAGCTAACTTATTGTGAATATCTGTACACTGCCTCTTCCTCTCTGGTTACCCCTGACTAGTCTGAAGAAGGGTCTCGACCCGAAACGTCACCCATTCCTTCTCTCCAGAGATGCTGCTTGTCCCACTGAGTTACTCCAGTTTTTTTGTGGAGTAACTCAAATCCCTGATTGCCATTGCTCATTTCACTAACCTGTGTTATCTCCTTCTCTGCTTGATGATCATGTGTTTGACCAGAATTTAAATGCTTCAGAAAAACATATTCCAAAACCTTTGTATTTGTAGAAGCTGTAATTCTGAAATTAAGCAGAGACATTTAAAACTATGTAGCAATTCAGCAGCATCTTTGGAGAGTAAAACATTTCAGTTCAACAGCATCTCTTCCGATCAATTCCCATAAATGCTGCCCAGCCTGCTGAGAGCTTCCTGCTGTTTTTGTTTTTGTTTTTATTATTTGCTCATTCCCAGCACAATTTGTAAACAGATTGCTCAACATTCCCAAAGCAGAAGGTGTATCCTACAAATATATAAAAATTGGCAGGAATGCACAATAAAATGAGCAGTGTAGAAGAATGTAGGTGTAAAAATAGTAACGATGCAATTTGATATATGCAGCTGACAATGAGTTTATCAACAAATATAACCACTTGTCATTTACGATGGGTTTCATTTTAAGCCTCAGGTGCTCACATCCGAAAAAAATTTATCTTCTTACTCCTGGAATTGGGAAGACTTGGGGCTTATTTCACGATAATGTCAATCTAGATGAAATACGGTATTTTCTAAAAACAAAAAATATATATAATTGAATACTCTGCTCCAAAAATGTCAATACTTTGAACAGAAATCTTGCCTCTTATATCTCCAATTCCACTGGAAATGAAAGTCAGATTCATAAGAAAAAGCTGTTGGAGTCTGCATTGAGACTGCTTTGCCCTTCAATAGGATCATGACGAAACTTCTCTACAGACTCCATTTCCCATCCTCTCCTCATCTTTATACCATTTGATTCCCTCAATACACAAAAAGTTATCACGAACAAAGAAATTAGGTATACCGCCTCTGAAAATTGAGGGAGGTTAGAAGAGAAATTGTACTTTCGAACAATGGATAGGAAAATTTTACTTTGTTTCAGCTAAGCAATAAAATAAATTGTCAGTCCCACTTTTAAATCAATGTTGATTGACTCGATTTTGCAGAGACACTAATTCCTCATGGGCTTTCCGGTATTTCCCCATACAGGTGTCACCAAGTTTAGGTTTTTCATGTGAATGCAGAAACAGCAAATCTGAGCCTGTGCCACATTGATCCTTCCTAGACCACAAATTCCACACTAATCTGGAGTCTTAAGGCAATGACACCACCAACCATAGATTGAGCTCTGACCAAGACTGCAAGAAATTGCAGGGAGTTGTACATGTAATCCAGTCCCTCACGCAGACCAGACTTCCCACCTTTGACTCCATCTACATGTCACGCTGCCTTTGAAAAGCATCCAACCTAATCAAAGGTGTTCTCCACCTTGGTCATTCCTTCTTCTCCTTACTGTAGGCACAGAAGGTTGAAAGCGCACACCACCAGGCTCAGGAACTGCTTCTTCCCTTTCATTTTCAGGATTTGTAAAGGTCTGTCTGTTAGCTAAAGTACTGTTTGATTTACCTTTTCCCCAATTTCGGACATTTGGCTTTGTCTAAGAAACTGATGTGCCACAAGGCTGAGAAATATATACCACACCCTGTATTTTCTCCTCTGCTCTATCTATTGTATTTGAATTTGAACTGAATGTATCTATGTGAGGTATATCTGATCTGTTTGGATAGCATGCAAAACAAAGTTTTTCACTGTACCTCAGTAGATGTGACAATAATAAACCTAAACCTAAACCTACACTTAGATATAGGAATCATTAGACTTTAGACTTTAGACTTACAGTGTGGAAACAGGCCCTTCATCCCACCGGGTCCACGCCGAACAGTGATCACCCCGTACACTAGCACTATCCTACACAATTAGTAATTTACAACTTACAGAAGCCAATAAACCTACAAACCTGTACGTCTTTGGTGTGTGGGAGGAAACCGGAGCACCCGGAGAAAACCCAGTAGTCACAGGGAGAACGTACAAATTCTGTACAGACAGCACCCAAAGTCATGATCGAGCCTGGATCTCTGGCGGAGTAAGGCACAAATTCTACTGCTGTACAACTGAGCTGCCCCTGATCATTATGAGCTAGTATTATTTAAGGAAATATCCCACTGGATTGTGTTTTGCATTTCCAATTGAGTCTAAAACTGCTGTATAAGGCTGCAGCAATAACTGGTGAAATTCTGCACAGTTTCTGTTCCAGGTTATACGTTATGCAAAATTAGTATCCATGTTTTCAGGAGAGAGTTAGATTTAGTTCTTAGGGCTAACGGAATCAAGGGATATGGGGAAAGAGCAGGAACGGGGTACTGATTTTGGATGATCAACCATGATCCTATTGAATGACAGTGCTAGCTTGAAGGGCAAAATGGCCTACTCCTGCACCTATTTTCTATGTTTCTATGTTTCTAACTCACTTGAATGGAGAAGAATGGGTGCATTAGCACATGGTATGTATTACGCAACTTTTGATGTTTGACAGCAGTTCTATGTGAAGCTCATTCCTAGCTCTTCCCTCCCCAGCGTTCAACATCATGCTGCTTACAGACACAAGGCCCTGCCACTGCTCCATGCCTTGCTATTGAGAATTGGACTGCCGTGGGAATTCTAGTTCACAATGGCAGCATTACAAATGCAACATTGGTGCTTCAAGACTGTCACCAAACAGTGTACTTAGCTCAACACTTGTCAGCAAAGACGAGGCTATTGTTAAAGAGTGAAATGAATCTTTGAGCACACTGGATTGTGTGCAGCAATATTGTGATCACCAGATCTGGCGTTCTCGGTGTAACCAGTGCGTTTGACATTGTTTACTTTCCTTTATTTATGCTTTATCCCCACTGTGAGCAAGCACAGTCTTTCAGCATTTGCCGCCTGGAAAAAATTATGATGTTTTATTTTTGTTTTGCATTTCTGGAATAATCAGCTCCTCAACCCTGGAGGTGGTTAAATACTTAAAGATGCGCATTCTCCACCACACAACTACCAATGATCATGGCAGTCTGATCATTCCAATACCTGAGCAGTTGCCTCAGTAGGGTCCTCAGGGGAGGTGTAATGCCATGTAAGTGGTGTGACTCAATCTATTATTGAGATTATCCCATCTCCCTAAAG
Source organism: Okamejei kenojei (assembly GCA_035221665.1). Classification (NCBI taxonomy): domain Eukaryota; kingdom Metazoa; phylum Chordata; class Chondrichthyes; order Rajiformes; family Rajidae; genus Okamejei; species Okamejei kenojei. Next base: position 122,273,255 of record CM069131.1, read on the forward strand.
GGGCCTTCGTTATCTCCAGTTCCCTAGTCTGTATCCAGGGTACTGATTCATAGAAACATAGAAACATAGAAATTAGGTGCAGGAGTAGGCCATTCAGCCCTTCGAGCCTGCACCGCCATTCAATATGATCATGGCTGATCATCCAACTCAGTATCCCGTACCTGCCTTCTCTCCATACCCTCTGATCCCCTTAGCCACAAGGGCCACATCCAACTCACATTCGTTCCTGCTTTTCAAGTATACAATTCCTTTTGATACTCATATTCAACCACTCAAGTTGTGTTTCTGAATCATAAGCATCACTGCGAAATAAAAGTGACCGTCGTTTAAATCTTACCAATTAATTAAATGGTCCTTTAATCTTTCCAACTCTTTTTGCATTCTTTTTTAATTTGTACGCCCTGCATTTCTAAGCCTTTTCGTTTGGAGATACAGCGTGAAAACAAGCCCTTCAGCCCACCAAGCACACGCCAGCCAGCAATCACCCGTACACTAGTTCTATCCTACACACTAGGAATAATTTACAGAAGCCAATTAACCTGCAAACCTGCATGTCTTTGGAGTGTGGGAGGAAACCGGAGCACCCAGAGAAAACCCACACAGTCACAGGGAGAATGTGCAAACTACGTACAGACAGCACCCGCAGTCAGATCAAACCAGGGTCTCTGGTCTGTAAGGTAGCAACTCTATCATTGTGCCACTGTGCCGTCTTCTGGAACTGGAACTGTTTTCTCCTAAGTCACTTGATTGAAACCTTTCTGATTTTGATGTCTATTACATCTTGATGGACGTTTGTAAAATTATGAGAGACAAGGATATAAAGTCAGAAAATTTCTCCCAGGGTGGAAATGGTGAGACGACAGGACACAGATTCAAGATGAGTGGTGCAAAGTTTAAAGGAGATGAGGGGGGTCAGGTTTATTACGTCTAGTCATATCTATCTATCTATCTATCTATCTATCTATCTATCTATCTATCTATCTATCTATCTATCTATCTATCTATCTATCTATCTATCTATCTATATATCTATCTATCTATCTATCTATCTATCTATCTATCTATCTATCTATCTATCTATCTATCTATCTTTGGGTGTGGGTGTGTGTCATGCTGCCTTTGAAACGTATCTCCTTGAAAACCAGATGCAAAAATGCGGAGATATTTACATATTTCGGTAGGGATTTAACGATTTCAGAAATCCACTCCTCTCTAAATTTGGTCAATTATTTCCTCAGATTTTGAATGAGATTGTTCACAAAACTCATTTTTAAAAAGATAATCGCTGCTTGCCATTTGCTGATGTCACAATGCCCACATGCCCACCATTCGAGGCCCACCTGCCTCCTGGCCCCGCCCATCCACCTGCCTCCTGGCCCCGCCCCTCATTGTGGATTAATGCGACTGCTGTCAACGCGCATGCACAGTTTTCCATGAGGTACGTTACTCCACGCACCCCCCCCGTTCTTCAAAAGGCGCAGAAAGAACGAGAATGTTCTGCTGCAAAGATCTTCTTGCTGCGCTCCGGAGGTGAACGTCGCTCATGCACTGAAGGAGGTTCTCCTCACTGTGGGTGCAACTCGTGATGTCATGCCCCTCCCCTCCCCCACCCTCCCCTCACTCAGCTGCAGGTTTCCAGCTTTTCGTAGCCCACTCACTCGCCCGGCTCTCCTCCACTTCATCCCGCCCACCCACCTCTTCTCACCTCCACCCTTCTCCTCCCTCCCTCTCTCCTCTCTCCTCTGTACCCGTTGCAGGGGACCACAGGGGACCACCTCCTCTCCGTGTCTGTGTCTGCGACCCAAACGTCTGTAACCCTGGCGGAAGCCATGATCAGCTGGTCCTCCACTGCTTTTGGCAGCTCAGCAAAGAGCCTATAGTGCGCAATAGGATCTTTGCTCCTCGGATCGCTCCAAGCCTCGCTCTCCCCCTCTCTCTCTCTCTCCCCCTCCCCCCCCTCTCTCCCCCCCCTCTCTCTTTCCCCCCTCTCTCTCTCTTCCCCTCTCGCTCTCATCCCCTCTCTCTCTCCTCCCATCTCTCTCTCCCCTCCTCACCCACCCACCCTCTCCTCCTCCCCCCCCCCACCGCCCTCTCCCTCTGTCTCTTGTCCTTCTGTCTCTACCCCTCTCTCTCTGTCTCTCCCCATCCTCTCTCTCTGCCTTCAACTCTCTACCCTCCCCCCCTCCCTCCCTAGACGTGCCTGCGAGTTGGGCGCTATACATCAGTAGATAGTGCGGTTATGGGGAAAAGGAGCAAATTAATAATATTAATATAATATCAAGGGGGGTAGTCAGCGTGTGTGCAGGGGGGGGTAGTTAGTGTGTGTGGGGGTGGTTAGTGTGTGTGACGCCATATGCTGCCCACCCCACAGCAACAACGCGTTGGGGAGGACAGACACAACGGGTCTGCACTTGGTCTAGTAACTTATAAAACTCTGATCTTGGATGCACGTGGGGATGTTTGCTTTTTTCCTTGCTTACTTGAACTTTTTCTTTGATTCACATCTCCTCGAAAACCCGGCGCGATAACGGTGAAAGGTAGAGATTTGCCTCATGATTTCGAAAATCCCCTCATCTGAAAATTTGATTCATTATTTCCCGAGTTTTTTTACAAAAATTGTTCACCAATCTGACTTATTTTAAAAATCGAACTGCTGAAACGAGCTGATGACGTCACAATGCCTTTGCTCCTCGCGGCAAGCTGCGCAGAGTTTTCAACGTGCTACCTGATGGGCACTGTTTTCCAGGAGTGACGTCACCACCCTCCTCGCCCCCCACCCCCCCTCCCCCCGGTTCTTCAGAAAGAACGAGCATGTGGGCTCTGTTCTGCAGATCCCGACGGCTTACGAAGGATCTTCCGTGACACCTTCCACCTCTCCCCCTCTCCCCCTCTCTTCCTCTCACCCATCACCCCCTCGCCTCTCCTCCCTCCCCCTCTCCCACCCCTCCTATCCACCTCCCTCCCCCTCTCCCCCCCTCCTATCCCGCCCCTGTCCTCCCTCCCCTCCCCTCTACCTCCCCACTCTACCCCCCTCTCTCCCCTCCTCTCTCTGCCTCCCCCCTCTGCCCCTCTCCCCCCCTTTGTGTGTCGGGGATGGTTAGTGTGTGTGTGACGCCACAGAACCCCCCCCCCCCCGCCTACACCTCTGACTGTTGCACTAATTCACAGAGGCTATGAACACTTGATCTAGTCTCTCCCAGAGGGGAAATATCCTCTCCACTTCCACTCTATCCAAGCCGGGTCATCAATGGCTGGAGTGAACTCGAAAGGCCAAAGGGCCTGTTTCCGTATTGTGTCTCTAAACCAATTAAGCTGTTACTATCCTCCATGCATAGTTAAAAGAAAAATCTATAAATTGTTATCACCAATTCATTTTTCCTCTACAGGATAAATGGATGGAATTTTCAACGATGCATTCTGTACAGAATCAATAATTTAATGTAAAATCCAATCTTTTTATTGGCTATTCTTCCAAAAACGTTTACACCTTGTTGAATGAATTATAGGCATTGAACTACATTTTCAGACATAATTTGTGCAAAACAACCTCTCTGACACTGAAAATTTGATTTTATACGTGGGAATTGTCACATTTCAAGAATAAGTATTTAAAAAATTCTTGAAAATTAATTCCATCCCAGATTTATGACATTTTATCGACACCCTTAATCCCCTGCATATGTCAAATCTTTACTTTGTTCTCATTTAAATGTTAAAAAATTGACATTAACAAGTGTTTTTTATTTCTTGATTGGATATCAGTGCAAATTCTGTGTGGTCTGCATATAATTTTGGAAAAGAGAAAATCTACACAATAATGATTGCTTCATCTTTGTGAATATATTTATTCAAGGTCAGTGGTGACTGTAGTTGTGTTGTAACTGCACAGAAAATCCAAATCCTTTTGCTGGGATAAGTTAGTCATAGAGTCATACAGTGTAGAAACAGGCCCTTCGGCCTAACGCCCACACCAACCAACATGTGCCATCTATGCTAGTCCCATCTGCCTGCATTTGGCCCATATCCCTCTAAACCTATCCTATCCATATGCCTGCCTAATTGTTTCTTAAACATGTCCAAGTTTGCGGATGATGCAATGCTGAGTGGCAGAGTGAGCTGTGAGGAGGTTGCTATGAGGCTGCAGGGTGACTTGGATAGGTTGGGTGAGTGGGCAGATGCATGACAGATGCAGTAAAATGTGGATAAATGTGAGGTTATCCACTTTGGTGGCAAGAACTTCCACTGGGTGGCGCCAGCAATGGCTGCCTTGCCAACAGTCTGTCTGTCCATTCCTTCTTCGTTGTTTTTTTTAGTATGTGATAATGAATAATGATAATGAATTATGTCAGATTAGGAAAAGGGGAGGTGCAATGAAACCTGCATGTCCTTGTTCATCAGTCACTGAAAATAAGCATGCAGGTACAGCAGACAGTGAAGAAAGCAAATGACATGTTATCCTTCATAGCAAGAGGATTTGAGTATAGGCGCAAGGAGGTCCTACTGCACTTGTACACGGCCCTGGTGAGACCATACCTGGAGTATTGTATGCAGTTTTGTTCTCCTATTTCGAGGAAGGACATTCTTGCTATTGAGGGAGTGCAGCGTAGCTTCACCATGTTAAGTTTAAGAATAAGCGGTGTGCCATTTAGAACGGAGACGAGGAAACATTTTTCCTCACAGAGAGTTGTGAGTCTGTGGAATTCTCTGCCTCAGAGGGCGGTGAAGGCCGGACCTCTGGATGCTTTCAAGTGAGAGCTAGATAGGGCTCTTAAAGATAGCGGAGTCAGAAGATATGGGGTGAAGGCACGAACGGGGTACTGATTGGGGATGATCAGCCATGAACACATTGAATGACGGTGTTGGCTCGAAGGGTTGAACTCGAAGTACTCCTGCACTTATTGTCTATTGTCAATTGTTAATTCCTAGGATGGCAGGACTGACATATGATGAAAGAATTGATCAACTGGGCTTATATTCACTGGAATTTAGAAGGATTAGAGGGGATCTTATAGAAGCATATAAAATTCTTAAGGGATTGGACGTGCTAGATGCAGGAAAATGTTCCCGATGTTGCAGGAGCCCAGAACCAGGGGTCACAGTTTAAGAATAAAGGGTAGGCCATTTTAGGACTGAGATGAAGAAGATGTTTTTAACCAGAGAGTTGTGAATCTGTGGAATTCTCTGCCACAGAAGGCAGTTGAGGCCATTTCACTGGATGTTTTCAAGAGAGAGTTAGATTTAGCTCTTAGGACTAATGGAATCAAGGGATATGGAGAGAAAGCAGTTAAGGGGTACAGATTTTGGATGATCGGCCATGATCATATTGAATAGGGATGCTGGCTCGAAGGGCCGAATTGCCTTCTCCTGCACCTATTTTCTAAGTTTCTATAGGTCTAACTGTGATAAACTATTTATTTGCAAGTCGGCAAAGCAATAAATGGCATATGTATGCAATAGACACAGTTTGTGTCTGGTCATGCTGGAATTTAATTAGCGTGCGTTCAAGTCTAAACTGACTAGAGGAACAATGTGTAGGAAGGAACTGCAGATGCTGGTTTATGTGCTAACCTCAGATTCTAACCATTTTGGAAAAGTCAAGAATGTCTGTAAGGTTCAACAGAGAGTAAACTGAAGGCACAATGAACTGCAGATACTGGTTTACAAAAACACACAAAGTGCAAAAACCACAAATCACAGTGCGCAGCACAGTGGTGTGGCAGGGATGGCAGAGAGGTGCAGTGGTAGAGTTGCTGCCTTACAGCTCCAGAGACCCAGGTTCGACCCTGACTATGGGTGCTGTCTGTACAGAGATTGTGCAATCTCCCTGTGACCGCATGGGTTTCTCTGGGTGCTTTTTCACCCAGAGAGTTGTGAATCTGTGGAATTCTCTGCCTCACAAGGCAGTGGATGCCAATTCACCGGATGTATTCAAGAGAGAGTTAGATATAGCTCTTGGAGCTAACAGAAACAAGGGATATGGGGAGAAAGCAGGAACGGGGTACTGATTTTGGATGATCAGCCATGATCATATTGAATGGTGGTGCTTGGCTCAAAGGGCCTAATGGCCTACTCATGCACCTATTTTCTATGTTTCTATGATTCTATGCAATAGTCCCAGCCTCAACTACCTTTTCTGGCAGCTCAATCCATACACCCACCACCCTTTGTGTGAAAAAAGTACCCCTCAGATTCTTATTAAATCTTTCCCGCTTCACCTTAAACCTATGTCCTCTGGTTCTCAATTCCCCTGCTCTGGACAAGAGACTCTTTGCATCTCTGAACGTTTATCAATGATTTTTTTTTTTTTAAATTTATGGACATCTGTAGACATTTTTTACAAACCAACTCTCAGTCTGACCCTTAAATCCTAGGGTGTGGTGGAAGAGGTCAAGAGAACCAAGACATCATTAGGCTTCCCAAAAGCTTTAGGATTTCATTTAATACCTAAAATAACTCTGGGACAAATAGGCCAGTGAGTGATTTTCAGGAAATGAAATGACATTTTCAAGATATATGTGTGGGTTAGAATTCTGGATTGGGATGTATGTAATATTCTAAAAGTGGTGAAATATTTCAAGAGAAATGGCAGAGCAACTGCTAACATTTTAGTTCAGCCCCGTTTATGTGCCTACACCCCATATTCTTGATTCTCTTAATATAATTCAATCTCCATCTTAAATATTTTGGTCTCCTAATTTGAGGAAGGACATTCCTGCTATTGGGGGAGTGCAGCGTAGGTTCACAAGGTTAATTCCCGGGATGGCGGGACTGACATATGATGAAAGAATGGATCGACTGGGTTTATATTCACTGGAATTTAGAAGGATGAGAGGGGATCTTATAGAAACATATAAAATTCTTAAGAGATTGTACAGAGTAGATGCGGGAAAAATGTTCACAATGTTGAAGTGTCCAGAACCAGGGGTCACAGTTTCAGAATAAGTAGGCCATATAGGACTGAGATGAGGAAAATGTTTTCACCCAGAGAGTTGTGAATCTGTGCAATTCTCTGCCACAGAAGGCAGTGGAGGCCAATTCACTGGATGCTGCCATGATCATATTGAAAGGTGGTGCTGGCTCAAAGGGCCGAATGGCCTACTCCTGCACCTATTTTCTAGACTCCATCTTAAATGTAGTCCACTGCCAGATTTGAAAGAAGTTTGGACAAGGCCAGAGATTAAATGATAAAAGGCTGTGAGAAAAGGAGATAAAGTAGAGAAGAGGCATGAAATGTGAAGCCAGGCGATGGGATTTAGATGGAAGGGAAAGGGGCAAGAGGAAAGGGCAGTGGACTATGGGAGATATGGGTGCGCATTTAGATGGTGCACAGTGAAGAGAGCATTCTGGAAAAAAAAAAAACTCTGGCACCCTCTCCCAAGCCTTCACATCCTTCCTCTGAGGGTACAACCCTGAACTCCATACAATTCTCCAAATCAGGCCTAACAAAAATCCTACAAATCTGCAACATAATTTTCAAACTCTTAAAGCCCTGTCCTGCTGTACGAGTTCATTAAAAGAGTTCTCCCGAGTTTGCCCTGATTCGAACTCGGAGATTTATGGTAATGACCTCCCGTCGGTACTCGGGGCTCCCGTGGACATTTTTCAACATGTTGAAAAATCTTCACGAGTCTTCCCGAGCTTACCGTGTTTCCTGAGTACCTGCCGTTAGCGTTACGAGCCGCTAAGAGACGTCCCCGAGCTCCGACGTACCCGCTACGTTCAATTCTACGTGCTTACCACGAGTGATTTTTTTTTTAAAACTCGGGAGAGCACTTGAATGAACTTGTACAGTGGGACGGGGCCATTACACTTAAAGCCCTGACCAGCATACAATGCACCTTCTTCACCACTTTATCTACTTGTGTTGCCACTTTCAGGGAGTTAAGGCCCTGTTCCACATACGTGTCCTTGGCATGCAAATTACTCGACCTCGTGTTCGCATTGTGGCGCACGGGTATTGAATGGCCGCGCGGTGCCGGTCCCACTGAGAAGTGCGGAGGGGTATGTAGTTGTGCGTGACATCGCGCGGGGCTCCGAAATATTTGTAGCAAACAAAATCTTTGCGCGCCAATGGCCTGTCGCATAACTGACGGCTAAAGTGGGACAGGCCCAAGACCCTGGTGCAATGCAATGTCACACTTCTAACAGCAGCAGAAGCAGGCAAACGATCGACGAGCTCAGCCTGGGGCTCACGGTCGTTGCGGTCCGGATCTGCCTCCACTTCTACTCCCATGGCGGGGCCAAGAAAATTGAAGATGGACACAAAAAGCTGGAGTAACTCAGCGGAACCGGCAGCATCTCTGGAGAGAAGCAATGGGTGACCTTTTGGTGACCTTTCAGACTGAAGAAGAGTCCGACACGAAATGTCACCCATTCCTTCTCTCCAGAGATGCTACTGGTCCCGTTGAGTTACTCCAGCATTTTGCGTCCATCTTCAAATGCGCTCCAGGCGGCTGTGCGTACGCATGAAATTGCGTGCGACCTTTGCGGCTCAATGCGACCACGAGGTTGCGTAATTTGCGTGCCAAGGACACGTAAGTGGGACAGGCCCTTTACAGACTTGGACATCAGTGCTGCCAAGGGTCTTGCCATTAACTGTATACATTGCCCGAAATATTTAAAGTGTAAACGCTTGTAAATTCTGCCTTCAGATTAAATTAAATCACCTAAAATTCATAAATGCAATTATATCACATGATGAATACATTTCCCTGAACGCTCCTCGATCTCCAGTTTATTAATTAGCCCTACCTTGTTACACATTCTTTGAGCATAGATTTGTAATGTGGTGCCACCCCATTACCTTTCATGTTGATTCATGACACTTGTCTCTTTGCAGCAGCTGGAATGTTGGCCAAGCTAACTATATATTGCTCCCTGCATTTGTTTTCTGAAATTGACCCCATTCTTTTGACCTTATTTGAAACACGCACTTTGGGCCCCTCTTCTCAGAAGCATTGTTTCTCTCCATATAAAATATAAAATCGTGTTCATAAAATCATGAGAATGAGAATGAAAAGATTTAAAGAGAACCTGCGGGAGCTGAGAGACAACCTTTTCACCCAGAAGATGGTGGGAGCAAGTGATAGAGGCATGTACAATTAACATGTACAATTAACAATTAACAAGAGGCATGTACATTCTTATTCATGTACAATGTACATGGATAGGAATGGTTCAAAGGGATATGAGCCATACATAAACAAATGGGACTAGCTCAGGATGGGCAACTTGGTCAGCATAGACGAGTTGGGCCGAAGGACCTGTTTCTGTGCTGTGTAACTCTGTGTTACCATGACTATGTATGCACCACGTCACAACCTCACTTCTCTTTGTTGTTCTTAGTCAACACTCTTATGTTTCCATTTTTATGCCATCTCCTATATTCACCTCAGAGTGCAGTGTGGTCATACGCCAGGCACTGATGGTTTGTTTTGATGTTACTCTAAGAAACAGATTAAAGGCTAATAGAGGAAGGCAACCACTCAGGAAAGTCCAGTTACCCACCATATCAATTCACAACTTTGTAAGTACGGTTTCGAAAAGGCATGTTGGCCATTACCCTGGGCCCTCAGCTGTGCCTTTACACTTGTCTGAACATGTCCTGCCTTCACTGAAACCTTTTGTGATGGTCACCAGACTCCTAATGACATGGTGCAACTTTTCAAAATAATTCTGTGAACTTCAATTACTGCAATGTGATAGAATGCACACGTTTATTCCAAAGCCCACGTGGGAGTATTGTCATACATAAACCATGGAGAAATAAATAGTGGTTATTTATTTCATCTCTGCTTTTGATATAATTCATAAATTCATTTGATCTGATCTCAATTGAAAGTAGTTTTGGCTTTCATGTGGTCATCTCCTTTATCCATCCTTGGAAGTGCAGAGTGATTTCCGAGTGTAATGGGACACAGCAAACATATCCAAGAGAGGTACAGGTGATTTACAGGACTGCACATATACTGTTTATATGCAGAGTCTCTAAGCTTGGTGCAAGATTGACTTTCTGTAAAACTATTGCATTGTTTGTGAACTAAGCACACCACATAATTCTGCTATCCAATGGGATGACAGCAGCAATCCATGCAAACATGCAAACATAAAGTAAAGGCTGCAGATTCTATGTAAGAAGGTGCATTGCATGTTGCTTCAAAGTATCTATTCATAGTTCAGTACAGGACAAGAACTACGTGCCCGATATGCTTTTGTCCATTTCAAGTTTAGTTTTAGTTTAGAGATACAGCGCCTTTGGAGTGTGAGAGGAAATTGAAGTGAAAACCCACACAGGTCACGGGAGAATGTACAAACTCTGTACAGACAAGCACCCGTAGTCAGGATCAAACCCGGGACTATGGCGCTGTAAGGCAGCAAATCTACCGCTGGGTAACCGTACTGCCCTCCAAACTCAGATAAACTGGGATATCATAGAAAACATAGAAAACGTTAAAAATAGGTGCAGGAGGAGGCCATTTGGCCCTTTGAACCTGCACTGCCATTTATTGTGATCATGGCTGATCTTCCACAATCAGTAACCTTTTCCCCTTATCCCTTGATTCTGCTAGCTCCTAGAGCTCTATCTAACTCTCTTAAATTCATCCAGTGAATTGGCCTCTACTGCGTTCTGTGGCATAGAATTCCACAAATTGAAAACTCACTGGGTGAAAAAGTTTTTTCTCATATCAGTTTTAAATGGCCTTCCCTTTACTCTTAGACTGGAACCCCTGGTTCTGGACTCCCCGAACATTGGGAACATTTTTCCTGCATCCAGCTTGTCCAGTCCTTTTATAATTTTATACATTTCTATAAGATCCCCTCTCATCCTTCCAAATTCCAATTAATACAAGCCCAGTCTTTCCAATCTATCCTCATATGACAGTCCCGCAATCCCGGGGATTAACCATATGAACCTCGCTACGCTGCCTCAATAGCAAGGATGTCCTTCCTCAAATTAGGAGACCAAAACTGCACGCAATATTCCAGATGCGGTCTCACCAGGGCCCTGTACAACTGCAGTAGGACCTCTTTACTCCTGTACTCAAATCCTCTTGTTATGAAGGCCAACATGTCAGCAGCTTTTTTCACTGCCTGCTGTACCTGCATGTTTACTTTCAGTGTCCTCGACTTCAGTATTCAGTTTCCTCTCCTCGACTGTTAGCGTGGCCCAAGGCACTGCTGACACTAGCAAGTAAGAACTAAATTGTTCTGTATCGAGACATATGACAATAAAATACTCTTGACATCTCTTGCTTCCTCCTGATGAAGATGAGCATCATAGAAATATATAGAAAATAGGTGCAGGAGGAGGCTATTCGGCCCTTCGAGCCAGCACCGTTCATTGTGATCATGGCTGATCATCCCCCATCAATAACCCGTGCCTACCTTCTCCCCACATCCCTTGACTCCACTAGCCCCTAGAGCTCTATCTAACTCTCTTAAATCCATCCAGTGACTTTGCCTTCACTGCCCTCTGTGGAAGGGAAATCCATAAATTCACAACTCTCTGAAAATGTTTTTTCTCACCTCAGTCTTAAATGACCTCCCCTTTATTCTAAGAAAAGGACATCAAATGTCCTTTGATCTGTAAAATAAAAAACACCCAAAATAATTCCAATCAGTCTTTCCGGTCTGTCCCTGGAAGCTCATGGTAGGTGATGAGACTGACTTTGCACAATATTCCTCTAAATGCTTAAATGTTGATCACCTGGTACACAGGAATTACTGACCTCTGGTGAGCCCACTCCAAGGACAGACCATGCATACCCAGCACTTTCACTAGAAATCCCTGGCAACAGTAAATAGGTAGAAACCTCCCCAGGACTGAGATCACTCTGCGTTATTCCCCCCCATTATATCACATTATGATTTGAACATTAAAAAAAAATAAAGTATCATCTATAATCCTGAACCCTCAACCTAGATCCATATTGACACTGATTTAGTACATAATCTGGATTCTGTTTCAAAATCTCATTCCAGGCACCTTTCAAGGAACAGAGATGCAGGAATTCCTAGCACTGGGAGTTCCGCCTGCGGAGCCTAATCCCAGACACACCTCCTTATTGCCAATTGCTATATACGAAGCAAATGAATATTTATCCCTCAGATCATCATGACAACTTCAACACTGGCTGAGAATACTTTGGACACCTTGGAATTTCAGTCATTCAATTATGAATTTGGTTTTACATTTGAGAATATGCACTTGGGCACCACGGCCAAGGTTGTCACCCCAGATGGTGAGAGCAAAGTGTTTGTGATCCACACGGGGGTCTTACAGGGAGACACACTGGCACCATTTCTCTTCGTCATTGTCCTTAATTATGCCATGAGGCAGGTGCTCAAGGAACATGAGGACCTCGGCTTCACAACCACCCCAAGGCGTTTGAGAAGAATCGGGCCAGTCAACTTGTCAGACCTCAACTCCGCCGATGACATCTTCCTGCTGTCAGGCAGAAGCTGCTCGGCAGGGTCGTGACGGAGTGCGAGAAACCCCACCTCAATGCCAATAAGACGGAGTAGATGGCGTTCAATGTTGGTAACCATGAGACTCTCAAGACCAGTGGCGGTGCACCTCTCAAGAAAGTGGAGGACTTCAAGTACCTGGGAGAGAGGATGCAGAGCTCGGAGAATGACATCAAGGTCCAGAAAGTGCTTGCATGGAAAACCCTCAATAACATAGGGAAAATCTGGACGTCTCGGATGTCGAAGAGTCTCAAACTGAGATTCTTCCATGCAACTGTAGAGACCATATTATTGTACGGGTGTGAGGCATGGACTCTCACTCGAGCACAGTCCAAGTCTCTCGATGGTACCTACATCCGAATGCTCAGAAAAGTTCAAAATGTCAGTTGGAGTAACCACATCACCAACGCCCAACTCTATGGGATTCCACCTCTGACCAAGAAGATCAGGTCAAGAAGGATGAAGCTTGCTGGTCACTGCCACTGCCACCCAGAAATGCCAGCAAACAAGGTTGTGCTGTGGGAACCCAGCCATGGAAGACGTGACCCGGGACGGCCAATCAAGACGATGATGGAGGAGGCATGTGTGGAGACAAAAGAGGAGCTTGCCAGCCGCATGGAGGTGTGGTGCGTCCATCACCGTGCCCATCAGAAACCAGCGCTAATGCTCACCAAGCCAGGCCAACAGTTTTGTCATATAGAGACATAAGGAACTGCAGATGCCAGAACTTTGAGCAAAGCACAGGGTGCTGGAGTAACTCAGCGGGTAAGGCAGAATCTGTGGAGCGAATGGTTGGGCAATGTTTCCCATCGGGACTTTCTTAAGACTGGCTGGTTATACGGACAAGGTAAATATTGGCAAGCGCACTCAGCTAAAGAAAGCGAAATTTGAGCATTGTATACCAGTGAAATAATGGATGCATTCTATTGAAACTGTAAGCCCCCAGCAACACTTCCTCATTTTGCCTCACATAGACAATAGACAATAGGCAATAGGTGCAGTAGTAGGCCATTCGGCCCTTCAAGCCATTCACTGTGAACATGGCTGATCATAGCATATACAGTAGCATTAGCTTGCATTAATCACTGGCCAGATTCCACACCTATCAATAGTCATTTGATTTTAACATCACTTTTCAGTGCAGAACAGAGTTCACTAACTTTAGTCAATTATTAATCTGTTGGAATGAACCTTGGAATTGAGGCTAGTTGCTTCCTCCTCTGGCATGTCAAAATAAAATACAACCCTTCATCTATTTCATTGCTCATGACGCACGCTTCCAAGTGAAATGCATTTGTTCAAAGGTTGTCTTTCTGTTGTGGCAACTAATTACATTGGACTTTGACGGTTCAATAGTCTGTATAATTATATATTCCCTTTTTCAAATAGTCTATGTAATTATATGCTTCCTATTTCAAAAACTTGAAACCTATCCCAGTGCAATATTCATATATAACAGACCAAATTCTTTGTGATCAATATTTTTATATTTTTCAAGTCATCCTTCCAGTCCCTACAGCATTTGGATGACTACAAATGTCCCCTTGCTCATCCTTCTCTTGTACGTTTGGATTCCCATAACCATCTTCATTTGCTGTCTTCTTTATTTGACCTGTTATTGGGAATTATGCCTTTAGCTGCTTGGATGTCATGCTCTGAAATTCCTCCTCTCATTCCTACTTTGTATTTTCTTAATAGCTCTTGCTTTTGATAAATTCTTAGTTTTTTCTTACACTTTAATCCTTTGAGGTGTTTCTTCTCAATTAAGGATGCCACATGATTGCAACTTGTATTGGCTTGGATTTGCACACATGGTCCTGAATTAAGAAAAGTCCTGACCTGAAACATCGGTACCTGGACGAGAAGCTGAAGCAAAGAAGTGGAAGCCAAATAACCTAATGGAAACGAAGCTGATACACCAAGTAACCGAATGGAAACAAAGCCGAAACGCCAACTAACTGAAAGGGCGGGACGCCTAAAGGCCAACTAACCGAAAGGCTGCGTCGCCAAAAAGCAAACTCACCGAATCGCAGCTCTGCCAAAAGCCACCTACCCGAAAGACGGCGTCGCCTACAAGGCAACGAACCGACTGCCACTCAACAGAAAAGTCAAATAACGGACATGACGTTGCCGGGGGGGGGGGGGGGGGGGGGGGCGGGACTTGTCAGCGATTGGTCCAGAACCCCGCATCCATCACATCACTGTGGAGGGATGAACATTGTCCCCACACCTCTGCTCCACCCGACCCACAGCCCTCAGAGAGTGGCCGTGGGAGAGTGGGGGCTGTCCCGAGGGATGTGCACCTTCGGCCGCTTACAACTTGGTGCCTGGGTTCAGATTGCCCAGTCACCTATGGCTTGTGTGTGAAAATGACCCCTACCTTCCCACCGCCTCATCTCCCCCATGCGGCCACACTGTAACAGGCTGTGGGTCGAGTGGAGCAGAGGTGTGGGGCAGGCTGGTCCCTCCGCCCACCCAGAGTCACCGACCGTGATGCACCGCCATCGGACCCCAACCCCCACACCAGGGTGATTCCCCCACCCCCCGACCCCCGGACCCTGACACCACTCCGGCCACGGGGACATAGTAAATCGCTTTTAAAACATGGGACACACACACATTCCCTGGCGGGCCAATGACAAGTGTGCATGACAACGAACAATTTTATCTCCTCCCACTACCACCCCCCCCCCCCCCACCTAGGGTTGCCTCACCGGTGGAGACAGGAAGGTGGGGGTCATTTTTCCACACAAGCTATAGTTGACCTGGGCATTTTGAACCCAAGTTGTAAGCGGCCGAAGGTGCGCATCCCTCAGGACAGCCCCCACTCTCCCACGGCCACCCTCCGCGGGCTGTGGGTTGGGTGGAGCAGAGGTGTGGGACAATGTTCATCCCTCTACAGTGATGTGATGGACACCAGGGTCTGGGCAAATGGCTGACAAGTCCCGCCCCCCGGCAACGTCATGTCTGTTATTTGTCTTTTCTGTTGAGCGGCATTTGGTTCGTTGGCTTTTCGGTGACGCAGCCTTACGGTTTAGTTGGCTTATAGGCGTCCCGCACTTTTGGTCAGTTTGCAATTAGGCATCCCACCTTTTCGGTTAGTTGCCGTTTTGGCTTTGTTTCCATTCGGTTATTTGGCTTCCACTTCTTTGCTTCAGCTTCCCGCCCATCGGCGCCACATCCGCACACAGAAACATCACCAATCCATTCCCTTCACAGATACTACCTAACCCACTGAGTTACTCTAGCACTCTATGTTTTACTGAAGATTCAAACAGTTCTTTGTGTCTCTACAACCCTTAATCTCTACATGGTATCTCCTAATCTCCCAGCTCAGCTTGATAGCATTTATGAGTACATAGGACATAGAACCTAGAACATAGAACAGTACAGCATAAGAACAGACCCTTCAGCCCAGTATGTCTGTGCCGAACACATTGCCATTGTACTTATGCAATTTCTTATGGATATTGTCATCAGAAAATTATAAGAAATGTTCAGGCAAGGAATTTGAAATAATTGGAAGTGAATTATTGTTCAAAATGAAATGTTTTTATTGATTTTTGTTTTGTACCTTACTTTTATTCTTTCAAGGTTCTTCCAGAGAAAAAGAATGTCAAAGAATAATAGTCCAAATCTGAAAGAATTCATATCACAATATTTTCAGGAATAACAGAATGCTGACATTCATCTACCTCAAAGCACCAGCAGACAAGGCTGAAAAACAAACAATATTCATGTTAGTAACTATTCTGTTTATTCATGTTGTTATAAGACAACCTTGAACTTTATGGCAGGACTCCACCCTGAGATATGGTTGTTAAGTAATTTATTCAAATGTAATCAAATGTTTTTTTTAAAACTCAATATCAACCATGAATTGAAGCTCAGGGGGACATGGGGAGATGTAAAACATATCTACAGTCCTAGACACAAAAAGCTGGAGCAACTCATCGGGTCAGGCAGCATCTCTGGAGAAAAGGAATAGGTGACGATTCAGGTCAAGACCCTTCTTCAGACTCCAGTGTGATTGCAGTTCGACTACAGTCCTAAAAGTTCCACATGTTCCTCATAGATACTCCACGAGTTAAAGTTAGCTGTCTTTCAGGTTTCTGAGCTGCTAGCACATTAGTATGAGTAATGGAAAGGGTATTTCAATAAAGCTAAATAGAGTTGTGACATTTTGATTGTTTTTGAGGATATATAGCTGAAAAGAATCTCTTTACCGCTAATGTATTGCATTAACAATTTCATGCGATTAGGTTCCAAGGCTTTGACCTGCTCACTGTAATGAATAATATTCTGGATTCTAATTTGTTTACATCAATCACTCTTCAAACTTATCAATCAATCATATATCAATATTTCATATAGCATTCATATAAAGTTGGCCAATGTAAGTCAATGATCGACAGGTCAAATTAAAATCAAAATCTATTGAGATAACGTCCATTTTTCAAGTCCAGTGTCCAAGGGCACTTTAATTTTCTGCCAAAATACATTCTTTTGCATAAAAGTCAGGATGGAAGTTTGAGGCTGAGCAGGCATGTTGACTCATTTCTTGCTCTCTTTATCATTTACTGCTTCGGGGGGGGGGGATGGAAGTTTCTGACATTGGGCACAAGCGCTTGACTAAATTAATCGGAAATACCTGTATATTTTCCGGAAATGAAAATCATTTATGGAATTCTTTTGAAGTGATTAAATGAACCTGGAACAACAAAGTAAGGAATGACTAATCATCCACTATGCAAAGATTTGCAAAGGACGTTTGCATGTAAGTTAATCCACACTGCAGCATCTTTTTAGCCAGTCATTCATTTGTGTTTGAGTGCCATGTGCCACACACTGGCTGTTCTTGCTTAAGTAGATTTCCAGTGCCACTGATTGCCATCAGCCAACCATCCTCTTCACTTGAAATTGACAATACCCTCAGTCCTTTTTATCCTACATTGCTCATGACCCAGCAAGGGTCAATAAAATGTCACTGGTTGAATGGTGTTCTATTTGTTACAATATGCAACTGAATAGTGAACATAGTTTTGCATATATAAAACGTACCCAATTTCCTTTGCACATTGCGTAAAGCTGACGTATGGTGCCTGTGGCTTTGGGCTTTTGGCACCATTGAACTTCCAAGTGGTTGGGTCCCAACTAGAGTGCCCAGTGGTCTGCTGTGCATGCACCATGGAAATTCAAAGCTCTTAACATTACGACAGATAGTCGATACATGACTCTTGCCGATGGATAATATGGTCAGTTTCTCTTGTAAAAACAGAACTCACACTTTTTGGTGGCCCAGTGAGGAGCGCTGAGGGTCATCATCCTGGCTGCTCACCTGTTGTTTCTGGCAGTGAATCCTACAATCTCCATGTTCTAGTCACTGCCCTAGGATCACCCTGATGAACAAGAATATCCTAAGTTTGTTTATATGCTTACTTAGGTGAGGGATATTGATAGTTAGAAGTGAAACTTACCCCAATGTGAGACATCACGTCAGTATCAGGAACTCACAAGACTATTGCAATATAACCTTAAAAATGACCAAAACCACTTGCTGATCCTCCTTGGGTTACAAACAGCCGACCTATGGGCACCCTGTAAATACAGTATGAATGAAGGGGCCGAAGAAGGGTGTCCACCCAAAATGTCACCCATTTCTTCTCTCCAGAGATGCTGCCTGTCCTGCTAAGTTATTCCAGCATTTTGTGTCTATCTTGGTTTAATCCAGCATCTGCAGTTCATTCCTCCACATATGAATGAATGTTAGGGAGATTGGCAGAACGGATGGGGATGCAGATGTTTGCTGCTGAGTGGGAATGCAGCATCACCACAAGGCATTTCCTCCTCCCCTTCCTCCTACCATCCCCAAGTCAAAACACTGGGTTTACTAAACACTTAGTTTAGTTTAGTTTAGTTTAGTTTAGTTTAGTTTAGTTTAGCTTAGCTTAGCTTACTTTCATTCCATTTTTAGTTTAGTTTAGTTTACTTTAGTTTAGTTTAGAGATATGGCATGGAAACAGGCCCTTTGGCCCACTGAGTCCATGCTGACCGTGATCACCCATACACCAATATTGTTATCCCACTTTCACATCCTACATACTACGGGCCAGTGTCAGAAGCCAATCAACTACACATCTGTACGTCATTGGAGTGTGGGAGGACACCAGAGCTCCCGAAGAAAACCCATGCCATCACGAAGAATGTACAAACTCAACACAGACAGCACCCTTAGTCAGGATCGAACCCGGGTCTCTGGCGCTGTGAGGCAGCAGCTCTACTACCGCTGTGCCACTGTGCCGCTCCAGCGTGAATACAGTCCCCTCACAACTACTGCAGTAGAATAACCCGTGCTTGGGGACATCACAGACGTCAGCACACCTGACGTGCAATGGCGTAGCCTCGTCCTGGGAGATCAGCCAATGTGACCATTGATTCTACCCTACCAGGAGTCGAGAAGAGTTGGAAACGCTGAGCAGACTCGCTTGCTGGTGCCAGGTCTTCCTGTGTTTGCTCACTCTCCCATCACAGTTTACAGTTTTGTTTATTGTCACCTGTACTGAGGTACAGTGAAAGGCTTTTGTTGCGTGCTAACCGGTCAGCGGAAAGACATGCATGATTACAATCGAGCCATTTACAGTGCATAGGTACATGATAAGGGATTTTGTTTAGAAGTCATGTGAGTGACTACGTGAAGAGCCCGCCAGCCCGTATGCGCGTCAATATGTCGACACATGGCGCGGGAATTGGAGCAGTTCGCAACTGCTCCGACAGGTAAGAGGAAACATTTTTATCTTTACAGGAATGGGCCGCTGCTCGGAAAACAGGGGCAGCGGGCCCGGAGAAGCTGGCACAGCTTATGCAGCTGCCGCCGTGGAGGTGGGATAAAAATAGCAACGGCCGGCGCGGCCGGCAGAGCTCAATGCTATGGAGCCGCGGGAGCTCCAATTCTAAAAATAGCAAAGGCCGGCACGGCCGGCAGAGCTCAACGCTATGGAGCTGCGGGAGCTCCAGCTCTAAAAATAGCAACAGCCGGCGCGGCTGGCAGAGTGGAACGCTGAGGATTCGTGGTGGCTCTAATAGTCAAGAGTTGACAGGGAACTCGTATTCCCACATCAAGTTGATACGGTGTTTCAGCTGTAGTCATAAGGTTCTGATTATATGTTATCAGCGAATTGAATTAATAACTAGATAATGCATCCTCCGTGGCAAGGGAAGCCAAAAACTCTCCGTCCGTATGGTCAATAGAGGAACGGTGGTTCCAGGTGGAATCAGTGACATCTCACAGATGATGAGTTGTCTGCCCAAGAACAAAAGGGGTATATTTCTGATATTTCTCAAGATTGTAGGAACATGGAGCATGCCAAATCAGGTTAGGATTTGGCTAATCTGATCATGTGTTTGGTTACCCAGTTTGAGATGGATGATTGGCTTTCAGCAATTTAGCTGATTCAGAAAATCGATCTTGAAGATGCATACTTTGCCATACCTATACACAAGAGGCACAGATATATTTGATAACAAAGCCAGTTGTGGAAGCAAATGCTGCCCTACTCAGATCAAAGGGCATTGTGTCATCAAGTTTTAGATGACATGCAAAATTTGCAGCTGATAAAATTTAGGGGTTTATCACTAGATGCCTCTTATGATATTAAGGATGAGGCAACATGAAACTTAATTGTGCCAACTTTGCCTATTCATTCGGGCCATGGTAAAGCGGCTAAAGACACTCCTATTTACTCGAAGTCATGAGTGGCGGCTGGTGCAGCCTTTTTTCTCGGGCAGCTAGCTTTCCACAATTGTATGGGAAGTTTGTGAACAAGATATGTGAGTTAATTTTAAGCGGAAGTACCAGAGGCTTGTGTTGCTTTCAGTTTGGGCTTAGAGAAGCGATTATGTGATAGCACAATTGACACTGTTTGTGCTGTTTTATCATTCTTTATAATTCCATAAGTGGGTCAATAAATGATTGGCTATTCACCCGCTGTCCACTAATGTTATGCAAGGTGTTTTTTACATGACCGCTCTAAAGGCCTAACTGCGGGGGGGGGGGGGGGGGGTGGGGGGTGGGGGGGGGGTGGGGGGGGGGGGGTGGGGGGTGGGGGGGGGATGGGGGAGAGACGAATAAGGGATGAGTACTTTTGTAACTTTGTCGGTGCCTTCACGCCAACACTTTTGTGCACTTTGTCTGCAAAGGCAAAGAATTTCACTGTACCTAGGTTCAAGTGACAATAAAGTATCATCATCATCATCATCACATTCAACATCATCATCATCATTACAGCCGTTTCTGTGACCTTCTCCCAGAAAATGATTTTGTTCATTTCCAAATTACAAACCATTCTGAGGAATGGAACGTTGTCATAACCTGGAGACTTTCTTCTTAGAATGGCCCTGATTTTAACCTCAACTTTAATATGAGAAGGAATGTCCATGATTGCAGTGGCAATATCCTGGTTTCCAAACTAAATGCTGGCAAATGTTACTGCTTAAACAAGTAAGCACAGGCCCCAGATAAGACTGGATTAGTGGAAGACTGACAAAAGGGAATGATGTGGGATCCATCAGCCTGTGACAGAGTTGAAATAAGTGTATTTGTTCAATGAATCGAACTGTAAATGTGCGCTGAAATGGTGAATTGCCTTTGGTTGACTGAACTGAATTGATATCGGAAACACAAAGGAATAATACAAATGTTGAGGCAAGAATGTTTTGATCATAGGAGCAACTGATTGCATTCATGTTGCCAACAAGGCACCTTGTGACCGCTCAAGAGCTTTCATCAACCTCAGGGGGCTTAGTTTCAACAGTGTTCGCTTCACACTGATGAATCATGCAAGAATGGCCTGCCTCCTGGGCCGCTGGCTTGATTCCACCAGACTGCTGGAGCCTAGCAGGTTTATCTATGATGACTGTTCAGTGATAATAGCTACACACTCCACACATGGTTGTTGAAACTTGCTCACAACCTCAGCAGCTTCCAGCTGATTGGTGCAAATTTAGTATATACACGACTCAAATTGATCACCGTTTCAATTAGCACCTGGAGAAAAACGAATGTCAAATCATACATTGTCCAAGTATCACCCTATTGTACCTTCCCCGAAACAAAAAGTGCTCTGTTCCTCTTTCAGGAGGCTTCAATGGTTTGGAAGGAGTGATTAACACTTAGTTATGATGGAGACAGAGACTTGAAGATAGAGAAGTCAATGTTAGGGTGTAAGCTGCCCAAGCAAAATATGAGGTTCTGTTCATTCAAATTTGTGCTGGTCCTCACTCTGACAATGGAGGAGGCCCAGGACAGAAAGGTCAGTGTGGGAATGGGAGGGAGAGTTAGAGTGTCCAGCTACCGGGAGATCGGATAGATTTAGGCGGACTGAGCGAAGGTGGTCTTGCCGATACATATGGTCCACCTGGAAGAGTGGGTACAGTAGATGAGGTTGGAGGAGGTCACCTCATATTTCAGCACCTCATATTTCACTTGGGCAGCTTACACCTCAACATTGACTTATCTAACTTACTGTCTCCGACTATATTTTATCTCTGTTTGCTTTGTTGTTACCTTCTCCCAGCTAACAATGATCTACAATGATTTTCCTTGATCTCCATTCCCTTTGACTTGTTTTCATACCTTCAAACTTCCTTATCTATGTATCTCCCTCCCACTGACATCATTCTGAAGAAGGGTCTTGACCCGAAACGTCACCCATTCCTTCTCTCCAGAGATGCTGCCTGTCCTGCTGAGTTACTCCAGCATTTTGTCTGTATCTTCGGTTTAAACCAGCATCTGCAGTTCCTTCATACACATTTAACCTACAAACCTGTATGTCTTTGGAATGTGGGAGGAAACTGGATCACCCGGAGAAACGTACAAACTCCGTACAGGCAGCACCTGTTGTCAGGATCGAACCCGGATCTCTGGCACTATAAAGCAGCAACTCTACTGCTGCGTCACCGTGTTGCCCTATGGTGTTTTACCATCATGAGGTAATTCTGAGATCCACAGATAGATTTAGAATGTAGATAAAGAAAGCTTTGTTGAGGCATATTTCACATCTGAGATTAGAAATTCATTTCCATGCTTGCACTATTCTCAATTACATAAAACCAATCTACTGCACTTTCTACCTTAATGAATGGAAGATTCAAAGATGAAAAAAAATTATATTTAAGTTTAGTTTGTAAAAAAATAAACAAAAGTGGCATCACAGTGGCGCAGCTTGTAGAACTACTGTCTCTCAGTGCTTCAAGCACCAGAGAGTCAGGTTCAATCCTGACTCAGGGCGCTATCTCTGTGGCATTTGCACGTTCTCCCTGTGACTGCATGTGAACACTGACTGGATGCTCCAGTTTCCACCCACATTCCTTGTGTCGTCACGAATGATTCAAATGAGATTGTCCTGCTCATGGGGTCAAGGAAAGAGCGTTCACATGGCGGCCCTGTTTTCACCAATCTTTCCACCACCTCGCACAAGAAGCACAAAACACCATTATATGCAGATACCGAGAAGTGTGTTTGGCTCTGACTGAACAATTTCTAATCTTGTGATGTGGAATCAATAAAAAGAAGTCCTGCTCATGGTGGGTCTCAACCCGAAACATTGTCTATTCCTTCTCCAGAGATGCTGTCTGACCCAATGAGTTACTCCAGCTTTTTGTGTCTACCTTCAGTTTAAACCAGCATCTGCAGTTCCTTCCTACACATGGATTCAAAGGTCGTTCTGTTTATTGCACCTCCCTTAGGACTAGATTAGCAACAAGGCTATGCCTCCTGTGGATCTTCCTGCCTCAAGCCACATAGAGTCAGCTCTTTAATATGAAGGTTCATGGAAACAAATCTTAACTTAGGTATTTACAGCGTTGCCATAGTATGAGATGTGCAGTTAATTGTCGCAGTCCTCCTGATCACCCTTGTTTTCACATTTTGTGAATATATTTGTGTCACGACTATCCTGTGGGACAGATCCATCTCTCTCAGAGAGAAGGAAGAAGACGCGGGAATACGGCAACAGATGAGCTCTTCCATACTTGATGAGTTTAGCTGAAATTCTATCCTTGTCAGGTGCCTTCCTAACTGCAAGGGAATCAATAGTCTTTTCAAGCTCAAACATATTAAGTTGAACATTGAATTTTCCAACTTAACTACATAACCCCCCCTCTCTTCCTCACCTATTTATCCCCTCTCCCCTCCCATTCCACCTACATTCCTTACTCTAGCTTCACAATTTTCCAACTCTTCAATCCTTTTGTTTCACACCTACTGCCTTTTCATCTCTGGCCTTAGTCCAGCCATCTGCCTAAGAAAATCCTTCATCACCTGGATCGACCTACAACCTCTGGAGAGCGAGGATAGGTGATGTTTCAGCCTAAACATCACCTGTCCATGTTCTCCAGAGATGCTGCCTGACCCACTGAGTTTTTTCCAGCAATTTGTGTCTTTATTTTATAAACCAGCATCTACAGTTCCTTGTATCAACCTATTACCTGCCACACTTTGTCCTGCCCCTCCTCTCTTGCAGCTTTCTTCCCCATCTCCCCCCACCGCAACAATCAGTCATGGCTCAGAGTGTGCTCATACAAGAAAAACGGTTGCTACGTCCTGTCAGGAAGTATTTCACCATCAGTAGACTTTGGCTGGCAATTTTAATGGTGACAGGGTAATACACTATCTTAATAACAGCCTGCATGGCATAGGCATTTTTGTTATCACCAGTGATCTGAATTTCATTGATCTGAAAAGTCATATTTAGTTCGGGCCCACAATATAAGTGAATGACATGTGGTTTACTTTAGATTTAGAAATACAGCATGGAAACACACCCTTCGGCCCACTGAGTCCACGCTGAACGCCAATCACCCTATCCTACACACCTAGGGACAACTTACGGAAGCCAATAAACCTTCCAACCTGCACATTTCTGGAATGTGAGAGCAAACCGGAGCACACGGAGAAAACCTATGTGGTCACAGAGAGAATGTACAAACTCCATACGGTCAGGATCGAACCCGGGTCCCTG
Source organism: Okamejei kenojei (assembly GCA_035221665.1). Taxonomy (NCBI): domain Eukaryota; kingdom Metazoa; phylum Chordata; class Chondrichthyes; order Rajiformes; family Rajidae; genus Okamejei; species Okamejei kenojei. The sequence continues at coordinate 122,297,740 of CM069131.1, forward strand.
GCTCTATAAGACAGCAACTCAACCGCTACACCACTGTGGTTTGGGATAGCTTCCTGAAATGCATCCCAAATAATGGTTATTTTTCTGAAACATCTGAGGGTTCCCTGGGTAAATATTGTATTTAGGTAACTACATTAAAAAAAATCAAGAAACATGCCTTGTTCCTTTCCACAACTGAAGCACAGCCTCAGAGCTCTGGAGAGATAAAGTAAGAATGCAAATGCAAACTGCTAAGTGGCATCCTTACTTTCTGATTCTGAATACTATTAACTGCTTCTTTGCTTAGCATGTAAGCAAAATGGATTTCAAGTTTATTCTACAATAATGTATCTTGAAATGAAACATCTTTATTCCCTCCAAGCAATTTAAACATTAATTCGGCAAAAAATCAATAATGTCACAGTTATGCTGAATTCAGCATTACATGAACATTGCATGACTATCACTGGCATAGTTAGTGTTCAGGTTCCAGCTGCTGCATACAGTGCATTGCTCCAACGTTGAGACTGTGGAAAAGCGTAAAGACTAATATTCCTTCACTTCAGATTCTCAAAGTAAGAATGTCCTTTTGAATGCCTTTGAAATGATCAAGAAAATGGAAACAAATGACAATTTATTATTTCACAAATGATCCCGTTTCCATCTTTTCATTTGCACACTACAGTCAGACATCATGCCGTTTGGATCACTAATACACACATACTGTAAAACAGAGTGTCACTATTAAAGAGCTCAGTTACTAACATTACGTTTGTTTCTTAGAAACATAGAAACATAGAAAATAGGTGCAGGAGGAGACCATTCGGCCCTTTGAGCCAGCACCACCATTCATTGCGATCATGGTTGATCGTCCCCAATCAATAACCCGTGCCTGCCTTCTCCCCATATCCACTGATTTCACTAGCCCCTGGAGCTCTATCCAACTCTCTCCCAAATCCATCCAGTGAATTGGCCTCCACTGCCCTCTGTGGCAGGGAATTCCACAATTTCACAACTCTCTGGGTGAAAACGTTTTTTCTCACCTCAGTCTTAAATGGCCTCCCCGTCATTCTAAGACTGGGCACAGGAATGGGCACAGAGAAAAGGAAAGAGAGAAGACTTTTGCCTCCAGTGAGGATGTGTTTGGGGATTCACTGTGATGGATGTCTGTGTGCAATTGTGAAATTGTGTGTTTTGGTTTTTTTGTTTGTATTATGACTGCAGAAACGTAATTTTGTTTGAACTTATGTTAAATGACAATAAACGATTCTGACTCTGATTCTTCTATTGAATGTGCAGTTAACTCAATGATGACAATTAGAATTTAATATTATACCATCGCACTAAAACATTCGACACTTTGTCCTTTATCTGTGCACTGTGGACAGTTTGATTGTTTTCAAATATAGTCTTTTCTTGACTGGATAACTTGCATTTCACTGTACCTTGTTACACGTGACATTAATAAACTAAACCAAACTAAACTAAACTAAACTAAAAAAAGATTCAGTGATTAATTATCTGAGCCATCTAAAAACATTCTGTGGTATGTTTCTTAGTTCAGGGATCTACAATGAAAAGCTACCAAACCTTTATCAAGTAATACAAATGTTATTTGGTTAAGAAATGGGAGGATAAATTTAAGGATGCAGGACTTGGCATTTGTGGTTCGAAGAGTATAGTACATCTTGATATTTTATCCATGACAAGATCTGCAAGAAACAAGAAATTCTCTATTTGTTCCCATGCAGTCCAACGTAAACAGTGATGCATTTAATTGTTGTAAATTAACCAAGAACAATTCCTTTAATTACCATACAAGAAACATTCTTAGATAATAACTAATCAGTGTTTATAATTGCATTGCGTCAAGCCTTTTATCATGTTTCCAAAGACATTATTCAAGCCTAATTATCCCAAACAAACATTTTCGCATAATTCAACAAAAAAAAGTGCGACTAAAGAATTATCTCCAATGAGAGTAACATAACAAATGCAATATGAAGTAGAAATTTATCATTGTAACAGTTTTGTAAATTTTACATTTAGAATACAAACTTACATAACCTGTTAGTTCATATCCTTTCATTTTTAGTTTAGAATTTGCTCACCTCTATGTATATTTTTCTCTTAATTACAAAGAAAGCTCGCCAACGCTTCTACTCCCTCAGATGTTTGAGAAGATTTGGCAGGTAGATGAAGGAGGCTGCAGAAAGTGGTGATCGTTGCTTGGTTCATCGTGAGCATTAATCTCCTCACCATTGAAGGGATCTACAAGAACTGCTGTTCAAGAAGGCAAATAATATCATCAAAGACCCACACCTTCCTAGCCACACTCTCCTCACCATTACCATTGAGAAGAAAGTAAAGGAGCCTGAGAATTGTGACATCCAGGATCAATAAATTGTCAGAACGTGGACAAATGCAAATTGGAGGTATAGCACCTCATATTTCGCTTGGGCAGCTTACAACCCAGCGTATGAATATTGATTTCCCCTCTCTGTCCCTCTTACCCCTCAGCCAACAATGGACCATTGTGGGCTCCATTTTTTCTTGATCATCGTTGCTTTTTGCATTTCTTTCACTCATTTGTTCTATTTACCTTCTTTATCTATCGTTTCCCTTTCTTCAAACTCTGAAGAGTCTCAACCTGAAAGGTCACCTATTCCTTTTTGCCAGAGACGCTGCCTGACCCGCTCAGTTACACCAGCTTTCTGTGTCTATCTTCAAGAACAGCTACATCCCTCAACAATCATGGTCCTGTCCCACTTAGGTGACTTTTTAGGCGACTGCAGGAGACTCTGCGGTCGCCACATGGTCGCCACATGTTTGCAGGTGGTTGCCGGGTAGTCATCTTCATGGTCATGCGGAATTCCTGCATTCTGGGAACTAGTCGTTGCCTCATTATGGTCACCGCAAATTTTTCAACGTGTTGAAAAATTAGCGGTGACCAGAATGAAGCCGCCATGGAGAATAACGAGAATTCTCGTGCCGTAGGTGGGATGCCAGGAGGTCCTATTGAGTTGCCAGGAGGTCGAAGGTTCTCGTAGGGTCTCGTAAGTTGTAGCCAGTGCTGACTGGTGAATTTCATTGGCTCATTGGGGAAAAAAAACGTAAGCAGTAGTTTTCACAACCAAGGATAACCGACAGGTAATGTTAATGTTCTTAAAAGTTGTCTCCACTCCATCTCCCTCCTTCTCCCTCTTTCTCCCTCCTTCTCCCTCCTTCTCCCCCCTCTCCCCCCCCCCCTTTTAAAGGAATTACCGTACACTGTGCTTAGCCGTCTTAATTACAGCGCCAACCTTCCTGTTCACCGCGGTGAGTGTCTGTATCACATTGGCTTTGCATCATGTGAATTTCACTTAGACTGCGATACTTTCCCTGTCCCCCACCTGCATAACGGGCTGGTGAAGGAAGTGATGTGTTTGTGTGTGTGTGCGTGTTCCACTCTGACAGTTGCCGTTCCAGTTGCCGTTTTTCAGGCGACTGCTGGCAACTTGACAGTCGCCTGAAAAATCGCCTAAGTGGGACAGGCCCATGGAGAACTGGCCCTACCTTAGGTCAAAACTACTGTAGACTTTGTACCGATTGCCCTACATACTTTGGTGTGCACTATTGTGGTCTGCCTGGCCTCTATTTAATTGTTGAGTTTTGTGTTTACCTGTAAAGCCTCCCAGCAGTGGAGTAACTGAGGCCGGAGCCCACATGGCTGATGGACCGACCACGTACCTGGGGCGATGGAGGTGGCTGGGGCCACAATGGCTGGAGGACAGACGATGGGAGGCGGTGGGAGCGCCGACCGATGCATGAGGACGGACCACGTGGAGTGAGGATGCCGCTGCTGACGGAAGGAACAAAGGAAGACCCGGCATGGAGAGACCGCAGAGGGGGTTGGGGGGAGAACAAAGGGGGACCTGGCGAGGGATAATTTGTAACTTTATCAGCGCCCTTATGTGGCGACTATTTGGGTGTGCAAGCAAAGAATTTCACTGTGACTTGTCACATGTGACAATAAAGTATTCATTCATTAATTCAGGTGAATCAAGTAAGAATGACATTGTCCCAGACAAATAAATACAATTGACTCTTGACGTGATGAGCTAATTAATCTCAATATCCCAATATCATATTTGATGTAACTCATTCTTGAACCATCTATGATTGTCTGATAATTCTGATAATTTCTCATCATTCTGATCATCCAACTCAGGTACAGGATACTGAGTTGGATGATCAGCCATGATCATATTGAATGGCGGTGCAGGCTCGAAGGGCTGAATGTCCTACCCCTGCACCTATTGCCTATGTTTCTATGTTCCTATATCATTGAAAGCCATATGAAATTTAATCTGCTCAAGCCCTTCAAGACTTCAAACTAAGAAGAAGCACAAGACTTCACATAGATATCACAATGGTTATTCTGGAAAATAATGTACAAAGTAATTCAAACCTCAGACTATGTTAGTGTCATTGAGTCATGGCATCATAGAGTCTTAGAGTCAGAGTCATGTTGCTGAATTATCTGAGTTCAGAATTGTGTTGGTGAGTTTGATAGTAAGATTAAACGAGAACTTACCAAGTTTGAAGGTTTATCTGTATTTTACGAGGAGTCGCGGTGAGGGATTTCGTGAAGACCCCGCCAGCACGCATGCGCGGCATCCTTCAAAGCAGTGGTGTGGAATCACAGAAAACAAATCATGACTAAAAAATAGTAAGATGAAAAACGTAGAACTTCCTGGTTGACCTTATGATAGAGGGTGGGAGCGGTGGGCACGAAATCCCTCACCGCGATTCCTCGTAAAATACAGATCAACCTTCAAACTTGGTAAGTTCTCGTTTAATCTTACTATTTTACTTCGGAGTCACGTGAGTGACTTCGTGAAGATTTCAAAGCTCTGTGATTTCACACCCTGGACAACGTCCATGCTTATCACACTGCCGCCATTCTGATGGAGGAAGGCTGTTAATGGAGTTCAGTCGAAACTGGCTGAAAAAACCAACACAATTTATTAATCAAATAAACAACAAATAACCCCTAATTCGGGGACAGACATTCACTGAGCGGTTCCCAGGATAGCTTCTGCGAATGTCGCAGGGCGACCAGTGGCTTGTTATAGAACCGTTGAAAGGTTTCTTCACTGGCCCAGCCCGCAGTGGCAAGAATGTGGTCCATGGGCACCTCCATGGCCCTCGCCGCTGATGTGGATGCAGCCCTGGTGGAATGAGACTTAAAAATGTCAGTAGCAACTCCTGCTGCATCCAACACCACCCTGAGCCACCTGGCGATAGTCTGTGTAGTCACCCGATGATGCGGAGGTTTATGACTGATGAGGAGCCCCTGTTCCTTCATCCTGATAACTCCAGTAACTCGGATGTAGTGGTGGAGATGGGTGACTATGCAGAGAGTGGCATCTACAGGGTACGCCAGAAATTCCAACTGCAGCCCATGCGCCCCTGGCCTGTGCTGTTTTAATAATTCTTTGACAAAGAAATTTATTTGACCAGGGGTGGCCACCATGCTCTCCAGTCGCAGTTTTTGTAACGTCTGGACTCGTTGGGCTGTAGTCAGTGCCATCAGCATCACCACCTTGAGGGTGAGCTGTTTCAGTGGTAGCTCATCCATTGGAGCCCAGCTCCTAGGTAGGGTCAGCACGATCCCCACATCCCACGTTACTGTATATCTGGGTCGTGGAGGGTTGGTGTTGAACACTCCCCTCATTAGTTTAGACACCAGGTGGTTGGAGCTGATACCTATATCCAGGTATGAGGACAGCGCACTCCTGGCGCTGTTGATGGCACTGTAGCTGAGGCCAGCATCGAAATGGAGGCCTGCTAGAAACTCCAGGACATCAGGTATTGTTGCTGAGTTTGAAGACTTGTTGGCCCGGGCACAGAACGCCTCCCATTTTCTGATCTGGGTGAGGTACTGGTTCCGAGTTGACTCTCGGCATGATGCGGCGATGAGGTCTATGGCTCGTGAAGAGATGCCTGCCCGGATGAGTGGTCTTTTCAAAACCTGCAGGCCAACAAGTTTAAATGACCATGGCAAGGATGACTAACCCCCGTAATGGGGTGAGTAATCAATTTGGGGTGTTTCCCAATCGCCATCCATGGTTGTTTAAAAATTTTAACGACCATCGGGTACCATGGTTGTGTAGGCCAGTCGGGGATGATCAATATGCCAGTTGCAGAGTCTAATTTAATTTTCTGCAATACCCGACTGATGAGGCAAAATGGGGGAAAAGCGTAGCAAAACCATTTCCCCCAATGGATAGAAAACGCATCCATTGCTATTGTCCCAGGGTCTGGTTCCCATGACACATACGTTGGTATCTGATGGTTCAGCCTAGACACAAATAGGTCAATATCTGGTGTCCCAAAATGAGCTATAATATCTCCAAAAATTTGGGGGTTCAACATCCACTCGATGATGTCATTGAAGACTCGTGACCTGGTGTCCGCCACTGTATTAAGCTTCCCAGGCAAATAGGTCGCAGTAATCCAAATATTTCTTTCAATGCACCAGTGCCAAATTGTATTAGCCAATTCATCACAAGATAGCGACCTGATACCACCCATATGATTGATGTAAGCCATCACTGTAGTATTATCTATCTGAAGGCGGACATGTAAATCCTGTGAATTAGTACAGTAAGCCCGCAATCCATGAAATGCCCCCAGCATTTCTATATAATTTATCCCATGTGACTCCAGGAAGGTAGACTCATGAGAGTTCCATCTGCCACCACATCTGGACATCGTATCAGTTGCACCCCAGCCTTGTGTCCTTGCGTCAGTTTGTAGCACAACATCTGGGTTGCTTACTATGATGGGTCTATGACACTCTCTAATATTGTCAACCCACCATTGTAGCTCGTTTCTAGCTTCCGGTGGTAACCGAATTGGCTGATCAAAGTGCCCAGCATTTGTTTTTAATGCGGTGATTTTTGATCTTTGTAAATTTCGGTAGTGTAGCAGTCCGAATCGTGCAGCTGGGATTGTAGCTACCAATTTTCCTATAACTTTTGCTGTTTGCCGAATAGTCGGTACCCTGGCGCAAGCAGGATTGTGGCACTCTTCTATTATAGCAGTAGCTTTATTAGTTGGGATGGTAATCTTCATTAAATTGGTGTCTAGGGTGAACCCCAAATAATCCATAACCCGTACCGGATGCAATTTTGATTTGTCTGGATGGATTACAAACCCCAGCTTCTCGAACAGAGCCTTGGTTGCAGCCACTCCTTGAATTGCCAATTGGGCAATGCCTTGTACTCCCATAATTGACCCTTCCAGACAAACTTCAGAAATTTCCTGTGAGCCTCAGCAATGGGCACCGTATAGTATGCATCTTTCAAATCGATGCATGCCATAAAGTACCCTGGGTAAAGCATCTGCCTAGTTGTTTCTAAAGTATCCATTTTGAAATGGGTATATTGTACAAAAATGTTCAACTCAGTTAAGTCTATTATAATCCGACATCCCCCATCTTTTTTAATTCTGGTGAAAATGTTAGACACAAACTCAACAGGTTCATGCTCGGTTTTGCCAATTACCCCTTTTTCTGCTAGCCGTATAATTTCAGCATGTCCTGCCTCTACCTCTTTTTGGGATAGAGAAAACTTCCTATGAGGCGAATGCTGAGTAGGAGGATTTATACCTCCAATAAATTCTATAACATACCCTTGAACACTTTGTAAAATAAACTCATGTGGTGACAGTTTTCCATATGTCCAAGAAAGCCCGTAATCGCCCACCTATTCGTGCGGAAGGAGATGCTACGGTGTGAGAAGAACCAGACCCCCTTACCTCCATGGTTAACGGCGGTTCCGTATATACGGTGTTTTGGGTGGACGTTGTGGAGGTTGATGGGGCGGCAGCCGCATCTTCCATGCAGGCTGCTGTTGGCCTTGTCCTAAAAAAGGTCGTTGTGTTTGATGAGATGAGGTAGGTAGGATCCTTTGTGTCCTGTCCGGCAGCCATGGTTTCCAAGTTGTATTAGGCTGTTGCCGGTGATATGGGTGAAGTCTGGTCGACGGAGGTTTCATGAGGCTCGTTGTTTTGGCCTCCTCGTCCAATTCCTTCACCTGTTTGGACAGGTCTCCGAATAACTGATGCGGCGGTGGAGCGGTTGATAGTCGGCACAACCCCGCGAATTTGGGGTTGAGTGTGGGCTTTATGGAGCTCTTACGCAGGCAGTTTATTTCATATTGGGCATTGCATAGGAGTGCCAGTGCATCTTGCTGTTCACTGGACACATTATCCCCGTCCAGGGTCCTAGCAAACGCCGTTAGGCCCGTGGAGAGAACTTTTAAGATACGCTGGAGGCGGACATCCTGCATCCTGGTGGCCGTACTCAAGTGTCCCCAGATCTGGGCATTAACCAAGGGCACACTGAGGTTGATGCAGTTCTCAGGCGGTTTTATTTCCTCCAAGGTATCATTGAGAACTTGACTCTGAAGTTAGTGCGTAGTCAGGTAATCAATGGTGCCCGTCAATTTGTGGTGCAGAGGTTCACCTGTCTGGGTGGTAGCGGCAAACTTACTCACCACTTCCAACATATCCTCCTCATGCTCTGGCTCAGCGGTCACTGGCTGTCCCGGGTCGTCTTCAAACGCAGCAGCTGGGCAATCACTCACGCTTCTGGCTGGAGACGATGAGATGCTGAATGGGGTCCTCGCACGGCTAGTGGATGCCCGCGAGTCCCGCTCTTCTCGTTCCCAGTCCCGCTGGAGGAGTTGCTCCACTAAGAGCTCCAACCGCTCAATGCGACCGTCCCTGCTATCTGCAGCGGACAAGCCGACTTCCCCAGGCCCTGCAAATTCACTGGGGCTTCCACCATCGGACCACACCCCCTTAGGGTGCTGTCTAGGGTCCAATGGCAGGTTGTCGTGACCTACCGCCCAAGTAGGGTCATACGACTCCCGCACGGACTCTCCGCTAGTCTATCTTCTCCCAGACTGTGGCGGCCCACCTGTCTGATATGAAGGCAGGTGAGTTGAATCGGTGCCGGCCCCCGGAACCTGGCTCCCCGGAGTCCGTGCAGGCTTACCTCCACTTGCCCATCTTTTGGCGTGGAGGCGCATGGTCGGCCGATCCCAGAGCTGAGCTGACCGGCCACTTCCTGCTGCCACCTCTGCCCTTGACCGCAGCCTGACGGGGTGTGTTGTCGGTGGTATCTGCTCCAGCAGGCCTACACAATGCAGCAGTGATATTGCCAGGCTGCACTACGGCAGATCTCCCTGGCAGCGGTACGTTATGCACATTTGCAGGGCTCCCCTGTCGTGCAGCTGTCTCCTGGCCCAGCCCCCTTGGGTCTTCTGGAGCTCGGGGAGGGGTTGCTTGTGGAAAGCGAGACCCCTTGCCATGTACCTGTTTTCCCCCTCTTTTCTTGGGGGAAGGGGGCACGAAGTCTGGATCCATATCCAGCTCCGGCGCGGTAAACCACTCGGGTGAGTCGGCTCCTGAATCAGCGGGAGCGCCCGACTTCCGCAATCCAGCCCCCACATGCCTCGAAGCTGCCGGTATTGCTTGCAGCTCCGGGGACAAGGGCCTTTGGCTGGTCGAGGCTCGGCTCCTCGACAGCGTTGCCTTCTTCTTGCCCTTGTCCATCCTGTGGAGTAAAGGTAAGTACTTACCTACCGGCCTTATGAAGGAGCCCGAGGAGAGAGCGCACTCCCCCCCTAGCCTGCCGAATGCGCACGACGATATGCCGCGCATGCGTGCTGGCGGGGTCTTCACGAAGTCACTCACGTGACTCCGAAGTAAAATAGAGGATGTGAACCGAACCAAAACAGGAAAAACTGTTGGTCTTCCAGCATTGGATTCCTTTGGTAATTTCACCTGTAGCTGGCATCAGTCCATGAACTTGTGAGGCGTGAGTTAAATTTAGAAATAACAAAAGAATATGCTGGTAAATACTTGGCTGGCAATGCGGCTTCTGTGGAGAAAGGAGCAGTTAAAATTTCAGGTCAAAGATCTTCTGACAGAATTGAGGAATATTTAGACTTTGAACAGGGAGTGCTAAGTGAGCTTAACACCATGAATGAAGAAAGCCTTTACTCATCATCCACCTTGTGATATTGCTCAGGAGGTCAGTTCCTGACGTGATGCCATCACAGTATAAAGTATCGCTTCTTGAGAAACCATAGATTTATGAAGACAGAATAAATTACAGATGCTGAAATCTTGAGCAACACACAAAATGCTGGAGGACCTCAGCAGGTCATGCAGCATTATTGGAGTGAACTGATGACACTTCAGACCATCTGAAGAAGATTTGCAACTCAAAACGTCAGCACATTCCCTCCACAGATGAAGTGATAGGACTGGGCAGATTCATCATAATTGTGCAAAACGCAAAGTGCTGGATGAACTCAACAGGCCAGACAATATCTATGGAGGGAATTGATAAATTATTTTTTGGGTCAAAACCCCTCTTCAGATTCAGGCCCATTTCCTCCACATATGCTGCCTGACCTCCAGCATTCTGTGTTTTGCTCAATAAATGTATGAAACCATTTCTTGTTATTCTTGCTATTGAGGGAGTGCAGCGCAGGTTTACAAGGTTAATTCCCAGGATGGCAGGACTGTCATATGCTGAAAGAATGGAGCAGCTGGGCTTGTACACCCTGGAGTTTAGAAGGATGACAGGGGATCTCATTGAAACATATATGATTGTTATGGGTTTGGACACGATAGAGGCAGGAAACATGTTCCCGATGTTGGGGGAGTCCAGAACCAGGGGCCACAGTTTAAGAATAAGGAGTAAGCCATTTAGAACCGAGACGAGGAAACACTTTTTCTCACAGAGTGTGGTGAGTCTGTGGAATTCTCTGCCTCATAGGGCGGTGGAGGCTGGTTCTCTGGATGCTTTCAAGAGAGAGCTAGATAGGGCTATTAAAAATAGCGGTCAGGGGATATGGGGCGAAGGCAGGAACGGGGTACTGATTGGGGATGATCAGCCATGATCACATTGAATGGCGGTGCTGGCTCGAAGGGCTGAATGGCCTACTCCTGCACCTATTGCCTATTGTTTATTGTCTATTGTCATTTCAAAGTTTCATTCATCATTCTGCATGCATTATGGCTGCTACAGATATCTAACTGCATCTTTGATGACCATTTGACCAGGAAAGATTTCCAAACAGGTCCTAGGCGTAACAAAAGACAAAAGTAATACCTAATACAAAAGCCGATGTTCATGATTGTCAGTGGTATATCACTGCCATGTGACTCTGCCATTCTCTTGCTCAGTGTTCAGATTCCACCTGCTGAATACAATGCATCGCCCTATACCTAATACTTTGAAAACACTTGAAAACTAATCTTACTCCACTTGAAGTTCTGAAAGGTCAAATACCCTCTCGAATGCCTTTGAAAATATTTTTTAAATGTAACTGTCGATTTAATATTCCACTAACACATAACATTGCCGTAAGTTTCTTGGGGCTTCCACCTCAGTCAATAATCCTCCATCACCTCACCGATAACCTTTTCTCCTTTAGAAATGAGACTGTTTCCTATCCAATCACTGTGTTCAACAAAGGAGCTGATAAAGCCCAAAATCTTTCTCTTACTGTAATCAACAGCACTCTCTGTGTGGCCCAGTTCTCCACACAATAAATCATTGGAAAAGGAGCTTACCATTTTACTGGTATTTAACCGTACAAGAGCAAGCGAGTGGCTGGATTTATTACCAAATAAATGTGTTGTTCCTTATATCTCACTAGCCCTCTATCTATTTGGATCATGTAAAATATTATGGCGCATTTAGAACAGAACAGTTTACCTTGTTACTGTCCTGCTCACTAAATTCTATAGCAAGTACCTTGCAGCCAGACTATAATTTATAGGTGGCTTTGCCATATCCTATTTTATTCTATCTCCACATCTCAATCTTAGGAATATATTAACAGAACATAAGACAGAAATGAAGGAAGGAACTGCAGATGCTGTTTACACCGAAGATGGACAAAAAAATGCTGGAGTGTCCCCAGCAGGACAGACAGCATCTCTGGAAAGAAGGAGTCAGTGACCTTTTGGTCCCTTCTTCAGGCATAAAATTGTGGTGAACTCTTCATGGTGCGGTTGTCTTGTCCAACGCCTGTTCCCTGCACCTGGAACATCCGTCAGTGAAGTGCCAACTCATCCATCTCCCAGGGGAATTCACCTCCATCTTTCAATGCTGCAGTTTACATCCCGCCCCAGACTTGCGGAACAATATGGTGTGGCCAGCAAACACCAGACGGCAAACCCTGACAACTTCTCAGTCCATGTGACATAGAACATAGAACATAGAACATAGAACATAGAATAGTGGAACACATGAACAGGACCTTCAGGCCATGATGCCAAATTAAACTAACTCTATCTGCCTGATCACATGATCCGCATGTTTTCATTTTCTGCACATTCATGCACCTGCCTATATGCTGTTTAAATGCCACTGTCATGTCTGCTTTACCTCCACCACAGGCACCTACCACTCTCTGTGTCAAAAACCTGTCCCTAATATCTCCTTTAAGGTTTCCCCCTCTTAGATTAACTATAAGCACTCTACTATTTGACATTTACTACCCTGGGGAAAAGGTCATAACTGATAGGAGTAGAATTAGGCCATTCAGCCCATCAAGTCTACTACACAATTCAATCTTGGCTGATCTATCTCTCCCTCCTAACCCCATTCTCCTACCTTCTGCCTATAACCCCTGACACCCGTACTAATCAATGACTCTGACTAAAAAGGCTGTGACTATTTACCCTATCTCTGTTCCTCATGGTTTCATTAAAATTCTATCGGGTCACCCCTCAACCTTCAATACTGCAGGATAAACATTCCAAGTTCATCCAGATTCTCCATATAGCTGGAGATACTAAAGACTGAAGATAGGCACACAATGATGGAGTAACTCAGCGGGACGCAGCATCTCTGGAGAACAGGAATGGGTGATGTTTTGGATCAAGACCTTTCAAGGGAGGCTTCCATTAGACAATACTAAAGACTGTCTAGGTTTTGAGAATGTGACCGTATCAGGGCTGCACTCATCAGTTTCTGCCTATACGCAGGAAGATAGAACTCAGCCAGGTGAAATTTTCTTTTCATAATGTAGCTGCGGGATGAAGGTATAGACATCTCTGGTGAGTGGAGTAGCAGTGATCCAGAGAGTTTCATCATTTGGTGCTACTGGAGACATGATGGTAGTTTGGAAGCACCTTCTTCAAAACTAGCCTTGTTGAGGTCCCCAGCAATTACTGTGAAGTGTTGGGGTGTTTGCTGACCAAGCCATATTGTTCCGCAAGTGTTAGACTGGGGTAGGAAGTAAACTGCAGTCACGCAAGATGGAGGTGGATTTCTTTCAGAAATAGAAGAGTTGGCACTTCACTACCAGATGTTCCAGGTGCAGGAAGCAGGCATTGGAGAAGACCGCCGCATTTTTCCCAATGATGCCTCATGTCTATGTAATGGATCGTCTAAACCTTCAGACTGTTGGGCCAAGTCTGATGAGCTGTGTGTGACACAACCGTCAATGAAACAGAATACACTGCATTCCCTCAAGTCCCTATGGTAAAGCAGCCTTGCTCTTACATCCTCTGTCTTATTTTCTACTGACCGTGCATTGGGCAGTGAAATGCTAGGCAGTAGGGACATGGGGAAGTCAGTCGTAGTTACACTGGTGTAATATTTCTGGGCACATTGGAAGCCTCCCTTATGCTTCTAAGCCTTACATTAACTGCATCTGCCTGGCACTGGATCTGAAAAACATTGTCTGCCAGTGATCGTAGGATCATTAATTCATTCAAATGGTCCAGAGGCCATTGATATATGCTGTTTTTCATTAATGCTAGTTGTTGAAAACAATTATTTCTAATACTAAATGCTCAACTGCTTGCAAAATGTCACCAGCACCATCTTCATCTCGTTGAGAAGTGGTGGATTCTGGGCTACTATAGGTGAGGCTGCCTTTAGTCACCGTGACTGGGTATATTGAAAACGTGGATGACGAGCTTTCTTCCAGAAGCCCAATAATCCTTGCATTGATTGTGCCATCGTCCTGGAGGGAGGAAGGGAATCCAAATTTGTACTAATCAATCATGAAGGACATTTGTTCTATGTTCCTATGAGGGCGCAGAAAAAAATTGCCAGAATGCTGTCTGAATTAATTAGCTACAAGAATGGACAAACTTGGTTGTTTTCCCTGAAACACCAGAGGTTGATAGAACAATTACAGTATGTAAAGCATAGATAGGTTATAGATAGTAAGAACTTTATTCCAGGGTAGAGATATCAAAGACTAGTTAGCATAACTTTAGTTTTGATTCAAGATGGCGCCCAACCCAGGCGACGATTTGACTGCTGGTCGTAGAAGTGGATCTGCAATCACACATTACAATCGCTCCACATTTTAAAATCTCTATTCCTACAGCAACATTTCTTCTGTACACTGTGAATGGCTCGATGTAATCATGTATTGTCTTTCTGCAGCCCAGTTAGCACACAACAAAAGCTTTTCCCTGTACCTCTGTCACTTACAATAAACTTAACTGAATTGAATAGCTTTAAGGTGAGAAGGGCAAAGTTTAAAAGAGATATGCAAGGCATATAGTGGGTGCCTGGAATGCACTGCCAGAAATTGTGGCGCAGATACAATAGTGGCATTTAACAGGCTTTTAGATAGGCACATGGATATGCAGGGAATGGATATCATGCGCAGGCAGATGAGGTTAATTTATCTTAGCACCTTGTTTGATATAGACATTGTGGGCCCAAGGGCCTGTGCTGTGCTTTTCTATGTTCCATGTTCTATGTGCTTTCTGTTAACTTGGAGGGGTACTATAATGATGGGAATATTTCTACAATCAGGATATTCATGCCATCTCCAGTAATTCACCTCCGCATTATTTGTCTGCATTATCTGATCATCAGATGCAGGGATGCATGGGTGTTCTATGATATTCTAAATGCTTTGAAAAGAAACAAAATGCGTCATTTTTCAGAAGTCAAAACTGAAACTTTATAAACATCTAAATGTTATCAAAAATTTTTCTCAAAGTATAATGTTTCTTTATTCACTAAATCAGTTTAGAAATCAGTTTGCAAATCTATAATAGAACAAAAACTGACATTTTGACCAAAAACAAACTATGGAAGCATTGCTCTGAATCTGGAGATATGCATTTGTAAACTTCCGTGCCTGTTTTCTGATGGGAGATGGGAGAAGAGGGAGTGATTGGGTTGAGACTGGTCTTTGTTTATGCTGGTGGCCTTGTCAAGGCAGAATGCAGATGGAGTCAATTGAAGGTAGGTTGGCTTGTGTGATGGTCAGGGCTACATCCACAACTACAGTATCTGCACTTTCTGCGTGGAGCTGTTCCCAAACCATGCAGTGATGCATCCCGATAAAATGCTTTCTATGGCGCACCCCAGGATCCTCGGCGGCGGCGGTTGAGCCTCGGCAGCGACGGTGGAGCCTCGGCAGCGATGTGGAGCCTCGGCAGCGATGGTGCTTTGTCAACAGCAGTGGAGCCTCGTCAGCGGTGCGACCTCGTGGGCAATGGAGCCTCGCGGGTCAGTAGGAGCCTCACGGTTCGAACCTCACGGTCGGCGGTTGCTGAGGGACGCGGGGGAACCACAGTGAGGAAGGGAGGGGGAGAAGAATGGAGAACCCGGCATTGGGGGGATCGGCAGAAGGAGGGGGAGGGTGAGGGGAGGGGGGAGAACAAAGGAGGAGCCAGTGGGGGTACTTTGTAACTTTGTCAGTGACATTTATGTGGTGACTATTTCCATACCTTGAGTATGCAAGCAGCAAAGAATCTCACTGTGTCTTGTCACATGTGACAATAAAGTATTCCATTCCATTCCATCTGTAGAATCTTTCAGGAAGTAAATGTTGCCATTTAATATAGACTTTGTTGACAGTGAAGTTTCGGAGGCAGGATGGGGGAACAGAAAGAGCGAGCTGGAAGGAGGACATATTCTACATAAGACACCCAAAATTCGTCCTCCCAATTCAGTAATGAGGTTTCAGGAACAAGGTGATTCTTTGGCCCGAGCCTAAAATGAACCTTACTTTTGGTAGAAGAAGAGATAGACTTTTTTATATACCACTCACAACGCAGACAACCTTAAAAAATATCCCTTTTTTTAACGACTTATTAACTAGTTTTGGAACTGCAATGACTGTTGGGTCATGGCAGCCAATTTGCACACAGCTACTTCACATATTATCTGTGATGATATCTGTATAATAAACCAGAATTTGCTGGACAATGACAGTGCTCAAGATTCCTGCAGGGTCAGTGCTTTCCTTATTTGCTGAAACAAGGAACTGCAGATGCTGGTTTACAAAACAAAATGGCACAAAGTGCTGGAGCAGGCAGATGTGGAGAACATGGCTAGGTGACATTTCGGGTTGGGGGCCGTTTTCAGAGCTGGCTGCTCCTCACAAACTCCACTCTATACATTGGATTTCTCCTCACATGAAGGGTGGTAGAGTGACGCTGATGGCAGAGCTGCTGCCTCGCATTGCCAGGTTCGATCCTAACATGGGGCATTGTCTGTGAGGAGTTTGCATTCTTTCCCTGTGACCTCAGGGTGCTCAAATGTTCAGGTTTCCGGTTTCCGGATTCTTCCTGGTGCTCAAATTTTCTCACACATCCCAAAGATATTCAGGTTAGATTCTACATTTATATCTTGACATTATTTATCAAATCAATTTCAAAGTCAATTCCTGTTATTTGATGTCATAACCTGTGAGCCATATGACAAATGGTTGGAATGATCCTGTGTAGCTACACCCAAACCAGAGATCATAAGGTTTATGAACCATTTTGTGTACACATCGCTGATAAGGCATTCAAGTGCATATTTGAACAATAGGGTAAGCAGCTCAAAGTATCTGTCACGTGGGATTAGCTTTTCTGCTGAAACCCAAGGCTATCTTCTATGGCCTTGAAACATGTTGTGTGAACTCCAGATAGACACAATTGCTGGAGTAACTCAGCGGGTCAGACAACATCTCTGGAGAAAAGGAATAGGTGACATTTTGGGTTGAGACCCTTCTTCAGACTGAGAGTCAGGGGAAAGGGAAACAAGAGATAGATGTAAATGGTGATATGGAGAGAAATAGAAAAAAATAATGAAAGATATGCCAAAAAGCAATGATGATAAAGGAAACAGGCCATTGTTAGCTGTGGGCTAGGTGAAAACTAGTTGAAGACCATGACACTGTCCAGGAAGACATAAACAATGACTAGGGTGGGGGAGGGACGGAGAGAGGGGGGTGCAAGGGTTACTTGAAGTTAGAGAAATCCATCTACGCTTCAAGCTGCCGCTCAAAAGAAGCCAACATAATCAGACTTGTCCCACCCCAGCCATTCCTTCTTTTGCCTGCTCCCATCTGGCAGAATGTACAGAAGCTTTAAAGTGTGCACCACCAGTCACAGAAACAGCTTCTTCCCATCCATTATCTGGCTTTTGAATGGACCTTCCATAAGCTAGGACACTGTTTGATTCACCTCTATCCCATGGAAGATACTGGACTCTGGCTAAGGAACTGATGTGCTAAAATGTGCTACCATGCTGAGAAGTACATTCTGATTTCCTTATCGTCCCTGTTTCTCTATCTGTTGTACCTGAGTTTCATTGATTTAATTTATATATCGTTTATCTGCTCTGTTTGAATTATATGAAAAACATCTCTCACTGTACCTTGGTACATGTTGGAATAACCTAACTTTAAACTAAACTTTAACCTAATTTAGTCTGATTCTGTATGACACATGTATTTGGAGCACTTTTGTCCATTATTCTTTGGCAAGTATTACCCAATTGAATCGACATTCTCCAACTGTGGTTTGCAAACAATGCTATAGAAAGCTCCCTTTATTCCTGTTATCCTGATCTGTACGCCATGGATGGCTTGATCATGATCATGTATAATTTTTCACTGACTGGATAGCGCAAAACCAAAAAGCTTTTCACTGTACCTTGGTACACGTGACAATAATAAACTAAACTAAACTAAACTTTACTTTGGGTATTTCCGTGGTCCACTCTGTTATAGCAACTGTAAGATATATTTATTTTATGATTGGTTCATATTTGTCAAGCAAGAAGAATTTATATTTTGTTGGTAATAAAATAAATGTCCTGCAAGAGGGTTGCAATCAATAACTATCAATTCAGTGAAGTGAGTAATAATTACATCCACTGACATTATTCTTCTACAATGGTCCATCATTAGCAGAAATGCAGCAAAGTCTTACTTCCAGAGATACTAGTGTTAATCCTCATCCATTACCCAGAGTGTTATAACAAACCATCTGTACAGGTCTATTAAAATAAAAATAGAAAATGCTGGAAAATACTCAGCATGTCTGGCAGCATCTGTGAAAAGGGAGAGTTAGCATTTCGGATCCCAGATTTTTCTTCAGAATTAAGAAAGAAAGAACTCTTGTTCATTTATGTGTACGCCTCCTCCATTGTTGGAGTGAGGCTAAATGCAAATTGGAGGAGCAGCATCTCATATTTTGCTTGGGCAGCTTACAACCCAGGGGTATGAATATTGATCTCTCTAACTTCAAGTAATGCCTGGTATTCCTTGTCTCTCCATCCCTCCCCCACCCAAGTCGCACCTGCTTCTCGTTCTCACCCAGCAAACAGCTAACAATGGCCTATTTCCTTTATCATCGTTACATTTTTACCTATCTTTCATTCATTGTTCTGTATCTCTTTACATCATTGTCTATATCTCATGTTTTCCTTTCCCGTGACTTTCAGTCTGAAGAAGGGTCTCGACCCTTCCAGAGATGCTGCCTGTCCCGCTGAGTTACTCCAGCATTGTATGCCTATCTTGTTAATTTATGTTGTAGCAGGGGTGCAGTGGGATGAATAAGAGAGATAAAATGGAAGATTTCTATGATTGTGAGAGGTTGTTTTGGGATTGACTGCAGACGCCATATAGTTGATGGGTTATTAGGGACAATTACAGAGAGGACATGAACAAAAGCTATGAAATTCACACACGACGACATGCTCAGCTGCACAGGAGGTGCTTGTGCCAATGGAGAGAGAAGAATGACCCAACATCATGAATTGGATGACTTGCAGCACAGCTGGTCGGTTCTGAAAGTGGATTGCCAGAAGTTGTGGAATTTGATACTGAGTCTTGAAGCCTGCAACATGGCCAGGCGAATAATCAAGCATTACTACATTAGGTTGTGTTGGCCCTTATTGTAACAGTGCAGGAGGCCACAGAGAGATACACTACATCTTGGGAGACGTAAGAGACTGTTATGAATGCAGGTGCCCTGCAAAGTGACCATCTAATCAGCAATTGGATTACTCCAGTGTAGAGGAATGGCACAGTGGCACTGTGGTGCAGTAGGAGAGTTGCCCCCTTACAGTGCCAGAGATCCAGGTTCAATCCTGATAAAGGGTGCTGTCTGTTCAGAGTTTGTACGTTATCCCTGTGTCCGCCCAGGTTTTCTCCAGGTGATCGGTTTCCTCCCACAAACCAAAGACATACTGGTTTGTAGGTTAATTGAATTCTGAAAATTGCCCCTAACGTGCGGAAGGGCCTGCTTCCACGGGGTATCTCCTAAGTAACGTAAGACACTATGTTCACACCTGGGTGAACTATAGATGAGGCTCTCACCAGGGTCTCCTCTAAATCCCGTAGCTCCGTTCTCACTCCATTCCCCCACTCGTAACAAGGACAGAGTCCCCCTTGTCCTCACCTTTCACCCTACCAGCCGTCACATACAACAGATAATCCTCTGACATTTTCGTCACCTCCAACGGGATCCCACCACTGACCACATCTTCCCATCTCCTCCCCTTTCGGCTTTCCGCAGAGACCGCTCCCTCCATAACTCCGTGGTCAATTCATCCCTTCCCACCCAAACCACCCCCTCCCCTGGTACTTTTCTTTGCAACCGCAGGAAATGCTACACTTGTCACTTTACCTCCCCCCTCGACTCTATCCAAGGACCCAAGCAGTCTTTCCAGGTGAGGCAGAGGTTCACCTACACCTCCTCCAATCTCATCTATTGCATCCGCTGTTCTAGGTACCAACTGCTCTACCTCTGTGAGACCAAGCGCAGGCTTGATGATTGCTTCGCCCAACACCTCTGCTCAGTTTGCATTAACCAACTTGATCCCCCGGTGGCTCAGCACCTCAACTCCCCCTCCCATTCGGAATCTGACCTTTCTGTCCTGTGCCTCCTCCATGGCCAGAGTGAGTCCCACCACAAATTGGAGGAGCAGCACCTCACATTTTATACCCCAGCGATATGAACATTGACTTCTTCAATTTCAGGAAGCCCTTGCTTTCTCCCTCGTTCCCCTCCCCTTCCCAGCTCTCCCACAGCTCACTGTCTCCGCCTCTTCCTTTCTTCTTCCCCCCCCCCCCCAACCTCCACATCAGTCTGAAGAAGGGTCTCGACCCGATATGTCACCTATTCCTTCGCTCCATAGATGATATCTCACCCACTGAGTTTCTCCAGCAATTTTGTCTACCACCAAATACAGTGCAGTCAACTGGAAGATTGCAAATGAATTCCTTCTCAGGTTCACAGTTGTTTTCAAATGTTATGTCAGCCTAAAGCTAAGATTTCTATCTCAGTAGATCTTCGATTATTAGTTGGGATACATGTGGGTAGAGAATACAAGAAGTGGTGGTGGGTAAATGTGAGTACAAAGCGTGGACGTCAGATCCAGCAGTGTGCGTAATCAATGAGTACAGGCTGTCCCCAGATAACAAATGTGTTTTGTTCTTACAAATGTCCTTAGGTTGATTTTATCCATAAATCAGAAAATAGACAACAATCACTCAATATGGTCACAATAGCTCCACAGTTTTGAAATGAATGCCATCGAGATCACAGCAGATTGATAACAAACTACAATTACTATGTGGAGGGGGAGAGAGAGGAAACTAGTTCTACGATTCATAGGAGCGAATGTTTGTCTGTATGCCAGACTTCTGAATTTAATAATATTCTGAGAGTTCTTTCTTTTGTAGGGGTGTCAATAAATCGGGCATCTGTAACCCTGGGATGGCCTGTATATGTGCACATGGATCGTGTATTTGTGAGCATGCCACACAATTTGCATGCCTACAACAGACTGTCAAAATAAGTATTTTGCTCTAGGTTCCATCATGGCAAAGCATTTCCTGGAGACCAGAAGAAAGGCTTCAATGTCACAAGTTCACAAGTGATAGGAGTAGAATTAGACCATTCGGCCCATCGAGTCTACTCCACCTTTCAATCATGGCTGATCTCTGCCACCTAATCCCATTTTCCTGCCTTCTCCACATAACCCTTGACACCCATTCAAACCAAGAACATCTATCTCTGCCTTGGCCTCCACAGCCCTCTGTGGCAATGAGTTCCACAGTTTACCTACTCTCTGGCTAAAACCTTTTAAAAGAGCGGCCTTTACTTCTGAGGCTATGACCTCTGGTCCAAGACTCCCCCACCAGTGCAAACATCTTTTCCGCATCCAATCTATCTATGCCTTTCATTATTCATGTCTTCTTGCAAAATTGTAATGTCCGCAGTAACACATGGGAATCTCTGACCCACGAGTGTTCAAATGGAAGAAGAAACATCCACAAAATCACTGGAGAGTCAGCAATGGAAATAAATGAAGGCTAAACACAATCAAACAGAAGGGACATGTAATATCCCAAACAAACCATCCACTGGCCTCATCAAGCACCTCCTGCCCACTTGTGGCTCCCACGTCAATCTTATCAGCTGTTGTACAACCAGCAGAACTGGAAGAAAATCATGTTTTATGCAGCCTAACAAGAAGAGGAAAAATAAAGTGATGGAGGGCTTCAGATGCATCAGCACCAGATTATTCCTCATGAAATAGAGACACAAGGAACTACAGATGCTTGAATCATGTGGAGCCGTATGGGATCCTTTCAACAACAACAACAAGATCACCCTGGAGAAAGTACAACCCTGAGCAGTTGATTTGTATGTAATGACTACAAGCGCAAATCAAGCGTGAATAATATGCTGGCTTCTTTCAGATGGGATATCCTAGAGCTCCGCAGAATCAGCCTAAGACTTATTGCAATTTACAAGAAGATTCACAAAATCACGCCATCAAATCTCCCGTCATCCCAGAGCACAACTGCCATGAAACAAGCCAGTCCCTGCATCACCAACTCGCTAAATTTCAATAAACTTTGCTGTCAATATTCCCTTTACCCAAGGACGATAAGGGAATGGAATAGGATACCACCCAACACACGTGCTGCTCCCGATGTTAAGTCATTTAAAAAGGGGATTGAGCAACTAGATCTCCTCAATTTGGTCAAAAAGGCCCACTTCAAAATGTAATCACTACTCTACTCACTCCGACCTGCGCGAGATAACCACTGATGAGGTGTTTGCACAGTAATCAACCTGAACCAGAACCAGAGCAAAACATCCAAAGCGCTGGAAGAATTCAACAGGTCAGCTAACATCTGTGGAGGGAATGAACAGGCAATGTTTTGGGTCAGGATCGTTCTTCAGACTGAATTATATTAGTTAGATATCTGTTGGAGGAGAGTCCTGCCCCAAACATCATCTATCCATTCCCTCCACAGATGCTGCCTGACCCACTGTTTAATTCCTCGTGTAACACCAGTCTGGTGCTAAAGTGAGACTTGAGTTATGAATTTAAAAATGCCAGCACTTTAGCAGTTGTTAACATATTTGGAAAAATGCCTGAATAATGCCAAATGCACAGAATGAAGTTGATGTTGTCATATAACAGGGACTGAGAATAAATGAACAGAAAGTATCATTGCACTTTTGGTTCTTTAGTGATACAGTAGATCACTCATTTCATGAAATCCAAACATCAGTCCAAAACCAAAACCAAAAGTATAATTCTTAAATGTCTATAAGCTTGTAAATACAAGTTATGTATTTCATATTAGTTAATTGTAAATAGCAGAAATATGAAATCAATTACATATGATATTTTTGCCTGTCCGATTCTGTAACCAACCATTTCATTTTTTATTTCAAAAATGCAAACGTTTCTTCAACAATCAATTGAATTTGTAGTTTTTTCCTTTCCAAATGAAGAATTTTTCAATATTTGAAGGTACTTATCTCCAAGTATCCTCATCAATGAAAGAAGTGAATTTGATTTGCCTTACAACTTGTAGGTTTCAAGGACTGCTGTTCTAACAGATGTAGTTAATGTGAAATTTCTTCCAAAATAACTATTGTTATATTTTCAAGCATGCATTAATTTATCAAGCTAGTTAAATATGCAATGGAAGTGACATCCATCTAATAGATTAGGGGCAGCCAGGGGCGGGTGCATATATTTCCAAGAAAGTCTTTGCATAGGAAGAAAATTATTGATTTAATGGAATAATTAAATAGAAATGGAATGATTATCTGTCCTTCGAAGAAACTAATTTTGCATGAATAATAACAGACAAGCTTTGTCCACTAACGTGCAACTTGAATTTGTTCAAGGTAATAGTTACATTTGGAGTTACAGTGGAATAGTGCCAGTACTTCTCTGCTGAACTACACGAATTGTCTACCTAATTTCCAGATATTCCATGATTATTGGAGTAATTATGGATTTTGTGTACTATCACGAAGGTTGTAATATTTGTTGAAAGCATGACTGGGTATGAAAGGCATTGAGATTAGTTTAGTTTAGTCTAGTTTAGTTTGGAGATGGAGTGTGGAAATGGGCCTTTCAGTTCACCGAGTCTAAGCCGACCATTGTTCACCCATTCATGCTAGTTCTATGTTTTCCCACTTTCTTATTCACTCACCACACCAGGGGCAATTTGCAGTGGTCAATTAGCATGGTAGTCTTTGAGATGTGGGGGGAAACTAGAGCATGCAGAGGAAACCCACGCGGTAACAGCAAGAACATGCAAAAGCCACACACACACACTGACATTGGCTTGAGTGTAATCATGTATTTCCGCTGGCTGGTTAGTAGACAACAAAACCTTTTTACAGTACCTAGGTACACGTGACAATAAACTAAACTGAACTGAACAGTACCTGAGGTCAGGATCGAACCTGGGTCTCTGACACTGTGGGGTAGCGGCTCTACCTGCTGCACCACTATGCTGCTCAAACCTAGACGATTGCTGCTGCCTGAAAATGTAACAATATTTTTCATGCTTTCATCCATCTGAAGGGGGCTGCACCATTCAAAGTTAAATACTTTCACACTCAGAAGTGCTGTGCGTCCAGGCCTTGTTTTACAGTTGCAGGAGAAAGTTAGTCCTGTTTCTGTCTCTCCGTGGAGTCCATTGATGGGAGGCAGTCTTGCAGGGAATGTCCAGCATTACACATCGGATCCATCTCTGATCCCATAGCTGCATTCCCTGATGCTGGAACTGCAAGTTTTAAGGAAAGTGGAAATTAACTAATATTTTCATAATTTATATTGCTTTTATTTAATTTTCTAATTTCTTCTTACTGTTTTTATATTTATTTATGATTTTATTCTTTAATGTTTCAATACAATTGTAAATTTCATATTATTAATTATTTTGTTCAATTTTAATGACTCTTAAATGCCTTTCAATGTCACTCATTCCAAATAAATATACATTAAATTAAATTGCTGCTTTAATAAAATGAAATGTCTGCTCCCAGCTCTGCTTTCTTTTGAATCTGCCAGGGATTTCAGTAGCAGCACGTCTGCCATATGCCACCAAAGGGCCAGTTGCCAAGTGGGGACTGAGTCAATCCTCCACATCCAGCCCAGGTGAGTGTGGGAATGCAAAGATTATAGGTTATGAGTCAGAATGACTGGTATGGTCACGCACTAACCTGAGCCTTCTTATTACAATATTATAAGACTACAATCAGGCTTTGCGTCTTTGAGAAATTGGAAGCTTTAGTAACATGAGGATCATAAATAGTATATCTATAGAATTATTTTATATATTTTATAGAATTGCTCCAGCATTTTGTTTCTTTCCTTTGTAAACCTATATACATATATATAGATAGGTTTACAAAGGAAAGAAACAGTAATTACGGAGGTCAGGTACCATCACTGGAAAGCATGGCATGCCATTTCAGTTCAGGACCCTTCTTTGTTCTAAAGAGCCTTTGTTACGGACCTACTTGGGTCTGAAGAAGTGTCCTGACCCAAATCGTCACCTACCCATGTTCTCCAGGGATGCTGCCAGACCCATCGAGCTACTCCAGCATTTTGTGTCTTTCCTTATAAATAATGCAGCTAGGTTAGCTGTAATGCCCTGTATGAAATCCTTTAAGAATCTTATCCCCATCTGATGGGGCACAGTATCTATTCTTCATTTTTATGGCTACAATGAAAAAGGTGCATCATAAAATGCAATGCTGAGATTTAATACGTAGTTGATGGCTTGTAGCTAAGTGTTTGCTTTAGTCCCTTGATCTGCAAGTTCAGAGTAAGGGTTTGCACTGTAATTCTTCGACTGTGTCTCACTGTTTCCCATACCAGATTCTCCGCTTTGTCATCTGATTCACACTGGAAGGGTTCAGATGATTGAATTTCATAGAACATTAGTGCACGGTCCATTACCTTGCTGTAATGCAGATATTTAAAGCCTCCTTATTGCAGACAGCACTAGTTAGAGGTTAATATATAGTTGGTCACTCAGTTTGCGTTGTCACAATGTAATCACGTTGCTTCATTTATCTAGATTGGCAGGCAGCAACAGGTTTCACACTGATGACAATCTCCATCATATTTTGTGGTACTATAATTCATTAAATAGGATTTAGTCAGAATGTACTGGTGACCTCCAGTATGGGCCCCCATTAAGTGCACCATCAGCAGCAGCAAAGTTTACAGCCTTGCCCTCGTCATCCTTCTTGGTTTCTTCTTAAAATTCCCCAAACAATAGATCAGATCAAATCTCTGCAGTCCTTCCACAACTAATCTAGAATTGTGTGGTACAATTAAACAGCTAATAGGGGGATGAACCTCCAAGGATATGATGCAATAATGCAATTGCCAAAGTCAAGACAGAAGCATTTGCAGCCACATTCAACAAGATGAGTTCAGCAGCTGATCCTTCTCAATTTCCAGTTGAGATCCACACCATCACAGAGGTCAGTCATAAGTTCATGTTCATAAGTTCTAGGAGCAGAATTAGGACATTTGAACCATTACCTCTACTCTGCCATTCAATCATGGCTGAACTATCTCTCCATCCTAACCCCACTCTCCTCCCCATAACCCCTGACACCTGTATTAATCAAGAATCTATCTATTTTTGCCTTAAAAATATCTATTGACTTGGCCTCCACAGCCATCTATGGCAATGAATTACAGGGAGTTACCACCCTCTGACTAAAGACATTCCTCCTCATCAGCCAATTTGATACATGCAGGATAATGTCATGACATGGCTGAGAAAACTCAATGCAGCAATGAATCTAATCAACTCTTCAAATGTAGTCCCAGTTCTAGCACCTATCCAGTTTCTTCCCAGCTGTTGGCAAGCAATTGAACCTACCTATCACTATCTGGAGAGTGGTCCCGAGTTAGCATCTAGCTCATTGGAGACCCTCAGACTATCTTTAAACTGACTTTACAGGACATTATCTTACACAAAACATTATTCCCTTTATCCTCTTTATCCTCTAGCCATACACTGTGGACGGTTTGTTTGTAATCATGTATTTTCACTGACTGGATTTTCACTGTACCTCACTACATATAATAATAAATTAAACTAAACTATGTTGAAAATTGACTAGCTACATCAGGTCCACAGAAAGCAGGACAGATTCATTCTAAGTAAATAATGTCCAATCAGTCTTCTCTTAGCAGTTAACAAAGTGATGTAAGGTGATGTTACTGGAACTGTTAACAACACCTCTTTACCTGAGCCCAATATGGGTTTTGTCAGGATCAAATCTCACCACACGTTTGATCAAAAACTAGAGCAAAGAGCTGAATTCCATTAGTGCAGCCAATGATGCGGTCTATGCCTTCATGCAGTAAGACCCAGGCAACATTCAAGCATGGGTTGATAAACGGCAAGAAAATGGCAAAATGACAATTCGACCTGAAGGATGTAGTTAAAAAAACAATTGTCCATTAGGCCACTCTCCTGCATTATCTAGGTGAGCGGTGAGTGACTCCAGTCCCACGCTCTGTCAGGAGAGCGCCGGGCTGCAGACTGTAACAATCATTTGAGTATAAGAGCAAGGTGGTTCTACTGCAGTTGTAAAGGCCCTGGTAAGACCGGTACCCGGATGGAGCGTCGAAGGTCGAGAAGCCAAAGCGAAGAAGTGGAAGCCAAGATCCCACACGGAAATGACAGAGAAAAGCCAAATAACCGAACGGACACGACGCCGAAAAGGCAAATAACCGAACGGGTGCAACATAGCAGTTCAATATTTTACATGAGTGTTGCACAAATGTATTGGTTTTAAAAAGAGTCTGCTTTTACCCTCTTCAGTAAAAGTGGGATAGGGACTGGCCTTCCAGTTATTACTTCCCTCAGCCTTCCATGCCAGGCAAGTCTGCTCAGTCATTTGAATTGATTGAAAGATACAGCTTGGAAACAGGCACCTAGGCCCATTGAGTCCAGACCGAGCATAGACCACCCTTTCACGCTAGTTTTAAGTAATCCCACTTGCATCCACCCATTACACACTTGGGAAAATTTAGAGAGGCCAATTAACCTACAAACCCATAGGTCTTCGAAACATGGGAGGAAAGCGAAGCATTCAGAGGAAACCCACACTGTCACTGGAAGTACAAACTCCACATAGAGATCAGGATCAAACCCAGACCTCTGCCACTGTGAGGCAGCAGCTCTACCAGCTGTGCCACTGCTGTGCCCATTTTCCTATCCAATCTCCTCTTACACACTGCTGAAGCCATGCAGAATGCTAACTTCCACTCAATTGAGAGTGTGATGATATATATGATCAAGATTTGTTTCCTTCATTCCAAGTCTCCGTCAAAGACAAGAGAAATGCAGGTCAGACTCTAACATTAACAGCAGGGTTTGTCAGATTAATGACAGCATCATATCACGTTAAGCTGTCATTCCATGAGATGAGTGAACAAGAAAAAGAGCACAACAGGAAGAGAAATAGATAAGGCAAATATCCATAAATTCTGCTCGCACAGGAGAACCACTTAAGATTTTGTTTCACAGGAATACAGTACACATTAGTATAGATAAAAAAAAAACAGCGGAAAGTACATTATAAATCATTGATATCACGACCCAACAATAAAAACTCAATCAAAGCAGCACTGAAGGTTACCTTCGCTGCCTGAGAATTACCTGTCTCCATAAATCCATGCACAGTTATGCCAAAATGCTCACCAAACATGAAGCAGAGGATGGATCCATACTGTTACGATGATTCTGCATTGCCATTCACTGTGGACAATTGGCTGCTCCAAGTCTAATGATTAATCACTGCCACATTGTAGATCCAAGAGATACCTGACCCAAACCAAATAGGAGCAAGTGAAACATTGTGTCCATGTCAACCTTCAAGTCCTATCTATATTAATCCCTCCTTAGTTTATTTAGTTTAGAGATACAGAGTGGAAACAGGCCCTTCGTCCACCCAGTCCACACCGACCAGCAATCCCTGTACACTAGTTCTATCCTACACACTAGGGACAAATTACAGAAGCTAATTAACCTACAAACCTGCATGACTTTGGAATGTGGAGGAAACCAGAGCACCCGGAGAAAACCCATGTTCGCAGGGAGAAAACTTGGTCACAGGGAGAATGTACAAAATCCATACAGACAGCACCTGTCGAACACGGGTCTGAAAGCGACAACTCACCCCCTGTGCTGCCCCTATCATCACATGGTCCACAACATGCTGCACCTTGATGATTCAAGTCCTCTTTAAATGTTATTCAAATGCTTTTTAAATGTTGTGAGAGTATGTGTCTACACCATACACACTGAACAATCCAGATTTCAACCACCATCCGGTGAAAGAATTCACGTGAATTATCATGCAGCTAATAAAATTATACTGAAAGATGGTAATCAGGCTTCTTGAAATCATAAAATTACAACAGAGCAATGCATTTGTACGTTCTTTACATGTTCATCTGAAAGCTTCTGAAAAATTCTTCTGCATATAACAAAGTAACCAATCTATTCTGTGAATTATTGATTATAATGTTTGAAAGTAGCAATCGTATGTCATGTAAAATAATGGCCAGGCATTTTTGGTCAATTAATTTCGTTCAGAGTAAATCCGCTAATATTCACCTATTTAAATAAAAGTAAGTCCAGGACTTCCACACTTGCTTAGTCAAGCACAAAAGCTAAGGAGCAGTAACCAATTCAGACACTCTTATTTAAAGACTCTTATTTAAAACATACTTGAACAGATACATGATAGGAAAGGTTCAGATGAATATGAGCCAAAGATGGGTAAATGGGACTAGTTTTGATGGAGTATCTTAGTAGGTATGAACGAGTTGTCCAAAGGGCCTGTGTTTACGTGCTGTATGACTCAATGACTCTTATGCCAGTGTGATCTTAGCTTCAGCTCCACTTTCTTTCCTATTCCCAACAAGCCATGACTCTTCAACAAAGACCCACTTAAACTTGCATGGATGAGGTTGTCAAACCTTTTGAGAGCTTCATGATTTGAATTTGTTACAGGAAAGTTCTGGTGGAGATAGAAAAAATGCAGAAGAAATTCACCAGGATGTTTCCTGGAAGTTGCAGTTAAAAGGTCAGATGAGTTAATTTCACTGGAAGATAGAAGGCTGTGGGGTGACTTTATACAATTATGAGGGCCATGGAAGGGATAGAGTATCATAATCATTTTCCCATGATAATGGAGTCTACAGCTGTAGGACATTGATTGAAGGTGGAGATAGACTCAAAATGCTGGAGTAACTCAGTGGGACGGGCAGCATCTCTGGAGAGAAGGAATGGGTGACGTTTTGGGTTGCGACCCGTCTTCAGATTTAAGGTGAGCAGGTAGAAATTCAAAAGAGATACATTTTCAGTCAGAGGGTGGAGAATTTCTAGAATGATCTGTCAGATGAGAAAGTGGAGCCATATACAATTACATCCTTTAAAAGGTGCGTGGACTGGGCCTTAGATAGGAAAGGCATTAGCATAACCATCACAGACAGTCAGCATCGATGAGGTGGGTCGAGAGGGCCCATTTCTATGCTGTATATTTCTATGTTTCTATGAGTTCGGAACACTGAGATGATAGTGATGTTAGATGCTCTCAGCCCCATTGAGAGGACAACGCTGGCCCTCGACGGAGCAGCCAGCATACCAACAATGGAGCTGAAGTGGCAGAAGGTCACGTCATCCACACATGTAATCTCCCTTCTCATATTCTACACATGCCCATTCCAATGTGAAGAAGTAGCCATGCACTGCATTCCAATGATGAAAATGCCTGTGCTTTATTTAGTTTAGAGTTTTGAGACACAGCATAGAAACAGACTCTCCTGCCCACATAGTCCTACCCGACTATGAAGCACCCCTACACTCCGGTTCTACGGTATTCCACTTTCTCATCCGCTCCCCATAAACTAGGGGCAATTTACAGAAGCCGATTAACCTACAAACCTGCACGTCTTTGGGATGTGGGAGAAAAACAGAGTGCCCAGAGGAAACCCACATAGTCGTAGGGAGAACATGCAAACTCCAAACAGACAGCACTTGAGGTCATGATCGAACACGGGTCTCTGGTGCTGTGAAGTTGCAGCTCTGCCAGCAGGAAATGCTGTATCAGGCAGTATTTATGGAAACTGAAACAGCATGCTTTTATTTAAAAAATATTTATTATTCTGAATGTTATTTTAGTTTTTAATTATTTGAATTTATTTTAATAGATGTTAAATGTTTCTGTCAGAGATGTTAAAATACTACTGGGGCAAACATGGGGGAGGGCTTGAGAATATCACTGCCCACTAACCCGCCACTTGAAACCCAACTGTGTTATGCCTATGCTAATTCCTCTAATTCAGCTTGCTTTCATTACAAATTCACAGTTTACACGGTAATACATTAATCAAAACTGTTATTCATGCAGTTTGCAAACATCGACCATCAAATTATAACATTGTCAACCGTAACCATGAGGCATTTGAGCCCTCGTGCTGACCAGCGTTCACAGAAAGCCTCCAAAGTCCCCATCAAGCTGAAGTGGCAGAAGATCACATCATCCCCACGTGTAATCTTTCTTCTCATATTCTAAAAATGCCCATTCTAATGTAAAAAAGTAGCAATGCACTACTTTCCGATGATGTAAAGGCCTAAATGCTTTATTTAGTTTAGAGTTTAGAGATGCAGCGTGGAAACAGGTTCTTCGGGCCACGGAGTCCATGCCGACCATCGATCACCCCTTCACACTAGTTCCATGGTAATTCTTTTTTTCTCATCCACTCCCCACACACTAGCGGCAATTTACAAATCCCAAATAACCTACAAACTTGCAACGTACTCCATCACAACGTACACAACGTACACAAGGGCACAGGACGTAAGGCCCTTTCTCTGTTAGATACTTGTACAGTCAGCTTGTCCAGCCACTCACATTCAGTAAAGGGAACTGTGACTGTTTGACTGGAACCCAGGCAGTGACTCTGGACAGAGAAATGTTCCCACCATAACCCATCCTTCTATTTTAAATTTCTCTCCTTTTGTTAAAACAATCTAAGATAATTTTAACAAGAATGGAAAAATTATCAAGATTCGGGTCATTTGCTATGACAAAACATTGAAACACTATCCCATCTTTTTCTTTAAAAAGTGCAACTTCATTGATATCCTCTAGTTCTGGATCAAACATTCAAACCTTACAAGATGTGTTGATAACAGTCGCATTTTCCAAAATAACATGTCTCTTTGAAGTAGACAAAACTAAACTTGGACTTGTTATTTTTGTTACCTCATGTTTTCCAAACTACTCATCTGCAAATACTGACTTATCATTAGCCTTCTGTTGCCCTTTCAGGAACAGCAAAGCAGGAATTTTCAGTTCACTGACAGCCTGCATGAGGCTGATCAAAAAGAATGCAGAATATATCTGGCCTTTGTTGGCTTATTTATCAATGTTCACTAGACTACCTCCAAGCAATGGGAATAGTTATAGTTAAACATGTGTTTATTAGAATATGTCTCTTGCAACCTTTCAGATTTGATCAAAGAACACACAACAGAATTATGCAGCCAAAAAAACAGTTGGCTGATGATCCAAAAAAAACAAAACAAATACATATAAAGACAAATTCCATTCATCACTGGGCAATAAGAACACACAGTTCAGGATGTTGTACATTGACTAAATCTCGGAATACAACATCATCACCCCCCTTCCCCCCCTAACCTGTTATCAAACTAGTGGAGGAACAGAGACAGTCAGAGTATGGTACAGAAGAAGGAGAAATACAGAGATCCGCAAATCTCTCTTTGTCAACACCTGACCTCAGCAACTATGAACTTCAGTGGATTGTGTCTTTGGTCGCACTACAGACTTAGGTTTTTGGACTAATACAATTGCGTTGTATTACAGTTATTAATTGTTATTATTATTATATATTATCTGTGTGTTGTGTTTACAGCCCTATTAAGCTGCAGCAAATAAGATTTTCAATATTCTGTTGTTGGTAATATGACAATTAATCACTCTAGACAAGACTCTCTTGACTCTTCTGAGTTTATACACTTGGTGCTTCAGAAATATATTATGGAGATCATTAATAGGTAAATGTTTTAAAGTCACTACTATGATCCACTTTGCTTGCAGTGAATTGTGCATGCAATATAACATTTCACTTCACTTTATTATATATGACCATCATAAAAATAAAGAGACATGGTGCAGCATATTATCCCGAGGATGTATATCCAGTATAATGTACAAGGCTATTGAACAAACAATGTGCACATTAATATTGTTTTTGGTGCTGAAACTGAGCTATTCTGCTTCACTAAAAAAATGTATGGATTAATTTTTGAATATCTTTGGACACTGGTTCATTACTGGTTAATTTAACAAGTCCCTATGAGGAAGTAAATTTAATTTATATCCTTTCTCTACTGCAGACTTCTTTAAATTCTGCGGACTTTTACTTTTTGTGACAAATTATTTTCTCACATCACAGACGATATGTAAATTTTATTTTCCAACAGTGCTGAGCTTGCTTCACAAAATATGTAATAGTTGTACATTTACTAACACTTGAATGGGTATGGAAGTGTGGAATGACTAATTTTCACGATTCTATACCTAAAGGATCCAATTGCTCTCTTATTTCTGTGCTGGTGGGAAGCTATTTCTACTTCATAATAAATGTTGGACAGAGGTCTTAACCCAGGAACATAGTGCTGTGATACTATGGCATAAATGTCATTGTTCTCATGTCACCTTTTTAGATGACTGTGCAAAAATTGCTTTTATTGTATTTACGGGTTTAGATTGCCTGTATATTCATATAGTCAAGTCAAGTCAAGTCAAGAGAGTTTTTATTGTTTTAATTATTTGAATTTATTATAATAGATGTTAAATGTTTCTGTCAGAGATGTTAAAATACCACTGGGGCAAACTTGGGGGAGGGCATGAGAATACCACTGCCCACTAACCTAGAAACAAAGAACTGCACATATTCAATCACCAAGAAAATACACATAACGCTGGAGTAACTCAGCAGGCCAGGCAGCATCCCTGGAGTACATGGATAGGTGACGTTTCGGGTTGCGAGCCTTCTTCAGTCTGAAGAAGGGTCCCAACCCGAAACATCATCTATCACGATGTTCTCCAGGGATGCTGCGTGACCTGCTGAATTATTCCAGCGTTTTGTATCTTTCCATATTCATCTTCATGCAACATTTTAATATATGCATACACAGATAGAAACAATCGGAGCAGGGGAAACAGGTAGGGTTGAAGAGCAGAGTACCTGAGTGAGCCTCTCGTGTGAGCTTGAATATATAATGTAGTGCCTCGTGCAATGTGCCTGAGAATGATCTTGTATAGATGGCTGAGAAGTTGAAGTGAAATGTAACTATAACCATATAACAATTATTACAGCACGGAAACAGGCCTTCTCGGCCCTTCCAGTCCGTGCCGACCATTTGTTTTCCCCTAGTCCCATCTACCTGCACTCAGACCATACCCCTCCATTCCCTTCACGTCCATATACCTATCCACTTTACTCTTAAATGTTAAAATCGATCCTGCCTCCACCACTTCTGCTGGAAGCTGATTCCACACAGCCACCACCCTCTGAGTAAAGAAGTTCCCCCTCAACCCCAAAACCTCTGTCCCTTAATTCTCATGTCATGCCCTCTTGTTTGAATCTTCCCTACCCTCAATGGGAAAAACGTATCCACGTCAACTCTGTCTATCCCTTTCATCATTTTAAAGACCTCAATCAAGTCCCCCCTTAACCTTCTGCGCTCCAAAGAATAAAGACCTAACTTGTTCAACCTTTCTCTGTAACATAGTTGCTGGAACCCTGGCAACATTCTAGTAAATCTCCTCTGTACTCTCTCTATAGAACTGCTGCATAGAAGTCAATAGACGAGTAGCTAAAGCTCACTAAGAGTATGGTTTCTCCATAGTTCCTTCAATCAGAACTTGATTTAAAAAATATATATATATTTTTGGCTCCGTTTGTATATTATTTTGTTTTTCTCATTAGCATTTGACTAAGTGGGTTATTTTTAATTATGAGATCAAAAAAGAGGTTCAGAGGTGCATCATGTTTTGGTCTCGAGAAAGCACAACTTGATCAAAATTTGTAATAAAAAACAATTATGTTCAACCTTGATCTAAGTATATCTCTGAGAAACAATCTTCATTTTGTTTCATGTAACGGCAAATGTAAATGGTTGCAAGGTTTGAAGTACGGATGTTCACTGACAATTCCATCACGCTCCTGACTTGAGCCTTGTAGATGGTAAACAATCGTTAAAATAAACGGGTTAATGTTTAAATAATTCAACTGACCTTTTTCCTCCTCCTCACCAGCCCAGCAAAACCCATTCAAATAAATGGGGCCTCCAAGCTGGCTGCTGTACGATCTGAGAGGCGGATTCCCTAGCGTAATGATGGAAAATCCCAGAGAACCAGGGCCCTGCCAGTTATTTTTCAAGACGAGCCCAGTGATGGAGTGGAGTGGTCAATCAGTACATACTGGATGTACAGCAGGTACTTTTATGTCAGGCAGTTTATTACCCATAAGAGGCTGAATGGTAGCTTTTCCCTTCCAAACCATGGGGGAGCAGGAGCAATATAAATCATTTTTAAAACAATTATTATTTATTCACAGGGGAAACAAAAGGCTGGAGAAACTCAGCGGGTGCAGCAGCATCTAAGGAACGAAGGGGATAGGCAATGTTTCGGGCCGAAACCCTTCTTCAGACATTTATTCACATGTGTTTTAAAGGATTCTCGTTAATATAATAGAATTATTTGTATTCTAAATTATGGGCCCCCAGTGTCCTGCTACAAATTTACAATAATTTCCCTACGCTGGTAAACTACTGACCAATGGGTGCAGCGGTAGAGCTGCTATCTCACAGCACCAGAGACCCAGGTGCGATCCTGACTGCAGGTGCTACCTGTGTATGGTTTGTACATTCTCACAGCGACAGCGTGGCTTTTCCCCAGGTGCTCCGATTTCCTCCCACACCAAAGACGTACAGGTTTGTAGGTCCATTGGTTTTGGTAAAATTGTCTCTAGTATGTAGGACAGTGTTAGTGTATGGGGTGATTGCTGGTCAGCACGGAATCAGTGAGCCGAAGGGCCTGTTTCTGTGCTGTATCTCGAAACTCCAAACTCTAAAATCTCATTATGGGAGTTGTTGGCCTGAGGCCTGAATAAGGTCGTAAGAATAAAGACTTGGGCAGAGAAAGAGGAAAAACAAAGGATGTCAATTTTTGTTTATTCAAGGAATATGGACTTTAAGTGCTAAGCCAACACTTAATTTTTCAATTTAAAAAATAAAGGTATATCTTATTCCCCGGTAGAGGTTGTGAATTTCGAAGGTCCTTACTAATAAGCCTTAGTGAGTTGCTGCTGTGAGTAATTGTGTATTGGGTGTCTATCAAAAGGGTGGTATGTCCAGCATTGTGTTGGGTGTTGTTGAAGCTGCACTCCTTCAGGCAAGTGGAGAATTTAGAGATACATAGAAACATAGAAACATAGAAAATAGGTGCAGGAGTAGGCCATTCGGCCCTTCGAGCCTGCACCGCCATTCAATATGATCACAGCTGATCATCCAACTCCGCATCCCGTACCTGCCTTCTCTCGATACCCCCTAATCCCCTTAGCCACAAGGGCCACATCTAACTCCCTCTTAAATATAGCCAATGAACTGGCCTCAATTACCTTCTGTGGCAAAGGATTCCAGAGATTCACAACTCTCTGTGTGAAAAATGTTTTTCGCATCTTGGTCCTAAAAGAGTTCCCCCTTATCCTTAAACTGTGACCCCTTGTTCTGGACTTCCCCAACATCGGGAACAATCTTCCTGCATCTAGCCTGTCCAACCCCTTAAGAATTTTGTACGTTTCTATAAGATCCCCCCTCAATCTTCTAAATTCTAGCGAGTACATGCCGAGTCTATCCAGTATTTCTTCATATGAAAGTCCTGACATCCCAGGAATCAATCTGGTGAACCTTCTCTGTACTCCCTCTATGGCAAGAATGTCTTTCCTCAGTGTGGAAACAGGCTCTTTGGCCCACCAATGCCAACCATGCCAACCAATGTTCACCCATGCATTAGTTCTATCTTACACAATTTATAGAAGCCAATTAACCTACAAACCTGCAGGACTTTGGAATGTGGGAAGAAACCAGAGCACCCGGAGAAAACCCATGCAATCACAGGGAAAACGTTCAAACTCCATACAGACAGCATCGGTAGTCAGGATCAAACCCGGGTCTGGATTCCGAGATCACCTCTGCACATCAATGCTGTTAAGTGTCTTGCCATGAATTGTACATTTTCCCCTTACATTATGCATTGTGTGCCATTGACAAACATGATCAGGGCTGTAGATTGTGTCCTTTATCAGCTACTCAGTTTCATCAGCCTTCATTAGGCTGCCCAACCAAGTCCTCAGCTTGGTCTCCTTAAGTACATTTGCCTATGATCTGCCACTCAAGAGAGTTGGCACCTGAGCTCTCCTTACTCTTTAAGTCCAGCAATTCACCACAGGCAATTCCATCGCTGAATTAACCACTATCACAATCAAAGTGCTGGTATCAGGATAGATACAAAAAGCTGGAATAACTCAGGAGGTCAGACAGCATCTCTGGAGAAAGGAATAGGTGACATTTTGGGGAGAGACTCTTCAGGAGTTGTATTCATGATAGGATGCCTTCATATTTGCTCTCTTGTTACTGAATTACCGGATTACTTGGTTGGACTTCTTAGCTCGCCAAAAAACAAGGTACAAAGAAAGTGGTATAGTAAGGGAGAGAGACACCCTGTTTTCCCATTTTTGTTTCAGTGTGTGAAAGAAAGGTTATTCAGGACTTCCCTGGAGGAACTATGGATACAGGGCCGGCCTTAAGCCAATTGGACCAATTGCTCCCAAATGGGCCCCGCGCCTAAGTGGGACCCGCGCTAGAGTAATCTACTCTCGGCACGTCAAGTACACACAGCACATTGCAATATATATGTATATATGTATCCATCTAGAGGCTAGCAATAAGACACACACCCAGGTCTGATCAACCTGAAGTGGGCCTGCCTCGACTGAGGGTGTCTTGTGATAAAAGGCAGAAACACCCAGTGACGTTGAGGCACACAACTGAAGATGTGTCTGATTGTTAGCAAAATTCACCTGGTTCATACCCAAGATTGTCAATTGTAGTGAAATCTTAGGGATTGTAACATCCAGTCCTACTAATCAATCTAACACCACATTGCAGGTTCTATAGAGATTTCTGTGGTTTTGGTAAATATGAGTAAAAGATTAAAGATGAGTAAAAGTCCCACTTAGGAAACCTGAACAGAAACCTCTGGTGACCTTGCGCCCCACCCAGGCTTTCCATGAGTCGCCAGAGGTTTTGGTCACTCGCCTGGAAAGCCTCGACCAAAGCGTGAGCAGCATCTACCGACCAAAGATCCTACAGGATCTTTGCTACCGACCGCACACACACACACAAACACATCGCGAAGGTGGGGGCCATGGACAGTGGAGGAGCGCTGTCTGTGCGATGAAGAGGAAGGTAAACGGCTGCCACAGAGCATGGTAAGTCCTTTAGAGAGCGTGGGAGGGGGGGGAATAGAAGGGGAGAGAAGGAGAGAGAAGGGGAGAGAGAAGCAGAAGAGAAGGGGAGACAAGGGGGAGAGAAGGGGGCAGAAGGGGAGAGAAGGGGGGTAGAAGGAGTGGAGACAGTTTTAAGAAGTTTAATAAATTTTAGCGGTCATTTTACCTTCCGACGTGTCTTCTAGGTCCTGAAAACTCTAATGAGCCAATCAAAATGGCCGTCAGCTAAGGAGATTGCCTTTGACTGCCTGTAAGTAAATGGCAACCCCACTCCACTGGCTTCGACCAAACGGCAACCTATTTTTCGTCGCGGCCAGTTTTGATTTCTTTGAAATAATCGAAGGAACATAGAAGAAGCCTCGACCAAGCGAAAACCACTTCTGACCATTAGGGAGAGTGACCAAAACTGCCGGGAACCACATGGAAACCTTGGGTGGGGCACAAGGTCACCAGAAGTTTCCGTTCAGGTTTCCTAAGTGGGACAGGGTCATTAGGGACATCGGCTGAACATATATGAGTGGCAGTAAGAAGCCAAGGCAAAGAAGACCGAAGCAGAAAAGGAGAAAGGTGCATTAGATAAGTATTTCAGCAAAACTATCTCAGAAAATGCAGAAGAGCAAGTGGAGCCACAACACAGTGAAGATGATGACACCGAAGGAAGCCTTCGGTGTCATCATCAGTCTTCTGGGGAGGAGGCAGGCACGGGTTATTGATTGGGGACGATCAGCCATGATCGCAATGAATGGCGGTGCTGGCTCGAAGGGCCGAATGGCCTCCTCCTGCACCTATTTTCTATGTTTTCTATGTTTCTAAGAAGCCAGTCTGAAGAAGTTATGTAAGACAATCAAAGTGGGAATTTATTTACTGAAAGTGAGATCGGCCATTTCAAAAGTGTTGAATTTGACAAACAAGGAAACTCGCCTGTAGACATGACTGCTGGTGCCTCTGAGTCAAGGGAGAACGAAATTCAAAA
This sequence comes from Okamejei kenojei, assembly GCA_035221665.1. Lineage (NCBI taxonomy): Eukaryota > Metazoa > Chordata > Chondrichthyes > Rajiformes > Rajidae > Okamejei > Okamejei kenojei. Next base: position 122,336,946 of record CM069131.1, read on the forward strand.
TCTGCCTGTATTGTAGGATTAACAGATGATCCTGCAATATGGCCAGAAATGATGTCAGAGTGTCAGGGACTATTTAGTGAGAAAAGGATCACCGACAAATATATTAGAACTTTTCCCCAAGAATGAGAGTGGATCACATTTTTCAAAATTTCACTGCAAAGGAAAACTGCCAAATTGTAGATCGTGCATGGCCAATATACTTTGTATCAAGTGATAACATCTTCTATCACTACTGCAAGCTTTTTGATAATAACACAGCAAGTGCGACTTCCGGTGGCGTCAATGGTGGGGTGAGAGATGTCGCCGTTTTGCTCTGCTCCTGAAGAATGTTTTAATTTGCTAAAATATGAGTTGGAAGACGGGGGAGTTCTGAAAATAACTACTGGAGCTGCTATTTAATTGTGTATTATCAGAATCCTGCTGATAACAGAGAATAATTGCAGTTTTAAATGAAAAACCACAAACCTCGCCAGAAGCCTGCAAAAGCCGCTTCAAGACCTGCTACAAGAGCCTACTTGAAAAAACTTGAAAAGACTCCTCAATCCCCTCAAATATCAGCTGGAAGTTCAGAAGAAGAAGTTGATTCCCGAAATCCTTCTACAGAATTGACTTTAATGGAGGAACACAGGGAACAAATGGAACATCTGGAAAAGTCAGTATTAGCTTCAGTCACTTCAAGTTATTTCTAAAGCGATACGAGAGGGGAATGTCGAGCTGGACAAAAGCATCTCTGAAAATATTAAACAAGGTAATGATAAGCTGATGGGGAAAATTGATGACTTAACCAAACGTGTGGTCGAGGTTGAGGAGGATTTAAACAAAAAAATTAAACGGGTTGAAAAGGATTGTAATAAAAAGCTGGATGCAATGCTAAATCTACTGAGGTGGCTATGGAAGGAATGGACAATACGATAACTGAGATGGCTAAGGAGATAAAGAGACTAAAAAAGGAACAAGAAAGCACTGGGAGGGAGCTTGCTAAAATGAAGCATAAATGTACGGACTTGGAAGCGATCTTGCAAAATTTAAGGATACTTGGAGTTAAAGAGGGAAAGGAGAGTGGACAAAACTTTCAGGAGTTTGCTGCCAACTTACTCAAACAAGTACTTAAACTGCCTGAAGCCCCGAGAATAGATATGGCTCATCTGGTCCAATGTAAGGCTCAAGCAAGCTTAACTGCCCCCCCAAGACAGATTATTCTGAAATTCTATGACATTTCAACCCTGGAAGGAATTATGAAAAAGATTCCATATGGTGTGAATTTGATGTTTGGAGAAGACAAACTAAGATTCTTCCGTGATTTTCCAGCTGAAGTCATGGAAAAGAGGGACAAGTTTACAAACACGAGAAGGCTACTGAAAGAGGTCTCGGGAATAAGATATGGGATAGTATATCCCGCTAAATTGAGAATTACTTATAACCATGTTGAACGTGCATTCACGGATCCAGAAGGGGCATTTAAATATGCACAAAGTATCACAAAAGTGGTCTACTGATCATTAGGAGTTGGTCTCCTACAATAACATCGAGGAGAAACGACAAAGAAAGGGTTGTGTCTTTTTTTTTAACATAGAAAAAAGACTGCTTTTGTTAAAATGGCGAACCTTCCTCGAGGCGTTGTCTAAGCATTTTATCTTTGGAATGTTAATTCAAGGTCGGATTTTATGTTTCATCTCAACAAAGGATTGACAAAGAAGAGAAACTGTGGCGGGGAAAATAAATTGAGAATATAGTGTAATATAAAATATTATCAGTGGACTTGCACATAGAAATTTATGATTTAAGAAACATATAATTACATACTAACATAAAATATAATTAATAAAATTGTGTAATATTAAGGCATAGCTTAACTATAGCTGATGTTTATTTCATGATGTTAATTATTTGCTAATAAGAATAACGAGTTAAATATGATTGATAAGTATTAATAACATAATAACAAATTTTATGGATATAGTAGACTTAGTCTAGATTGTGCGTAAAGGGGGGGGAGGAGACTCAGATACTTGGAAGTTATCCAAGGGTCTGAATCTGGTTAACCCCTTGGAACCTGCTGTTGTCTGATACAAATGTTTGAGACATTGTAATAAATCTAGGCATATTGATAGATATGGATATATAAATAACATAATTACTGTTATATCTAAGTATATACTTAATGTTGGAAACTACGTTTTATTTGTTTACCTCTTTGAAGATACATTTCTAATCTAGCTATTGGAGTATGCTTTATTTTATATATATAAATTTTGAACCTTGTATCGTTCTGTCTTCCAATTAATAATAATTGGTCAAGGGGGCAGAGCGAAACATATAAAAATATTTACAGAAGTCAATAAGAATTTTTCTACCATCTGTTGGCGGTTTGTTTTTAATTATAATATCTTTATTTTTGGATATTATAATATCACTTTTTGTTTGTTAATTATCTTTTCACGACTCTACAGTTTCTGGTCTTTTTTAAGGTTTATTCTGAAGGGGAGATGCCAACAAAACTTAACAGCTGGGAATGACCATCCTTCATCTGGAGTTATAAATTTCTTGGTTGCACCATATGAAGTAAAGACGATAAACAAAAGAAAACTGGAGGAATCACATTTTGTAGTTGGAATATAAGGGGCGCTAATGAACCAATTAAAAGGGGTAAGATCTTTGCCCAATTAAAAGCCTTAAACAGTGATATTATTTTCTTACAAGAGACGGCATCTGAAATATCAAACACAGATAAAACTGAAGGCAAATTGGATTGAGCAAACATACTACTCTTCATTTACTTCTATATCTAGAGGCACCGCTATTATCATTTGTAAAGGTATACCATTTAAATTAAAGAATACCATAGCAGATAAAGAGGGGAGGTACGTCATTGTCACGGGAAGACATTTATTCTACTCCACTTACTTTGATAAATATTTATACTCCTAATTTTGACAACCCCCAATTCTTTAGTAAAATTTTGGATATAATTTCAGAACTTAATCATCAAAATGTGATAATAGGGGGAGATTTGAATTGTGTTTTAGATCCATATTTGGATAAATCAGCAAAACAAAAAAGGACTAACATAAAATCTAAAACGATTGAACTCCTAAATACATACATGAAAAATACTAATATAACGGATGTATGGAGGATCGCTAACCCAGTAGGTAGGGAATATTCATTTTATTCAACAGTACATAAAACATATTCACGTATTGATTATTTCTTAGTGGACACACAACTAATTCCATATACATATAATTCTAAATATCATAATAGTATTATTTCTGATCATTCCCCTGTTAACTTTTTCTTTAAAATTAGAAGGAATGCAAGATAAAAATTCATTTTGGAGGTTTAACCCCCAAATTTTAAATAACCAATAAATGTTTATTTAAACCAATAACTGGCCAAACATTCATACCAGACAAGCTGAGGATGAGAACTCCAAAAAGCCTTTGCAAGCTATTTCAATATATGTCTGGATTTGGGTTTACCAGCTTCTGGAGAGAAGCGGCCAAATGTAAAATATTAAATATTTTGTTAAAGCGGGTTCTCGTGGGGAAAGTTGGAAAGAATCAACTTGGGAGGGAAACCAAGTAGCTAAATCGTAAAATTTGTGGTTTTATAGCAAGTATTCCACGCAAAAAGGTCTGCAGTAATCAAAGCTTGAAAGGGTAGGATGGGGCTGAAGCCCAAAATTTAATGCCTTGATTGGTTTTTCGCCAATGGTTATTGGTTTTCCAGGATCTAGTTAATTAAATTACTTTTTTTTTCATTTTCACAGTCACTAAAACAAGTGTCAAATTGTCAAAAGCATATTGTCAAAAGTATTAGAAAGAGTTCTGCTGGGTAGAATACATGAGTTTGTTAACTCCACAGATAACCAGTTTGGCTTTAAAGCTAAACATGGCACTGACTTATGCATATATGCCCTAAAGGAGATTGTAAACAAATATAGAGGCAAAAACTCTTCAATCCTTATGTGCTTTATTGATGCCTCCAAAGCCTTTGACCGTGTTAATCACAGAAAGCTGTTTGGTAAAATGCGTCAAAGAGGGGTGCCTAAATACATTGTGAGAATACTGGCCTACTGGTATGCCCACCAGACTATGCAAATAAAATGGGGCAATAGGGCCTCACCCCATTTGGGGTTAGCAATGGTGTTAGACAAGGGGGAATTTTATCCCCAGTCCCTTTTTAATCTATATATTGAAGATCTGTCTAAACAATTGAAAGCCTGTAACACTGGTGCATGATTGGTAATATTCTAGTGAACCATATTATGTATGCAGATGATCTTGTGTCTTTAGTCCATCTAGCGCTGGTCTCCAGCAGCTCCTTACTGCATGTTCCGTTTATGGTTTGGAACATGAGACATTAAATATAATGCTAGTAAGATGCTGTTATGGTCTGTAGAAACCAAAGAGGATAAAAGCCTAAAATATCCTGATTTTAAATTGTCTGATAACAATCTTAGTGTCTGTAATAAGATAAAATATCTAGGGCATATTATTACAGAACAAATGACAGATGATGAGGATATTTATAGGCAACGACGCATGCTGTAAATTTCAGGCGAATATCCTCTTGCGTAAATTTGGTGCGTGTGCAGATGTGGTGAAGAAATGTCGCTATTTAGGAGCATACTGCACACCCTCTACACAACTGCGCACCTGTGGTCGAACTATTTAAAGGCAAGTAATGCAGAGACTAAAGATTGCATGTAACGATGCCATGAGAACACATGCTAAGGCAACCAAGATGTGTAGTGCCAGTAATATGTTTGTGGCTGCAGGAGTCAGTACTCTAGAAGCTATCCTAAGACACCCACATGTATAAATTCATTTGCAGGATAAATGACTCTAAAAATGTGCTTATTGTGGCCTTGACAAACATAAGGGTTAGCACTAACACGCTACGAATCCCAGTTGTGGAGATACTGGTATCGTTGTCTCGTTGTACGACATTGTTCATTTTTTTACTCTGGATTTTTAACAAGTATTGTGGGTTTTTTTTTTTAATATATAAATTATGATGTTTTTATGTGATTTACCTTGATTTTATATATATTTATGATATTTGAGATGCAATGCATTTTTAATGTAATGTTGCCCCTTGTCTGGACCTTGAGTCCGTAATAAAGTTATTATTATTATTATTATTATTATTATTATTATTATTATTATTATTATTATTAAGTGTTATTCTAACTATGCAATTTTATATTAAAACTAGACCAAGTGCAGACCCATTGGGTTTGTTCCTCCAACGTGCATCACACGCACTAACCACCCCCACACACACACTAACTACCCCCCCTGCAGACACACTAGCTACCAACCTTGATATTAAATTAATATTATTAATTTGCTCCTTTTACCCCATAACTGCCTTATCCACTGACGCATAGCCCCCAACTCACTGGTGTGTCTATAGGGAGGGATAGAGATTGAGAGTGAGGGCAGAGAGAGAACAGTGGAGAGAGACAGCACCGGCTTGACTCTCTGGAAACCGGCAGCTGAGTGAGCAGGCGGGCGGGTGATGGGAGGGGCGTGGCTTCACAAGCTGCAAGGGCAGCAAGAAAACGTCTTCAGTGTATGGGTGCCTCTGACCAAAGACCCTATAGCGGAGCTTGCTATAGGATCCTTGCCTCTGAGCTCGTGATCTGCAGAACAACGATCCGATAGGGGAGCAGAACTGTAGGATCTTTGTTCTGCTGAACGTTCACGTTCTTTCTGCGCCTTTTGAAGAATGGGGGCTGGGTGGGCTAACATACCTCGTGGGAAACTGCACATGCGCATTGATAGTGGCTGCATTAATCCAGAGCGGCGGGGGGAGGGGCATTGTGAGGACAGCAGCTGGGCAACCTTAATTTTTTTTTTAATGTCAGTTTGGTGATAAATTTTAGTAAATATCTCGGGAAATAATGGACCAAAATTATAGTGGATTGGATTTTTGAAATCTTAAGGAAAATTTCTACCGATAGATGTCATAATTTCACTGCTATTGTAAGGTCAGCAGCTGGGCAGCATTCACACACACACACACACACACACACACACACACACACACACACACACACACACACACACACACACACACACACACACACACACACACACACACACACACACATTTTTAAAAGTATACTAGAAAAAGTATACCAAGTGCAGACCCGTTGGGTCTGTTCCCCCAAAGCGCATTTGCGGGGGAGGGGGCGGGGGGGGGCGGCATGCAGCGTCACACACACTAACTACCCCAATTGATATTATATTAATATTATTAATATAGAATCATAGAAAATAGGTGCCAGAAGCACCTTCGAGCCTGCACCGCCATTCAATATGATCATGGCTGATCATCCAACTCAGTATCCTGTACCTGCCTTCTCTCCATACCCCCTGACCCCTTTAGTCACAAGGGCCACATCTACCTCCCTCTTAAATATAGACAATGAACTGGCCTCAACTACCTTCTGTGGCAGAAAATTCCACAGACTCACCACTCTCTGTGTGAAAAATGATCTTCTCATCTCGGTCCTAAAAGACTTCCCCCTTATCCTTAAACTGTGACCCCTTGTTCTGGACTTCCCCAACATTGGGAACAATCTTCCTGCATCTAGCCTGTCCAACCCCTTAAGAATTTTGTAAGTCTCTATAAGATCCCCCCTTAATCTCCTAAATTCCAGCGCGTGCAAGCCAAGCCTATCCAGTCTTTCTTCATATGGAAGTCCTGCCATCCCAGGAATCAGTCTGGTGAACCTTCTCTGTACTTTCTCTATGGCAAGAATGTCTTTCCTCAGATTAGGAGACCAAAACTGTACGCAATATGCTCCTTTTAAACCATAACCGCCCTAGCCACTGATGCATAGCCCCCAACTCGCAGGTGCATCTATAAAGGGAGGGAGTGGGGGGGCGTAGAGAGTGAGGGTAGAGGTAAAATGAAGAGAGGCAGAGAGAGAGGCAGAGACAGAAGGGTAAGAGACAGAGGAAGAGAGGGTGTGGAGGGGAGGAGGAGGGAGGGTAGGTGAGGGGTGGAAGGTGGGGCAGAGAGTGATGGGGAGAGAGAGAGGAGGAGAGGCAGGGCTGTGAGGGGAGGGAAGGGAAGGGGGAGAGAGGTGGGAAGGGAGGGGGAGAGGAAGTGGGAAGGGAGGGGGAGAGGTGGGAGGAAGGGAGAGGGAGGTAGGGAAGGGTTAGGGGAGGGGTTTGAGGGAAGGTGGTAGGGAGGGGTGAGGGGCGGGTTTAGGGGAGGGAGGGGGGGAGGGAGAGGTGGGGGAAGGGGAAGAAGCTGGGGAGAGAGAGTGGTGGGAGAGAGAAAGGGGGGGAAGAGAGAGGAGGGGTTAGAGAGAGGGGGAGAGATGTGAGAGAAGAGAGGGAGGGGAGAGAGGGGGGAGAGAGGGAGAGAGAGTGGGATAGAGTGAGAGAGAGGGGGAGAGAGGGGGAGAGGGAGAGGGGGAGAGAGAGGGGGAGAGAGAGAGAGGGATGGGAGAGAGAAAGAGCACACCCACCAGCGTGACAGAGCCAGGCCAGGCCGGGGGGGGTGGGGGAACACACGATCTGGCCTTCCCGGAGAGGAGGTCATCCCCTGTGACAGGTAGAGAGGCGAGGGGAGAGAGGGAGGGAGGAGAGAGGGAGGGAGGAGGGGAGGAGGTGAGAAGAGGAGGGCAGGGTGGAGCGGAGCTGGGCAAGTGAGTGGGCTGCGAAGTGCGGAGAGAGACAGAAGCGGCTTGACTCTGTAAACCGGCAGCTGAGTGAGCGGGCAGGGGATGGGAGGGGCTGCACAAACAGAAAAAACTGCTTCAACGCGTGGGCGCCGCTGACCCCGCGATCTGCAGAACAAAGATCCTATAGCGGAGCTGAGCAGTAGGATCTTTGCTGCAGAACCTTTTGAAGAACTGGGGGAGCGGGTGGGCGGGCGGCTGTGGGAGTCCAGCTGCGGGAGGTGTGGCGTGAGCATAATTGGGCTGGGCGCGGGCAGCAGGGGGGCGGGTCCAGGAGGCAGGTGGGCCACGACTGGTGGGCATGTGGGCATTGTGGCATCAGCAGCTGGCAAGTGGTGTTTATATTTAAAAAAATGAGTTTTGTGAACAATTCTATTCAAAATCTGGGGAAATAATTGACCAAGGAGTGGATTTCTGAACTCGTGTTAAATCCCTACCGAAATTGTAAAAATCACTGCGTTTTTGTGTCTGGTTTTCGAGGAGATACCTTTCAAAGGGTAAATCACACACACACACACACACACACACACACACACACACACACACACACACACACACACACACACACACACACACACACACACACACACACACACACACACACACAGTTTTAATAGATACTAGACCAAGTGCAGAACCGTTGGGTCTGTTCCCCCATCGTGCGGTTGTGGGGGGTGGGCAGCATGTCGCATCACACACACTAAATACCACCCCGCACACATGCTAACTACATCCTTGATATTATATTAATATTATTAATTTGCTCCTTTTACCCCATGACCGCCCTATCCACTGACGCTTAGCCCCCAACTCACAGGCGCGTCTAGAGGGGGTGGGTTAGAGAGTGAGGGCAGAGAGAGAGTGGGGAGAGACAGAGAGAGGGGCAGAGAAGAAGGGTAAGAGACAGAGGGAGAGGGGAGGAGGGTGGGGAGGAGGGGAGAGGGAGATGGGGAGAGACTGGGGAGGGGAGATGGGAGAGGGTGGGGTAGAGTGCAGATGGGGAGAGAATGGGGAGGGGGAGGGGTGGAGGGGAAGGGAGAGAGAGGGGGTGGGGAAAGGGGAGAGAGGGAGGAGGGGGGAGGAGGGAGGAGGGAGAGGGGAAGGGGAGAGAGGGGGAAAAGTGTGGAGGGAGGGGGGAGGGCAGGGGAAGGAGTAGGGGGAGGGGTAGGATGGGTAGGGGAGAGAGAGGAAGAGTGTGTAGGAAGGGGGAGAGCGAAGAGAGTGGGGAGGGAGAGGGAAGGGGGGAGAGTGAGAAATGTGGGGGAGGGAGATGGGGATGGCTGGGGGATGGGGAGAGAGAAGTGGAAGAGTGGGAGGGAGGGGGAGAGTTTATAGGAGGAGTGGTGGAAGTGAGAGAGAGGTAGGGGAGGGGGGAGGGGGTGGGGAGAGGAAAGGGGGTTGGGGGAGAGAGGGATGGGGTGGGAGGAGAGGGAGGAGGAGGAGGGGGTGAGAAGAGGGAGATGGGAGGGGGGGGAAAGAGGGGTGGGGGAGGAAGAGGGATGGGGAAGGGGAGAGAGGTGTGGGGGAGGGGGGAGGGGGGGGATGGGGGGGGAGGGGAGGGGAGATGGGGTAGGGGAGGGAGGGGGATTGTGGGAAAGAGATGGGTGGGGTGGAGAGAGGGTAGAGTGGAGGAGTATTTTCGAGAGGGAGGTGGAGGGGTTAGGGGCAGACCATCTATTTTCCACTCCCTATCACCCCCTCTCACTCTTTCTCTATTCCCACACACCAGTGATCACGTGCTATTGACAGGCTGCGGGGGATGGGGGTGGGGGGTGGGGGGTGGAGGGGCTGGGGGCAAATGCAGATGTAAATGAGATCCATTCCGATTGGACATCTGTGAGGGATGGCATTGTGACATCACACAATGGAATGTGCTGGAACATCAGGCGGGGGAGGGGGGGTTGGGGCTGGTGCAAGGGTAGGTGTAAATGAGATCCATTCCGATTGGACATCTGTGAGCATTGGGCATTGTGACATCACACTATGGAATGTTTACCAACATTCTGTGGGTGAGAGCAGTTTGATTTTTTTAAGATTTTGAAATATTGGGGGGGGGAGGATTTTATTAAAAATGTGTACGTAAAAATGCCTAAATGTAATGAGGAGTGCATTAGTTAAGGTAAAAGCGTAATCTCTAGCAAAATGGAAAAAATGGTGGCGTTTGTGGGTCTGGTTTTGGCGGACCAGGGAATCAAAGGGCAAAAATCTTATCTGAAGAAATAAATGGAATGTGACATACACCCACAAGACACACACCCGGGCGGCAGACACACACACACAGAGTTTTAAAAGTATATAGATATATGATAGATAGATACGATGATATGACGTAGCTTAGATCTGTTTGGTCCATTAACTCGCATGCACCTTTTAAGCGCACATTTTGATTACTTTCCCTTCTACCATAGAGATATGAAGTCTATAATAGACTTTATTTATATTTCTATGATTCTACAGACCTTGGCAGGGAACCTGGGGCTCACCAAAATTGTTCCCAATGGGCCCCGCACCTCCTAAGGCCGGCCCTGTGTGGATAGTATGACCCTCTCTACCCTCATCTCAAAGTCAAAGACAAATCAAAGTCAATTTTATTCGTCACATGCACCCGAAGGTGCAAATGTCCCTACTGCAACAAAGAAAGATCTGGTAGTACACTCTACTTCATGTTCAGCCATGACTTCTAGTGAGCTGCTGAGGACTCTGAAATAACTTCCCCCTGTGCATTCAGCCCACAATGTATAACCACTCTGGTAGGTGCAGGCTGGCTTTAATCAGCTCTAGCTCACTTGAAATGTGTTTAACCACTCAGACAGATGGGCCTCAGGGCGATGGAGTTAAGCAATTGACAGTGGGATTAACACTGGCTGGTCACAAATTTGTGATAATAGGAAGGCCGAACATCTTTCCTCAGGTTAATTATGCATTGCAATCCCATCACCCTTTTTCCAATTCTATGTAAAGAAGGCTTCACGGAATTTTTACTAATTAGTTGCTTTCTATCGTACCTCATCATAGCACAATTTTCCCATGGAGTTTGACTGTTCTAACACAGCCTCTCCCCACCTTCTGCATAGATAGTGGCTCCTCCATCATACATACCAAAACAGAGATCTTAATATTATGAGTAGAGCCAGGATGTTTAGGCACTAAAAAACTCTGATATAGGCAGGCAAAAATGCATAATAAAATTACAAAAAAGGCACGAAAAAGGCATTTAGTCAAAAAAGGCATAAAAAGGCATGTATTTCCACCACCAAAATATGGTTAAAAATGATATTATAAAGGTATACTGCATTAAATGACTGAAGTTACCTGGTTGCACGTAATTACTAGCATTTTTTTTTCATATTATCTGGGTTTAAACGTTGCAATCTGTCAGAATATGCTTCAGTTGTGGAAAAACTTCTTTCTGCCTTACCTGAGGACACTGGTGCACACCCGAAACAAGCTACAGACTCTCTATCTTGTGCATGACAACTACCTTTGAGAACATTAGCTATGTTTTCTATTTCTTCAAGATCTTTGTTAGCTAAAATCACTCTCTCGCATTTTCCTTGTATGTCTTTACCGACATCGCCAGGAACTTTACGATTATCGTCAGTTAATTTGTTGAAAACCTGCTAGTTATTCACTAATGTTTCGCCACGTTTCTCAAGGGAAGTGATAGATTATGGGAAGTTTGCAAAATTGGAAGCAATAAACACTAGATCGCAGTGGAGTGACTTTTCCTGCATGATTTCACTGACGGTCCTGACTGCAGCAAATTCTTCTTCTTCAAAACAGTTGAGGATTTCTTTTATCTTTTCAAAATTTGCAGCATAGTAGAGTGCAGCAGAGAGCCATGTACCCCACCTAGTCAAAACGGGCTGAGTAAGTAGCAGAATCTCGGGTGCCATTTCCTTGAACAACTGCACACGTGACGGTAGATTTGAGGAAGATTTTCTTGACATTGGAAACTAGGCAACTGACATGTGGAAACAAGCTATGTATGTGCTTGCCAATTCTATGAAGTCCTTGAGCTAAGCATGTCAAATGCAACATTTTTGGGAATAAAACTTTGTCACAAACAGAAGAACATTCTCGTGTTTTATACCTTCTGGCCAAAGAACAGCAAGTGAAGATATAAACAACTGAGCAATAGTTAAGCTGTTTGACCTCCAATACATCCGATGTCAACAAATACTCCTTTGATGGTTGCCTTGCCTCCAGTGTACCGATGACCACATTGACAACATAACTCCCCACAGCATCGGTTGTCTCATCTATCGAGATCCATATTTTGTTGCGTGTGACTTCATCTCTAATTTTATGCACATCGATGTTGAAGTTGCTGTCAAAATATTTTTTCCGTAATGATGACTCGCTTGGTATATGATTTTCTGTGTATTTCTCTAAAAAACCTCTGAGCGATTTGTTTTCCAATTTCCACAGTGGAATTCTAGCATCAATGAATGCCTTGCACAGATCACTCGAAAACTCAGATTTGCGACTGGAGCCGGCAGTAAATGTAGTGAGGAGGCAAGCATGGGTATTTCGCTTGGGTACTCTACACCCCAGTGGTATCAACATTAACTTCTTTCATTTTAGATAGCCATTGTCTTCTCTCTCCCCAACCCCCCCCCCCCCCCCCCCCCCCCCCCCCCCCCCCCCCCCCCCCCCCCCCCCCCCCCCCCCCCCCCCCCCGCATTCCCAGCTCTCCTTCCAGTCCTTTCTGCGTTTTCCTTTCTTTTTCCCTCCCCACCCCCACATCAGTGTGAAGAAGGGCCTCGACCCGAAACAGAGAGAAGGATAGATGAGGTTTTGGGTCGAGGCCCTTCTTCAGACTTCCTTCCCCATTGTTGGAACATGCCAGTTTTGAACCTTGATTAACTGGCCGATTAACAACACCCATATATCAGAAAAAACATAAAGTCCTGGAGTAACTCAGTGGCTCAGGCAGCATTTCTGGAATGCATGGACAGGTGTTATTTTAGGTCGGGACCCTTCTCCTCATTAGACATGTCAGATACGAACTTACCCAATAACAACTGTTCCCAACGTATCCATCCAAGCTCCTGCCTAATAATGCTGTAATTTGTCTTACTCTAATTTAGGACCTTCCCGCAAGGTCTCGCCTTCACCCTGTTCAAAAAATCAAAGTTTGATCAGGCTCGTATCAAAAAACAAGGTCCAGTATGTTCCCTTCTCAGGTTGGGCTATCCGCATACTATTTCAAGAAACCCTCTTGATTACACTTGAAAACTCTGCCCCATCTAAGCCTTTAATACTGAGCAGGTTCCAGTCAATATTAGGAAACGTAAAGTCACTAACCAAGACAACCCGGTTGCTTTAGCGTCTTTTGATAATCTATCTACATAGCTGTCAGCTGTTCCTTTATCTCTCATGCGCTTTTGGAGGGGTCAATAGCGCAATCCCATTAGAGTGTTTGCACCTTTTTTATTTTTAAGCTCTTCACATATCCCGTCAGGTCAGGATAAAATAATGGCCTATGAAAGGGCATTAAAAACAACAGTTGTTGAAGCTTGGAGAAAAGAATATTGCTAAAGGACTAAAAACCAAATTTAATTGAACAGAGGAACATAAAATACGGAATAAGTGTCAAATGTGTTCGAGTAGAGCTAAAATCTTCTGGCACATTCAAGGGAATATGTAGGTTCAGGTTTAGGTTTATTATTGTCAAGATTCCTTCAATATGGACCAGTCCACTGACTCAAAGCAGTCTCGAAGTGTGTCATATTTTTGTCCTTGGACCAATACTACATAAGTTTCTATACTGGTTCCTCCCACTTCAGTTATTGCTTCAGCAGGGAAAAAAAGCTTCCAGGTTATCAGATTTACTAAAGAGTGGTCTGGGTTTGGAGCTGTACATGTTTTTGATGGTTACGTAGCAGTGGTCAAGGGTATTTGGGCCTCTAGGAGGGCAGGAGACTTGCTAATGGTATTTTGGCAGCATGGTCATGAAGTTGACCTGATTGAAGTCTCCAGCTGCAATGAACAAGGTCTCGGGGTACTTTGTTTCAAGGCTATTGGTGATAGAGTGTAGTTCCACAAGTGAAATCTTAGCATTGGCATGATGTGGGATGTGAATTGCTGTCAGGATAGTTGAAGGTAATTCCCGTGGCAGGCTGCAGGTAATGACACTTCAATGTATGATATTCCAGTTCTGAGGAGAAGGAGCCTACCAGGACTGCTACGTCTGAGCACCATGTTAATTAGAAAGCAGACTCCTCCACCCTTAACCTTGCCCGAGGCTGCCATACAGTCCATCAGGTGCAACATGTAAACCTCAGGTTGAATGGTGCAGAATAACAGTAACTTAACTATCAAGCTAACGTGATTATTGAAAGAAAATATATTTTAAAAATTGCAGGTCTAACTATACCACATGTTAGAAGATTTCTAAAATATTAGCACATTATTCTTAAATAAAATTTCAGTTATTAGTTCATTCATTTCATCAAATCATTCAACACAGGAGTTTCGTCACACACAAGGGTAAATTATTTTATTGGAAGGCTAGATTGCTTTTGAAGATTACCATTGAATCAGTTTCCAAAGTATGATTTTCGGAACCAACAGCGTGAAAATGAAGATCCCATCTCCCTTCTGTGTTCTGTTACAATTTATCTTCGTTGGCACCTTCTGGTTCCTTACTACCCCGCTATAGAAACAGTTGATCTAGATTTGTTAAAACTTGGCATATTTTTATCACTAATAAATCTTATCTTAACATTTACTGGTTTAAAAATTAATGCTCACAACTTTTCATTCTTCTTATCTCCACTTTCAAGTGTTTATAATTTAACACTGCAATAATTAAACTTTTGTGAGCTAACATTAAAATTGTGCCATGGGTTCCACTTTGATCTATTTATTTATTAAATCAGAGAACTAAAAATTAATAATATTTCATGGATAACAAATAAAATTTATTATTTCTGGTGCTAATTAGTTTATTCCAGTCCAGGCCATTTTAAAGATGGGGTCCTACAATTGTTTCTGTTATCCAAAGGACATCCATTTTTCCCAAAGGTTAACAAAATGTTTTGCCTCTCCCAGCTATCTTCTCTTAAATAGATTTCAAAATATGAAATAACCTTGAAGTAACACTGAACAATCCACTTAATTGTGTTAAACTGGAGAAGTGCTGAAAGTGTGCGAGAGCTGTTTTCTTTAGGCCGGCTGAGTTATTAACTTCATGGGTTGCTTCTTTGCCATCAGTTTATTTCATTCATATAAATCGTTTCTGGATTTTTGAAAGCACGCTGGATCTTCATCCTCTTTCCAAGATGCACAAACAAATTGTGACACAAGAGAGTTCAGGTGCTGCAAACTAGAGCTGGTGGAGGAACTCAGTTGATCAGTCAGCTTCTGTGGAGGCAAACAAACAGTTGACATTTCAATCAAGACCAGGCATCAGGACTGACCTGAAACATCGACTGTCCCTTTTTCCTCTGCAGATGCTGCCTAACCTGCTGAGTTCCTCAAGCAGCTCATGTTTTGGCACAAAAAAATAGTTGCTTTGTCCTTCACCTTCCCATTAAATGTGGCAACTTCCCTTTATGCAGCAAATATTTCAAATTGTGACTGTAATAAAAAGCAGACTAAGGCTGTATTGAGAGAGTGCTGCACTATCAGAGATGCTGCTTTTTAGAACAAAGCATCAGACTCAGACCTCAGATGCCATTGTACTACTGGCACTTGGGGCAGCACAGTGGCACAGTGGTAGAGTTGCTGCCTTGCAGCGCCAGAGTCCCAGGTTCGATCCCGACTACGGGTGCTGTCCGTACAGAGTTTGTACATTCTTCACGTGTCCACGTGGGTTTTCCCCACGAGTTCTGGTTTCTTCCCACATTTCAAAGATGTACAGGTTTGATGGTTAATTGGCTTTGGTTGTAAATTGGTCCTAGTGTGCAGGATAGTGCGAGTGTATGGGGATCCTGGCTGGCACGATCTCAGTGGGTCAAAGGGCCTGTTTCCGCGCTGTACATCTAAACTAAACTATACTAAACTAAACTAAACTAATAACATCAGAAGCCTTCTCTTGGAGTTCAAGCCAGAAATTATTCCTCAAATGACACCTTTAAAACAAAAGGAGGTTCTGCAACGTGAGTATGGAGAACTAGGTAGGATGCTGAAAAGCAGGACTTCTCATGTGGTTATCACTGGGTTACTTCCAGTGTCTCATGCTGGCGAGGCTAGGAACAGGGAGATAGGGGATCTGAATGAGTTGGTGCAGGGGGCAGGGATTTAGATTTCTTGATCACTGGGAACTCTTCTGGGGTAGGAGTGACCTGTACAAAAGTGATGGGTTGCACCTTAATTGGAGGGGGACCGACATTCTAGCAGGCAGGTTTGCTAGTGCTACAGGGATGGTTTTAAACTAAACAGTGGTGGGGTGGAGTCAACAACGTGGAAGCGTGCGCGTGCAGTTAATGGGAAAGAAAGTGTATGAAAGGTCACGTTTAAACTAACAGGGCAGGGGGATGGGACCCAATGCAAGGAGACAGAGGGCCATAAAAGGAGGACAGAAGCAAAAGGTAGAAGGGAGATAAGAAAAACAAACCTGAAAGCTTTGTGCCTTAATGTGAGGAGCATTCATAATAAGGTGGATGAATTGAATGCACAGTTAATAGTTAAGGGATATGATATAGTTGTAATTACAGAGAGATGGCTCCAGGGTGACCAAGGATGGGAGCTAAACATGCAGGGGTATTCAATATTCAGGAAGGATAGACAGAAAGGAAGAGGAGGTGGGGAGGCATTGCTGGTTAAAGATGAGATTAATGCAATAGTAAGGAGAGACATTAGCTTGGATACCGTAGAATCGGTATGGGTAGAACTGCGAAATAGCCAAGGGCAGAAAACGCTTGTTGGAGTTGTATACAGACCAGCAAACAGCAGTAGGGAGGTTGGGAATAGCTTCAAGGAGGATATTAGGGATGCATGTAGCAAAGGTACAGCAGTTATCATGGGTCACTTCAATATACATATAGAATGGGCCAACCAAATTGGTAGCAGCGCTGAGGAGGAGCAATATGTAGAAGAACCGACTAGAGGACAGGCCATCCTAGACTAGGTATTGTGTAATAAGGAAAAATTGGTTAGTGATCTTGTGTGCAAAGCCGCTTGGCAACAGTGACCATATGGTGGAATTCTGAATTAGGATGGAAAGTGACACGGTTAATTCAGATCAGGGTCCTGAACTTCAAGAAAGGAGACTTTGAAAGTATGACGGGAATTGGGGAGGATAGATTGGCAAATTATGCTTAAAATGTTGACGGTAGAGATGCAATGGCAAAGATTTAAAGACCGCATGGATGAACTCCAAAAAATGCTCATCCTTCTCTGGCAAAAAAATAAAACTGGGAAGACAGCTCAACCGTAGCTAACGAGGGAAGTCAAGGATAGTGTTAAATCCAAGGAAAAGGCATATAAATTGGCCAGAAGAAGCAGCAAACCATAGGACTGGGAGCAATTTAAAACTCAACAGAGGAGGACAAAGGGGTTAATTAAGAGGGGGAAAAAGAGCATGAAAGAAAGCTTGCGGGGAATATACGAACTTACTCTAAATCTTCTTTAGATATGTAAAAAGGAAAAGATTAATGAAGCCAAATGTAGGTCCCTTACAGACTGAGACAGGTGAATTTATAATAGGAAACAAGGAAATGGCAGAACAGTTAAACAAGTACTTTGGTTCTGTCTTCACTAAGGAAGACACAAACAATCTCACAGAAATACTCAGGGACTAAGGATCCAGTGGGAGGGAGGAACTGAAGGGAATCCACATTCGTCTGGAAATGGTGTTAGGTAAACTTTTGGGACTGAAGGCAGATAAATCCCCAGGGTCTGATGGTCTGCATCCCAGAGTACTCAAGGAAGTGGCCCTAGAAACCGTGGATGCATTGGAGATCATTTTCCAATGTTCACTCGACTATGGATCAGTTCCTGTGGACTGGAGGGTAGCCAATGTAACACCACTTTTTAAGAAAGGAGGGAAGAGAAAACGGGGAATTATAAACCAATTAGTCTTACATTGGTAGTGGGGAAGATGCTTGAGTCGATTGTTAAAGATGTTATAGCAGCGCTTTGGAAAGCAGTAACAGGATCAGTCGAAGTCAGCATGGCTTTATGAAGGGGAAATCATGCTTGACTAGTCTACTGGAATTTTTTTAGGATGTAACAAGTAGAATGTATAAGGGAGAGCCATTAGATGTGGTGTATCTGGACTTTCAAAAAAGCTTTTGACAAGGTCCCACACAAGAGATGAGTGTGCAAAGTTAGAACACATGGTATTAGGGGTAGGGTATTGGCATGGATAGAGAACTGATTGGCAGACAGGAAGCAAAGAGTAGGAATTAACGGGTTCTTTTCAGAATGGCAGGCAGTGACTAGTGGGGTGCCGCAAAGCTCGGTGCTGGGACCTCAGTTATTTACGATATATATTAACGATTTAGATGAGCGAATTAAATGTGACATCTCCAACTTTGCGGATGACATAAAGCTGGGTGGCAATGTGAGCTGCAAGGAGGATGCTATGAGGCTGCAGGGTGACTTAGATAGTAGACAAAAGTGCTGGAGAAACTCAGCGGGTGTGGCGGCATCTATGGAGCAAAGGAAATAGGCAACGTTTTGGGCCGAAACCCTTCAACGGGTCACTTGGATAGGTTGGGTGAGCGGGCAGATGCATAGCAGATGCAGTTTATTGTGTATAAATGTGAGGTTATCCACGTTGGTGGCAAGAACAGTAAGGCAGATTATTATCTTAATAGTGTCAGATTAGGAGAAGGGGAGGTGCAATGAAACCTGGGTGTGCTTGTACATCAGTCACTGAAAGTAAGCATGCAGGTACAGCAGGCATTGAAGAAATTTAATGGCATGTTGGCCTTAATTGCGAGAGGATTTGAGTTTAGGAGCAAAGAGGTCCTACAGCAGTTGTGCAGGGCCCTGGTGAGACCACACCTGGAGTATTGTGTGCATGTTGTCTCCTAATTTGAGGAAGGACATTATTACTATTGAGGGAGTGCAGCGTAGGTTCACCAGGTTAATTCCCGGGATGATGGGCCTGACAGTTGTAAATCTGTAGAATTCTCTGCCACAGAAGGCAGTAGAGGCCAATTCACTGGATGTTTTCAAGAGAGTTAGATTTAGCTCTTAGGTCTAAAGGAATCAAGGGATATGGGCAAAAAGCAGGAACAGGGTAGTGATTTTAGATGATCAGCCATGATCATATTGAATGGTGGTGCTGGCTCGATGGGCCGAATGGCCTACTCCTGCACCTATTTTGCCATGTTTCTATGTTTCTATGTTTCTATTTCGTTCATTTTAGTGCTTTACAGCTTCCTGAGGATAATGAAAAATGCTGTTCTAATACATTGACCGTTTGATTCTGTATTGCCAGTCAAGAGCAAATAGCCCCTGATTTACTAAATGAAGCTTATTGAACCTATTTTAGTTTAGTTTAGTTTAGAGATACAGCACGGAATAGGCGCTTCTGCCCACCGGGTCAGTGCCGACCAGCGATTGCCACGCACATTAATGCTATCCTACACACACTAGGGACAATTTACACATACACCAAGCCAATTAACCTACATACCTGTACGTCTTTGGAGCGTGGGAGTGTCACGGGAAAATGTACAAACTCCGTGCAGGCAGCACCCGTAGTCGGGATTGAACCCGGGTCTCCGGCGCGGTAAGTGCTGTAAGGCAGCAACCCTATGTCTGCGCCACTGTGCCACACGATTCTAATCTCAAAAGGTAAGGAAACATAGAGAACATCTAGGATTACAGCCTGGACTTTGTGAGGAGAGAGAATTGATTTGACTCTGATCAACCACATTGCAGGAACGTTCAAATGTTCCACCATGTGAGATTCTGAGATTGAGCTGAATATTCTGACAGTCTACCCTATCTATGCTCTCATAGTTTTATATACAGGTCTCCCCATAACCTCCAATGTCCCAGAGAAAACAATTCAGGTTTGTTCAACTCATTCTTATATCTAATATCTTTGAATACAGGCAACATTCTGGTAAATCTCTTCTGACCCTTTCCTAAACCTAGAAAACCTAGATAAACCTCTCCTGACCCTTTCCTAATCCTTCCCATATTGAGGTGACCAAAACTGCACACAACTCCAATTGCAGGCTAGCCCATGGAATTATAGTAAAGTCCTATAGAGCTGCAACATGACTGTTAGAATTAGAAGTCATTCTTTTATTTCGAAGGACCGAAATGGTAATTGAGAAATAGGATTTCTTAATGCAATCATTGTTCATAACATAACAATTCCACTCTTCTGGCAACAATTTACATCTTGCCAAATCAAATGTTAGTTTCATGCAACAATTAAAATGTAATTGAATCATTGATGTGCCAGAAAAGATACCACAGAAATGAAAACCATGGCTTGTTTGTTTCATTGTAGAAGTCATAGCACTCATTCCACAAAGAAAACTTCTTTTAGTTGGACTAATATCTTTCCAATTTTTTTGAGGTGGAGAGCAGTTAGCAAGATTGTTGATGGTTTTCATTTCTTGCTGTTTGACATGGCCTATTTAATTTATTGCTTAACACACAATTTTTACTATGAGGTTTAAGACAATGCATGTGTGCTCCAAAGCCAGCTGGAGTTTTAATGAGGTAAAGCACAGACATCTGCTCCACAAAGTAGCAAACTGCCCACGTGTGTCCAGTACACAAAAAAACTGACAACAAACATTCCTGCAAATTATCATCATGTCAATCTCTTAATCACTGGAAGGGTAATGAAATATAAATGACAGCGCTATCAAGCATTAATAGCTTTTTTCTTGGAGGTTCAGTTTGCATTTTGCCAGCACTACATATCTCCAGGCCTCATTTTTGTTTCAAAAAAAGTATTTGTGTCAAACAATGTGGTATCAGGAGTACGTGAGGGATTGGGCATTGAGTGATATATGACCATCCTTCTGACTCACAATAGACAATAGGTGCAGGAGTAGGCCATTTGGCACCCCCATTCAATGTGTTCATGGCTGATCATCCACAATCAGTACCCCGTTCCTGCCTTCTCCCCTCATCCCCTGACTCCGCTATCTTTAAGAGCCTTATCGAGCTCTTACTTGAAAGTATTCAGAGAACCGGCCTCCACCACCCTCTGAGGCAGAGAATTCCACAGACTCACCACTCTGTGAGAAAAAGTGTTTCCTCCTCTCCATTCTACATGGCTTACCCCTTATTCTTAGACTGTGGCCCTCGTTCTGGACTCCCCCAACATCAGGAACATGTTTCCTGCCTCTAGCGGGTCCAAACACTTTATAATCCTATATGTTTCAATAAGATCCCCCTCATCCTTCTAAACTCCAGAGTGTACAAGCCTAGCTGCTCCATTCTCACAGCATATGACATTCCCGCCTTCCCGGGAATTAACCTTGTGAACCTACCCTGCACTCCCTCAATAGCAAGAATGGCCTTCCTCAAATTTGGAGACCAAAACTGCACACAATACTCCAGGTGTGGTCTCACTAGGGCTCTGTACAACTGCAGAAGGACCTCTTTGCTCCTATACAGTTGAGTATAGGAGCAAGGTAAGGAAGCCCAACATGCCATTCGCTTTCTTCACTGCCTTCTGTACCTGCATGCTTAGGTATGAATATAGAACATAAAACGGTACAGTAAAAGAACTGGCCCTTTGGTCCACAATGTCCGAGCTGACCACGATGCCAAGTGAAACTAGTCTCCTCTGCCTGCACATGATCTGTATCTCTCCATTCCCTGCATATCAACGTGCCTATCCAAAATCCTCCTAAATGACACTATCACATCAGCTTCCTCTGCTATCCCTTGTAGCATGTTCCAGGCATCCACCAAACCCTGCGTAAAAAAACCTTGCTTTGCACATTTTCACCCCTTTCAACTTAAAGCTATGCCCTCCAGTTCTTGGCATTTCCATCCTGTAAGTAAGGTTCTGACTTTCTACATTATCGATGCCTCTCAAATTTTTTATATACTTCTATCATGTCTTCCCTCAGCCTCCGACACTCTAGAGAGAACTGGTTTGCCCAAGATAGACACAAAAAGCTGGTCAGCTCAGCGAATCAGACAGCATCTCTGGAGAAAAGGAAAAGACCCTTCTTCGAGACTCTCCTGCAGGGTTGAGACCCGAAACATTGTGCATTTCTTTTCTCCAGTGATGTTGTCTGACCCGCTGAGTTACTCCAGCTTTTGGTGTCAATCCTTCGGTTTAAACCAGCATCTGCATTTCCTTCCTACATCAAGTTTGTCCAACCTCTCCTGATAGCTAATACCCTCTAATCCAGGCAGCATTCTGGTAAACCTCATCTGTAGTCTCTCCAAAGCTCCACATCCTTCCTGTAATTGGACAAAAGTCATTACATATGCAGTCCTTAGTTTGTGGTGATTCTTGTAACATTAGTTGAAGTGCAACAAATGGATTGAACACCCTTAGCCCTGTAAAAGAAACCCTTGCTAAAAGGCAGTCGTGTGTAGAATTGAATTAATGCACAACAAGGCCATGATGCATCTTCACAATAAATCAGTATTTGTGTTTGTTCAAGAAGAATGAGCACATAGAGAAAGACTTGAGGATTGCAGCCATCCTGTTTGAATGATTATCTTCGGTATAGGTTAGGAAAAGCAAAACAAAATCTGGGGATTAGTTTTTTGTATTATTTGATTAGCACATACAGAGCTGCTAATGCTGGACTGATCTGACATTATTTCCCATTAATGCTGTTATTATGAAGTTCCCAAGTGTTTCTGCTGCAATTAGCCAAATTGTCGTGCACCAGTAATCAGTATGAGATAATTAAGTAGAACAATTATTGTTTTCCCTTTTTCGCATTAAAGGAGCTGTGCCTACACAGTGGAACTAATAATTACAGCCACATGGAGCAACTACGAAAATTTAGGTTGGCAAAGTCTTGTAAGCAGAGGGCCATTTTCATGTCAAAGCAAATACCCAGAGGCTCAAACTGTTCTTGGTATTTCTGCACATGTGACACAAACGTACAGAGACAAAGGGCAGTGATGTAAATGTTTCACTTGGCATCAGACACACAAGATTCTGCCATGAAATTCCATTTTGACATACCGTTCCGTAAAAATCTGTACTATACATAGGCACAATCATGCTTAAGTGCAGTACAGTACGGTAAGAATAATAGTTGGTACTTTGAGACAGTATACAAGTCGCCATGTATCTGATGCCATCTTGTACATTTTAAGCCCAGGTTTTGTATTAAAAAATGCATTTTACAGTGGTAACAGATTCAGTGGGCCCAAGGCTCTTGTGAAACATTCCACTGATGTCATTCTTCAGGATTTCATTCATGAAAACAACACTTTATTAATGCTTGTTCACTTTATTATTAAGCATTTCGTAACTGTCAGCACCTATCATCAAATCATTATTTCAGTGGCTTGGATAAATTTGTCTACTTGCTCTAACAAGTTCAAGGACAACAGCCTTATTCACAGTGACAAACGTATGGAATTCATGAGCACCTGGGTGTATTGGCTCTGACTGACTGGGATGAGATCATTGCATGTGCAAAGAAACATCACACCTTTGCTATCAAGAAGTATTTAAAGTTAAAGAAGATTTCTTTCTCAAGATTTTCAATAGGAGCCTATTGTGAAATTGCAAACCCATTCAATATTTATAACTGCAATTTTCATCTAAATACACTTAAAGGGGAGACAAGGCTTTGTAATTCACAGCATTAAAGAGGCAGAGATGATGTGATTTTGTTGGGAAGCTGGGAAAGGCAATTAAAAGGTTTGGTCATGGCGATGAGTTTTAATGGAAAGTTTTAAAAAAATAGGGATAATAGTGCAGATGGAGTTCTTTGGGGACAGAATTTCCAAAATCAAGACTGAACTGTTATAGAAACATAGAAAATAGATGCAGGAGGAGGCCATTCGGCCCTTCAAGCCAGCACCGCCATTAATTGTGATCATGGCTGATCGATAATAACCTAATCAATAACCCGTGCCTGCCTTCTCCCCATATCCCTTGATTCCACTAGCGCTCTAATGCTGGACTGATCTGACATTATTTACCATTAATGCTTTTATTATGAAGTTCCCAAGTGTTTCTGCTGCAATTAGCCTAGAGCTCTATCTAACTCTCTCTTAAATCCATCCAGTGGCCTCCACTTCCCTCTGTGGCAGGGAATTCCACAAATTCACAACTCTCTGGGTGAAAAAGTTTTTTCTCACCTCAGTCTTAAATGGCATCCCCTTTATACTAAGACTGTGGCCCCTGGTTCTGGGCTCGCCCAACATTGGGAACATTTTTCCTGCATCTAGCTTGTCCAGTCCTTTTATAATTCTATATGTTTCTATGAGATCCCCCCCACATCCTTCTAAACTCCAGTAAATACAAGCCTAGTCTTTTCAATACAAGCCTTGTCTTTTCAATCTTTTCAATATAGATTTGTTGTGAGAGTATTGTGTGCAGAACCAAACAACACAACAATGCTAGTAATGATGAGCTGATTCGTACTTGCCTTGGCAGTGATGTAGAAGTGAACCATTGACTATACCTTGCTGCAGGCCAGCAAATTCATAACTTCGCTGCCGACACATTGCAGTTGAATGTATTGGAGGATCAGTTATGGGCCCATCTAATCTCTCGCTCTGCCCCTGGCCTCAGACACTGGTGATATCACCTCTCATTCTTCTGAACTCTAGACAATGCCACTCAAGTCTACTCGTTCACTTCTTAATCAGAAAACCCACCATGGAACCAGTCTAGTGAACATTCCCTGTACTCGACCATGGCAAGTATATCTTCTTTTCAGGTAAGGAGACCAACTCATACACAGAAGACTCGGATAGATTAACAAGCACCAGTCGTTATTTATATATATAAATATCATATCATATCATAACATCATACACTTTTAAAAGTCTTATCTTGTTAGTGTGTATATGTGTGTATATGTGGTTGTCTTTACATCTTCGGGAAACACTATGTGGTACCAATTACATTTTTACATATTCCAGTTGACATTTTTCCCATTGAGGCCGGGAGCACCTTATCTGAACATTTCATGCTTTATTTATTGACTTATTACTGATTAAATTTTAAAAACATCAAAAGACTTTGAAATTAAAAGCACCAGCTTCAAATGATGACGTCACAATGACTCAGCTAGCAGAGACCAGCCTGAATGAAGATTTCATCCTATATTTGACACGTTATTCGCGATTATAGCTTTATTTCTCGACTTATTACTGATAAAAGTATAAAAAAATCAAGCCTCAATTAAGATTTCATCCTATATTTGACATGTTATTCATGATTAAAGCTTTAAAAATGCCTACTTTCACAAGATTTTTACATATTCTGATTCACATTTTTCCCCTTGAGGCAGCGATCACTTTCACTGAACATTTTATGCTTTATTTCTTGACTTATTACTGATTAATTACCTCAAATTTCAAACCGACCAGCTTCAAATGATGACGTCTTTGAATTTCAATCCGACCAGCTTCAAATGATGACGTCACAATGCCTCGACTAGGAGGGGGAGGGCGATTTGCTATAGCAACACGCAGGGCAGATGCAATAGGAATTTTTTTTAATGAAGATCACTGCTGAGGAAGGCAAGGGGAGTGCTGGAATCTTACGTTTGGGAACGGCTAGAGTTGGAGGACCATGCCTTCCATGGGGGCTATGGGTAGGGAACGGGTATGTTAGGGAAGCAGACCCAATGGGTCTGCAGTTAGTCTAGTACATATATATTTTATATATATATATATGACCAACTCATGTCATTTGCTTCTGAGTTAGCATGATTTCTGCTTACTATAAATGGTAGTATTAGTGGTTTGTTGTCATGATTTCATCAAACCAATTGATTCTCATTGGCAGCTAAATGATTTAGTGGGTGCAAATGGGTGTAGAAAAGAAGTGAGCACAACAGTTATGCAAATATAAAATTCCAGAGATATATTAATCCTTCAATTTGTCCATTATCTTTTATACAGACAGCCAGAAGCTGAGTCTAAAAGCACCTGCTGCATCATCAACACAATAATGACATCACAGTACATAGGAGGCTTTCAGCAATGGGTATGTCCAGCTCTCTTGCAGCATAATCCAGCCAGGCCCCCTCCACTGTCCTCTCTATTCTTCCCTTTCTGATTCTTATCCAGCTCCCTTCTTATCCAAGTCTATTACGTATACCTTTGCGTAGTGGTATTTCCTCCAATTAAATCAACCCATTATGTCCATTAAATCATCTCTTCTGCACCCTCTCTGAAAACTTTACATCTTTTGTAAAGTCTGATGCCCTGAACTAGAGACATCACTCCAGTTGTGGGTTTAACATGGCTTTTCTGTTCTTGTGCCACTGCTTATAAAGCCTAGGATCCCTATGCCAGTGTTTCCCAAAGTGGGGTAAGCGTACCCCCAGTGATACGGTAAAGGTCTTCAGGGGGTAAACGGCAATTTTCAGCTATGTACTTCTGAAACATAGAACATTATTAGAAAAAAATTCTGTGGTTACGAATTATTTTATACATACATATTTGTAAATAAATTATATATTTCGTATGAATTCTCCTACTCAAGTTGTGATAGCTGCTGCATTTGGTAGTTTCCAGACTCCCGCATGACAACTTGTAAATTTTCGTTCAACCTCACTTGCCCGAATGGTTTGCACTTCATGTGCGTCAGCAACAAAGAAAGAGTAATCATATAGTTGTGGGTAAATGTTTTTGTTAAGACAGTTAATAGACAACAGACAATTGCCAATAGGTGCAGGATTAAGCCATTTGGCCATTCGAGCAGATATTGAGGAGATAAGTAGATATCAATAAAAGTACTGTTATTTGATAATATCGCAGGTGTGATGCTAGTTAAAATAGTGGGGAATAGGTTAGTATTACCTTTTCAGTGATATAATTGTTTTAATGATACATAGAACTGTACGTAAAATAAATATTATAAATCCTTTTTCTAGCCCTCAAATTCTCAATTGTGGATCATTGGTTAAAAACTGGGCATATAAAACGCACAAAAGAGAGCAATAAAGAAGATAGACGTAGCCGCAGACAGCGAGAAAATGTAGATTTATCTGGACCATATGAATGTAATGAAATTGAGAAGGGTGTGCCACCTGACATCTCTAAAGGACCAACTAAAAAAATGGCGAAGAAACTTTGTATGTATGATGTAAATTACTTGAAATATGGATTTTCATGGACGGGAGATGAAGATGAACCGGCTCCATTAAGTGACATTTGTCATGAAATTTTAACAAATGAGTGTATGAAACCTTTCAACTTGAAGAGCCATTTAGAATCGAAACTTATTGAATGCAAAGACAAACCTGTGGAATTTTCCGAGAATAAACTTAAGGATTTTTTTAAAACTCAAAATATAATGTGGGGCCTGACAGGAAGTGAGAATAAAAAAGCCTTATTAGATTAATATATGGTGTCGCTCTTAATAGTGAAAATTGGCACACCGGAGACTACAACAAAGATAATGGCAAACGTAATGATTGGAGATAATGCAAAAATGTATTTTGTTCATATTTGTCTCTCAAATAATGCTGTTCATCGAACAATCACCAAACTGGCTGAAAATATAAAACAAATATTATTGTCCGACATCCGTCTGAATCGTTATTATGCATTACAGGCGGTGCGACAAAGACCAAAACCTTCATGACGACCTTTTATTTTGCCAACCTTTGCCAGAACATATAACTGGAGAAGAAATCTTTAACATTATAGATGAATTTATGCAACAAAACAAACTTGATTGGAAGCGTTGTGTTGGAATAAGCACAGACGGTGCAAAGGCCATGGTTGTTTATAAAAAACGCTTGTTTCAAGGATTAAAACTATTGTACCAGATGCAAAATCGACACATTGCTGCATACACAGAGAGGCTTTGGCTACACATATGATGTCTGCAGACCTAAAAAAAGTTCTAGACGAAGTAGTGAAAATCATCAGTAAAAACCCCAATTATAAAGAACGTCCGTTAAATACCTGACTTTTCTCACAACTGTGCGAAGAAATGGGTAGCAATCACACCAACTTCTTTTCCATACCGAGGTTGGTTGGGCATCTCGTGGAAAAGTGTTGACTCATTTATTTGAACTCCAGAATGAACTACTAGTTTTTCTTAATGAAAGCTTTGAATTGAAAGGATGTTTACGTGACTGAAGATGGCTCTGTCAATTGGGATATCTGGCAGACATATTTTCTGTTTTAAATAATCTTAATTTGTCCTTACAAGGCAAGGAAATGTCAACATTTGAAGTACAAGATAAGATGAGTGCTACAGTGGCTAAATTGAAGTTGTGGCAAAAGCGAGTTGTTACTGGAGAAGTGGACTCTTTTCCATCTCTTCGTGAAGTGCAGACAAGTTCGAGCAAACAAATTGAAGACGGTGTGATGATTATTATAATACAGCATTTACAGAGTTGACAGATGAATCTAGAAAAGTATTTCCCTGAATTGGACATAGATAGTGAATGGATAAGATGCCCATTCAACATCAATCAATCAGTACCAAAAGGTCTGTCACAAACAGAAGAAGAACAACTTTTGGAACTAGATTCTGATGGATTCTTAAAAAACAAATATAACCAGAACACATTATCTTAATTTTGGTTACAAACACAAAATGAATTTCCAGAATTGTCTGATAAAGCCCTAAAGTTAATTTTTCCATTTCCAAGCTCATACCTGTGTGAGGTTGGATTTTCGGCCCTTGTATACATTAGTACGAATAAGAGGAACCACATATTAGATGTCGAACCGCAACTGAAGTCGAAATTAACAGCTACAGAGCCAAATTTTGACTAAATATTTTCCCAGCATAAACAATTTCATCCTTTACATTGATGATAAATTATTTTAATAAAAAATGTATTTAATGGATACTTTATTCATTTTATTCTAGTAATTATACATTATATTATAGAAAACATTTGTTTACATGCATACCTTAATCCAAAATAAAAATGTATGCAATTTATATCGACTTTTACAATGAAATACAATTGTTTTTAACGAGGGGTACAAGATGCTTGCGAAAATTTACGAAGGGTATCAAAACTTTGGGAATCAATGCTCTACACCTTTCTAAACATTTTCTTAATCACCCCAATCACTTTCAGCAGACTGTACAGATGTTCTCTTTATCTCTCTGTCCTGGTCTCACTTTTAGAATTCTACTCTTTTTTTAATATTGTCTCTTAATTTTTCCTGCCAGCTTATGACATTTCATATTTTTCACCATTCAATTTCAATTGCTACCTTTCTGTCCATTGCCACCTGTATGTATCCCTATAGATTAGTAAGATTAAATGAGAACTTACCAGTTTGAAGTTTGATCTTTATTTTATGAGGAGGTACGGTGAGCGATTACATGAAGAAGCCCCGTCAGGCGCATGCGCTTCATACTTCAAAGCAGCGGCGTGAAATCACAGTAACTACAGTCTAAGTGATATAGTAAGACTCAGAAGACTAGAACTACCAGATGATCTTTGCGATTATGAGGGCCGGGAGCGGAGGGCACGCAATCGCTCACCGTAACTCCTCATAAAATAAAGATCAAACTTCAAACTGGTAAGTTCTCGTTTAATCTTACTATTTTACTTCGGAGTCACGTGAGTGATTCCGTGAAGATTTCAAAGCTCTGTGATTTCATGCCATAGACTCCGTTCCATAGGACACACTGCTTCGGTTGATACAGGATAAACAAAGAATGTATTGAACATTGTTTAAATTATACAATGAACATTTTAATAATAAAAAGAACAGTAATAACCCCTCTCTCCCAGGGGGAAATTACAAATGAAATTGCAAATGAAATCAAACAGAACCCAAAACAGCATGCCCATAACCTTGCACTGCCAGGACAGGTTTATCATAGAATCTTGAAAAAGTTGATTCGCTAGACCATACTGTGGCCCCGAGGATTTGATCTAGAGGCACGTCCTGTGCCTTCACTGCGGATGTTGACGCCGTCCTGGTGGAGTGAGATTTAAACACATCAGTGTCTACTCCAGCACAATCCAAAATCTGTTTCAACCACCTAGAAATAGTTTGTACTGACACCTTTTTATGAGTTTTTTTGTGGCTGATGAGCATCACTGTTTCAGAGCTTCTGAAACTCTTGGTTATCTCAATATATTGACTCAGGTGTGTAACTACACATAGCCTTAGGTCATTGGGGTATGCTTTAAAGCTTATTTTGGTTCCAGCCGTCCCTGGCCTGCTTTGTTTGATTAACTCATATACATAAAACATAATATTATCTACAGAAGAATGCATGCCATCCAGCCGCAGCTTTAGCAATGTCTGGACCCGTTGAGCTGATACTAGCGCCATGAGCATAACCACTTTAAGTGTTAACTTCTGAAAAGATAAAGATGTGATTGGAGCCCATTGCCGAAGCAGTGTGAGAACTATGCTCACATCCCAGATTTCCGTATATCTGGGCTTAGGAGGGTTTTTTGTTAAAAATACCTCTCATGAATAGGGACACTAACGGATGAGACCCGTTAGATTGTTGTCCCGAGACTTGCCCTAAATAGGAGGACAAAGCACTCTGAGCACCAAAACATCTCTCATTTATTGATATGAGATACATATTGTTTTTTACTATTATCTCTCCAGGCCGCAGTGATCACATCCATGGTCCTACTCGATAGTCCGATCCCCTGGTAACGGCCTGGTCAGAATCTGCAGATCAACAGATTAATACGATCATGTAAAGGATGACTTTCTCCTGTCACCGGATGAACCAACAAGTTGCTGCATTTGGGGACAGTCATGAATGGCTGTGTCATCAGTCTCAGGAGCAATGGGAACCATGGCTGTATAGGCCAGTCAGGAACCACCAAAATGCCTGAGGCGGAGTCCTGCTCTATTTTGGTGAGACATTGACTGATGAGGCAGAATGGGGGAGAAGCGTAAAAGAACGTATGTCCCCAATGTTACGAGAATGCATCCACCGCTACTGCCCCTGGATCCGGCTCCCATGAGGCGTATTTAGGTAACTGGTGATTTAGCCTGGATGCAAACAGATCTATGTCTGGCAATCCATACTGGCTGACAATCATTTTGAAAACTTTTGGATTCAGCATCCATTTTGTGTTGTCATTAAATTTGCGTGACCTGGTGTCTGCCACCACAATATATCTACCTGGTAGGTAGATAGCTGAGACCCAGATATTTCTCATAATGCACCAATCCAAAATGAGGATAGCCCGATTATCACATGATACTGACCTAATTCCTCCCATGTGATTGATATATGCAACAGCTGTGGTGTTGTCAATCTGGAGCTGAACTTGTAAATCATTCATTGTTGAACAATATGCTTTTAGGCCATAGAATGCACCCAGTAATTTTAAGTAATTTATCCCATGCCTCTGCAGGATTAATGCCTCTTGCACACTCCATCTCCCGCCACAGCTAGAGTCAGTATCAGTGGCTCCACATCCCAAGGCACTGACATCTGTTTGTAAATTAACTGAGGGTTGGTGAGTCAAAATGTTTTTAGTACTTCGTGAGACATTAATTATAGCTTTGGCTGGCAACTGCATTGGTCTGTCGAAATGACCTGCATGTTCTTTAAGTGCTTGTTCTTGTTGCAGACTCTGATAGTACAGCGGTCCGAACTGCACTCCAGGGAAAGCCGCCACTAATTTACCAATGACACTGGCTACTTGCCGGATGGAGGGTTGTTGTTCCTCTACCAGATTGCTACAGGCCTCCATAATTTCAACAGTTTTTGCCATAGGCATAGTCACTGACATATCAATTGAATCAATGACAAACCCCAAATAGTCAATTATTCTGGATGGTACTAATTTGGATTTAGTTGGATGGATGAGGAAACCTAACCTCTCAAACAGGTTCCTCAGCTGCCTCCTGAGTGTTGCTTATAATCAGAATATCATCCAGATAAGCCATCACAATGTGATTCTGGGCACGGAGTAGCGCCACTACTGGTTTCAACAACTTTGTAAATAACCTAGGGGCTGAGTTTAACACATTGGGCAATGCTTTAAATTGCCACAGTGGTCCCATCCAACTAAATTTCAAATATCTACGGTACTGGTGATGAATTGGTACTGAATAATATGCATCTTTCAGATCTATGGTTGCCATATAACAACCTTTTGAGATCAGTTGCTTAGCAGTCCTGAAAGTTTCCATTTTAAAATGTCTATACTGGACATAAGAGTTTAGTCGGGTTAGGTCCAGAATGACTCAACGCCCACCATCTTTCTTCTGCCTGGGGAATATATTCGACACAAATTGTTGAGGCTGATATGCCATCCTTTCAATTACCCCATTTTGGAATAAAACCCCAATTTCAACATTAACTTGTAGAGTTTCTGGTCTTGAAAAAAACCAATACCCGACCAGGTGTATTTTGTACGGGTGGATGTATTCCTGACATAAACTCAATTCGAGACGCCTGGATACAGTCCAGTATAAATGGATCTGATGTTATGCAGCACCATTCATCATAATATAATTGCAACCTACCCCCGACCGGAGACTGTTCCCCAGAGGATATATCCTGGACTGAACCAGTTACTCATACCTCCATGGTTGATCTTGGATTTCTCAACCTCCTGGCCATGTTGCGGGTGTGCAGAGGTGCATGCCAACGGCATGTAGCTGGAAATCCCCTGCTCGGTCCTTGACCTGCTCCAGCGTCTGTAGCTCGCCTGAAGGGGAATGGCTTGCGAGGCGGTATCCTGGCCGAGAGTGTATAAATCTTTATGAGGCCGATGGTTTTCACTTCCTCTTCCAGATCTTTGACTTGCTTCATCAGTTCTTCCCCAAATAGAAAGTTGGGTGTCTGGACATTTGAAGACTTGCAGAGTGTCGCAAAGCGTGGATTGAGGGTTGGCTTTATGGCGATTTTACGGATACAATTAAGCTCAAAATGAGCATTGCACAGCAGGGCTAACATATCCTGCTGTGTACATGACATCGGTGTTCCTTGGACCATTCACTCAAATGCTGTTATGCCTGCCTCCACCAATTTGAGGACTTTCTGAAATCGCAGCTCTTGCCTCCTCATGGATGTGCTCATTTGCCCCTAGATGGGCAAGTTCACGGTGGGCACCTTGAGCGACGCACAGTTAACAGGTGTCTGGTAACGCAAAGAAGTCTCCTCCATTATGGAATCCTGGAGCTGGTGAGAGGCCATATAATTAATATTAATGGCCAGATTGTCATCCATGGCTTCACCAGTCCCCTCCGGTATGGCAATATTTCTGGCCACATCCGGCACACCTGGAGCATGGCTCATGTGCTTTGGTGTATGCACAAGAGCAGTGACACCAACATCAGGGTCAGATTGATACTGCCCTGGCTCTCCTGAGTCTTGCTCCAGGGAGTTATCACCCAGCCCTAAACAAGGTGCTGGTGTTGTGGGTTCCCATTGATACTCGTAGGCGTGTAACGCCTTCTCGCCATACGGACCTCTGCCTGAGGTTGCTCCAGAGAGCTATTGGGGAACCCTGGGGGTATGCAACCCCAATGGGAACACTTCATGATTTAGCATTTGCTCTGTTAAGTGCTCCATTTTCTCAAGACGTCCCCAAACCTTTTTGTTTGAAGGAGGGGAGTCCCCCTGGTCAGACTCATCTGAGTCGATAAGCCTGACTGTTTTTCTTTTGGCCTTCCTCCCGACAGGAGTGCCTGTAGTCAGCGTTCTTTGGAGCCGTCGTTACTGAAGCCGCTGACCTATGCTCGCTAACCGTGGTCCAGCGGGTACGTTTTTTACTCCGAACGGCAGCAGCCTTTTTAGTTATTTCTCCATTTCAAACTTCTCCTGCTGGCTCCTGTAACCAGCCTTATGGAGTTTAAGTAACCGCAGAGAGTTTTTTTAAACCACTTACCTGCTGGTTTATTACTTACCGCTGGTGGAGCTGCATTCTCCAGCCCGTCGGTGCGCCATGTGTCTAACGTAATGACGCGCATGCGCCTGGCGGGGCTTCCTCACGGAATCACTCACGTGCCTCCGAAGTAAAATCTATGACTTTATAGGTTTCAACGCTCAAATATTTGTATCAACCACATTTTAGGGTAGAGACAGGGAGAGGGCAGAGACAGGGAGAGGGCAGAGACAGGGAGAGGGCAGAGACAGGGAGAGGGTAGAGACAGGGAGAGGGGAGCTTGTTGCCTTTTGGAGCTGGGGTTTGCGGGTGTCCGCTGCCTTTTGGAACTGGGGTTTCCAATTTGCGGTGTCTTATGAATAACCCGGGGGGTGATGTCACTCTGTGTGAGACGGCACCGAGCAAACCCATTGTGACGTCATCAGCAAAAGCCGATCGTTTTAAATTCAAAGTCTTTTGACGATATTCACTTTTAATCTGTAATAAGCCAATAAATAAAAGATGAGATGATAAGATAAGGTGATCCAGGCCTCGACAGGAAAAATGTCAACCGGAATACATAAGAATGTTATCGTTACCGCGTATTTTTTCGCGAAGATGTAAAGACACATACATATACACACACATATACACATGCACAAGATCAGACTTTTGATAGGTATATGATATGATATGTAGACTGAGTGCTGGAAAAACTCAGCGGGTGCAGCAGCATGTATGGAGCGGAATGGGAGGGGGAGTTGAAGTGCTGAGCCACAGGGAGATCAGATTGGTTAATGCGGACCGAGCGGAGGTGTTCGGCGAAATGATCGCCAAGTCTACGCTTGGTCTCACCGATGTAGATCAGCTGACATCTAGAGAGCGGATGCAATAGATGAGGTTGGAGGAGATGCAGGTGAACCTCTGTCGCACCTGGAACGACTGCTTGGGTCCTTGAATGGAGTCGAGGGGGGAGGTAAAGCGACAAGTGTAGCATCTCTTGTGTTTGCAAGGGAAAGTGCCCAGAGAGGGGGTGGTGTGGGAGGGGAGGGAAGAATTGACCAGAGAGTCACGGAGGGAGCAGTCTTTGCGGAAAGCAGACGGGGGGGGGGGGGGGGGGGGGGGGAGGGGGATGGGAAGATGTGGCGAGTGGTGGAGTCACGATGGAGGTGGTGAATATGATTGAGGACTATTTGTTGGATGTGATGGCTAGTGGGGTGAAAGGTGAGGACTAGGGGGGACTCTGCCCTTGTTACGAGTGGGGTGATGGGGAGAGAGAGCAGTGTTACGGGGTATGGAATAGACCCTGGTGGGAGCCTCATCAATAGTAGGGGAGCGGTACCCCCTTACCCTTAAGAATGAGGTTTCCAATGCCCTGGTGCAGAACATCTCATCCTGGGAGCATATGCAGCATAGACAGTGGAATTGGGAGTCCTTACAGGAAGTAGGGTGGGAAGAAGTGTAGTCTAGATACCCATGGGAGTCAGTGGGTTTATAGTGGATGTCGGTCAGAAGTCTATCACCTGCGATGGAGATAGTGAGGTCAAGAAATGGTAGGGAAGTGTCAGAAATGGTATATTTGAGAGCCGGATGGAAGTTAGTGTTGAAGCAGATGAAGTCAGTCAGTTGTGTGTGGGTGCAGGAGGTAGCACCAAAGCATGATATGATATGATGTTGATACCATGTAAACCCAAGGCAAATCATATTAATATATACTAAAATCAATAGCCATAGTACCTACTCCTGGAAAACATTGCAAACTTCCCACCACTTTTACTGAGTAAAAACCATCCATTATTACTCAGTAGACACAAAAACCTAGAGTAACTCAGCGGGACAGGCAGCATCTCTGGAGAGAAGGAATGGGTGAAGTTCCAGGTCGAGACCCTTCTTCAGATGATCACATTCGAACACATCCATCATTACTCTCTGCTTTCAGTGTGTTTGTCAGTTTTTTGTCCATGCTTTTCCAGTCCCCTTTATTCTATGACATTTAATCTTGATGTCAAACTAATTACCAAATTCCTTTTGGAATTCCAAATAAACGGCAGTGATTGCATCCCCCTCATGCACCTCTGTTTCTTCAAACATACTTTTCTCCGCTGTGTAGGGCGACTTTTGTCATCAAAAAGTAACCATAAAGTAGCATGTAGGTGAGAAAGAACAATGAGTTGTTGCAAACTCAAGAAGAGAATGTGTTGATGGAGATGTGCTAACTGTATTGTGAGAAGCAGGATTCGACTTGGGCAAAGAGAAATCCAGGGAGAAGTACTACAATATCAGGCAGGTAAGAGTTGGGTGTAATCAATTGTTCAATATTATAAGGGTGTCCATAATGATGAAGAGAAATAGTGTACTGCAATGACAATTGTATTGAAGTATCACCAATAGCATTGGCTAACACAGAAGAGTTAACATTAATGCAGCTTATGCCTGGGGTGGAAGATTGCAAACTTCACGTGGTCCGCCCTGTTTTGACTAATGCAATCAACTCGACGTGCACAAACGGAAGATCAAATAGAACAAGTTGTCCTACAACTTTAGGCTGTGCACGCCACATAAAGACGAAGTTAATGCCTGGGGCAGATTTGTCAGAATTGTGCAAATAATAATGTGCAGGATAACTAAGCAAGTCAGGCATCATCTGTGGAGGAACTGGCCAGACCACAACGTATGTACAGGCCCTTTTTCAGACAGATAGTGTAGAGAGCGGAAGAAAGCTGGAATATAGAAGGGGGTGTGAGGCAAACTCTGACAACTGGCAGATAGATATAGGAGAGGGAGGATGACTGGCAGATGGATGGTGTGCCATTCACCCATATTCCTCCCTCCAGCTTTACATTTCACTCCTTTTCTTTCCTTTTCTGGCTCCCTTTAGTTTCCTTTTCACAGTCATAGAGTGATACAGTGGGGAAACAGGCCCTTCGGCCCAACTTACCCACACCGACCAACATGTCCCAGCTACACTAATCCACCTGCCTGCTTTTGGTCCATTTCCCTCCAAACGTGCCCTATCCATGTACCTGTCTAACTGTTTCTTAAACATTGGGATAGTCCCAGCTTCCACTCATATGGCAGCTTCTTCCATACACCCACCACTCTTTGTGTGAAAAAATTAGCCCGCAGATTCCTATTAAATCTTTTCCCTCCGGTCATAGATTCCCCTACTCTTGGCAAGAGACTCTAAGCATCTACCCAATCTATTCCTCTCATGATTTTGTACAGCCTCTACAAGATCACCCCTCATCATCCTGCGCTCCATGGAATAGAGACCCAGCCTACTCAACCTCTCTCTATAGCTCACATGCTTTATTCCTGGCAACATCCTCGTAAATCCTCTCTGAACCCTTCCAAGCTTGACAATATCTTTCCAATAACACGGTGTCCAGAACTGAACACAATATTCTAAATGCGGTCTCACCAACGTTTTATACAACTGCAACATGACCTCCCAACTTCTATACTCTATACTCTGACTGATGAAGACCAATGTGCCAAAAGCCTTTTTTACCACCTTATTTACCTGCGACTCGACCTTCAAGGAACCTTGCACCTGCACTCCTAGATCCCTCTGTTCTATAACACTCCCCAGGGGCCTACCATTCACTGTGTATGTCCTGCCCTGGTTGAACATCGCAAAATGCAACACCTCACACTATTAAATTCCATCAACAATTCCTCAGCCCACCTGGCCAATCGATCCAGATCCTGCTGCAATCTTTCACTACCATCTTCACTTCTGGCATTTTTAACTTTCTCCACCCATCTGCCAATCAACACCTTCTCCCCTTCATCTGTACCTACCTATCAGTTACCAGGCTTTACCCCAGTCCCTATATCTCCTTTCCAGATTTCTCGCTACTCCAGCAGTCTGAAGAAGGGTCCCAATGTGACATATTGCCCAGACAGTACCTCAGCTTTTGAAAGGACTGTTCAGAAATCTGATAACCGAGGGGAAGAAGCTGTTCCAGAAACTGGTGGTCCGTGCTTTCACGTTTCTGTACATTCTGCTGGCCAGGAGTAGGGAGAGAAGGGATAATTGGGGTGCGACAAGTCTTTGATTATGTTGGCTGCTTTTCTGAGGTAGCATGAAATGTAGATGGAGTCAATGGTGGAAGGTTTGGTCTATGTGATTGACTAGGCTATATCTACAAATCTTTACAATTTCTCGCGGTCTTGGGTAGAGCATGATGCCTCTAAATGCAATACAAACAATAAGTATCTTTACATACAAATTGATTTTTTTTCTGTTTTGAAAAAAGAACAGTGAAAAATCAGGTTTGATAAATATATTCCAATTTTCTACATCTGATATCCAACTTCAAATCTGGCTCGATGATTGGCAATGAGAGGCCAAGTTCAAAACATGTGTCCACAAACTGTTTCTGAAACTGATGCCAACTGCAGAAATAATACATTACTGGAAATAATTACGATTGTTCACCATATTACCACCTCCTACCTTTGGCATTGGAAAATTGAATAATAGGATAACTGCATGGTATGTTGGCATATCTAAAAAGAATAAATGATCAATTATACTAAATTGATATGTTCTGGAAGCTAATTCATAGCAATTAACGTTTGCCCAATTTCTCCAAATAATCTTCAACATAAATGTGATATCAAAACTTTTCAATAACAACTTATTGAAATAAATCCTCAAGAAATGTTATTTATTTGTTATCTCAGTCCCCTCACAGAAGATAGATAATGGGAAACAATGGATAATGCGAAGTGTGTTCATTTCCCAATGGAAGATAGTGAAATATATTGTACATGAATAAAGCAGATTTTGGTTACGAAAGGATTTATACAGAATTATGAGCACAGCGTGTTTCCTTAATACTGCTGGTAAATCTTTGCATCTAACAACTAGAATATGATTGTTATAAATGTTGCATTTTAATTTTATTGAATACTTATCCAGAAGACAATTTAGAGGTTTTATCCTTATGCAAGGAATATCGCAGGTTAAAGCACATTGTGAGCATATAGGTAATCGTTTCTTTTCATTTATGGCCAGATCTAGCATAATCTGTCAAGATGATGCAAAAGCTCTTAGAATTAAACCCAACATTACTTCAGTTACAAAGTACTTCCTTGGAAATATGAACTGTACCTTAACCAGTGCCAATCCAAATGCACTTTGAGATTATTTCCTAATTGTCATCAATGCAGAATAATTACTTAAAAAGGGTCTCGACAGGAAACGTCACCCATTCCTTCTCTCCTGATTAGTGTATAATAATTTAACCCAAGTAATAAACTTCTCTCCCAACTTAAAAGTTTCCATAACCAAAAACAAATAAGACCATTCCACCTGGTTAAAGGCTTTCTCCGCATCTAACAAAATAATTACTAGGTCTTTATTAATATCTCTTTTTGAATATATAATATTGTATAATCGTCTCAAGTTATATGAGGAATATCGTTTGGTATAAATCCTGTTTGATTGGGGTGAATTAATTTATTAATAACTGTACTTAGTCTTTGTGCTAATATTTTGGTTAGTATCTTTGGATCAGTATTTAAAAGAGCTATAGCTCCATATGATCCTGGGCCATCCAGGTCTTTGTCTATTTTAGGTATAAGTGTTATAATAGATTCATTTAACGTGTCTGGTAGTTTCTGGTGAGTATAAATGTATTCATAGAGTGTCTTCAGACACAATCAGATGGTGCAATCAGATCATAAAATGTTTTATAAAATTCCGAGCCTATACCATCTGGTCCCGGTGTTTTACCGTTTTTTAATGATCTGATAGATTCTTCGATTTCTTTTACTGAAATTTCAGCATTTAATGATTCTCTATTTTGTGAATCCAACCCATTCAGATTACATTTTTTTTAAATGCTTCTATTCCTATCTTGTTTTCTGTCGTTTTAGCTGAATATAATTTTTTATAATATTGCAAAAATCTCTCATTAATATCTTTAGGTTTTTCTAATGGTTCGCCATCATATGATTTAATCCTATGGATTATTTTTTCTCCCTCCATCTTTCTTAATTGACGAGCCAATAATTTTTGAGGTTTATCTTAATTTTATTTAATTTATA
Source organism: Okamejei kenojei (assembly GCA_035221665.1). Classification (NCBI taxonomy): domain Eukaryota; kingdom Metazoa; phylum Chordata; class Chondrichthyes; order Rajiformes; family Rajidae; genus Okamejei; species Okamejei kenojei. The sequence goes on from CM069131.1 coordinate 122,376,600, forward strand.
TTTCAGTGCAGCGATTTTATTATGTGTTGTTACAGATGGATTAGCAGCGTTCTCTGTGTCTAATTGTTTAATCTCCTTTTCCAATTCTTGTTGTTCCCTCCGATTATTTTTATTATAAAATGCTTGAGAAGAAATCATAATTCCACGGGCATATGCTTTAAAAGTTTCCCATAATAGGGAAGAGGATATTTCCGGTTTATCATTTATTTCAAAGAAAATCTTGATCTGTTCTATAATATATTCCTGAGTTGCTTTGTTTTTTAAAATTTGTGGATTAAATCTCCATTGTCCCCGATTTTTCCGTTTTACCATTTATTTTAATCATAAATGTTAAAGGTGTGTGATCTGAGATTATAATATTATGGTATTTTGAATTGTAAGTAAGTGAGATAAGTTTGGCGTCAACCAAAAATCTCCTCCAATTATTAAGTTATGTTGTGCTATTTCCGGGATGTTGTTAAATATTTTCTTCAAAAACAGTGGACTATCAAAATTTGGTCCATATACATTGACAAGGATCATTTTTTGTGCATTTAATTCTCCTATTACAATAATGTATCTGCCATCATTATCAGTTATAGTTGATGTATGTTTGAATAAAGTGCCTTTACGAAATAATATTGCTACGCCTCTTGATTTGTGCGTAAAAGAAGAACGATACATTTTATCTATCCATTTAGCTTTCAGCCTATGCTCGGCATCTTTTTTTAAATGCGTTTCTTGAATGAAAATCACATCAGCTTTAATTGCTTTTAAATGTGCTAATACTTTACCTCTCTTGATTGGTTCATTAATACCTTTAACGTTCCAGCTACAAAACGTTATTCCTTCATTCCCCGTATTCATTTTTAAATCTTGCATCTTTTGTCTATGGGGGTCTATAATAGAGCCAATGGTTCAGTTCAACAGACCCGACCTTATACCCGAACTCCGAATAGACGAATTTTAAGACCCTTGAATGTCTCTCACTGTATATCTCCTTTGATCCAATTTGTAACTCCATTCAAACTGAAAATAATAATGATAGTTTATAATAGAAAAGAAAAGAGGATAGATTAAGAAATTAGTATTGTGCACAAAGAAGGAAAAAACTACATCTAGTATTAGTGTAGTTAGTGCTAGCCATACTAGCATAGCTAACCATCTACCGACTTAGTTGATGTTGTGAACTTAACCAGCCCCTTTATTTCTTGGAATTTTTATTAGCAATATTTTACCGGGGGTATTAAATTTAAATTATTCAGATTCCAATAGTCGGAAATGTGAGGATACAAATATTTAAAACTTGTTTGAAAATCTAGTTAATAAAAAAATTTTAAAAACAAAAAGAAAGGAAAAAATAAAATAAAAATGAAAATTACTAGTAAAAAAGAAAGAAGGTTTCCAAAGAGGACAAATGAAATCAAACTCTATATTTGACTCTAATCATTCCATTATAAGTAAACATTGGTCATTAGTGATAATTATTAATTCTGATTAGTAAAGATACCACGGTATAATTTTAGTATTTATTCGTTATTTGTATTAGTAGTGCAGTTATACTAATTATTAGTATCCATGGGAGAGTTTCCGATCCACATCTTTCTCCAGCTGCCTTAGCTCCACTTCAATTCCATCCAGTCCTGCAAAGTCAGTTTATTCAATGCTGAGGGATCAAGCATCCTCTCGAACCTTAATCTTCTGAGCAAAGTCCAATGCTTCCACAGGATTGGTGAAAAAATGTTCCTTCTTGTTGTACGTGACTCTTAGGGTGGCTGGATAGCTCAGACCATATTTCAAATTCTCCACTTCCCTCAGGATACCTTTGGTCTCATTAAATGCTTTTTGTTTCCTGGAGACCTCTGCTGGGTAGTCTCGATAAATACTGATCCTGTGTCCTTCAAATACAAGACTTCTGTTTCTTGATGTTTTTTGCATTATCTCCTCCAAGACGTGGTTGTACTGTACTTTTATTATCATTTGTCTTGGGGGAGCGTTTGGTCTTGTCTGACGTCTCATCACACTATGTAAAGGCTTTTGATCCAGAGATAAAACTATTTACAGTAAATTTGCAGTGAATTCTAGGGGATCTTGATCTTTCTCTTCCCCTTCTGGAATACCTGCAATTCTTAGGTTCTGTCTTCTCTGGCGACCTTCCAATTCAGTACATTTCTCGGTTATTTTGCCCAGTAATTCAGTTGGACGTTGATTTTCTGTAATAAGCTTTGCTGTAGTCAGAGCACTTGTTTCGGCTAGTTCTTCAAGGTCTTTTATGACAATCGTCTGTTGGTTCAGTGCCTGTTCCACAGGATTCAGCCTTTCTTCAAAGTCAGTTCTCACATTTTTGATTTTATCATTCGTCTCCTTTGCCAGTCCAATCATTATTTCTGCGATTTCTTTCTTCAACTCATCCCATGTATTCTTAGTTGTGGTATTAATGTTGGTATTAATTTCAAGCTTTAAATCCATCATTTCCTCCTTGATTTTTTTTTTTTCACCAACATTCATCAGCTTTATTTCTTCCCTTAAACCAGCAATTTCACATGCAATAAAAGTTTTGAGTTCTTCACCTTCCGATTTTTTCATTATTTTTTTCGTCACATCTTCTTGGGATAACGTCCTACCTGAGCCCGAGGCTTCAGTCGGGCCTTTTTCTTGTTCCACTGTTTTCTGCCTAGCAACAGCACGAGTATTCGTTTTTTCAGCGAGGGGGTTGTGCTGCATAGACATGATAAGTCGCGCGCCTGATGACGTCACTCACGGCAGTCGGTACAGAAGCAGCAGGCAGCAGGTAGGTCGTTTTCTCCCTGGTTTTTCAGCATTTTTTTCACGGAGCTGGCAGGCATTACTCCCTAGCCCTCCATAGCGCCACCGGAAGTTTCTTTCTGTGGCATTTCTGTAGAAGTTTCTAAAAGCGAGTGGAGACGTACCAAAGTTCCTTAGTCACCATAGGAATAGAGGTGTTGGTGTGCCTTCTTAATTGTCACATCAATGTGGTTAGTACAAAACAGATCATTGGTGATATTAATGCCAAGGAACTTGAAGCTCTCAATCATTTCCACTTCCACACCATAAATGCTGATTGGGGTATGTACACCATGCTTTCTGAAGGCAATACCTAGCTCCTTTGTCTTGCTGATGATGAAGGTGATGTTATTGTCCTAACACCATGCTCTTGATCTCCTTCTTTTATTATCTCTAGTCCGGGGGATGTCAACTGTAGCAACTGTAATCAAAATGCAGTGGATCAAGGCTGGTTGGGATGCTGTAGATAATGTGTGCCGTCAACAGTCTCTCCAAGTACTTCATAATGGTGTGTGTCAGATCCACTGGACAATAGTCATTAAGCCACCATTACTTTTCTTCGGCAGTGGGATGGGAGTTACGTTGATTTTCATCAGCGATAAGAATATATGGCCAAGAACAAGCATCCCACCTGCAGATACATTCTTTGACTCATGGGTGCTTTCTGCTTCTGTGGCAACCCAGGTATAGATTGTTCACTGCATTAAAGGGATTTATCACAACCACTCAAAACTTACTTTTTACTATCTTTTACCCATGCAAATATGTATTGGTATTTAACCTGATTAATATCATTAAATTGTTTGGTACATCCATAGTGTTTCCTCCCTTTAAAGTTGCTTTTCAATTATTACAATTTCAGCTCTTCAGCTTTTCCTATTCTTTCCATGTCTTAATCTTCTCTCTTACTTCAGTCTCTAAAATATTGTGTGGATCATGGATTAAATGGAATCCTCATTAAATGCGATCATTATAATTTTTAAACTATGATTTTTAAATGGATAAGGAGCCCAGGCAGGGAGCCAGAGTTAAGGTAGTTTGTATGTGACCTTATTGAAGTCAGGGAGATAAATGGTCTCTCTATGATCAGTTGACGTGCATGGGTTCTTGGTAACAGTGGTTTAATTTCAGAGTTCGCACAGCAACATCCCTCTATATCCCTGTAACTTCCTTCAGTGCTATATCTTCAATTTTATTTCGGAGTCACGTGAGTGACTTTGTCAAGACCCCGCCAGCATGCATGCGCGACATATCGTCGCGCGCATTTGCCTCGACAAGCTGGGGGGGGGGGGGGAGAGCGCTCTCTCCACCAGCTCCTTCAAAAGGCCGGTCAGGTAAGTCCACTAACCTTAACTTCCAACAGGATGGACACCAAAGGCAAACGGAAGACGACACTCTCCAGGAGCCGCGGGGCATCGACAAGCCAGCGGCCTTTGTCACTGGAGCTGCGAGCACCACCGGCAGCATCGGGACGGTCGGGGGTAAGAGTGCGGAGGTCGGGCGCTTCCGTTACACCAGCGCCCGACTTATCATCTGAATGGCTGACCGCACAGGAGCTGGATGCTGCCGACCCAGACTTTGTCCCCCCATCCCCCAGGAAGCGGGGGAGCAAATAGGTACATGGACAGGACCTCACCCCGAGTTGCAGTGGATCCACGGGGACCGGGCCGGGGAACGACTGCGCTACAGGGGAGCCCAGCAGCCGCATTCCACCACGTACAGCTGCCGGGGATATCTGCCGTAGGGAAGTCTGGCAGGGCTACTGCTGCGTCGAGCAGCCCTGCAGGAGCAGGTGCTGCCGGCATAACACCTCGTCAGGCTGCGGTCAAGGGTGTTGGTGGCAGCAGTAGACGGTCGGTTAGCTTAGCTCTGGCAGCTGCCGACCATGCATCTCCACGCAGAACATTGGGCAACAGTGGAGGTAAGCCTGCATGGACTCCGGGGAGCCAGGTTCCGGGGGCTGGCGCCGATTCATCTCCCCTGCCTTCCTACCAGGCAGGTGGGCCGCCAAAGTCTGCTCGAAGGCCGACTAGCAGAGAGTCCGTGCGGGAGTCGTATGAGCCTACAGGGGCAGTAGGCCTCGACAACCTGCCTTCGGACCCTAGTCTACATCTTACGGAGGTGTGGTCCGTTGGTGGAAGCCCGAGAGAATTTGCAGGGCCTGGGGCTTCCACGGTTCCATGCAGGCTTACCTCCACACTTGTCCGCCGCGGGTCAGGGACCGGGATGAACGGGATTCTCGAGCCTCTACTAGCCACGCCTGGAGCCCACTCAGCCTCTCGTCTTCCCCAGCCAGGAGTGCCAGCAGTTGTCCGGCCGCTGCCTTCGAAGCTGACCCGGGACTGCCAGAGCCCGCAGAGCCAGAGCATGATGAGGACATACTGGATGTGGTGGGCAAATTTGCCATGGGCACACACACTGGGGAACCCCTGCACCACAAACTGGCGGGCACCATTATTTACCTGATCACTCACCAACTTTAGGGTCAGGTACTTAATGAGACCATGGATAAATTCAAACCGCCTGAGAACTGCATCAATCTCAGTGTTCCTACGGTTAATGCCCAGATCTAGGGACACTTGAGCACGACCACCAAGATGCAGGACGTCCGTCTCCAGTGCATCCTGAAGCTCCTCTCGACGGGCATTACGGCGTATGCCAGGACCCTGGATGGCGACAATGTGTCCAGCGAGCAGCAGGATGCCCTGGCACTTCTATGCAATGCCCAGTTTGAAATAAACTGCCTGCGCAAGAGCTCCATCAAGCCCACTCTCAACCTGAAATTTGCGGGGTTGTGCCATCCCTCCACCGCTCCATCACCTCATCAACTGTTTGGAAAAGATCTCTCCAAACAAGTCAAAGAACTCGACGAGGAGGCCAAAACTGTGGGCCTTATGAAACCTCCTCCGGCTAAACCCCACCCATATCACCGTCTACAACCACACACTACTTGGAAGCAGTGCCAGCCGGATAGGACGCCAAGGACCTATCCCCCTCCACTTCCCCAACCACAGCGGCCTTTTTTAGGGCAAGGCCTACAACGGCCCGCATGGAAGATGTGGCCACCATCCCGACAACTACCACAACGTCCCCCAAAACGCCATACGGACCCGCCGCTAACCATGGAGGTAAGGGGGTCTGGTTCCTCCCAGGCAGTAGCATTTCTACTTGCACAAGTTGGGGGACGGTTGCGGGCATTTAGGGGAGCTTGGGATACTATCACCACTGATGCGTTTATTCTACAAAGTGTTCAAGGTTATGTCATAGAATTAATTGATGGTCAACTTCCCCCTACCCAGCATGAACCTCATCGGAAATTTACTCTCTCAAAATGAGATTGAAGCAGGACATGCTGAAATCTTATGGCTCGCAACTAAAGGGGTGATTGGCAAAACAATGCACAAACCCCTTGAGTTTGTGTCCAACATCTTCACAAAAACCAAAAAAGATGGGGGGTGTCGGATTATCATAGACCTAACCGAGTTGAACACTTTTCTACAATATACCCACTTTAAAATGGATACCTTCGAAACAGCTAAGCAGATGCTTTACCTGGGATACCTTATGCCTGTATCGATTTAAAAGATGCATACTATACAGTGCCCATCACTGAATCACACAGAAAGTTTCTGTAATTTGTCTGGAAGGGACAGTGTGGCAATACAAAGCATTACGTAATGGGCTCACCACAGCCCCCAGACTATTTACCAAATTAGTGAAACCTATATTGGCCCTCCTCCGACAACAAAATTATATCGTCATGGCGTATTTAGATGATATCCTTATCGTGGGTCAGACCCTCCAATTGGCTACACAGGCAGTTACAGCGACCAAATCTTTATTTGAGAAGCTAGGGTTTGTAACCCATCCAGACAAATACCAAACTGCACCCCTCTCAAATTATGGATTACCTGGGTTTCACCCTTGACACAACCTTAATGATGATCCCAACCAACAAAGCTATCACTATAAAAGAAGCGTGCCACAGCCTTGCTTGCGCCAGGGTTCCGACCATCCGGCAAACGGCAAAGGTGATTGGGAAGCTGGTAGCTACATTCTCAGCTGCGCAATTCGGCCCGTTACATTACCAAAATTTACAAAGAACAAAGATCGCAGCATTAAAAGCAAATGCTGGGCACTTTGATCGACCAATCCGGTTGCCACCACAGGCTAGAGCTGAGCTACAATGGTGGATTGACAATATTAGTGAGTGTCACAGACCCATCATTGTCAGCAACCCATCCGTCATGCTACAGACTGATGCAAGCGCACAAGGCTGGGGCGCAACTGACACCGTCCAGTTGTGGTGGCAGATGGGACTCTCACGAGTCTACCCTCCTCCAGTCACAAGGGATAAATTATCTGGAGATGTTAGGGGCTTTCCCTGGACTACGGGCTTACTGTACTAACTCACAGGACTTACATGTCCGCCTCCAAATAGAAAACACAACGGTGGTGGCTTATATCAATCATATGGGTGGTATCAGGTTGTTATCTTGTGATGAATTGGCTAACACAATTTGGCACTGGTGAATCGAGAGAAATATTTGGATTACAGCGACCTATTTGCCAGGGAATCTCAATACAGTGATGGACACCAGGTCACGAGTGTTCAATGACAACATCGAGTGGATGTTGAACCCCCAAATTTTTGCTGATATTATAGCTCACCAGATATTGACCTCTTTGCATCCAGGTTGAACCATCAGATACCAACGTATGTGTCTTGGGAACCAGACCCTGGGGCAACACCTATGGATGTTTTTTCCATCCATTGGGGGAAATGGTTTTGCTACGCATTTCCCCCATTTTGCCTCATCAGTCAGGTATTGCAGAAAATTAAACTGGATTCTGCAACTGGCATATTGATCATTCCCGACTGGCCTACACAGTCATGGTACCCGATGGTCCTCAAAATCTTGAAACATCCATGGCTTCTGATTGGTAAACACCCCAAATTAATCACTAACCCCATTACGGGGGACAGTCACCCGTGCCATGGTCACCTAAACATGTTGGCCTGCAGTTTCTAAAAAGGCCGCTTATCAAGGCGGGCATCTCACCACGAGCCATGGAACTCATCTCAGCATCATGCCGACTATCAACCAGGAGGCAGTACCTCACACAGATCAGGAAGTGGGAGGAATTCTGCTCCCGTACCAACACGACTTCCAACTCGGCAACAATCCCTGATGTCCTGGAATTCCTAGCGGGCCTTCATTTCGATGCTGGCCTTAGCGTGCCATCAACAGCGCCAGGAGTGCACTGTCCTCATACCTGGACATAGGTATAGGCTCCAACCACCTGGTGTCTAATTCATGACACCAACACTCCATGCCCAGATACAACTTCACCTGGGACGTAGGGATCGTTCTGACCCTACTGAGGAGCTGGTCTCCTTTGACCGAGTTACCACTCAAACAGCTCACCCTCAAAGTGGTGATGCTGATGGCACTGACTACAGCTCAACAAGTCCAGGCATTACACAAGCTGCGGCTGGGATAGCATGGTCTCCATACACAGGTTTTCTTTGTCCAGGACCTTTGAAGCAGCTTGGATTTTCCGTACCCCACTGATGCCACCCTCTGCATAGTCTCCATCTACATCCGCATTATATCAGGAAGATGGAGCAGGGGCTCCTCATCAGCCACAAACCTCCGCATTTCAGGAGACGCTACTAACATTTTTAAATCTCACTCTACTAGGGCTGCATCCACATCAAGGGCCATGGAGGTGCCCATGGACCACATCCTCGCCACTGCGGGCTGGCTAGTGAAGCAACCCTCCAAAGGTTCTGCGCAGAAGCCCCGCAAGTGAATGTTTGTCATTTTTTTATTATTATTTGTGCATAAATATGCATTAGCTGTTTCGATGGATTGCGGCGTTGTCCAGGGCGTGAAATCACAGAGCTTTGAAATCTTCACGAAGTCACTCACGTGACTCCGAAATAAAATAGTAAGATTAAACGAGAACTTACCAAGTTCAAAGGTTGATCTTTATTTTATGAGGAGTTGCGGTGAGGGATTTCATTCCCTCCGCTCCCACCCTCTATCATAAGGTCAACTGGTATGTTCTACGTTCTTCATCTTACTATTTTCAGTCATGGTGCGTTCTGTGATTCCACACCGCTGCTTTGAAGGATGTCGCGCATGCGTGCTGGTGGGGTCTTCACGAAATCCCTCACCGCAACACCGCATAAAATAAAGATCAACCTTCGAACTTGGTAAGTTCTCGTTTAATCTTACTATTATATCATTGATCCTCATATTTTTTTCCTTGAGAACAACCCCAAGTTAAATTGCTCCATGGCTGATGGCACTGCTCTCACCTCCCAAGGCATTCAACTCAGAAATCCAATCCTTAAGTCGTTCTATTTTGTTTGCTTGCTTTTCTGCCTTAAGATACCTACACTATATCCCACATTGATGATCTAGCTTTTGATCAGATGCCTTAATATCTGAGCATATTACAGCTCGGCGTTCAATACCATCATTCCCTCCAAGCCGGTTACCAAGCTCACGTAACTGGGTCTCTGCACTTCCCTCTGCAATTGGATCCTCGACTTCCTCATCCACAGACCACAGTCTGTCCGGATTGGCGGAAATACCTTGTCCTCAATAACAATCACTATGGGAGCACCTCAAGGGTGCATGCTCAGCCCCCTGCTTTACTCACTCTATACTCATGATCGTGTGGCCGGACACAGTGCGAACTCCATCATCAAGTTCGCCGATGACACCACCGTTGTTGGACGAATTACAGATGGTGATGAATCAGAGTATAGAAGTGAGATTGACCGATTGACCAAATGGTGCCAGCACAACAACCTGGCTCTCAACACCAGTAAAACCAAGGAACTGAGTGTGGACTTTGGAAGGGGAAGGATGAGGACTCATAACCCTGTTTATATCAATGGGATGATGGTGGAGAGTGTCAAAAACATTAAATTCCTGGGCGTGCATATTTCCGAAGATCTTTCCAGGACCCAGCACACTGATGTAATCATAATGAAGGCACATCAGCACCTCTACTTCCTGAGAAGATTACGGAGAGTCAGTATGTCAAGGAGGATTCCCTTGAACTTCTACAGGTGCACAGTAGAGAGCATGCTGACTAGCTGCATCGTAGCTTGGTTCGGCAACTTGAACGTCCAGGAGCGGAAAAGACTGCAAAATGTTGTGACCACTGCCCAATCACCGGCTCTGACCTCCCCACCATCGAAGGGATCAATTGAAGTCGCTGCCTCAAAGAGGCGGCCAACATCATCAAAGACCCACACCATCCTGGCCACACACTCATTTTACTGTTGCCATCGTGAAGAAGGGACAGGAGCCTGAAAACTAATGACCATGTTCAGGAACAGTTTCTTCCCTACTGCTATCAGGCTATTATGGTCGGCACGGACTGGAAGGGCCGAGAGGGCCTGTTTCCGTGCTGTAATTGTTATATGGTTACATTAAACATGACAGCAAAAAAGCTCTGAAATATGACAGACATTATTATTGCACTATATCTGTTTATTTAGTGAGTATGTGTGAATGTGTATATATGCACACTGAACATTTTTGTCTCCTGTTGTGTGCTATGTTTACACGCTCTGTTGTGCTGCAGCAAGTAAGAATTTCATTGTCCCATCTGGGACACATGACAATAAAATACTCTTGACTCTTGATAGGGGTGGGTATTACATTTTTGACACCACTCCATGAAACACATTAGAGCCTTTTGCCCCAATAAAGGCAGTTTGTGAATATAAGGTGTTTGCATTATGGAAGGAATAGCTAATTATGAACTTGGTAAACGTGTACTAAAACATATCCCTACATTTGAATAGTGCCTCAATTTTAAAAGTATCTCATTTAATTTAATGCTCTTTGAGTATCTCTGAGATTCAAGACTGCTACATAATTACAATTCATTCTTTCCTTCTCAGGGCAAAGCAAATATAGAAGTGTACTAGCGATGAGCATTTGGCTCTGCTTAGATATCAGGATTAGTTTACTTCAGCAATGTGCGGTTTAAAACTGCTTGATGTATTTTCATTTGCTACAACACAAGTCAATTTTACATTTAGGTTTGAATCTGTGGGGATGTCTGCTATATATAAAAACTGCTCCATGGGTTTCAGTATTCCATTTTAAAATCCATTGGAAACCCATATGTCAGTTTGAGTTTATATCAAAATCTATTGTAAATATGTCAATATCTAAACTGCGTCACCACTTTCAGTTTGAGGTGGCCTTGTGATATATCTTCATGTGCCACGGTAGAATCAGGTCAGAAATGAAATGTTGTTGTTTGGTAAAGAAAGATAATCTTATAGTGGTTAAGAAGGAACTGCAGATGCTTGAAAAATCAAAGGTAGACAAAAATGCTGGAGAAACTCAGCGGGTGAGGCAGCAACTATGGAGCGAAGGAATAGGTGACGTTTCGGGTCGAGACCCTTCTTCAGACTGACATAATGGTATTCTCAAGGCAGGGGTGACTGATGATCAATCCCATTTGCAGTTTGTGCTTCAAAACAGTAAGGTTAATATTAAGTATACCAAGGAAAGTCATAATGCAGGGCATTGACCTGAAACATCGATGCTTCATTACTAACAAAAGATGAAGCATGTCCCACTAAGATCCTCAGTTTGTTTGTTATTAACCAAAGAAAGTATCTATTTTATTTAAACTAGCCATTCATCCTTTGATAGTAGTCTGCAGGTGCAGATATTTTTTATCTTCAATAGAAATAGAAAACACTTGACACACTCAGCAGATTAGTTTAGTTAAGAGATACAGTGCAGAAATAGGCCCTTCGGCCTATGGCGTCTCCACCAATCAGTGATCCCCGCACACTAACATTATCCTACACACACTATGGACAATTTATACTTATACCAAGCCAATTAACCTACAAACCTTTACGTCTATGGAGTGTGGGAGGAAACCGAAGATCTCAGAGAAAACCCACACGATCATGGGGAGAATTTACAAACTCCATTCCGACAGAACCCGTAGTCGGGATCGAATAAAGAGCCGAGGAAGGGTCTCGACACAATGTCACCCCTATTTATTTTCTCCAGATTTTTGATGCCTGACCCACTGAGTTACTTCAAATACGTATTTCCATTGACAATTGAAGCAGAGAAGCAACTGGAAAGTTTAAAAGATGGACATCAGTCTGAAGAAGGGTCTGGACCCGAAACTCCACCCATTCCATCTCTCCAGAGATGCTGACTGTTGGCTGGCTGGCAGAGATGCTGAGTTCCTCCAGCATTTTGTGCCTATCTTCAGTTTAAACCAGCATCTGCAGTTCCTTCCTACAACTTCAGAAGAGAGACAGACTGCAGCAGTCAAAAAGAAGAAAGGAAGATATAAGAGGAGTGGGTCTATTGCGAGCAGCCTTGTGTTGAGGTGAAGTGCTGTGTGTGTGTTGAAGCTTCAGCTGGGGAGGATTCGGCCAGAGGGCTGAGGGTAAAATAAGGTGAGGTCCTTTCTTTTCATAAATACCTCCAATGGTAATGCAGTGAAAATGAAAGTTCAGGCATTCCAACAACCATCAAGTTATTAATGGTTCAATGGTTCAATGATTAAATGGTGCTTTATTGTCATATATATAAAGGCGCAGCAAAATTATTTCCCTCCATGCAGTTCAGTAGAGTATTGCTGTACCTAAGCATAATCTCCGATTAGCAAAGTGTCCACAAATAGCCCACTGTGCCCACATGAAAGCGATGCCAGATTTTGGCACAATTTTTAAAGTCCAGTGCATGCCCTTAGGTCTTATGAGTGGTGCTCGATCCAGGCTGCTGCAGGGCCTCCAGCCGTCGCCTTCCTTGGATGAGTGGATCGACCAGCAAGCTGATATCCCTCTCTGCTCCCATTCACCTTTGTGCCCCAGGGGTGCCTCCCAGTGACCAACATCAAATGTGCAGATAGACCCCAACCACTCTTCCACCAGCCGTGCTCCTCGCTCATCGTGTCCGTCATGCTCCTCGCTCATTTGGTCCGATAGATACAAAGTGCTGGACTAACTCAGCATGTCAGGCAACATCTATGGAGAAAAAGAATGGGTGATGTTTTGGGTCAGGTCCCTTCTTCCAACCCTTTCTCATTGTTATATTTCTGGACAATTGACAATAAAACACTCTTGACTCCTGGTATGCTTCTCTTCAGGATGTAGAGTCAGGGAGACCTCCTGTGTCCCTGTGGACTACATCTGTTGGAAGTGCGCCAACTGCAGCTCCTGACTGGCCACATGAGGGAACTGGATGTGCCGCTGGGCTACAGTAGATGAATATGCAGGAGACAGAGGGATAAGGATAACGTGCACGCAAAAGCGATTTGGTATCTTGTTCGACAAGGACATTGTGGGTGTCCAGCCTGTTCCTATGCTGTATGGTTCTGTGTTCTATGTGGAAAGAGAAATAGATTGAATGCTTCAGGTCAAAAGTTGTTAGATTGAAAAGGGCAGTTAGGCTGAAATCAAAAACAAAAGAGCATGTAAAAACAGGTCAGAACAGTAGGAACAGAGAGTGGTGAGTCTCTGGAACTCTCTGCCACAGAGGGTAGTTGAGGCCAGTTCATTGGCTATATTTAAGAGTGAGTTGGATGTGGCCCTTGTGGCTAAGGGGATCAGAGGGTATGGAGAGAAGGCAGGTACGGGATACTGAGTTGGATGATCAGCCATGATCATATTGAATGGCGGTGCAGGCTCGAAGGGCTGAATGGCCTACTCCTGCACCTAATTTCTATGTTTCTATGTCAGTAGGAAATACCCAACCACATGGGCAGTGTCAAGGGAGAGGTTACAGTTTCAGCAGAACTGTCCAGTTCTGATACAAACAGAAATTCACGATTGAGTCACTAACAAAACATGCCACAACAGAAGATTAAGTGCTCTTCCTCAAGTTCACATTCAGCTTCAATGGAGCAGTGCAGGAGGCCATTGTCTGCTTGGTCAGAATAGGAGTAGAATGGAGAATTAAACTGACAGACAACTGGAAGCTTAAGATCACCCCTTCACGTGGAATAAAGATTTTCCACAAAACAATTGCTTAGACAGAAAAGATAATGCCGTTTAAGAAGATATGCAGGGAATGGAGGGATATGGACGATTTGCCGGCAAAGAAGATTTGTTTATCTTGGCATCATGTTCGACGCCGATATTGTGGTTCCAGTGCTGTACCATTCTACGTTCTATGTTCTAAGTTGCAATTGGTTTCTCCAAGATAAAGAAGAACAGGATGAGCACATGGAATGCAGTACACTAGAGTTGAAGAAGTTCAAGTGATTGACTGGTTCATATGGAGGGACTATTTGTATCCCTAGTTGGTGTGAGGAGGTGAGGTAAAAGAACAACTGTTGCATTTCTTGCAGTTGCATGGAAAGCACCATGCTTCAGTGGAGATGGAGGAGTGGATAATGGGGAGCTGTGAAGGGTATGGGCCTTTTGGAAAGCTTATATTGGAGGGAAGACCAAGATGCAACTGCAGATGCTGGAATCTGAAAACCCAGAAGTGCTCAATAAACGCAACCTGTCAAGAATCATCAGCGGAAGGAGAAACAGTAAATTTTTTCAGGTTGCGGACCATTCACCAGAACTGAGAGGACAGAAACCAAGTTAGCCTGGGGGGGGGGGGGGGGGAGGACAAAGGGCAGAACAAAGAAATGTCTCCAATAGGGTGAAATGATGAAGCCATTGAAAGGATAACAGACAGAACACTGAACAACTGTTGAGCAGCATCCATGGAGGGAATTCAATTCAATTCAATTCAATTCAATTCAAATTTAATGTCATTGCACAGATACAAGTATGGGTACAACGAAATGCAGTTTAGTGTCAGTACGTAGTGATAGCAATGTTTAGATAAATACAGATAAAAGTTGTAAGTCGAATTTCTAGTTGAGACCCTGAGAGACAAGAGAAACATATAAAAAGCATTTGGACAGGTACATGGATAGGATTAGTTTATGGGCCAAATACAAGCAGATGGGACAAGTGTAGATGGGGCATGTTGGTTGGCATGGGCAAGTTGGGCCAAAGAACCTGATTCTACATTGTATATCTCTATGACTCTATGATTAAGAGGAAGGATTACCAAGATAACATCAGTATGAGTGGGGGTGGAGAGTGCGGGGTGAGTGGTGGGAAATAGGCTAGTAGGAGGAAAGTGGAACCAGCTGGGAAGGGGAATGTGTGCGAATGGAACCAGGTGCAGGGAGGGAACAGTAAAGATGATCAAATGGAGAAGAAAATTAGTTGGACAAGTGAGTGTATGGGAGGAGGGCTCCAGGGAAGTAGAGTACCTGAAATTGGAAAATCTAATGCTTTTACCAAATAACCCAAGTGGAGTATGAGATATTGTTCCTCTAATTTGCACTTGGCCTGTCAGCAACAATGGAGAAGGCTGGGAACAGGTAGGCCAGTGTGGGTGTGAGAAGGATACTTAAAATGACATGCTCGTCAAATATTTTGCTCCATTCTATATTCAGTGTGAAAACGATAAGTTAGTTGATATTCCAGAGGGCGATAGTCACCGGCAAATGTTCCAACCCCAAAATGATGCTGCATTAAAGCTGGATTGTTGGATGGAAACTCATTTTTAGCCATATTCAAAACAATCACTACCTTCCAGATGAAAACTGTGTGAGGTCCACAGGAGGGAAGAAATGGTTCTCCTTGCCCCATATCCATCCAATTCACTCCTTCTTGCAGTGGATGGACTTGTTCGAAATTCATGCTTCCTTGGTAGAATGATCTTTCCTCATCGTCCTACCAACCCTGTGAGACAGTACTGCTTGTCTTTGCTTTGCTCTTTACTTTTCCACCTTGCACTTTCCCTTCATGAGTTCAATTGGTTACTTATTCAACTGTGACCGAATGCTACCAATGCAATGTGGAAATGAAGCAGTGGTAAGTAAATAGTGCCATTTCATGACATTCAACTCATGATCATCGTGTATTAACGTACCAATACACAATGATCATGAGTTGAAGTTTTACAGCCACATTCTAATGATACATCCAGTGGCCAATTCTTACTCTTTTAATTTCAGAAGGTATAGATAACAACTTTGCCTCCTATGATGGAACAGTTCAGCGACAAAGATTCAGCAACTAAGGTTGGTGAAATTATTGGACAAATCGGTAAAATAATAGGTTCTGCGGGTGCTTAATGAATTCCTTGTCGAGTAATTGATACAGTGACCCTGTAAATGTAAATATCTTATCTAAACACAATTACATTATTTGGGCTTTTTTTTAAACTGCAGAGATTTTAAACATTTTGTCAATGGAAACAGCCCTAAAGCAGCCATAAATCATATGCCAAACGTGTTGACATATATTAAATATTTTATTATCTATAATATTTAAGATAATTCAGTTACACTAGAGTTGGGATTGTCGAATAATCAAGCATGACAATAAATTGTCAACAGTGCACTTTTGCGAATTATGCAATGATTATAACTAAGTAATTTCCAATAAAAAGACATCTTTACATTTGTAACTCAAATAATTACTGCGTGAATCAAAAATAAAGAAGCAGGATGCAATTCTGTATGTTGTACACACGCGCGCAAACAGGAAAATGAGCAAGTAAATTGGACTTTTATTTTTATCGTGTGAAATACTTTGGAATGTGGTTTAAACTTAGGAAACTTTCAGTACATTCCCAGACACGGGAGACGGCGGAGGAGGGGAGGGGAGGAGTGAGGGTCACTGACGTCACAGCCTCTAATCCACAGACATCCCACCAGGAATTGTGTTAGTAGCTGACTTTGGGAAAGCTTTTTCATGATTCTTTCACTTTACCCACATCGTTACAAACTTGTTTTGTTTTCGCTGGAAATGTGATGATTCCGAAGATTACCACCTTTGATCCCGCTCCCTGGCGGAGTGAATTGACAAGTAGGAATAACGTTCTCTTCTTGCCTGGCAATCCCCAGGATTTTATCTGCTCGGGAACTGTCGAATCCATCTGGCGTGGTAAGTCTTCGCAATGGTGTGCATTATGGTGATTTCAGATAGATGCTATTTCAAGCGAGGCCTTGTAATTTCAGGTGTGGTCGTTTTATTTTGCATTGACATTGAAGCGAATGGATATCGGAGACAACATAACTCACCTTGGCATCAGATTCATTCTGCGAGGCGCAGTTTCTCAAAAGTAAACGTTAAAGAAAGCTACGGGAACTCGGGTTTGTTAGAATAAACAGCACGATTTTCAAAGCGCAGATCAAGTTGTTTGGAAAGCAGGTCAGTGCCTGGAACAAAGAGGAAGGTGCACCAGAGACGTCCAGTTAATGGGTGCATTTGGTGATTTTTATACTGAAATTGTGTGATTGCTTAAGTTTGCAGCCTTGAGTTCTGCAGCAGCGATCACACCATCTAAAAATCCTTTCTGCGGCAATATTGTAAAGGAGCGCCCCCGTGTGTCGGTGGCACAGAAGGCACCGAATTCAGTTCAACAAACAGCCCTCTGTTCCCATCCCGATGAATACTTAGAGTCTGAAGAAGGGTCTCGACCCGAAACGTCGCCTATCTCCTTCGCTCCTTAGATGCTGCTGCACCCGCTGAGTTTCTCCAGCCTTTTATGCACCCCCGATGAATACTTCATTGGGACATCGCTCAGAACGTGTACCATTTTATAATTTAATATGTGTTTCCAAATCTGCTTTATGCGAGTCTGGAATGACTCAAAATTATGTCACCAGGAGGAAAGTGATTTTAGAAAAGCATCCCAATGAAATGTGCAAGGTGCAGGCTTTTCACAAGCCGAATCGACGCATCAGTAAGTTTGCCTGGTACATGCTCTTTAACCTCCATAACAAGGATTGATCAAAGAGACCTTCTACCCGGAACCAGGATGGAAATGATTAATACTTTTTTTATAGTTCCGTCAATGATAACTGTTCCAACAGAAGTTCTTCAAAGATCAGTTGAGACTTTAAACCGATTCAATTTGATTTCGGGTTTGGTCTTCAACAGACTAGACTTTAGTAAGTATGCTTTTTCAGATAGTAGGTAGCTTCAATAAAGGTTTCACTGGTGTGTGAGGTCAGAAGTACTGACACCAATCCAAAATAATACGTTTTACATATATTTTGGTTGCAATGACTGCATTCAAATATGTTATAGATTTTGGCGATCAAGTCTACAACTCCCTGAAATTGGCAACACAAGTGGTAACGTGGTAGAGTGGCAAAGAAGCCTTACAGCATACTTGCTTCCAGAGGTCAAGGCTTTGAGTATATATCAGGAAGTCATAATGCAGCTTAGGACTTCGGTTAGGCCGCGTTTGGAGTATTGTGTGCTGTTCTGGTTGCCCAATTACAGGAATGATGTGAAGGCTGCGGACGGGTTGCAGAGGAAGCTTACCAGGATAATGCCTGGATTAAGGGATATTAGCTATAGGGAAAAGTTGGACAGACTTGGATTGTTTTCTCTGGGGATCTGATAGTAGTATATAAAATTATGGGAGCCAAACATAGGGTAGACAGTCAGAATCTTTTTTTCCCCCAGGATGAACAATATCAAATGCTAGAGGGCATTGTTTTACGTTGAGAGGGAAAAAGTTTAAAGTAATTTTGCGGAGCATGTTTTTTACACAGAGGGAGTGAGTGCCTGGAACGCGCTACCTGGTGTGGTGGTTGATGCATATACGTCGGTGGCATTTAAAATACTTTTGTAAAGGCATGTGGAGGGAGATGGGTTATGTGATGGGCTTGGCATCATGTTCGGCACAGGCTTTGTGGGCCGAAGGGCTTGTTCTTGTGCTGTACTGGTCCGTTCTCTGAATAACCCTCTTGGAACCAAATCAAACCGCAGCTATCTATCATTGACAGACCAACAACAAATATGAACCATTGCAATATTAATATCCGCCCTAGATAGGGGCGAAAGGTCGCATTGATCAATCTTGGAGTTCTTAATTTCAAAGTCTGATATTCATGATTAAATTGTTTGTACAGGAAATTGGTGACTCCCCCTTCATCCTCGCGGTGCTTGCCGGCAGGCAGCAGCTCAAACGACTGTCTCGCTCGCAACGTTTGATGAGCAAGAGTAGACGCAAACTTTCCCCAGAGTAAATTAATTTTAACTTCTGGAACTTGGAAGATTTGTTTATTAGCAAGTAATGCTCGGCTATGCAGTATTTGAATATAATTCACCGCTTTTGATCTTTTTCGATTTGGTGGGGCAATGCTGAATGCTATTTTAATTTGCATTCTTTAGTAAGATCAATAAAAAGTCTCAAAATAGACTTTACCAATGTGGTGTAATGCTATTTTGATGGTATTCCTATTAATACTAGTTCTAGTTTAGAATAGCCCTTTTGTAAATGTCATTGGCATGGCACAGATGTCGTTCGTTGTTTTGTATGGAAAGTCAAATCATATCAAATTGTTGCCATTCTGTCATTCCAAGTGTGTTCACGGAGTCATCCACACTCTAATGTTACTAACTTGCGAATGGTGGATGGTTCATGTCAGCAGTCAAACAGAATCTGTGCAGCGCAGCATCCCTTTCGGCGTGTTTAAGTAGTTTCTTCTTTTTCTCCACGTTACCGTCGCGGTTACAGCGACTTTTGGATTGGGGAGGGACGTATTATGACTGGTTACACCTTTGTTCGTTGCTGAACATTTTGTTACGTGCATTAAAATGTTATAAGATGCTTCAGAGGAACTGAATTTCGACTGGAGATGTATCTGGAAAAACAACGAATTGTATCGTTTTTGGAGGGTAGAGCTTTCTCTGATCGACGGGACTGTATTGTGACGGAGCAGGGAGATAGATACACACACGGTTTCCGAGTGCAATGGAATAATTAACAACTGCAAAAAGAAGTGAAACTTTCAAATGCCTGGAGACTTTAAGTCGAATTGTTAACTTAATCCCATTAAAATCAGTTTCCCCCAAGTTGGGATGCGGGTAGTTGATCTTGATCAAAAGACGTACACTGTTTACTAGTTGGGGATAATTGCAAGCAGGAAAATGGGCGGACTGAATTGAGGAGTGAGTGAGTGCGTGGAGCGAGTGGGGGGAAGGTCGCAGTGTGTGCGGGAGCAGAAGGTATCCGGGGCTGCCTGCCTGCCGCTCTTGCAGCTGCATGCCAGGGGAAGGTAGTGCCGGGCACGACGCATGCTCGCCGCCAGCAGCGGCCGGACCGGCGAGGAGGGAAAGACAGAAGGAGGGAGGGAAAGACAGAAGGAGGGAGGGAGAGAGAGTGGGAAGGAAGGGGAATGAGTGAGACACTTATACCATGCAGCATTCAGCCAGGACAAAGCAGCCGGTTGCCTCCCACTCGAGTTAATGCCTCGGGGGACGTCGTGTGGTAGCCGGAGCGAGGAGTCTGGCCGCGCCTGGAAAGTTTGTGGGCTGTTGTTGGAGCGGGGCCCGGGGAGGGAACTCGGTGCCCGGGGCACCGCACCGTCAAGCGCCAGCCACCGTGAGTTCTCCTGCTTTTCGCACCGCTTCTCTCCGCGTTACATTTTCACCCCCTCCTAGCAGCACTTGTCTCTTCAAAAAAAAAAGCAACAATTTAGTTTTGTTTGGCCGTTGTGCAGCGCTCCATCGGCAAGTTGGCGGTGGCGTTGTCGCGGAGTTTAGGGTCGGGCGCTGCTGCCCGGCCGGGGACTCGGGGCGGGGGTGGGCGGCCAGGGCAGTGGGGATGGCGGCGCTCTGAGCAAAGGCGTTAGAAAGCAGGTAACTCCAGCCACCTGACCGGCCATCCGTCACACCGGCTTTTACCCATCAAACTTTTTGTTTGGGGCTGGGTGGGGGGGGGGGAAATTATTTTGTACCAAGTTGATTTGGCATTTTGAGTCGTTCCTGTCCTGCATGAAGTCCACAGCCCGGACTCCAGGGTGACGGGCATACTCGTCGCACATGTCTCGCTTTGCAAACAAAAAAATATATCGTATTTTGGGGAAATGGAGTGCAGTTTCCACGAATGCAAAGCTGTTTCGAGTTCTCCCTCCTGATCCTGATCAGAGGGTGGAAGGAATTGGACAATTTCCGAATTAGAGCCTGAAGAAGGGTTCCGACCCGAGACGTTGCCCGTTAAATTCCCACCATTGAAGCTGCCTGACCCGCCGAGTTACTCGAGCGCTTTGAGTTTTGCTGGAGCTTTTCCAAAGCAGCTTCCGAGCAACAGGCAGCGCCGCGACTCGAGCAGCGCGATATTTCTGTGTGTTTAGGCGTGTGGGAGGTTAAATTACAGGTTCGAGGTTGAAATTGAGGCGATCCTGGGAAGCTGGGCTTCATTTTAATTTTTAAACATTTATTCGCTGCGATCGGGCGCTGCACTTTATTCGCACCAGCATGCACATCAGGCAGCGAAGCGGTTTCTGGGGGACGTGCAGGCACACGTGGTGAGGGGAACTTCTGTTTAAACAGTGGAGCTTTACCTAACCGGATCAAAAGGAAAAAAAGTAAAGGGTTTGCAACATGACGATAAACGACTGTCTGGAGCTCCTCAAAGTGCTGTCTCGATGGCTGTAGTTGGGGATCCGGCGTCGAGTCGCGCCGCCGCGAGTGAGCCCAGTTGTACAGTGGAGTCGTTTCAGCAGTCGGTAGCAGGTCGCTTAGTTTCAGCAGTCGGTAGCAGGTCGCTTTGCAGCTCAACTGCTTCCAGTTGTTGCGAGGCACGACGTGCTTGCGTGGCTTTGCTGCTTCGGCATTCTCCATTTGGTGATAATTTTGACGATAAGATTCTTCAATGGGAGGGGAATGAGACCAGAAGCCACCGTTGAAGTGGACTGACCATTCTTTACCGTAAAGCGTGTAGGAGAGCAACATTTGTTGGAGATGATGCCAGAGATGCTGCCTGTCCCGCTGAGTTACTCCAGCATTTCGACATTTGTTGGATATCTGCTAACTTTGGATTAGGTTTGCAAAGAGATGGTTGAAACCAATTTGAGAGCTTTTCCACCAGTATTTTTGAATGGGCTGTTTTAGATACACATGGTTTCTGAGCAAGGTAGGTCAAGGTATTCTGTTATTGCATGCTGTATCTGAAGTCATAGTACCCCTTCAAAGTTTATTTACGAGCTACAGATTGTTTCTCAGGAATAGCGGAGTAGTTAGATTACCGATTGAAAATTCTTCCGTTATTTTTAGTGTTTTCAAGTGGTTGCTGTTTCACAATGTTCCTTCTCTATTATGCTGTAGTTTTGAAATGTTGGCAATGAATTTTAGCCGTTTGGTCTGACATACTGTTTTGTTCCAGTGCAGAATATTTTATTGTCCAGGGCATTTGGGAGTCAGCAGCTTTGTAGTTTGCCTGTTTAGGTCAAGTAGATTCACTCATAAAAGTAAGTCGGGACGTGAGACATGGGCATGAAGTTTTTTGTTTGTGGACAGCCCCCTAACCACGTGTGATTAAACAGTTAAACCTGCAGACACAAGAAACTGCAGATGCTGGAATCTTGAGCAAAACACAAAATGCTGGAGGCAGTCAGCAGGTCAGGAAGCTTCTGGGAAAGGAATGGACAGGCAACATTTTGGGTCAGTACCCTTCTTCATCTGAATCAGGTGCTGCCTGTTCCTCTGAATTTCTCCAGCAGTTTGTGTTGCAGTTAAATCTGCTATTGGGAAAGAACATATAAAACATTGACGTATTAGTTTAAGAAATGGACTCTTAAGGACAGAATTATAATCTTGTTCAGTACAATAACAAAAGATAGAATAATTATCATATTCTCATGTTTCAATGAGGCGTATGATACACTTGTCTTCATTGGTCAGTGCATCGTCAGGAAGTAATTTTACAGCTTTATAAGGCTTTGGTTAGGTCACATTTGGAGTATTGTTGCAGTTCTGGTTTGTCACACTACAGGATGGATGTGGAGGATCTGGAGAGCATGTAGAAGAGGCTTACTAGAATGCTGCTTGTATTAGCTGGAAGGAGAGATTGGGCAAACTTGGATTGTTTGGATGCACACTGAAGGCTGAAGGGAGACATGATAGAAATTTATAAAATTATATGAGGCATAAATAGTGTAGACAGTCAGAATCTTTAATCCCTGGGTGGAAATGTCAAAGGCCAGAGGTTATGGGTTTGAGATGAGGTGCAAAATATAAAGATGATGTGCAGGGCAAGTTTATTTTTACATGGGGTGGTGTGTGCCATTGGTGGGTGTAGGCAGAAACGACGATGACATTTAAAATGCTTTTGTATAGGCAGTGAATGGAGGAATATGGATCATGTGCAGGTAGAGAAGATTAGCTCAATAGGGATTGCATTCAGGTGGGCATTGTGGACTGAAGGATCTGTTCCTGTGCTGTACTGTTCTATGTCATAGTGTATTAGTAAGTTCACATACTGGGGTTGTTCATTTGAATAAAATGATCAAGGGATTTGTGTTTTTGCAAAAAGCACTGTTGATATTCTTGGGCAATATTTATGAAGGGGAACCAGAGTAGAAATAACTTTATAAAATAACAAGTTTTGGATTCCCAGAAATAAAATTCACTCATTTGTTTATTGGTATAAAAGCTGAAGTAGAAAGTTGATTGATTTTACCGTTGATACTGACATGATAATCTCAAAGATCTTGGCTGCTCATTAACAGAACCTGTCTTAAATCATCATAAGTGGTCAGGTAATTTAGTGTCTTTTTTTGTTTTCTTTGGCAAAACTATATGTGTTAGTGTCATTTTGTGTCAAAATCCGATCTAAATAAAGTTATCAACAGGCTGGTGAACTAAGTCATGATGGCTTCTGGGGCATGTTAGGACATGTCTAGTTAATGTTGCTGATCCTTTTACTAATTGTTAACGTCTCAAATCTTGCTGAGAATTTTAAACTTTGAGACCAAGTACAATATGAAGCTTCATTTAAAAGA
The DNA here is from genome assembly GCA_035221665.1 of Okamejei kenojei. Lineage (NCBI taxonomy): Eukaryota > Metazoa > Chordata > Chondrichthyes > Rajiformes > Rajidae > Okamejei > Okamejei kenojei. The sequence goes on from CM069131.1 coordinate 122,400,222, forward strand.
GGCATAAATTAATTAGAGATAGTGGTTGAGATTTGTGATGATGATCCTTGTTTTCACATAATTTAATTAGTTCATTGGAAATTAGAAATGTGGTTAAATCTCTGATCCACACTGAGGAACTCATTTGGAAGATGTACATCAATTTTGTAGTTTAAATAATGTCGCAAAAAAATGCCCTTGCAGACCAATTCAGAAAACTTTTTTTTTTTAAATTGCACTGATAACATTCTGTTGGCAATGTACTTTGTAATTCCAGCCATACGTGTCTTTTTGAAATTCTATTTTCCAAATATAGACATTGTACATAACCAACTGACCAATTGTATTTCTAGTGATCTATGAAGGACATGGGTTATGGGCCTGTCCCACTTGGGTGACTACAGGCGACTGTCGCAAAATTTTCAACATGTTGAAAATTTTTCTGCGACAGTGGTGACAATTTTTGCTGTCATAGGTTGACGTGCGTACTGTCGTAGGTGTCGCCAGGTGTCATAGGTGAATTCCATTAAAACTAGTCCCTGGCAGTCGCCTAAGTGGGGACAGGCCCATTAGAGTTTGTGGATGATAACTTGAATGGGGATTGAGGATATTTCAGTGTCAATGCAGCAATGGGGGAATTTCAAGAGGTTGAGTGATCAAAATTGGCTAATTGGGCAGGCAATACAATGAAGGCAAGGTGTAGTAGTACAGCTAATTGGAAGAGAGGTGGTGAGGAGGTGAAGTGATCTGTGCGAAGGGTAAATGCAAGGCTTTGGTCGTATAGTGTAACGGTGGGATAAGGCGTGGTCGTGTTTTTTTTCTTTCATAACTTTCCTTGGTCTACTGCTGTAAAGATAGACAATAGGTACAGGAGTAGGCCATTCGCCCCTTCGAGCCAGCACCACCATTCAATGTGATCTTGGCCAATCATCCCCAATCAGTACCGCATTCCTGCCTTTTCCCTATATCTCCTGACTGCTATCTTTAAGAGCCCCATCTAGCTCTCTCTTGAAAGTATCTAGAGAACCGTCTTTCACCGCCCACTGAGGCAGAGAATTCCACAGACTCACAACTCTTTGTGTGAAAAAGTATTTCCTCATCTCCGTTCTAAATGACTTACCCCTTATCCTTAGACTCTGGCCCCTCATTCTGGACTCCCCCAACATTAAGAACATGTTTCTGGCCTCTAGCGGGTCCAAACCCTTTATAATCTGATATGTTTCAATAAGATCCCCTCTCATCTTTTAAATTCCAGTATACAAGCCCAGCTGCTCAATTCTCTCAGCACCTGATGGTCCTGCCATCCCGGGAATTAACTTTGTGTACCTACGCTGCGCTCCCTCAATAGCAAGAATGTCCTTCTCAAATTAGGGGACCAGAACTGTACACAATACTCCAGGTGTGGTCTCACCAGGGCCCTGTACAACTGCAGAAGGACCTCTGCTCCTATCCTCAACTCCTCTTGTTATGAAGGCCAACATGCCATTCGCTTTCTTTACTGTCTGCTCTACCTGAATGCTTACTTTCATTGACTGATGAACAATGATCCCCAGATCCCATTGTACTTCCCCTCTTCCCCACTTGACACCATTTAGATAATAATCTGACTTCCTGTTTTTGCTACTAAAGTGGATAACCTCACATTTATCCACATTAAACTGCATCTGCCCACTCACCCAACCTGTCCAAGTCACCCTGCATTCTCATAGCATCCTCCTCACAGTTCACACTGCACCCAGCTTTGTCATCTGCAAATGTACTAATGTTACTTGGAATCCCTTTATTTAAATCATTGATGTATATTGTAAATAGTTGCGGTCCCAGCACTCAGCCTAGTGCTACTCGGTAGAGTTTGAATTAGAGAGGCAGAGAGTGTTAACCAGATTAGTAGGTCAGATATTGGAAGGAGTGTTTGGAAGGTAGAAGTTGGGACCAGTAAGTTTTAAAGGAAGAACAGGCAGGGACGAGGTGAAGGAATATGGTGATGGTGATGAGCTGAGATGTGTTTATTTCCATGTAAGGAGTATTGTGGGGAAAGGAGATGAGCTTGGATAGTGTTAAAAACATAGAAATTAGGTGCAGGAGCGGGCCATTCGGCCCTTCGAGCCTGCACCGCCATTCAATATGATCATGGCTGATCATCCAACTCAGTATCCTATACCTGCCTTCTCTCCATACCCCCTGATCCCTTCAGCCACAGGGGCCACATCCAACTCCCTCTTAAATATGGCCAATGAACTGGCCTCAACTACCTTCTGTGGCAGAGAATTCCACAGATTCACCACTCTGTGTGAAAAACGATTTTCTCATCTCGGTCCTAAAAGACTTCCACCTTATCCTTAAACTGTGACCCCTTGTCCTGGACTTCCCCAACATCGGGAACAATCTTCCTGCATCTAGCCTGTCCAACCCCTTAAGAATTTTGTAAGTCTATGAGATCACCCCTCAATCTTCTAAATTCCAGCGAGTACAAGCCGAGTCTATCCAGTCTTTCTTCATATGGAAGTCGTGCCATCCCAGGAATCAGTCTGGTGAACCTGCTCTGTACTCCCTCTATGGCAAGAATGTCTTTCCTCAGATTAGGAGACCAAAACTGTACGCAATACTCCAGGTGTGGCCTCACCAAGACCCTGTACAACTGCAGTAGAACCTCCCTGCTCTTGTACTCAAATCCTTTTGCTATGAATGCCAACATCGCTTTCTTCACAGCCTGCTGCACCTGCATGCCTACTTTCAATGACTGGTGTACCATGACACCCAGGTCTCGCTGCATCTCCCCTTTTCCTAATCGGTCGCCATTCAAATAATAGTCTACCTTCCTGTTTTTGCCACCAAAGTGGATAACCTCACATTTATCCACATTATACTGCATCTGCCATGTTTGGTACTATGATGTTGTGACCATTGTGGAAACGTGGTTGCGAGAGAGACACGACTGCCAGGTCAATGTTCTGGGTTTTGATGTATCAAGCGTGATTTAAAAGGAGGCAAAAGAAACGGAGGAGTTGCTTTACTGATCAGGGAGACTCACGGTGACACTCGGAGAACATACTGGAGGGTTTGTCTAGCCAGATGATATGGGTACAGCTTAAATATAACAAAGGTGCAAACACTCTAATGGGATTGTACTGTAGGACACCAATAACAAGCGGAGATAGAGGAACAGATATTTAGACTGATTAGTGAAAGATGCCAGAGCACCAGGGTTTTCTTACTGGTGACTTTGACTTCCCCAATTTTGACTGTGACTTGCTCAATGCCAAAGGCTTTGATGTGCCAGAATTGCAGTGCTTGTGACATGTATCCAAGAGGGTTTCTTGAAACCGTATGGATAGTAGCTAGTTGTTCCTTTATTTATGAAGGGGAGTACGGGGAATCTTGGGATTATCCAGAGAATCCTGGCTGGTGAGCCCCACATCAATCATAGGAAAATTATTGGGGAGGATTCTTTGGGGTAGGATTTGTTCCCCTTTGGAAGACAATGAGTTAATTAGAGACAGTCAGCATGGCTTTGTATGTGGCAGGTCCTGTCTTACTAACTTGATTGCGTTTTTTGGAGTGATGAAGGTGATCAATGAGGCTAGGGCAGTGGGCGTTGTCGACATGGATTGTAGTAAGTGTTTGATAAACGCCCCCATGGATTACGTGAAGGCACGAATATTTGACTTGGTCTTGGCATCATTTTCAGCACAGACTTTGTGGGCCGAAGGGCCTTTTCATGTGCGGTAGTTTCTTGTTCTATGATATGAGAAAGGACATTAGTAAAAACATGCACAGCAATGCACAGGTTTGCAGGTATTGCTTTTGTAATTATCAATTTAATTCAGCTTTATTACAGAAACCTAAAATTGATGCATTCATCCCAAGATTCATTGAAAACCAAAATACCTGAGTTTCTTTAGATAATCAATGAAAGTATTGTCACTGGACAAACATTAGCCCTGAGCTGATCTCAAATAGATATTGATTACGTTCCGCCCTACATGAAACATGCTGAAGTAAATAACAACATACGGGCGTGATTACAAACAGTTAATTAAAAGATGGTTTAAATCTCCAAAATGAAAAATGTATCAATAAAACCAGAAATGATTATTATTTCCTTCAAATTACTCTCTCCCTCAGCTGTGATTCATTCATTTCCCTGTTTGTTCACTGCGTCTCCAAGACTCCAGCTTCTCTGTCTCATCATTCTTTCCATTAATGGCATTTTTCTTCATCCTTCCTAAAATGCTTGCAGTTTTTCTTTGTTCTCCGTGTATACCCGTCCCTCCATTTGCAGCTTCTTTCCAGGTCTCTAATTTTCTGTGGTTGCAAGCCCCAGTTTTTGTCATTGTTTTGACAGGATAAAATCTGCTTTATGTCTTCGGGTGGTGACTGCTTCAAGTTCTTGTAATTAAGATGGTACATTACGTAAAAATCTACTTTCTCCTCAGATCCATAATGAGTTGTCCATTTCTTTTGATTTGCCAAATGAATAAAATCTTTTTACTACAGTGTTGAATTATTCACCATGTTTGAGCAGCGATGAGTTATCTTTAGTCCTCAGTGTGGGTTTATTTTCCTTTGATGACTCCGCAGACGGGGAACATTTGGGTTGCTGCTCTGGAGAAAGCTCAAATTTTCTTTTTTACTTGCTGATGTCTAAGTGCTAGGTGGATTTTGCAAATCCTTGATCAAATTTTTGGCAGGATTGAAGCGAATTCTTAACAAGCCGCAAGAATGAACCTAACCTAAAGCGTCATCTGTTCATTCCCACCACAGATGTTGCCTGGTCTTCTGAGTTCCTCCACCACTTTGGGTTTTGCTCAAGGTTCCAGCATCTGCAGTTCCTTGTGTCAGCTAACTCTTATGTTTTTCTTTCATTTATGACATCTTTCTTATTTCTGGGGCAGTTTTCTTGCTCATCGTTAATGAACAGTGATGTAGCTGTTCTGAATTTTTGTTTAATGCTGCAAATAAACTGTCCTACACACCCTTCCTTTATTTATACCAACCCTGTTGGAATGCATAATTTACTCCATATGACTGATTACTTCCTATGATCTCAAAAAGTGAAACTCTGCATTCCTTGTTAGGCTTTATCTTGGAAAGAAGGCCTTTTGATATTGGTTTCCCAATATGCAAAAGCAGACTAATGACCAAGCTGAACAAAGTGGAGGGTGTATAGTGATATATGAAACAACTGATGCTATTTATACAGAAGGAAAGTACATATTTTTTTGTACGCTTTTTCAGTTAAGGAATTCAGGGTAAAGCTATATTGAGAATGTGCTAAAATAGAAATTGATTCCTTGTCTTTACATGAAAACCATGTGTCTTGGAACCAACGATTTACTCCTTGAATATAGTAAAAAGTCTTGAAGTAAATTAGTTTCTAGACAGCTAGCTAACATGCCTAAAAATAGAGAGTTTGGTCTTGCTATGCTCTGAAGTTTACCACAAATATGTGCAAAACTAGAGCTTGTTATAAATGTATTGCGGTTTTGACTATACCGTGAAGCTTTCCAAAAGCAGGAATACAGCCATAAAACTAAGAATAAGTAAAATCTTCTGAATTAAAATCAATAAAATTTGCACAACGGGATAACCTTGTTTTGGCGATTTAATATTGCAATGGCAATTGGTATATATTTAATTTCGATTTTATAAATTTAGAAATTAATAAGGGATTGGACATGCTAGATGCAGGAAACATGTTCCCTTTGTTGTAGGAGTCCACAGTTTAAGAATAAGGGGTAGAAACATAGAAAATAGGTGCAGGAGGAGGCCATTCGGCCCTTCAAGCCAGCACCGCCATTCATTGTGATCATGGCTGATCATCCCCTATCAATAACCCGTGCCTGCCTTCTCCCCATATCCCATAATTCCACCAGCCCCTAGAGCTCTATCTAACTCTCTCTTAAATCCATCCAGTGATTTGGCCTCCACTGCCCTCTGTGGCAGGGAATTCCATAAATTCACAACTCTCTGGGAGAATTTTTTTTTTTTTCTCACCTCAGTCTTAAATGACCTCCCCTTTATTCTAAGACTGTGGCCCCTGGGTGGGTCATTTATAACTGAGATGAGGAAAAAAGTTTTCACACAGTTGTGAATTTGTGGAATTTTGTGCCTTGGAAGGCAGTGGAGGCCGATTCACTAGATGCACTCAAAAGAGAGTTAGATAGAGCTCTTAGGGTTAGGGGAATCAAGGGGTATGGGGAGAAGGCAGGAATGGGGTACTGATTGTGGATGATCAGCCATGATCACATTGAATGGCGGTGCTGTTTGAAGGGCCGAATGGCCTACTCCCGCGCCTATTGTCTATGTGTCTATGTATCTAACATTGGTAGCTTATATTTTTGCACAGTATTTAGTAACTTAAACCTTTCCAGAAAAATTTGCTATGCGGTACAACTCAACATGATTATCATGAATGGTGACAAACATTTTTAAAAGATCATATCTTACTTGATTCAGTTACTTTATTTCCTGCAGCCAAATGAGACTAAAAATTAAATAATGATCTCAATTGTTTTAATCTTGACAACTTAATTGCAGCAACATTTATTTGAACCTTGTGTTACAACAAGAGATTGATAACATGCATTTTAATGACCCATGTAAATTAAATTTATGCCAAAAGCTGAATATTCTTGCATACTCAATGGAAGAGAAACAAAAGGGATATGCATGTCTTTGTGAAAACTTGCTGTGTTAAGTTCTTAAGAAATTTTGCTGATTCTCAATTATAGTTTGGATTGATATACAAGAGCACTACTAATGTCTGCAAAACCATTTAAGCAGAATATATACTTCTTCTGTAGAGATAATTGGAGAACTAAACTTGCTTCTAGATTGAATTCTCATTATCCTGGCATCTCATTTGTTCTTTGGACTATATGATGGCGGTTGTCCCTTACTATCCATTATGATGAGGTGTCTTTATGTTGTGTCAATGATGCCTGGTCTCTCAAAATTATTGCAGTGCACATAAGAGCAAACAAACTGTAAAGCTGCATGGATTAGTTAAGATTACTTCTTTCTGAAGTCCAGTCTTTGTAAGTCACAATGGTTTTATATTTGGCTTGCTGAGTCAGTGGGTTTTCATTTGGAACTGAGCAGCCCCAGTGCCACATCGATAGGGGAACTATGCAATTAAATAACTGCTGAAGAACAAATGATAAGTGGGGCTATGGAAAGGATGTTAATTTCCTCAGTTGGTTGTGCATTGCACAGGTTTGCCTGACGACTAGGTTTAGGTTTATTACTGTCCTTTGTACCAAGGTATTGTGAATAGCTTTGTTTTGATGCTATCCAAATAGATCAGTTATACCATACAGAGATACAATCGGTTCAAACTCAAGTACAGTAAGAGCAAAAGCGAAAAACACAAGAGTGCAAAATATAGTTGTCAGCATTTTAGTACATTGTAGCGCATCAGTTCCTCAGGCAAAGTTCATGACCTCAATGTGGTGGAGGTGAAGAATATTCTAGTTTATGGAAGGACAGTTCAGAAGCCTGATACAGAGGGGAAGAAGCTGTTCCTGAATGTGGTGATGCGCACTTTCAAGCTTCTGTACATTTCATCAGACGGGAGCAGGGAGAAGGAATGACTGGGGTGGAGCATGTCTTTGTATTATTTTGAGGCAATGTGAAGCGTAGATGGAGTCAATGGTGGAGAGTCTGGTTTGTGTGATGGGGTGGGCTACATCTTGCATTCTTGGGTAGAGCTGTTCCCAGACCAAGTTGTGCTGCAACCCAACAGTATGCTATGTGTGGCGCATCTGCAGAAGTTTGTAAGCGTCATTGGAGACATGCCAAATTTCCTCAGTCTCCTCAAGAAGTAAACGCATTGGTGTATCTCCGTGGCTGTCGTATCAATGTTGGTTCATGGCAGATCATTGGTGATATTAACATCAAGGAACTGAAGCTCTCAACCATTTCTACATCCACACCATCGATGCTGATGGATCAACCGTGCTTCATGCAGTTAAAAACTATCTCCTTCATCTTGCTGACTGATGGAGAGGCTATTATCTTAGAAATTGAAAAATAATTCCAATAATTTGTACTTATAGTTTACAGAACATTGTTATGCATTTTCTTTTGTACTCTCTGAGTTATATTGCAGCGTAAAAACTTGTAAGAATGATTAAATATGCTGCTTTGAAAAGATTAAAACTCTGTTATTTTGTTTTTCAGGTCAATTGGTGATTGTTCAAGTGCCATCATGGTGAGATCTACTGCACTACTGGTTTCTTTGCTGCTTTTTCAGCTTTTAAATAGCTGTGAAGGAAATAGGAAGAAGGAACCCACGCCATCAATACAATTCACACAGCACCTTTACAATGCTTATATTTATGAGAATTCTGCAGCCAAGACCTATTTAGAAAGTCATCCAAAAATGGGCATATACATCACGCATCCAGCATCAGAGTTTCGATATAAAATTATTTCTGGTGATCACGAAAACTTGTTTAAAGCTGAAGACTACAATCTTGGGGATTTCAGTTTCTTGCGTATTAGGACCAAGGGAGGGAATTCTGCAGTCTTAAATCGAGAGGTGAAGGACCATTATTTGCTGAATGTTAAGGCAGTTGAGAAAAAAACGAATGCTGAAGCACGGACACAGGTTAAAGTCCACGTCTTAGACACAAATGACCTGCGGCCATTGTTTTCACCAACATCGTACAGCGTATCTTTGGCAGAAAACACACCTCTAAGAACCAGTGTGGCGCAGGTCAGAGCCACTGATGCAGACATCGGCACTAATGGAGAGTTTTATTACCGCTTCAAGGATTGGACTGATACGTTTGCCATTCATCCCACCAATGGTGTGGTTACCCTAACTGGCAGGCTGGACTACTCAGAAACGAAACAGTATGATCTGGAAATTCTCGCTGCTGATCGTGGCAAGAAATTATATGGCAGTAGTGGAACAAGTAGCTTGGCAAAGCTTACTGTTCACGTGGAACAGGGAAATGAAAATGCTCCAGTCATCACAGCCGTTACTCTTGTCCCATCAGACATGGATGATGATCCAACATATGCGATCGTAACTGTGGATGATGAAGACCCAGGAGTCAATGGAGAAGTAGCTTCCTTAAATATTGTGGCAGGTGACCCACTACATCAGTTCAGAGCCATGAGATCAGGTCCCGGTAGCAAAGAATACCGCATTAAAGCTGTTGATCAGATTGATTGGGAAAGCCAGTCTTCTGGATATAACCTCACACTTCAAGCCAAGGACAAAGGAAGTCCCCCTCAGTTTTCCTCTGTGAAAGTTATCCATGTTTCATCCCCTCAATCAAAATCATTGCCCTGTAGATTTGAGAGAGCTGTATATGAGGCCAGTCTGAATGAGTTTGCACCACCAAATTCTCCGGTTGTGATGGTGACAGCAAATCCAGTGTACCCGCAAATTAAATTTGCTTTCAGGCATCAAGTGGATAAGTTTCATATTAACCCTGACACTGGTCTCATCACCACCAATGATTTTATTAAAGCCCAAGAAGCTTCCTCCCATGAGTTTGAAGTTATAATTGTTGACAGACAGGTATCAACCAAAGTAATTGTTTACATAATAGATATGAATGATAATGCTCCAGAATTCAAGCAGTCATCATACAAGTCCACTGTCAGTGAAAATGTGCCAGTTGGCACCAGTGTCCTGACTGTAAGTGCCACAGACATTGATGTTGATGAGAATGGATATGTAACGTACAGTATTGCCAACTTGAACCCACCACCTTTTGTAATAGACTATTTCAGTGGTGATATCAGGACCTCGGAAGAACTGGATTATGAATTGATGCCAAGGATTTATAACTTGCGGGTTCGCGCGTCTGACTGGGGCTCACCTTATCGACGTGAAGTTGAAGTGCTTGTGACTATTTTTTTAAGCAACGAAAATGACAATAAGCCATTGTTTGAGAAAGTCAACTGTATAGGTACAATTCCGAGGGATCTGAATATTGGTGAACTGATTACTACTGTATCTGCTATTGATGCAGATGAGATGCAGCTTGTAAGATATCAAATAGTAACAGGGAATGAATTGGATTTATTTGATTTGAATCCTAACTCTGGTGTTCTTGTGTTAAAGCGGCCCCTGGCTGATGGACCTGGTGATCCAGAATCTTTTTATAGTCTGCAGATCACAGCAACGGATGGAGAAAACTTTGCTGTTCCAATGTACATCAACATCACTGTTGCAACCAGTCGTAAACACGTTAATTTGCACTGTACGGAAACTGGAGTGGCTAAATTCTTGGCAGAAAAACTTCTCCAGGCAAATAAGATCTATAACCGTGGTGATGGTGAAGACCTGTTTTCTGATAATCATTCAATTAATCGGCATGCGCCACAGTTTCACAGTTCTTTCCCAGGTGTAATTCAACTTAAAGAGGACAGTCCAGTGGGAACAAAGTTATTGTTTATAAATGCTACAGATTTTGACAATGGCTTCAATGGGAAATTGGTCCATGTAATTTCTGGAGGTGACATCGACAGCAGGTTCATTATTGATATGGAAACAGGATGGTTGAAAGTATTTTCTCCTCTGGACAGGGAACATAATGATCATTATACACTTAATATAACTGTGTATGATCTTGGGATACCTCAGAAGTCCTCTTGGCGTCTGCTAGATGTAAACATACTAGATGCAAATGATAATAGGCCAGAATTTCTGCAGGATATGTATTCAGAAGTAGTGAGCGAAAACAAAGAAGTGGGAAGCAAAATTATTCAGCTTGAAGCAACAGATCGAGATCTCGGTGCCAATGGAGAAGTCAGATATTCTATTCTGACAGACACGGATATGTTTGCAATAGATAGCGTGACTGGAATTGTGAAAGTTATAGGATTGCTAGACCGAGAAAAGGAACCTGTTTACTTACTAAAGGTCCAAGCCAGAGATCAAGCAAAAGAGGAGCCACAGCTGTATTCAACAGTCATACTCAAGGTGACTTTGGAAGATGTCAATGATAATGCACCCGAGTTTATTCCCAGAAACTATCGCATTAAAATTCGAGAAGATTTACCAGAAGGAACGGTTGCAATGTGGTTGGAAGCCTATGATCCTGATGTTGGGCAAAGCAGTCAAGTACGTTATAGTCTGATAGACAACGGAGAAGGATATTTTGATGTGGATAAGCTAAGTGGAGCTCTTCGCATTGTGCACAAACTAGATTTTGAGAAGAAGCAGTTCTATAATTTGACAGCTCGCGTGAAGGATAAAGGACGACCAATTTCTTTATCTTCATCATGCTACATTCAAGTAGAGGTGGTGGATGTAAATGAGAATCTTTATGCTCCTGCATTTCCTTTCTTTGTGGCTAATGGATCTGTCGGTGAAGATGTTCCCATTGGTACATCAGTAATGACTATAACAGCCACTGACAGTGACAGTGGTAGAGATGGGGATGTTAGATATTCCATAAGAGATGGGTCTGGCCTTGGAGTCTTCACAATTGATGAAGAAAAAGGTAAGATGATTTTAAATTGTACTTAATTTTGGATTTTTTTGTGCACTATACTGGATGTTCTAATACTTATATTTAATTCTACTTCATTTCCTTTCATTGTCCCAAATTTAAAAGTAATCAATTTGACATGAATAGTTGGACTTTTTATTTCATTTAATTGTCCCAAATTTTTAAAAAAGACGCCTTTACAATTATAAAATTCATTTTTCATATGAATATTGAACTTTAGAAGCAGAAAATACAATACATTTAAGAGAGGAGATAATGTGAATTGTTTCAACTTTCAAACATGAAGCATAATTATTCTGTCTTTTAATGTTGTTTTATTTCTTTATACTTGATACACCAATTAGTGAGGAAATATGTTGCGCTTACATTAGCCATTGTTTAATTGGTAGCTATCAACCATGGGAGGGTTGTTAGCACTCCTGAAACAAAAGGTTGGATTCAAGTCACCTCTGAAATTTGTTTTGAGGGGATAGACTGCAAAACTCTTTTGTTAATATTACATTATAACGTGTAAGAGATCCTGTTGTAATATTTGCAAACTGCAACACAGATACCCTGATGTTTTTGGCCAGTATTTAATCTCATAAATATTGGCCAAAAACCATATCTCATCAACTAATTACCTGATAATGCTCTTTATGGGAATGTACAGACTGATTATTTCCAACATGTCAACAGTTAAAGGGCCTGTTCCGCTAATCCGAGAGTCCAGAAGAGTGTCTTCGTCCTTCAAGCTAGAGGGCACTCACCTGGAAAGCCTCGAGCTGGTTTGACCGGCCGTGTTGAAACCACGAGCTGCATTAACCGAACCACGAGTTGCATCTACCGATCGCACACGCACACGCACACACACACACACACACACCGCGAAGGTGGGGGGCCAGGGAAAGCGGGGGAGCGCAGTGTACGCATTGAAGAGGAAGGTAAACGGCTGCCACAATATATGGTAAGTCCTTTAGAGAGCACGGGGGGGGGGGGGAGCGAGAGAAGGGGGTGGGGGGAGGAGTGGAGACACTTTTATGAAGTATAATAAAGTTTAGCGGGCATTTTAACTTCAGGTAGGTCTTCCTAGGTCCTGAAACTCCAATGAGCCAATCAAAATGCCCGGTTAGCTAAGGGGATAGCCTATGGCTGCCCTCGACTGCCTGTAAGTAAATAGTGACCCCACTCCACTGCACTACGAGACCCATGCTGACCAAAATTTACTCGCGGAAAATCTTTCAATGTGCTGAAAAATATTCCGCGACCTAGCTGAGGCCGCAAGTATTCGGGAACTTCCCTCGAGCATGTTGGAGAGTTCCAGCCGCTTCACAGGACCTCCTAGGACCTCGAGTCGACCATGCTGCGAGTTTGAGTCCAGGGCAAACTCTTCTAAACTCGCAGATTAGGTCGCCCAAGTGCAAAAGGCCCTTTAGGGCATTAACCTATTCCAGTGCTTAGGATGTTATTCGGCTATTGAAAACACTATGTAGATCTAAATCATTCTCTGAACTGCAGGATTATTCAATCTAAAAATATGCATCATTAAAATTATGTTGATGTCTCTAACATTCTTTACCAGTGTATTTTTAATCTGACTTATTGTATGCCTCTCAAATTGAATTTATTGTCAGGTGCATAAGTATAGTTGGTACAGTTATAATGAAAATTCATTCTTGCAGCAGCATCACAGGCACAGTATAAAACAAAAAAACACCCCCCACTGCCCACACACCCCACACCTCCCGTGTGACTGGGACCCAATTGGTCCCACTTGGTTTAGTATCTAACTAAAAAGAGAAAGTACAGGAAAAACTTAGTAGATTAGGAAATTAACAAAAGGGTCAAGAGAGGATGTTATGAAAAATATCTGAAAAGATACGATGAAAAAATGTAATTGGCACAATATAACTATTCTTGAAGGTTTGAGATGCATTTAAAATAAATTTGAATTGTGAAAAGTTCAAATCCGATAGGATTTGGCAGTGTTTAAAATAATTGTTGCTCAACATTTTAATTGGCTCATGGAGAGAAGAGCTGCTTTCATTCTTTTGATACGCTTGTATAGATTAGTCGCTGAAACCTGAGCCTTATTAGTGTGTGCATATTTGTACCCTTGTGAGAAGTTAATTGGCCTTTATCGGTTTGTTAATTAGAATGAAACTACAATGAAATTACAAGCTGGTCAGAACAACAAGTTTTTATGCAAATATACATAATAGTTGTAACCTTTATGTCCTATTAGTGTATTCCCTTCCATACACATTTTAAGATTAGTCTAATGTTACTTGCCTAATCTCAAAACATTGACAAAATCTAATTCAGTAACTAATTTAGTCTGCCATGTATTCTATGATTTCACAAGCCATTGTAAAGGCATTTCTCCTGCATTCTCTGAAATATGTAACATTTTCAGTCATTAAAATAAATTCCACAATGGTTAGAATTTTAAAGGCACAAGACAGTGTTTGGGTAAAACTGTTAAGGGCCTGTCCCACTTGCATGTGATTGCGTGCGTTTGGCGCGACCGGCAGGAAGTGGAGGTCGAGCGAAGGTCGCGCGTGACGTCATTTATGCATATAAAGGGAGGTTGCTGGCTGGTATTCCATGATCATCATGGAAGAGATACAGATTGCATTGCTCCAACAGCAACAGAGACTTCTGTTATTGTGCGGTGGCGCGACTCACGTTGCAGCGGCCCCTACAGCCTGTCTGCCTTTTTTTATTTTTTGTCTAGTTAAATGTAGTTGTTCGTGTTTTTTTTTTTGTATTGTTTATAACTGTGTATAGTGGGGGGTGGGGACGGGGAAACTTTTAAAATCTCTTCCCTGCACGGGAGACCCGACTTTTTCCCTGTCGGGTCTCAGTTGTCGTTGGGGCCTAGTACCGTGGAGCGGCCTCCGACCGGGACGACCTGGGGGCTGCAGTCACGGAGCCTGCGGAGCTGCGGACTTACCATCGTGGGGCTGGCCGGCCTCGGAGTGTGGGGAGCGGTGGTGGATCGCCACTGCGGCCCGACTCCGGGGCTCCGGCTCCAGCTGCGGCCCGATACCGGGGCTCCGGCTCCAGCTCCAGCTCCACCTGCGCCCCGACTCCGGAGCTCCGGCTCCAGCTCCAGCTCCACCTGCGGCCCGACTCCGGAGCTCCAGCTCCAGCTGCGGCCCGACTCCGGGGCTCCAGCTCCGGCTCCAGCTGCGGCCCGACTCCGGGGCTCCAGCTCCGGCTCCAGCTGCGGCCCGACACCGGGGCTCCAGCTGCGGCCCGACTCCGGAGCTCCAGATCCAGCGGCCCGACTCCGGGGCTCCAGCTCCGGCTCCAGCTGCGGCCCGACTCCGGAGCTCCAGATCCAGCGGCCCGACTCCGGGGCTCCAGCTCCGGCTCCAGCTGCGGCCCGACTCCGGAGCTCCAGCTCCAGCCGTACATCGCCCGGCGCAGCTTTAATGGCCGCGGGACAATCCAGCGCCCGCCGGGGGCTCCAACGTTGTGACTTTTGGGCCTAGAGCGGGGCCGTACATCGCCCGGCACGGCCTCAGTGGCCGTGGGACTTAGCACCGCCCTCTTGGGGCTTCGACGTCGGGGGAGAAATGGTGTGGGGGAGAGAGAAGAACTTTGCCTTCCATCACGGTGAGGGGGAGACTCACTGTGATGGATGTTTGTGTGAATTGAATTGTTTGTGTGTTTTTTTATGAATTGCTCTGTATGGTTTGTAGAAACAGAATTTCGTTTGAGCCTCTCTGAGATGCGAATGACAAGTAATAAAATCTAATCTAAGCAGCCCTCATGCTTACAAATCATCTAGGCAGGAGTACAACAAGGAAGGCTATCAAGAAACCCAAGAAAAGGTCTGTGTGGACGAGGTCTTTGTTCCGGATAACACCCACTTTGGGCCAGTATGAGATCATGGTGACGGATCTGCAGCGGAAAGATGAGGCTGCCTTTAGAAACTTCACCAGGATCCCCCTGACCGGTTTCAGGAGCTAAAGACACGAGTCGGTCCTCTTCTGCAGAAAACGGACACCTTCATGAGGAAGGCACTGGAACAAGGCCTGCGCCTGGCCATCACCCTCCGCTACCTTGCATCAGGGGATTCCTACAAGAGCCTCTCCTACAACTTCCGTGTGGCTCACAACACAATCAGCAGGGTTGTCTGAGAGACCTGTGACGCCATCAACAATGCATATGAAGAAATGATTGACTGCCCTAGTAAACCTGACGAGTGAAGGAGAGTGGCGCACGGCTTTCAAACCAGATGGAACTTCCTGCATACATGTGGGCAGTTGACAGGAAGCATGTGGCCATCCAGTGTCCACCCAGGGGAGGTTCTGTGTACTTTAACTACAAGAGGTTCCATTCCATCGTGCTGTTAGCTGTGGTCGCTGCAAACTACAACTTCCTGTTTGTGGATGTGGGCACACCTGACAGTGCCGCAGATGGAGGGATCTGGAGAGAGACCTCCGTTTGGGCAAGCACTGGAAGAAGGGAGAGCAGGCCTTCCTGACCCAGTACTTCTGCCGGGAGAAGACAACCCTGACATCCCCTATGCACTGGTTGGTGATGATGCCTTCGCACTCAGGCCATGGATGATGAACCATACCCTCGCAGGCGGATGTCAAGGGAGCGAAGGATCTTTAATAACAGGCTGTCCAGTGCTAGGAGGGTCGTGGAAAATGCTTTTGGTACCCTTGCTAGCAGATTCAGATTCCTGCTGACTACAATGGAGCAGGAGCCCGAGAATGTGCAGACCATTGTCTAAGCGGCATGCGTCCTCCACAACCTGATCCGCACCAGAAGTGCAGCAGCAGCCATAGTGGAGGGTGACACGGTGGACAAACAGACAGGAGACGTCACTCCAGGTTCACGGAGAGCTGCAAGACAGGCTGCACCGGTGGTGGCACCAGGCACATTGCAAGGAAACACCAGCAACAAAAGAGCCAAGGAGCAGAGGGACCATCTCTGCACTTACTACAACTCAGAGCGAGGCAGTATACCCTGGAAGAACGACATGTGCTGAAGATCAGCAGCAAAAATCCCACACCACAAACAGAGGACCACCACTGCAGGAACTGATCTAATAAAAGGAGGATCTATGTATGTTAATGGAGGATTTCTGTATGTGAAATTAGTAATACTGTGATAATAATAATAGATCAATGCCATGATTAACAAACTGCTTTTTCCACTACACAAAAGGAACTGGGGTAGGAACTGGTGAAGCAGCTGAGGGAGAAGATAGGGCAGGAACTGAAGCAGGAGCAGGGTCAGGAACAGCAGCATGGCCAGAAGCAGTGGCTGGACCCTCCAGGATCTGTATCTGCTTTACCTCCTTTACCTTGTCCTGCATGGATTGCTTCTTGATGTTCTTTGTTCTCTTCGGAGCCATGTGCTCTGTGGATCGCTACAGCTGGGGAAAAAACCGACACCGTGGCAAGAAACACGGTGAGTGTGGTGAGGATTTTCAAATCGCACACAGTTTTATTGCTGACGCGATAAAGGCGGGCACATGACGTGAGTAATTACTCAGGGTAGGCAGTTTGTCGGCTTTTTTAAATAATCTTGAAAACCGCGCATGTGCAGATTGTTCTCCTCTCCAGTCGGCAGTCAGTCGACTTTTATAAAGTAATTTGTCTTCAAAAGCCTTATCTCTTAATAAAGTATTCAAAAACATATAGCTCAAAGAAATTTACTTCCCACATTGCTTGTACACAAACTCCATTCTTCTCTCTTTGTTTCTTAAGATAATCTTAAGATAATGACAATCCATGTTTAAAAAACCCATCACGGGTTTTTCTGGGATTAAACTCGGGTGCAGTACGCTGCGCAGCACGTGCATGCAGTCCATGGTGCAAAGGTAGAATTTCAGCTACCTTTATAGACCATTGTCATTGAAGGCTTGAAGCAGCGTCGAAGGCACGTGAGTTGCACATGCTTTCGCATGTTACATGTACTGCGAATGAAAGGCCTGGGAGAATTATGTCTACCTAAGAGATCGATCTGTTAGGTAAGCGTAATTCTCCCATGCGTTTACTATTTATATTTAATAATTACCATTTTTATAATTTTAGTTAGGGTAGGCACTGCCGATCTTGCCTACCCTGATGGCACGTGCCTGCTTTATGATGAGGGTTAACAGTGATTTCTCCTTGTGATGCAGAACAGTGGAACTGTGTTGTACAGATCTAGAGGACATTGTTCAAGGTGCACATTTTGTAATGATTTAATTGATAATGGTAAAGATGGCACATTGCAATTGAACTCACTTTATTTCGACTAGGGAGACAGAAACTTGTCCAAATTCATGCTTGTGATGTATATCAGTAATGTCTAATGCAAAAACAAATGGATATGTGAACCATTGAATTCAAAGAAAATTGCTCAGCATTGACAGCAATTTAATTATTATTAATTAGCATTTTAATTGATTTATGAAAATAACTAAGAACAGTCTTTTGATCTGTGTGTGTACATTAGTAGATGAAACCCGTGCCTTATTTGAATGTGTGCATGTAGAGACAATGAACTACAGATGAGGGTTACAAAATAAGTCTGAAGAAGGGTCCTGACCTGAAATGTCACCTATCTTTGTTCTCCAGTGATGCTGCCTGAACCGCTGAGTTACTCCAGCACTTTGTGTCCTAGGATGTGTGCATGTCATATCATTGTCAGAATGCACCAATGGAAACAATGACCTTTCCCTACAAAGTTAGGTTAGGTATGACATTAAACCAATAACGTGGTGCTTATTGGCAGGGTGGGTGTAGAGGCCTTGCAAATGTTAAAGGCTAGATCTTGTGTGTGTTGCTGGGCAGCTGATCAATGGATAGGCTGTGTGAGAGCCAGAGTGAACGCTATCTGCTGCAGGTCTCTTAGGTCAGTAATTGGGGCGTGTATTCCCAATGGCGTCCTTCAAGGGTTGATGATGGCGTTCTTGCTCCTTCTGAATCCAAAGGGTTTGCTGAAAGTAGAGCTTATTTTATGGAATAGGTTACGTCAACTTCAGTTTCACTGTCAATTTTCTGGTCAATTTTATTTTGGGAATAAGTGTGGAAGCCTTGAGTTTGAAATCAGATTCTTGTTCTGAGGAAGAGTTGGATGGAAAAGAAATGGAGAAAAATAGCAACAGATGGAAAGCAGTTTAACTCAAAGACTGAGCAAAAATATTTTATTAGTGTTAATGTTGTGAGTGTATATAAAGTTTCCAAATCAAGTGAACTGATGTGATATAGCAGTAATGATGGATTGTGGTTCAGGACTAAAAACTTTATTTTGTAAGAACTAGCTAAAGCAACAACAATATTCAACAAGTGTGAGAAGAGTCTATATATATATATATATGAAAATATATATGTGGGTGGAAACCAGATCACCTTGGAGGGGGTGGGGGGAGAACAGGAAACACTGGGTCAGAGGATGAGTGTACAAACTCCACACAGTTTGCAGGAGGTTTGAGATAATAGCCGTACATGCAGTGCCTCTATGTAGCCCATAGCCAGGTCTAAATAACCATAGTATTCATTCAAATTAATAAATATCAGAGGAGTATGGGGCAGTCAAGAAAACCCTGCATACACTTTTTTGAGGTTGCTTCTTGATGAATTGACTCATATTGTGGATAATGTAATTGAAGAAGTGTGTGGATTTTCAGAAGCTGTTTAATACTGGATATGTAAAAAAAATTAAAAATATTAGGTGTGACACAAGAAGTGTAATGAATATTTGATCTAGACGATGGGAAAATCAGGCCATGTACACCACCAATAGTTAATTTACTATAACTGCCAGGTTTCTGACCTTCCTGAAATTGAACTTGTTCCTGTAATTTTTGTGCTATTTTTCACAAGCATATAATTGAATGATACTTTGGATTTTAAAACTAGGTGTATGGAGTATAGGGGCATGGCAAATTTAATTGGATAATGTGATGATTTATGTTGTAATTAAGTCATAGCTTTGAATGTTCCATTCGAGAAAAGCTACACTCGTTTTGGTAAAAGTGAATTTCCCAAAGGATGACAAACTAGTTAATTGAAGCTTGTTAAGGGGTGATTTTTTTTAATGTAAAATGGAAGATTAAAAAGTAGTTTATTCGCTGATATTGCGAAATATACTGGGTGAAAGTTCTAGTTGGGAACTGGAGATCCTCTGCTTTGTGGAGGAAAGAACATTATCAAGCTGAGACCTGCCTGGGAGGTTTACATACGCAGAAGCTGGAACATAAAATGTATCATTCCAGGGAGATGAGATAAAGAACAAGAACAATTTGCTATTGCAATTAATGGTGAAAGTGTCAGCATATAGTAATGCTAACCATTAAATGGACAGTAACTGTGTGACATAAACGTCGGCAGAGTTTCATGCATACTCTTAAAGTTTGTCGAGCATGTCGCTCCTCAGCAGGCTGCCATTTTGCAGTTGATCCCATTGTAATCTGAGAAAGTTGGTGCATTCATAAAAGTTTATAGTAGTTATTCTAATGGTAAAGCTTTTGAAAACTGTTATAACGTGTTCAACTCATTATTGCAAAATCTGCCAAATTTAACGTAAACTTTCAATTTAAAAGTAAATATTTAAAAAATGATTAATTTCAAAATGTTAGTTATTTTAGGTTTAATATTTTAAATGTTAAAAATTTTTCCTAATGATATAAACATGTGTATGCTGTAATTTAAAAAAATATATAACCTCAAAATCCTGACTTTTTCTTATTTGTTCAGTTTGTGCTGAGAGTTCAGTCAGTTTGATGATGACTGGCTGGATGTGAGGTTCCTGATGATAGTTACCAGAAAAATTGATCCTTGACATAGACGTTTTTGTGTGTTTGTCTTTTGCGATCAATGAAAATACTTTGTCGTTGACTGAATGATGTAGCCCATTGCCCTTTAAAGAAGTTTGAAACAGAACAAAATACAATAAAAAGGAGATGGGGCAGGAAAATTGGATTAACTTTCGATTGATTTGCAAATAGTTGCCACAGACACAGTGGACTGAGTGGACTATCATGCTTTGTGTTTCTGTGGTTCATGAAGTGATGTGAATAATTTTTGCATGATAGTAAATTAATCAGGTGTACTTTGTAGGCTAATAAGAAATATTGAGTGCGTTCTGTTTCTTATATACAAACGCCAGTGAATGCTTGTTAAAGAGGAATTAAACCATATTTGAAGATTTACGTGCTCCACTATTTCTGCTGTAATTTCTGTAAATAGCTAGTGTTTAAAATGCACACCCCATTCTGTCTGTTTGTAGAAGAATACAGTCTTTGTCCGTGCAGTACTTTTCAGCAAGTGTTGTCTTTTGAAAGCTTAATAAGTACCCTAACATGATAACTGCAGTGAAATATGAACTGTGAGCTAGATTTGAGGGTTTGCAGTAAAAGCATGACCCCACTTAATAGAGAAATTATCTAGTCGAGAAGTTGTTAATCAAGTGCATTGACAGCGCACTTTAACGTATGTATGAGTGAAATGGGTGGTAAGTAGAGCTCTATCATGGAAAGAGATTACTGGACTGATGGAGGAAAACGTTGAAGAAAGTTCTCAATGCCTCCTTATTAAAATGCAACATCCCACTTACTAAGGGAATCCCTGGCTCATAAGTACTCAAACGTGGCGAATCGGAATCATTGAGATGCCATCCAAATGCTCTATGTTCTCCATGGATCGGGAATTGGTGAGGAGGTGACAGCGAATGGTGGCAGACGCTGAACAAATGGCCCGGTGAGAGGAACCGGAGGGGTCTTGCCATCCATGCCCTCGAGGTTCGCTGTAGGAGATGCCCGGCCTGGGAAACGAAGACTGAAGAAGGCCAGTCGTGGAAAGGAACGATGGTTCACGAGACTACTGAAATGTGGAGGAGAATGTTGCAACATCCCAGTTGCAGCTGGGACTGTAAAATCGTGCCAAGATTATGCCTCTTGCATATGGACTGGGAGGTCTGCTCTGTACATACTGCACTAACAGTCTTTATGTACAGGGTAGTCATGTGGGTCAGTATGCAAAAAATGTATTTTGCTCTACCCGGTGACAATAAATAAACCATTGACTGTAGTCCGTGTATGGGGAAGAAGCAGAAATCCAGTGTAAAGAGCAAGAGGAGTGGACCACCTAACAAACTGCCTCTTCTCATCAGTTTCAGTTTCTGTTTAGTTTATTGTCACATGTACCGAGGTACAGTGAAAAGCTTTTGTTGGGTGCTAAACAGTCAGCAGAAAGACAGGACATGATTACAATCGATCCATTTACAGTGTATAGATACATGATAAGAGAATAATGTTTAGTGCAAGGTAAAGCCAGCAAAGTCCGATCAAGGATAGTCCAAGGGTTATCAAAGAGATAGATAGTTGTTCAGCACTGCTCTCTGGTGTGGTAGGTTGATAACGGTTGCTCGATAACAGCTGGGAAGAAACTATCCCTGAATCTGGTGGTGTGCATTTTCGCACTTCTATACCTTTTGCCTGATGGGAGAGGGGAGAAGAGGGAGTGGCCAGGGTGCGACTCATCCTTGATTATGCTGTTGACCTTGCCAAGGCAGTGTGAGGTAAAAATTGAGCCAATAGAAGGGAGGTTGGCTTGTGTTTTGGTCTAGGCTGCGACCACAATTCGCTGCAATTCCATGCGGACTTGGATGGAGCTGCTCCCAAACCAGGCTGTGATGCATCCTGATAAAATGCTTTCTATGGTGCATCTGTAGAAGTTGGCAAGAGTTGTAGGGGACATGCCAAACGTCCTTAGCCTTCTAAGGAAATAGAGGTGTGACATCAGGCACCCCCTGCTCCATCTGTGAAAGAAACTGGGCACATATTGACCTTGTCACTCTATTCGGCATCCTGAATGGAAATTAGTCCTGGTGGACTGCATAAAGAAAAATAAATATCAATGATTTTGATATAATTGCACAGATGTGTGTGTGTGTGTGTGTGTGTATGTTTATGTATATGTATATATATTATGTATATGTTTATGTATATGTATATATATTATTATATCTATATATATCTATACACACACGTATATCAATAACGTTAACAATACCTTTGAATCTAAATGATATTATAGAATGCTGTCGAATCAAATACAGAATATGTATATACAGAATATGTATATATTTGGAAATCATAGTAAAGATTTCTAATGAATGAATAAGTATATTGGTCAAGTATTCACATAAAAGGTATTTACCTTGGTGCTCCGCTCGCAAGTGACATGACATGCAGTGAAATTTTGTGGCCAGGGTGAGAGGGGTCAGAGATGATCTTACCCACTCGCTTCCTGGCCCTTGCAGTGTACAGTTCGTCAATGGAGAGAAGGTTACAGCCAATAGCCTTCTCAGCTGATCGGACGATTCGCTGCAGCCTCCAGATTTGCTTGGTGGCTGAGCCAAACCAGAGCATGATGGAGAAGGTGAGGACAGACTCTACGATGGCCATGTAGAATTGGACCATCATTGCCTGTTGTGTACCAAATGTGTACCAAACAACAAGCAAAGTAACTGATTCTACTGAGTAACTGATCCCCCAGTAACTGAGTAAGATAGTTCAATTAAGTGAGAAAAAGTTAGGGAAGTTTACATTTTAAATATTGTTATTTTGTTCTGCTGGAAACCTCTTTGTGCCAGGAATACGATTTAAAATTCATTGTTTTACAACCTTTTGAATAATAAAATACCAGTCAATGATGGTGAAAATTTGAATGGCAAAATGCGTATAATTGATGTGTTTAAGCTTTATGGAAGATTGATATGCAATCGCCCCATTAGAATGCAGTTTGGCACTACCATCTGCTTTAGAATCAGTTACTCTGCTGGTTGCTTGGTACACATTTGACTCTGCAGGGTAATGTATTTACAGAGCTCCACTCTGGCATGGGATCAGATTGCTGTGGGCTTGCGGTTGTTGTAAAAGCCCAATACCTTTTCAAATTTTAAAAGGAATATCTCATCTTCTGGGCTGTTGCACATTTGGAGCTGAGACCAAATGCAGATTTCAGGTTGAATAAAGCTGGAGCATTCCTAGCTAGCTAATTGAGTTTCAGATCAGTGAAATAAATGTTTAAAATACATATTATATTAATTTGTTTGAAACCAAATATTTTCCATGTGATGAAATCTACTGCAGTATGAGAGAAGTAGATTATGTTAGAATTAAGGCAGCGTATCTAGAGAGCTGCTGCATCACAGCACTAGAGACCCAGATTCATTTTTTACCTTTGGGACTTATCTGTGTGGTATTCTCCCTGTGACCATGTGGGCTTTCTCTCAGTGCTCCAGTTTCCCCCTACATACCAAAGATGTACAGGTTGTTTCGTTAATTGGCCTATGGTGTGTTAGTGATGAGTAACTCAGTGGGACCGGCAGCATCTCTGGAGAGAAGGAATGGGTGACGTTTTGGGTCAAGACCTTTCAGATTAAAAGTCATGGGACAGGGAAACAAGAGATAAAGAAGATGATGTGGGAGTATCTGGTGGGAGTTTGAGAATGGGGCGGGGGGGGGGAGGGGGGAGGGGTGGGGGATACAAAAGAGGATTAACATCGGATTAGTATAATGAATAATATGATGGGTGGGCCAAAGGGCCTGTTTCTGTGCTCTATCTCTGTATCCATAACTATTAATTAACAGATTAGGCAGCATCTGCGAAAAGAGAAACTTTAATGTTTTTTGTCTTTGTTTATCACAACAAGTAAAAATAAAAATAAAGTGAAATATTTTGGGTTGCAATGGAGGAAGGATGAAGAGAACAAAGTGGATGCCTGAACAAATCTGCCACTTCCCTTCAGAAGCTTTGACATGGGAATTTGGGGATTGAGGTTGATTCGGAGCCACCTAGAGGCCAAAGCAGAGACTGCAGGCCCATGTTTATTTCTAGATTAACAAATGAAAATTGCAGGCTTTAGGTACACGACAAAGGTCTGTGTGCTTTGGATTCTATTAGAATGATGTCTACCTGTAGCATAGTTAATTACAAACATTGTTGTTAGACAGCTTCTTGAGATAATTTTGAAGTTTGTAGCTAATTTCTTCCAGTGGCAAGTTTAATGTGGCTACTTTGCTAACCAACCCGAAGGAAGTATTCCCTCAAACTTACTAAAATTTGACATAATCAGTGACTTAAACGGACTCATACTACAGATCAGAATCAAACGGACTCGTGCTACAGATCAAATCAGAGTAGACTTGTACAGCTTGTTTGACATCTGTGCAATCCCCAGGAAACTGTTCAAAGTAACGGTTTGGCACTGGCCTGCTGTTTATAGCCAAGAGAGGTGGGGTGTGAAGGTGGTTTCAAATATATGGTTTAGTTTAGTTAATTGTCATGAGGTGCAGTGAAAATATTTTGTTGCGTGCTAACCAGTCAGCAGAACACAAAACATGTTTACAATCGATCAATTAGGTGATTTATCTACGGCTGTGTTCCAAATATATTCTATCCCCTTGCCATTGTAACTCAGTATTTGTACGAGCTTTCTAAAACTTCCATTAGTCATAAAGGCTTTTGGCACTTTGGCCTCAATTAGTCAGTATGAGTATAGACGTTGGGGGGTGTGTCATGTTGCAGTTGTATAAGATGTTGGTGAGGACATGTTTAGCGTAATATGTTCAGTTTTGGGCACCATGGTATATGAAAGATGATGTCAAGCTGGAAAGTGCAGAGAAGTTTCATGAGGATGTTGCCAGGACTCGAAGGCCTGAGCTATAGGGAGCGGTTGAGCAGGCTCGGACTCTATTCCTTGGAGCGCAGGAAGATGAGGTGATCTTATATTGTACAAAAGCGTAAGAGGAATAGATTGGGTAAATGCACTGAGTCTCTTGCCCGGGGTAGGGTGGAGAACCTGAGGGCCCAGATTTAAGGTGAGGGGGAACTTTTTTTATGGCAAGGGTTGTGGGTGTATGGAATGAGCTGTCAGAGAAGGTAGCTGAGGCAGGTACTATCACAACATTTAAGAATCATTTAGACAGGTATATGGTTAGGATTGGTTTAGAGGGTATGGGCCAAACGCTGGCATGTGTGACTAATGTGGATGGGACATGTTGGTCAGTGTAGGCAAGTTGTGCCGATGGGCCTGTTTCCACGCTTTATGGCCCTATTTGTCTATGACTGATTGGCCATGTCATTGGCCATGAAGCATTAGAATGTCCTGAAATATTGGGGGAAAAAATGGTTTCTCATGGACATCTCGCAAATTTTATCTCTCAACTGCTCTGCGATTCTGCTTGAAATTGATGTGCTGATAAATGTGAGTTTGGATGATGTACATACATGTGGACAAACGGTGGGGTGTAGTAATGTGGGGTGATGGGTTTCTCCTTGAACAAAATTAAAGTTTTCATGCCGGCATTATTGGCCTTGTAAGATGGACCTGATATGTATGTGGCAAAGGTTTTTGAAAGAGTCATTGCTGCCACCAAGACTCCTCATCGCTCTTGTGTATTACCGTGTCTGCAGCAGCAGCATTCAGATTTTTTGGCCTTGTCCTGGTGACTTCCCTCCTGTGGTGAATCCCACCGGGAATCTTTTGTGCATATAGAATGGATATCTTCCCCCTTTGGCACTTCTTCCATTGTTAGAGCCGTCCTGAAAGTGAGAATCCCTCTTATTGTTAAGTGAGTTTCTGCTTCAGTTTCAAATAAATTTCAAATCAAGTAGGATCTATGTCAGTGCATTGTTAATGGGCATACTTTGCAGCTAATCCAGACAGCAGGAGTTACTGCTTATTTGCTGTCAGAAGAAATTGTAATAATTCAGTAACATAATTGTGACTGTAATCAGCATTGTTTAAATAAAATAAGATATCTTCAATTATGTAATTAAAGCATAATCACAGATAAAAACAAACGTATGGCTGAAAAAAATGTTCTTGAGGTGACATTCTGTTATTTAATTAGTTCCTTATGGTAAGATGAGCATACTCAGATTTTCTCACAGTCTAAGCCATCTGTTTATTTATCATATCCCAATCTACTTCGAACGTACCAGCTGGTTTCTGAGTAACACATCAATTGTAGTGACCCTTTCATTATTAGAAATAGATTTTGAAGGTTAAAGTTGAGGACAGTAAAACAATCGACAGAAAAACAATTTGCTGTAAAATGTTAGGTTACCTTTTCTAAATTCCAATTAATTGCTTTATTTGGAAATTATAGAACATAATCCAAATGTAAAAGAACATACTATTATACAGTCTACAGACACCTCGTGTTTTACTCCTGCTTGATTTATGCTCTTTTAGAATAACCCACATCTTACTACCACTGGTTTATTTAATGTGCTCCTATTTTTGGAATAACGCGCTCAAATTTCAGTCTGGCAACGTAGTGGCATGCGGTGCCTGGCATAGTTTGATTTATACACTTTTTGATTTAGGCACGTTTTTCAACTGCGTAACCCCCACATAAAATGCAAGGTGTCTGTATCATCATCTGTCACTAGAACATAAATTTAAGTTCACACATAAGCTTCTTGAAGTTGTCATTAATCATCTTTTGTTTGTCACAGCAGCAGGACAAGATGGC
This sequence comes from Okamejei kenojei, assembly GCA_035221665.1. NCBI lineage: Eukaryota > Metazoa > Chordata > Chondrichthyes > Rajiformes > Rajidae > Okamejei > Okamejei kenojei. Next base: position 122,427,162 of record CM069131.1, read on the forward strand.
AGTTACAAAAGATTGATGGGCGTTTTGCTGCATGTGGCATGTGAGTGCCTGTGGTACTACTGCCAACATGCAGTTTGACCTCGCACCTCCAATTGGATCTACCAAAACAATAATCCTGTATTCTTAGAACTTGGGTACTTCGGTTTCCTCCCACACTTCAAAGACTTTCTATAAAATGTAAATTGTCCCGAGTGTGTGTAGGATAGTGTTAATATGCAGGGATTGCTGGTCAGCGCGGACTCGTTGGGCCAAAGGGCCTGTTTCCACGCTGTATCTCTAAACTAAACTTAACAAATCTTTAACCTCACGGTTGAGAGACGGGCTCTTTATTTAGACAAAAAGAAGTGTGATTTCCACCTTTTTCCAATTACGGTAGTTTCCTTGTCAATGTTTCATCTATGTTTACTTTCCCATACGATATTATTCATTTGCTTATTTATGTGACTCTTGCATTGGAAATCAGTAGCTACTCTGACTCTAAGGACGAAAGACGCATAAATAGTCAAGGCCATTCCCTGCCCTTGCCCTCTTGCATCTGGGATCCTGACAGCATTAAATGCAAGGCTTGCTCTCAACAACACTAAGACATTTTGCTGCTGAAGCTGCACAATAGAAAACTGCCAGGAATGAAATACATGGATACATAGAAAATAGGTGCAGGCATAGGCCATTCGGCCCTTCGAGCCAGCACCGCCAATCGATGTGATCATGGCTGATCATCCAAAATCAGTACCCCGTTCCTGCCTTCTCCCTATACCCCTTGATTCCGCTAGCCCGAAGAGCTCTATCTTAACTCTCTTTTGCGTGCTCTAACTCTCTTTTGAATGCAAACATTTTGAATCTAAAACATTTAGTTATTTATGGTATTGGTAAGGATCAAAAAAATAAAATTGATCTGATTTTAAGTTGATTTAATTGGATATCAAGAAAATTAACTGAGCTTGGTTTTCATATTTGAGGGTGAAAATCTATGTTTTTTCAAATTAACTTATTTTTAAAGCACTGGGTGGTGCAATGTACTTCAGAAATATTTTGGCAATTGTGTTACTTAACGAAGCAGCCCTCATTTCTCTTTTCCCATCTCCCCCCCCCCCCCCACTAATCACATCATCTTTTAAATGCAAAGATTGTGTTTTACTCAACCAGGTTCATGGGGTCACAGCCTGGTTTGATGACAACAGAAGTGCCTGGGACCAAGTCATTGAAGGGGATTTGGAGGAGCTGGGTGTGAACTACCACATGCGGCCACAAGATTACTCTCCACTATAAACAGAAATGTTTTGAAGAAATGTAAGCCCAATGAAAAGCCTATTTACTCTCCTGGAATAAGCTTTGCATTAAGGGCTGGTGAAGGATAACAAAGGTATATAAAGCACTGATAGCCAAATACTGTGAGGGAGTCAACAGAACAGAATCCTGCAGATGAGATCCTGGTTGTTTTTGTGATTTCAGAAAAACATTTGGGCGGTTCTTACTTCAGGCAGACTTCTCATCTTGAGTTGTACTTCATATTAATTTTGTACATGTTGTAAATTTAAGGTGTAATTCAAAAGTCCATTTAAATTTGAGAGGAACCATATCTCCTCCCTTCCTCTTGATTCTCTTTCATCAAGTTGTTTGAGAGTAGCTGTTATTTGTTTACAATGTCCATTTAAATTATATATTACTAAACCTGTCACTGGGTTAAATTAGAGAAAATCAAATATTAGAGAATCCAACAGAACCATGATAATAAATGTGCATTGGGGTTTACTTTTGGTGCTTGTTCTCAATTTTAGAAAAATCTTTGGTGATCCTTAATTGGGGCGATCATTTTACTGCCTTGCCAAGATTTTTGATGAAATTCTGGATTCTGTGATGACTGGGCTTTATTTCGATCTTATCCGATGTGTAAATTTGTCATAGTAGTGTGCGGAAATCTAATGCTTGAAGTGGAATCAGCAGGCGGAGGTACAGTCATCGCTGGCAAAGCAGGGGTAAGAGTGGGATTGCTGAATGAATGATTAAACGTTGGGGGGTGGGACAGGTGATGCATGAGGCCCTGTTCAATGGGAGTGGCGACATTTGGAAATCTGCTGGTATTTTAGGGCACCAAAAGTGCCAAGATCATGGAGAGATTTGAGCTCTAAATTGAATATATCGTTAAATACAGTGCATGTGGGACTTTGGTGCCATACTGGCAGATTTTCTACTGGACATTGTTTCAATTAACATATCAACAAACTTTAACAAAACCTTTGATGTTACACAGTATTATAATAAAATTTCCAATGTCCAGTAAGTTTAAAAGATGAGGGAATGGGAACTTTGGTGAGTTTCTGGGAAGCACAGGAAACTCCTTCTGTGAGCCATCAGGATTTCTGAACATTCAGTGCTCCCGATGTACTAACCTCATCTACTGCATCTGGTGTTCCCGATGTGGCATCCTGTACATCGGCAAGGCCAAGCATTGAAACATAGAAAATAGGTGCAGGAGTAGACCATTCGGCTCTTTGAACCATAGCTGATCATCCAGAATCAGTACCCTGTTTCTGCTTTCTGCCCATATCCCTTGATTCCATTAGCTCTAAAAGCTATATCCATCTCTCTCTTGAATACATCCAGTCTTCTTCTTCTTCTTGCGTATAGCGTGCACAGCCTAAAGTTGTAGGACAACTTGTTCTATTTGATCTTATTCGATTGTGTACGCCGGGTTGATTGCAACCTTCACGTGGTCCGCCCTGTTTCGACAAATGCAATCTTCCGCCCCAATACATCCAGTGAATTGGCCTCCACTGCCTTCTGTGGCAGAGAATTCCACGGATTCACAACTCTCTGGCTAAAAATGTTTTTCCTCATTTCAGTCCTAGAATAGCGACCGCTTTGCTGAACACTTGTGCTCTGCCCACCACGGCACACTGGATCTCCCTGTTGCTGACCATTTTAAGTCACCACCCCGTTCCCATTTTGACATTTCAATCCTGGGCTGCCTCCATTGCCAGAGTGAGACCACATGCAAAGTGGAGGAACAGCACCACCTATTCTGCTTGGGCAGCTTACAACCAAATGTATAAACATTGAATTCTCCAGTGCTAGATAACTAACCCATAAACAACCCCCTCCCCTTGTACCTGCAAGACCCCTTAACCCTGGCTGACAGTCCATCAGTTTCTTTACACCCCCCCCTTTTTCAACTGCTTTATTTCCACCAAGTTTCACAACTCACAACTTTTCTATCCTTGAGGTTCAACATTTGCAATCCGTTACCATTTTGAGCTGTCTTTCCATCTCTGGCTTTTATTCAACAAACTGCCTTTTTTTTTAAAGCGCATGCGTTCTTCTGTTATCAGCCATGCTCTGTTTTTCAGTTTTCAACCCCCCTCCCCCCCCCCCCCCAAATCAGTCAGAAAAATGGTCCTGATCTGAAACATCATCTATCTATGCTCTCCTGAGATGCTGCCCAACCCACTGAGTGACACCAGCATTTTGAGTCTTTCTTCAGATTTCTGAATAGTTAGATGGCAGATTATTGGCATTTACCTTTATTACAAAAGGATAATTAGGGTCCTAATGTTAGGAGGACTGGACTGTTGAGAAATGAGGCATTTAAGAAGCAGAGTTGAGGAGAGGCCAAATTTTCTAACCATGGTGGATAGGAGGTTGTCCAAGAAAACATTGAAATATTTGGAAGAAGGTTTCAATTCTGGCAAGAATACGTAAAGTGCATTAGTAGCTTAGCTGTAAATTATATGTTACATTCGGTTTTTCTTTTGCCGCTTTTGTGAGGATTTTAGTGGAAGATGTGCAGAAACTATGGATGGAGAATCCTTGTGAAGCAGTGGAGAGATTGTTGGAAGTTTTGCTTGAGGTTTGAAAGCACTCTGGTTGTGAAATGTTTTTATATTCTCTCATGCAATAAAGTATTGCAGTCAAAGGCAACATTTGACATCCATTCCTAATTTCCCAGGATAAGGTGGTGGTGTGCCACTGCTTTGAACTGCTACAGTCTGAATCTGAAAGGTAATCCCACTTTGTGGCTGTGGTAAGTAGTTCCTGGATTTTGATCTGGTTAAAATATGTTTGGAGGGTGGTGATAGACCTCTTTAGGTTTCAAGAGGTGCTCTGCTGTTTTTTGGCTTCCTTAGTGGGAGCCAGGCTGAGGATGGTAGTGCTTTTAAATAAGTGTTGCTGAGTTGGTGTACATTTTGTAGACTTGAGGAGGTGAATGTTCAGGTTGGATGATGCCATGCCAGTCATCTGCTTTTCATTTTCCCTTTTGACCTTAGCATGTCTTGGCAACTGCAAAGTCCAGGTAATTGGAACGTATTCCATTAGAATTTTGATGTGCCTTGCAGGTGTAGAAAGGCTTTCTGGAGCCAGGAGATGAACTGCTAAGCTCGGTATACTCCCTCTGCCCTTTGTAGCCACAGTATATGTGGCTGATGAAGGTGCATTTCTAGTCAATGATAACCCCACAGAACCTTGATGGTGGCAGACTTGGAATTGAAAATAGAGTCATAAAGAACTTTAATTGGCCCTTCTGTCTCCTTTGTCCATGCCCACCATCAAGTACCCAGCTATACTACTATTTTCCAGCACAGCGCTTGTTTAGATATCTAAATGTTACTAGGATCACTGTCTCCACCACCCTGTCGGCCTCTGTATGAAAACAATCCTTTCTATCCCCCCCCCCCCCCAACTTAGAACTTAACTCCTTCTCTCTGCTCTTAGTTTAGTGTAGAGATACAGCTTGGAAACAAGCCCTTCAGCTCACTGACCAGCGATCACCCGTGCACAAGTTTTATCCTACACACTAGGTACAATTTACAGAAGCCAATTAATTTATCTACTAACCTGCACGTCTTTGGAATGTGGGGGGAATCCAGAACACCCGGAAAAAACCCACGCGATCACAAGGAGAAAGTACAAACTTCATATAGACAGCACCTGTAGTCAAGAATCGAACCTGGGTCTGTGGCGCTGTAAAACACCATGTCTGCCACTGCACCACTGTGCTTGAGGGAAATCGTTAAATATTGTACTGTATGGTTTTGCCAGGCACTTGTATAGTGAAACTGTTACTTATCATTTACCAACCTACTTCATCATCAGTTGGTATCAGGCAACTGAACGATCCTATCAACAACTAGAGAGCGGTCCTGATCTCCCATCTACCTCACTGGAGACCCTCGGATGATCGTAAATCGGACTTTACTGCACTGGATCTTGCATTATTCATTATTACGTTCATTCCTATATCTGTACACAGGATGGCTTGATTGTAATCATGTATAGTCTTTCCGCCAATCGGATAGCACATAACAAAAAGCTTTTCACCGTACCCTGGTACACACGACAATAAATTAAAACAGCTTGAACTCTGCTGTATGTGGACAAGGACTGCTTCATTATCTGAGCTCTCACTATCAAATATTGCACATTCCAGGAAATGGTTATGGTACTGGTTTGAATAAGAAGGGTAAAACTAGTTTGGGGGTGACGGTTGGATTTGCGGCAAACAGAGCAACAGCAGGGTGGGCCCTTAGATGAACTTTCAAAACAATATGAAAAACACTGATCTTATCCACTGAACTTATGAATACCTTCCATGGCATCTGCACACCTTGATTTTAAATGTGCATTCTTGCCCTTGGAAGATGTGCATTAATAGCCATGTCAATTTTCTGTTAGAATGTTTCTGTGTTATTCTGCTGCTGGGAAGTTGTGGTTAGCACGAAGGAAATATTTCCAATGCATAGGCATTTCATCAAAAATGCTCCCGATTTTGATGTTGATTAGAGTCAAGATCTGTTGATGTCTGACACACTTGCACACCAATTGTCAGGAGCTGGGAAAAGCCTACTTTCTTTGTGACAACCACCTCTCCCTTCCCCAGCTCTGGAGCGAGATAGGGGGCACAGCTCCCAGCTTATTATCAGGTCCCTGCGTATGGTGGACAAGGTGCTAAATGTTAGTGAATGGTCCTACTCCTGCCCCTGAGTTTCACTACTTTCATCAAGGTTAGGGATGGTTAGCGGAGATTGTGAGGGCTGGTGCTTGCACTTGCCTTTCAGTGGAGCAAAAATACCACACCGTATTGATATTATCTTGCTTGCAGCCGATTAGGAAGCGGCCGCAAGCAAGAATGTTCTTCCATTCTGACGTCGGAGTTTCGATCATCCCGGCGAGAGGGCCTGAACATCGGGCTGCCTAGCGGCAACTGCAGAGGGATCGAGGCCACGATCACGGATGAACAAAGAGGAAGGAAGATGACTGAACTTTATTGCCTTCCCTCACGGGGAAACGTTGATTCCGCTGTGTGGGGATGTTTATGTTAAATTCTATCGTGTGTTGTGTTCTTTTTATTCATATGGCTATATGTTAACCCAAATCCACGGTACCAATTGGTACATGTGACAATAAATGTAAACTTGAACTTGAAACTGTCCATTAGTGCAGGTCATGAAGATTTGCTGCTCTGCAAACTGTTATGAGGTACTCAGTGGTGCAGTGAGATTTGCGGTGAGGTGCTTGACGTCTACTCAAGTGAAAGGTTTTCAAGAGAGTTAGATTTGGCTCTTAGGGCTAAGGGAATCGAGGGATATGGGGGAAAAAGCTGGAATGGAAACTAATGAGAAGAGGTTGTAAACAATGGCTATCACCATGTTAATGTTGGGTGGCCTTCAGAGAATCTGGCCGCGTGTATTGAATGAATTGTGGTTGAGACAATGTGGTCTGAGACAAAGGGAGACGTTTGCAAAGAGTTAAAAGCTGAATGGGAGAGAAGAATTTGAAAACAAAACCTTTCCTCCATTTTATTTTATTTAACCATATATAACCATATAACAATTACAGCACGGAAACAGGCCCTCTCGGCCCTTCCAGTCCGTGCCGACCATTTGTTTTCCCCTAGTCCCATCTACCTGCACTCAGACCAATATAACCAATATTTGTTGTCTACTTTCTTGGATCATAAATTTCTTATTCCTCAGAGAATTTCTCAGTTTAATTACTAGCTGATGATGCTCATTTGAAGTTATTGAAACATTGTTGATGAACATTATTGGATATGAGGATGTTTGGGCTGAGTAGAAATGCTTGGATTATGTCAATGCATAGGATGGACTGTGGCTACTTGTTAGTTATGCAGTTGTGACAAAAGACCAAGCTAAAGATGCAGAAATCGAGTTTGAGATCATTGCTGATTCTCTGGCCTTCAATTTTGGAAATAAGGTAATTTCGAGGTGATACTGAGGTGTACAGGTGATAAATGATTTGGAAAAGGTTGGTAAAGAATATCTAATGTTTGCTCATTTGGTATCGCTCATGCAACTGGATCAGAAGCTTGGCGTTCAATTCCCTTTCTGAAGATTTGAACACACAACTTGGGTTCTCTCTAAGTATAGCACTGAAGGATGTAAGTCCAGAAATTTAGGAAGCAGTACTTTGACAAATATAATTTAGCATGTTTTGAACCCAAACAGGCTGATCAGATAAATATTATGCAAAAATAATGTACTCGTTGAATACTGCATTAAATGTTAACCCAAATGTATACAATGAGCATTCCACGTAACAGATGTGAACTTTAGCAATAAATTCAAACTATTCTTAAAATCACAGGAATTTGGGGACAATTCTAAAATTACATATTTTTGGAAATTTTGCATATACATTCTTGGTTGGAAGTGTAAGTCTGTAGAAATTCATGTGGAAAATTAGTCATGACTGCATGAATTTCTGCTCAGTGATGGGATATTTCTCTGCGGCATGTATTTAAATCTGGTAGCATTATATTGGGGAAGGTGCTAAATGTATTCCAACAGTGGTAGATTTCGGACTCATGTCCAAATTTTCCAGGTGATTTCTACTGGATGACACTTCAAACTATGTGAGAATATCAAAACCAAAGCATACATTTTACAGATCCATGACATAGGTTGCCATGATTTTCCAACACATTTGTTGGCAGGTCTGGCATCTTGCCAAGGCCATAGAATTGGAAAATATGTGTGAAGCACTGTGCTTTTTAGTTCGCTATAATGATCAATAAAGATCATTGTAAAGAAAGTGATGCAATTGACATATCTAAATTAAAAAAACCACTGAAACGGCTGTAATTTTTCAAATATTTGTGGCTTCCATTTATGGTGAGTGGAGATGGGTGTTGGAGGTATTCGTGCTAGTGTCGTGAGTAGCTTGGCTCATTGCTTTTCCACAGTAATCAGACATTAAAAGTAAAAAAAAAAGTAGAAGCTTCCAGAAGCCATGTTGCAAATTCATAATGTGCTCATGTTACATCTGGAACATTGTAATCACCACAATCAGGAACAAAAAACACAAGCAAGCATTTAGATGGTTGTAGTCGTCTCAACTGAGGGGGAGGAAATGATCTTTACAAAAAGAAACAACAAAAAGACACAAAGAAATCCTCATAGAAGTGATAAATTGACATTTGCAATACTGTACAACAGAAACCAAGCAAAATGAAGGTTGGTGCACTCGTAGCATAATTACTGTTTACCTTCAGTGCCTGACCAATTGTGCTTTCAAAATTTGTGTAGAAGCTTTGCACAGACTCTGAAATATTACATGGGTCTTAATTTTACTTCTGGGTAGAGCAACTGCTCGAGTGCTCTGTCAAGTTGAAGAATTTTGCTCTGAAGCCTCAAGTAGGTTTTGCCTCTAATATTCAATAAATATCTTACCTTGTGTTTTTGTTCAGCTTGCTTATAATGGTTACCATTAAACTGGAATTATCAAAGGGCACCATTTCCTTTACGTTTTTTACAAAGATGGACAATAACTAAACATCATGAATGCTAAAATGCAATGTACCATTTCGGATTTTGTCAAACCTCAAAACATGAATGGGCCATTGATAACTGAAATTTCCAGTAAAGTCCAGTGTCATTGTGAATTTGGATTGATTCGATAGTTCTTATTCCTCATCCAATTCGGACATGAGAAAATATGTTGTTTTGTTTCTCACTTGCAGCATCCATTCAATTCAAAATATTAAACATTTTTGAATTCTTGTATTATATTCGATATGAAAGGTTTTATATTTGGTAAACCAAATAAAACAATAGAAAGATAGCTGCTTACTAACTATGTATGAGACGTGCAGTAGCAGGCTGGAGCTGCAATAATAACTTCAAAATGGGTGACAATAGATTCAGTCTGGCCTTGTTTCAAAAGATTTGCTGGTCTGGAAGTAATTGATGAAATTCAGTAACAGGCCTGTTTTTATTTTATATCTTTGATTCTATGATCCTTTTTATTCAATGAATGTCTGACTCTTCTGATGTCAAATCCAGCAATTGTTCTCATTATACCTGACTTTGGGCCTGTGGCTTGATTGCAACCTGCTCACATGGGTAATGGTCCATTGAGCAGAATTTGAGTATTAGCAATGTTTTAAATGCTTGCTTAAACTCTTTTACCCACTGGATGAAACAGCGGATTCTGTTACCGTGTTTTTTTTATGACTAAAGTTATGACAATAAAACCTATGTTGAAATGTTTATCTTTTTGAACGTTGATTCTTTAAAAAAAAAAGCCTTAAAATCATTTTTGAAGGATTGGAGATACCAGACTGACCAGTATTATTTTTGAGCTCTGGGTTGATGGCATGGAATCTAGAAATGCAGTAGTAAGGACATCTAGGTTTACTGGATAGAAATATAGAAAATAGATGCAGGAGTAGGCCATTCGGCCCTTCGAGCGTGCACTGCCATTCAATACGATCATGGCTGTTCATCCAACTCAGTATCCTGAACCTGCCTTCTCTCCATACCCCCTGATCCCATTAGCCACAAGGGCCACATCTAACTCCCTCTTAAATATAGCCAATGAACTGGCCTCAACTACCTTCTGTGGCAGAGAATTCAATTCCAGAGATTCACCACTCTCTGTCTGAAAAATGTTTTTCTCATCTCGGTCCTGGATGTTCAAAACTGGATGAGCAGTTCTACAAACTTAAGAAATTGGCTTATTTTATGTTTATAATCTTTTAGCATCTTTATTGATATTCTTATTGAAACAGGTGAGAATAATACTTTATTATTAATGGAAACGCCTGAGACTCCAGATGCTGGAATAAAATAGAACTGCAGGAGAACTCGCATGTGAGAAGTGCTTTAAACTGAAATGTAATTTACCCATTTCCCTCCACAGATGTTGCCTGACCTGCTGAGCTCTTTGTTTGGTGCCTTGACTATTAATGGTACTTTTGTGCTGCTCATTTTCTAGCCATGTGTTGTCGTTTCTCATGGCACTAACTTCACATTCTTATTACCTTTCTCTTCAGCTGTCTTTTCCGTTCTTCACTGAAGATAAAATGGTGGAAATACTCAGCAGCTGGTGTAACATCTGTGGAGGAATAAACAATTTCTCATTCCACCATTATCAATTTGTTCTCTTATTCCTACTCGTATTTCTGTTCCTTGAGTAGAAATAGAACCTCAAATCATGCACATTACAATCCCAGATTTTAATATTGAGTTGTGCCTTGTAGCCTTCCAAAAAATAACACTAAATAAAGTTTCTGTTTTTGTTTTGATTAAAGAGGAGCTCACTAATATGGTGGGCTGAGAAGATGTTGGGCTTGCTCTGCCTGGGTTTTTTTTTCAAGATATGCATGAGCTTACTGTAATGGTATGTTTATTGCTTCATTGCAACCAAAGCAAGTAGCCTGAAATTGGAAGTTTGAGTTGGATGAGATGCAATAGGGACAGATGATTTACTTTAATTAGAGATACAGGATAGAGAGAGACGCTTTGACCCACTGAACATCGATCACGCATTTAAACTAGTTCTATGTTATTCCACTTTCTTATCCACTCTTTCTGCCTCTTTCTCTCTGCTTCTCTCTCTGCCTCGCCCTCTCTCACTGCTTCTCCCTCTCTTCCCCTCTCCCTCTCTGCCTCCTCTCTCGCCCGCCCCCCCCCCTCTCTCTCTGTCCCCCTCTCTCTCTCTCTCTCTCTGCCCCTCTCTCTCTCTACCCCCTCTCTCTTGCTCTCTCCCTCTCTGCCCCCTCTCTCTCTCTCTGCCCCCCCCTCTCTCTCTCTCTCTCTCTCTCTGCCCCCTCTCTCTCTGCCCCCTCTCTCTCTCTGCCCCCTCTCTCTCTCTGCCCCCTCTCTATCTCTGCCCCCTCTCTATCTCTGCCCCCCTCTCTCTCGCTCTGCCCCCTCTCTCTCGCTCTGCCCCCTCTCTCTCGCTCTGCCCCCCCTCTTCTCTCTGCCCCCCTCACTCTCTGCCCCCGCTCTCTGCCCCTGCTCTCGCTCTCTCTCTCTCTCCCCCTCCCCCCCCACTCCCCCTCTCCCTCTCTCGGCCTCTCTCTGTCCCTTTTCCAACCCTACCTAAATCTCAGCTCACCTTATTCATTCATTCACTACTTTATACCCTGAGCCGTGAATTAGCTCAAAATTTTATGGAATTTCCAGTTTATTCATTGCCTCGGGGTAAATGTGGTTTTAAAACCCCTCATCGAAGGATAAATTTCAGAATGCGAATTTGCAGATATGTTGTAAATAATACATTGTATTGCAGTTGGAAAGAGTCTGTTGTATTCCATGCAAACGTTAGAATGAATGAAATTTGTATTTTTAATTACTGAAATTGGTTGCATATATTTGGGGTACATCGAAGATAGACACAGAATGCTGAAGTAACTCATTGGGACAGGCAGCATCTCTGGTCCCCTTCCTCTTTGACTCCCCCGGATGGCCCTCTACCCTCTTTGGACCTTTTATATTTCCAACTGCCAGCAAAAAACCCAAAACGTTACCCATTCATTCTCTCTAGATGCTGCCTGTCCTGCTGAGTTACTTCAGCATTTTACGCCTGCACTTTCCTATACATTTGGGGTACATTGGTCTTGGAAATGTATTTTTGCTGATATCCTAAAAAGAATTGTCAGAAAGGTTATTATTCTTTTGTAAAATACTACCTGAATTCAGGATCCTAATTTCATTAGGCTAATAATAGTAATTTAGCATAATACACAAGTAAATGGGCAATGCGGTTCAAAATGCAAGGATTAATTCAGAATGAAAGAGGCTTGGTTGTTTTGCGGCTTTTGTTCATCTAAACCATTGAAAGCATAGTTGGAGCAGCTAATCTAAAGCATTCGAGGAGCTGTACTTCAGCTGCATTTCTCAGCCATTAGTTATCCCAGAGACATACAGTATATGGCACTTGTGACCAGGCAATTTACAACAGATGACCTTGTATGGTAAAGTTATCTCACTGTGCAAACCTTTTTCTTTGTCCGTTCACAACCAGTAACAAAGTCATAAACCCTAGAAACGTTCTATAACAACGTGAGCTGTAACTACATCATGCTATTGCTGTAGCCTGGATCTACTGCTGCTGTGTGACACAGTTTCCACAGCTTTAACCTATCACCGAATATTTTGCTGCCGAATATGATTAATTTGCGATACGATGTAGAACATCTGGCTGAAGCAACAGTAGCTGCATAATACAAGTGCTTATAAGTGGTGTTTTTTTTTCCTCTCGCTGATTGGCAAATAATATGGACTTGAATTTGAAACCCCAAATGAGTAAATTTAGATTATTTCTAATAGAATCATATCGGTCATTACACAGTATTCAGTATGAATGGAATTGTGTTACTGACAGACAAATTATGCCATCTGCACCACAAGTTATCACCTCGCACTCTGAAAGGGAAAGCCTTTATCATAGAATAATACAGCTCTGAATCAAACCCTTTCAGCCCATCTCATCCATGCTCACAATGCCTATCTACTATTTGCCTGCATCAGGCCTGTGCCCTTTACTCCGTTCCTATCTAATTACATGTCCAAATGCCTTTTCAAACATTGCCATTTTCCTGGCTCCACCACCACCCTCTATCCTCCGTGTGGAAAACCTACCTTTCAGATCTCCTTTAAATTTTTCTCCTTTCACATCAAACCTACGTTCTCTGGTTGTAGAAACGTCCTGCTGTAAACATGGGGAAAAACAACTGACTATTCTATTAAACCCCTTCAGGTTTTTATGGTCCTTTATAAGGGCTCCTCTTTAGCCTCCTATGCTTGTGAGAATAGGTCCCGCCTATCCAGTTTCTCCTTATAACTACAGCCCTCAATTCCAGGCAACATTCTGTTGAATTTCTTCTTCACTCTCTTGTGCTACACATCCTTCCTGCAGTATAGTGACCGGAAATGTATACAATATTCTAATATTTTGTACAGCTGAAACATGACATATCAACTTGCACTCAGTGCCTCTATGTAAAGGCAAGCATACCAAAGATCTTCTTCGCCACCCATGTCATCATTTTCAGTGACCAATGGATTTTTCACTTTGTACGTCAGTGTTCCTAAGGACCTTGCCATTTAATCTATATGTCATACGAGAATTTGAATTAATCCTTGCACTTGCCTGGATTAAATTCCATGCACCATTCACAAACCTTGTTCTCGAGGTATCTAAACCTAAATTTTATTAGTCATTTAAGTTATGACATCGGATGGAGTTGCAAACCAAATCTCATTGCACTTATGTGTAATGACAATAAAATATATTATTATTATTATTACCAGTTTTGCCCAACTTTCCAGCTGATTTGTGCCCCAGTGTATCCAAAGACAACCAACCACCTTCGCTGTCTTCAACTCAACTAATTTTCATGTCAACTTTCATCCAAGTTATTTATATATAGTACAAGAAGCAAAGGTCCCAGTACTGATCTTGAGGTCCAACATTTGTTTCAGATTTCCAGTCAGGAAAACACCCATCCACCACCCAAAATGTATTATTTTGGGGTAAAACATTATTAATCCAAGCATTTTGTATTCGTATGCCATTAATTTTATCTAGATTATGAGCATTTTCTGTGATCACTGTTTTTTCTTCATTGATACTTAGTTCTTGAACTGGTACTTTTGTCAACTATTAATGCTATTCAGACATGATATTTTGTTGTTTTGTCAGTTTGCTGTAAACTATATAGACTACTTTGCTTCAACTTTTTAAAGGAAAGGTGTAATATTAAAATGATCAGTATCAACGAGCAGTTTTTCTTCAGGCACATGTCGTGAGTAATTACTCGGGGTAGGCAGCTTTTTAAAAAAACTTAAACCTCGCATGCGCAGATTGTTTTATTGTTACGCAGATCTCCGTAAAAATAAAAAATAAAAATAAAGACAGTAACAATTCAATTTGCCCAAGGCTTCCAAGTCTCCTCTATTCTGAATTACTGAATGTGTGGGGGGTGAAGGGTGATGGCAGGTAGAGAGATGGTGGGAAAAATGGGAGCACAGGGACAAGTTGAATCAGTTGTCATCTTATTGAATGACAACACTTGTTTAAGGGACCAATTGGTGGGAGAGCTCCTTACACAGCGTGTGAAGAGTCTGTGCCAGGGGTAAAGTTGCGGAGTGTTGAGAAGGAGGGGGTCGATGATAATGCCAGTAACTCACTCACGGCTACTGTGGCGCTCTGGAGGCGGAGCCACCGCATTGTAACCGGTGATAGAAGCAGCTCGGGTAGCTGCGAATGGTCGCTGGGACGCGACAGCGGAACTGGCCGCCACTTCAGCTCCTTCTGCCGGCCCGCTCACCTTTGGCAGCGCTCTCTGTCTGAACACCTCTCACCTGCCGCTCACCAACTTCGCTCATGTCAGCCGCTTCCTGCAAGTCCTTAAATTCCCACAGCCGAGTAACCTCAATTGTGCTGTCGGAATTTAAGGATTTGCGGGAAGCGGCTGAAATGAGTGAGGCCAGCGAGTGGCAGGAGAGAGGTTTTTAGACGGAGAGCTGCCAGAGGTGAGTGGGGGCTGGCAGAAGGCGCTGAGGTGGCGGCCGGTTCCGCTGTCCGGCACGGCGGCCATTCACAGCCACCCAAGCTAGTTCTCCCCCCCGCCTCAATGCGGTGGCTCCGTGCAAGCAGCGTCACAAGTGTCATGATCCCGATACCCTCCTTCACAATGCTCCTCCCCTCCCCGCAACTTTACCCTGGGCCAGACTCCCCAAACGCTGTGAAAGGAACTCTGCGAAAGGAATACAGCAAAGGCAGAATATCTGCTGCCTTCAGCCCCGCCTTTCATTGATGGCTTGAAGCAGCTCTGACGGCACGTGGGCTGCACAGATCTTCGCGCGTAACAAGTGCTGCCTAAGAGAACGATCTCTTAGATAGGCATAATTCTCCCATGATTTTACTATTGATATTTAGTAATTACCATTTTATAATTTTAGTCAGGGTACGCAGTGCCTACCTTGCCTACCCAGACGGCACGTGCCTGTTTTTCTTGTTCAGTGGAAAAGTAGCTTGACATTAATCTACTAGTAAGATGTTTTTCCCCTGGCAGAATTAGACAGAGAGCACATATTTTGTGAGATGGAACAGCTGTTTGTCTTCTCCGAGCCAATCATTTGGACCTGTGCTTTCAGCTGAAAAAGGAAAGTGCATTTTAATCTATTAACATAAGCAGATTTTCTCAACTTTTTTGGGGTCCTTTTATTTGAGATGTTATCACTAGAACCTTGCAGCTCATTGCTGATACCTTGTAAAACATAGACTATGTATTCTGCTGAGAACTGCGGCTTTTCGGAGTTCTGTCAACAATACTTGCATGCAAACACATAATTCTTATCACCATTTTTCTAAGTTCCATAAACTGTGCCACGGAAGGTTTTGGGACCTGGCAGTCGTGCATTACTTAAACCTTTTTGATCTGTGTTTTAATCCATGTAATTGACATTTATTTTTCACTAGACCAAGTGCAGACCCATTGGGTCTGCTCCCCCTATGCAAGATTCGACCACTCACCTGTTCCCCCAACGCAATCCGTTCCCTCAACACAATATTGCACCACTCACGCATAGCCCCCAACTGCGCAGGCGCGGCTCATTTCTCCTCATCTCCCAGCACTCTCTGCTCCTCCTCTTCACCCTCCCTCTTAAATCCCTAGAGAGGTAGGGGGGTAGAGAGAGAGAGAGAGGGAGTGTAGACGTGGCAACTACCCTCCCTCCCCCCACCTCCCCCTCAATCAACCCACACTCCCTCCTCAACTTCCCAGGATCTTTCCCCTCTCCACCCCACTCGCTCCTCGTCATCCTACTCTCCTCATTCCCTGCTCCAGCACCTACCCAGGTCGTAGAGCAGCGCCAGGGCCTGGAACTCGGCTTGGTTCTCGTACTCGGCCCAGCCCTGGCTGTAGACTTCAGCCGTCAGCTCAGCCGCCGCCTGAGCTCCAGGCCAGTTCCCGACTTCATCTCCGTGCTTGTCCCTGACCCTGGACCCAGGCTTGTCCTTGGTTCCAGTGGCGGCCTCTTTCTTGGCCCCGGTCACGGCCCCATCCCAAGTCCCGGGCTCGGCCCTCACTCCAACTCCAGCACCAGGCTCGACTTCAGCCTAGGCCCAGTCCTCTGGCTCGGCCCACGGCACCACCCTCCCCACCAGGTACCGGGTGGCCATCGGGCGTCGCAGCCGTCGCCACTCATCATTCATTGCAAGCACTGGAGTGCCCCTCCTTCCCGGAGTGTCACGTCCTGCCTTGCGAGTGCATTGTGATGTCACTCGGATTTTTATTCCGAAATGGGTGAGTTTTTGAGGCTGTTTTTAAAATGTAAAACATTTATAACTGGAAATGTAGGTGGGAATGCGAAGGGAAGATGTTTATCGCCACAACGGGTAAAATGTTAGTAGGATGTGTGAAAATGGGAAGGCTGTTGGAAGAAGATCGGGAAACTAGATTGACACATCATGGGCACAAACAAGACAAAGACTTTTAATTATATAGAGATAGTAGATAGACACTTCATTTACTAAAGCACAATCATTTACTAAAATCCTTTTGGAAGACTAAGAGTCAAGAGTGTTTTATTGTCGTATGTCCCAGATAGAACAATGAAATTCTTACTTGCTGCAGCACAACAGAATATGTACACTGGAAACATAGAAAATAGGTGCAGGAGTAGGCCATTCGGCCCGTCGAGCCTGCACCGCCATTCAACCTGATCATGGCTGATCATCCAACTCAGTATCCTGTACCTGCCTTCTCTCCATTACCCCCTGATTCCTCCTGCCACAAGGGCCACATCTAACTTCCTCTTAAATATAGCCAATGAACTGGCCTCAACTACTTTCTGTGGCAGAGAATTCCACAGATTTACCACTCTCCATGTGAAACATTTTTTCTCATCTCGGTCCTAAAAGACTTCCCCCTTATCCTTAAACTGTGACCCCTTGTTCTGGACTTCCCCAACATCAGGAACAATCTTCTTGCATCTAGCCTGTCCAACCCCTTAAGAATTTTGTAAGTTTCTATAAGATCCCCCCTCAATCTTCTAAATTCTAGCTAGTACAAGCCGAGTCTATCCAGTCTTTCTTCATATGAAAGTCCTGCCATCCCAGGAATCAGTCTGGTGAACCTTCTCTGTACTCTATGGCAAAAACGTCTTTCCTCCGATTAGGAGACAAACTGTATGCAATACTTCTTAAACAAATATGATAAACGAGAGAGAGAAAAAAAAGGTTCAGTGTGTGATATAGAAACATAGAAATTAGGTGCAGGAGCAGGCCATTCGGCCCTTCGAGCCTGCACCGCCATTCAATATGATCATGGCTGACAATCCAACTCAGTATCCTGTACCTGCCTTCTCCCCATACCCCCTGATCTCTTCAGCCATAAGGGCCACATCCAACTCCCTCTTAAATATGGCCAACGAACTGGCCTCAACTACCTTCTGTGGCAGAGAATTCCACAGATTCACCACTCTCTGTGTGAAAAACGATTTTCGAATCTCGGTCCTAAAAGACTTCCTTCTTATCCTTAAACTGTGACCCCTTGTCCTGGACTTCCCCAACATCGGGAACAATCTTCCTGCATCTAGCCTGTCCAACCCCTTAAGAATTTTCTAAGTCTCTATGAAATCACCCCTCAATCTTCTAAATTCCAGTGAGCACAAGCCGAGTCTATCCATTTTTTCTTCATATGGAAGTCGTGCCATCCCAGGAATCAGTCTGGTGAACCTTCTCTGTACTATGTAATATGTGTGTGTGGATATATATATATATATATATATATATATATATATATATATATATATATATATACACATATATATATATATATATATATATATATATATATATATATACACATATATATACACAAACTTAAAAAACAAACAATAGTCATGCAATAATAATAGTCTATTGTAGTTCACAGCTTATTTGAGGTTATTTGAGGTTGTAGTGTTTAATAGCCTGAAACAAATACATACAACATACATACAATACTGTTTATTGGTAGTAGGGCTGTAGGGAAGAAGTTGGACTTTCACCAGTGCAAAGTTACCCGTCAAATTGCATATACCTGATATCTAACAAGTAATTATTACTTAATTTAATATTAATTTTGCAAGCTTGGTTGCAACCTTTGAAATTGGTTCATTAAACTCTAGTTGTTAGTCAGCGTGCTTGTACCTTTTTGGGGTTAAGGGCGTTAACGCCCACTTAATTTGCAAAGTAAAAATATAATCTGCTTTCTGTTTGCTATTCTTTTGCTCAGTATTCTAGCTTTGGGCAGTAAATGTCAACACTGTACTGAAACCCAAAAAGGAACAATGGACTGCCATTGACTATTAGTTGTGAGACCATGTTGACAGATGAGTAGCTACCCAGTTTTGGCTTGGATCCATACTGAGTGCCTGGTGATTAGCCACAGTGAACGTGCAAATGTGTGTGTGTTCTAAACTGTATGTGCAATGATTCAAATGAGGCCTGTGAGTAATAGTTTTTGCATAAAACTGACCCTTTCATCAAGAAGGGTTAACAGAATGAGCATAAATACATGATCTGCAGATGTGAAAAAGGGGAGATGTGCACTTCTGTTAACTGTTTGGATTCCAGTCACTAGAATACCAGGAAAATAAAATTTGATTGTGTGCAGGGGTAAACAATAATTCCAGAAGAAAGTTGATTATTTACTTTGGTTTGTCATTATAAGGTTTGTTCATGTCCTCTGAAGACCACAGAGCGAACAGAAATGAGAAACCAAAAATAAAAGCAATACGACAATTTACGAGCAGTTGCTTTGGCGAATGAGGAGAATTGTTTTCATAAATACATGGTGCATTCTTTTCATCTTTGCTTTATACTGTGGTAATAATGTGAATGAAAATGTGACTTTAGAGTCTGGTACTGAGCAAACAACATCATGAAACCTGCCAGAAACAGAGACCTTCCTTTTGCTTCACCTTATAGTTATTTTAAGAATAGGCGCTCAATTTATATTCGGAGTTCACTGTAATTTTAAATCCCAAGCTGTAGTCTTGGACTTGTTGTAAGTTGGATAATGATTTTGTGCAGTGGCAAGGATGTTCAACAGGTTACCAGATTGCTATCTGTTTTACATGTGCAGAAAATTTAGTTTATTTTGTGTTGTGCAAATTCACTTTTGTCGATAAATTAGTTTCTGTTCTGCCATATTTCTGGGTAAAACAATTCTTGGGCTTGGTTTCCAGGTGCAACATCCTGAATTAAATTGGGGGATGGGTGGGGGTGGGGGGGTGGGGGAGGGGTGGAGGTAAGGTTCAGGAAACATTTTGACTAGTTTTTAAATTCTGGGATGGCTTAACAAGCAGACTTAAAAAAACATGTTTTTAGGCTTTTGCAAAATATGGTTTTGGAAGGAGAATATCACCTGGCTTCATAGCATAATTGCGGGCCACTGACAGCCTACACTGGTTTTCTGCTAGTACGTCCTTTCAGCTACTTGCCCTCCCCTGATAAATCTGTATGTTGCTAGTAAACACTTGAAACCATACATGATGGCCCTTTTCAGTTTCTTACAGAACCACTCAAGCCTTGTCAGCCCTAATGCTTCCACTTCATGCATGGAACCTCCAGCCTTCAATGGCAATGAAGCTTGCCAGTGGCGTTTATGCACTGCCACTGGATTACTTTGAGGTTTTTTTCCAGCCCTGCTTCAAACCATGGCAGATAAAGCTGTCTGCTTCCATCCCGTGGGAATTTGGTGCCTGAATCCAATCCCATGTAATTCTGTAAATGTACTAATTTACATCAAAATAAGGAAAGCCCAGTGGAGAAATATGTTCTGGATGTTGCTTCCTTCTGAGCTATTTGCAGTTTATGGGTAGTGATTCCTGCACTTAGCATGGACATTTACTTGTTTAGTTAAAAAATGGTGTGGGGAAAGTAAGTTGTAGTTGAGAGTGGGCATTACCTTTCAGCTGGTGTTGATGAATAATGTTACACGGGAGTATTTCTGCTTTGAATGTATTGAGATTTCTCCATATATTATTGAGGAAGGACTATTTTACTGCATGCAATTTCATTTTGTGTCCAAGTTTATCCATCTGTTTATACCCTTTATACCACACTTGTTATTCAGCAAGTCATAAAATGTGTGGTTCCTGACCACAACACTAAATTATAAAGCTGAACATTTATAAAAAGAAAGAGAAAAATAAATTTCTGACGGTTAACAACTGAACTAATCTGGCATGGTTATCATGGTTGACTGGTTTAAATGAATTATCAAAGGAAACGGAGATGTATGATTCTATGCAATGGTTTATTGAGATTTAACACAAAAGAGTCACTGAGTAAATATATGATATCAAATAACATGTATATAGATGGATATACAATTGTTTGAAGACAGTTGAAAGTAATGTACATCAAGAGAAGGCTTGTCTACTGGCTGGACCTTCACCTACTACAAGGAAGGTAGTTGTAGTGCAGACATCTTGCTCCAACAGTTCCTTAAGACATTGTCCGGGGTTCAACAATAACCAGCCCTCTCGTCTGTGGCTGCACCATGTTTAATGCCATTCATTAAAGATAACGCACAAAGGGAGAAAGCAAGCGGTAATACTGCACTAAGTCCCATTGAAATTGAATGTTATCCCAACTCCGATATGAAACACAGTTCCTTTGTTGGGTCAAAGCTCCCTACATTTAAGCATACTGACTGCACTTTCAAGCAAAGGAATTGACCGCTTTCACTGCTGTCATGGTGTTTTTGGGGATTCACGTTAAATTAACGGCATCCACATTGAGTGAAGGAAGAGAAAAAATTGTGATTGAGAGCAATGGAACGCTGCAGCACAATGTCAAATCAAGGGGTTGGAGGCATGCGGATAAGTTTGAAAAGATCCATAATTTTTTCCTCTGGCACATGTGAATAAACCTGTTGCTAACATGGTTATTTGAACCTACAGTTATTTTGCCTGAATATTCGTTTATAGAATTCAGTGTTTGAAAATGAAATTGCAGTAGTGTTTGAAAATGCAAAATATAATGAGGGCAGACGGGTTGACTTGGATTGTGCATATCTAATATGAAGGATAAAACAAATATTGTAATATAAAGTCCATTTCTGATTGCTCTCTAATTGATCCAGAAAACCAAAAGTATTTTTTGCAAAATAAAATCCTTTTAAGTATTGAAAATGTGTTGTTTTTTCAACAATACGATACAGTGGCGGTATAAGACGTGTGTTGAGCAATGAAAATGTATTTGCTTTTTAAATAACTGAATAATTATATTTTCCACACTACCTGCACTCAAGTTTTCGTGTATCAGTTGCTTTATAATGTAGCTTCTCTTGATAATGTTTGAGAGTTGGATTGAAGTTTTATTTGAGGTTTTGCTGCAGAGTCAATTGCGTGTTAACAACTGAATCTGGTGTTTAATGGAGACTATACGTTATCCATTTGTGTCCTCATTTTCGTACAACCTTGAGGTTGTTTGAAGTGCACAGTATAATTTACTAGATAATATTAAAGCTAAAATATGTGAAAGATTACCATTCGGGTTGAGATATCATAAACAGAGGTTCTGAGTAAAGTGCTTCTTTCACATTATCAATTTAAAAATTGCCTTATTATCCAAAAGCTGTGTGGCTATGCTTTGTTGATGCATTTGTTCATTGAGCATTGAACCATTTAGACATGAAGGCCAGAATGCTTGGCTGTTGACAAGATAAGTGAGCTTAGGAAAATCTCAAAGCAATTCTTGTTAACAACTGATTCAAAAATGATTGATTAAATGCATGTTTGACTTTTCAATCTAATTTAAATAGTTCAAAGGTTCATAATTTCTTGCTGGTGAATGTTTGAAGTCATAGTTTAATAAAAAATGAATATAGCAGACACTGACTGTTGCATCCTGATCACCATAACATTGTTTTTCTCACCGTTTTAATTATTTAGCACAAAGTTCGATAGCAATTGTTTAAAATTCTGTTTATACTCATTCGCCCAAAAATAATTAACTTCTCATATCTCCTAGTAACTGGGTGGATTAGAATGGTTTATTGTAGCCCAAATTAACAAGTCTGTGGGGTGGTGTGAGGAGTCATGGAACAATGGAACGTTTTTGATTACCTTTGACATAGATTTTTGTATCCTGGTTGTTTTCACAAAATGTTCTAAATTACTTTTCATTTATGTTTTGCCTTGCAGTATATGTAATAAATTTGTATTTTGACGGTTCCATTTAATCCCCTAAAATTAGACCATAGAAACATTTAAGCATTTTTTCATATGCATAATTAAAATGGGAAAGGAAATCTGAGAATTAAGGTTAATAGTTTGATGGCACAAATAATTTTGTGAAACTTCTGGTTATATTTGTTTGGGCCTTTGCTTTGGTTTAGTTTGGAGATACAGTGCGGAAATGGGCCCTTTGGCCCACCGAGTCCACACCGACCAGCGATCCTCGCACATTACCACTATCCTACACACACTTGGGACAATTTACGTTTATACCAAAGCTAATTAACCTACAAACCTGCACGTCTTTGGACTGTGGGATGAAAACGAAGATCTCTGAGAAAACCCACATGGTAACAGGGGGAATGTGCAAACTCCGTATAGACAGTACCCGTAATCGGGATCAAACCCGCGTCTCTGGCGCTGTAAGGCAGAAAACTCTACTGCTGCGCCACCGTACCACCCTTTATAATAGGCGTACAGATATTTAGGAACTAGACTCTTTAACCAAATGAAGAGGATTTGGAGTGGTATGTCAACATTTATATTTTAATCTCAGCCACAGGGTATTGCTGTGGCAGTTCCTCAGGTTGTGTCTCAGGCCTGACCATCTTCAGCTGCTCCATCAATGATCTTCCTTCAGTTGTACGATCAGAAGTGGAGATGTTCACTGATGATTACACAATGTTCACCACCATTCAGGCCTCCTCCGATAATGGAGCAGGCCACGACCTAATGCATCTAGACTCGCGTAGTGTCCAGGGGTGGGCTAATAGGTGGCAAGTAATATTCACTCCACACAAGTGTCAGGCAATGAGGATATCCATCAAGGGAAAATCCAGTTGTCATTGCCTGACATTCACTGTCATTACCATTACCGAATTCAATTCGAAATTTTTGTTAATGCGGTTTCCTTGAACAGGAAGGACTGTGGAAACTCTGGGCTTGGGTGATGGTGTTGGCTTTCTAGCAGGAAATTTCTTTCTTAGTTTTTAGGGGTTGACTAGGGGTTGCCACTAAGCAGAAACTGAATTGGAGCAGCCAGATATACAATGGGATTTCAGGAGCAGTACCGAGGCTCGGAATCATGTGGCGAATAACCCCCCAAACCATGTTCACCATCTGCATAAAAACAGTGGTACAGTAACTCAGTGGGTCAGGTAGCATCTCTGGAATTATCTCTGAATAATTATCTTCCTCTTGCATCACATTTCACTCCTTCTCTCCTTATCCTACCTCTTTTGTCTCTGTTTTATCTCTGGCCTTTGTCCATCCATCTGCCGATAAACTCCCCATCGCCTCTCCACCTAACACTTACTTTGAAGGTGGCTTTGTTTCACCCTCGCCTCTTTTCCAGCTTTCTCTCCACTACTGCAATAAGTCTGAAGAAGGGTCCCGACCAGAAATGTCACCTATCCAGGTCTTCCAGAGATGTTGACTGACCCGCTGAGTTACTCCAACCTTTTGTTTTCTTTCGTAAACGAGCATTTGCAGTTCTTTGTGTCTGCACCATCCACAAAGTTCAAGTCCGAATGTGATGGCATATTGTCCACTTGCCTGGATGAGTGTAGCTGCAGCGATTTGTATCGCCTACATGATGCACTGCAGCAGCAGCTCACTAACACGCTCTAGATAGCACCTTTCAAACCTGCAAATCTGCCAGCTAGAAGAACATGGGTTGCAAAATCACGGGAACACTGCTACCTGAAAGTTACCCTCCAAGCCACACTTCATTCTGCCTCAGGAATATCTTAAATGCTCCTTCATGGGTCAAAATCCTGGAAGACTGGGCTTAACAGTACTGTGGGTATACAAAGGACTGCCGAGGTTCATGAAGGCAGCTCATCCCCATCTTCTCTCAAGGGCAGTTAGGGATGGGAAATTAAATGTCCTCTCACCGTGCAAGGTCCACAGAGGGGGGTTCAAGTACCTATAATCGGAGAACGCAATGTTCATACCAATGGGTTGTAATCTACCCAAGCGGATTTTGTGCTGTTACACCAGTTTGCATGTGGCCTCACTCTGGCAATGGAGGAGGCCCAGGATAGAAACGCCATAATGGGAAGAGGAGTTAAAGTGTTTCGCAACTGGGAGATGCAGTATGCCTTGGCAGTCCAAGCGTGTTTTCGGCAAAACAGTCACCAAGTCTACTTTTGGTCTCGCCAATATACAGGAGGGCAGACCAGCAACGCCGGATGCAGTAGATGAGGTTAGGGCAGGAGCATGTGAACCGCTGTCTCACTTGAATGTTCTATTGTTGTGTCTCCTGCAAATGTTGGGGAAAGTACCTGGGGAGGGGATGGTTTTTGTTGGAAGGGATGAATGAATCAAGTTGTGGTGCAGGGTTTGGATCCAAAATGTCACTTATCCATGTTCTCCATAGAGATTGTCTGACCCACTGAGTTACTCCAGCACTTTGTCTTTTTTTATAAACCAGCATCCCTTGTTTTTAAAGAAATATATTTAGCTAATTGAAGCTGGAGAACTCCGATTATGTGCAGCAGAAAGTATTATATGAGAAAGTGTGGCAACTGTTAGGGATTCATTTACAGCACCAGATGTTTGGTAATAAAAAGTCTGCTCTTTTTAAAATGTCTAGCATGAAGAAATACGTCATTATATTTACATATTTGTAAATTAATGGATATTTAATATCTCTACTTGCATTTTAATGAATTAGTTTAGAAAAGAGATTCATGGCATCATGTTTCAGAGAAGGTAGAACTGTGCAAACATGTTGGTAGAGCCACTCAATTGCTGAAAGCTGCCATTATAGCTATTGAAAATGGAATTTGTACCATCATGGAAATGGTGGCTGATCATTTCAGCAAAGTGCTTCAAATGTAAGAGTTGAAACTAATTTTAATTGATTTTGTGGCCTTGTTTTCATACTTTGGGGTCCAAAGAATGTAACTAGACAGAACAGGATGAGTAACATGCAATGAACTACATCTAATATATTGGTATAATAATTAAATTATAGCATAACTTTATTTAATCATAGAGATTATGAAAACCAAATGATAAGTAATCTGTACGTTTTTTTTTTTAAATTCCTCCAAGTCTTAGGCTCTACTTGGATTACCATTTTGTGGATTCTGCAATATACGGTATTTACTGCAACAAACTAAAGTGCCTGACCCACTCCCAGAGCTCCTGGCTATCACTGAGACTTGCTTGTTTTTAAAGAAGGAACTGCAGATGCTGGAGAATCGAGGGTACACAAAAGGCTGGAGAAACTCAGCGGGTGCAGCAGCATCTAAGGAGCGAAGGAGATAGGCAATGTTTCGGGTCGAGACCCTTCTTCAGTCTGAAGAAGGGTCTCGACCCGAAACGTCGCCTATCTCCTTCGCTCCTTAGATGCTGCTGCACCCGCTGAGTTTCTCCAGCCTTTTGTGTACCCACTGAGACTTGCTTGTTGCTCAGTCTGCAGACTGGCCTGTTTTTAGACACCCTGCAAACCTAACTAATCAAATCCCTGGATTGGAGTGATGAACTCCACTGCACCATGGATGCATGATTGGCTAAACAGGCTGTAGTTACTAAGTTAAAATACTTCACAATCTTGATCTAATGCCATGTTTGTTTTTAATATGAAAATGTTTGCAGTTTAAGCTGCCCCTTTCCAGAGACATAGGTCAGCTGACTTTAGCAAATTATCATACATATGACCTTCCTATAATTTTATCAGTATTGTCGCGATCAGCAAATTCTTTTTGCAGTGTTTATCTTGACAGGTTGAATAGTGTACCTCTACTCATATTTTCTTTTCTTTTAATATTTCCTTTGTTACATTTACAATATAAATATTGTTAAAATAGATGTTTACTGTTCCCCAATAGAACCCAAATAATTGGTTTTAACTAATTGCAGTCAGCAAGAAAATACACGTTGGCTTCTGCTAGCTTCAGGTCGGTGTTCATTAAATCTAGGATGGATAAAGCAAAATAATACAAAACATCTACAAATTTTCTAAGCTTTCAAAACACTGAATTATTACCAAAGGATTAATGTAAATTGTCTTCCTTCATAATAGAGTATTCACTATAACTGGAATGATAAAATATTTATTTTGACTGCTGTGGTCTTTGCAATTCACTTGCACTTTATGCGCAATGAGACGAATAAAACCGTATTGTGTTGTATCACAACAATTTTCTGTAAAAATTGATAGTGAGCATAAACTTTTGAACCTTTTAATAGTGTGCAAGTGGAAATTTAACATATGCTGCAGACGTCATGGGGTTAGAGCAAAAAACTTGGATTGGAAACATGAAAAATAATTCTGGAAGCGCTGAGGAGAGAATGTCAAAAGCCCTTCATCAGAATTGGGGGAAAAAAGAGAACCAGTACTTCAATTTGCAGAGAGGGGGGACATGGAGAGAACACAGGATATGTCTGTTGTAGGTTGCAGACCAGAGTTATTAAAGGTAACAATTAACTTAAAACATGGCAGTTAGAAAGACGAGAAGGAAACTAAAAGACACAAATTAGAACAAAGATCCAGACATATCTGTTGCGGAAGGGGCGTGGGGAGCAAGATTTCCTGAAGTTGTTAAATTCCATATGTAATTCTGAGAGCTGCACCAGACATGGATAGAAAAAGTTGCCAGGACATGAAGGCCTGAGTTATAAGGAGAGGTTGGGCAGGTTCAGAATTTATTCCTAGCAATGCACGAGTCTGAGGAATGATGTTTAAGGAATATAAGACTTTGAGGGGACTAGATAAGGTAAATGCACAGTCCTTTTCCCCATGGTGATTGTATTCTGACTTGCTACTGTTTCTGCAGAGATGATCTTCAATTCACCTTTGATCTCAGAAGATCTTGCATGTATTATTAGCATGGCCTATTTTAAGGGGAATGGTTTTTAAAGTATCCTTTTATGTAAGGCTGGGAAGGATGAACAGTTCTTAAATGGTAATGTGGATTATAATTAAGAGAATGTTTAAATATTTTGTTCCTTTTTGAAGTAATTACCAAATTTAACAAAAACAGTGTTTAAAAAATGTGTGGTTGAATTGATAAATGTTTTACCATGCTCTTCAAAGGCATTGTTATCAACAGTGGATTCTTTCAGTACGTTAAATGCTTAATTTCTTTTCTTTGTTCCTCACACAGGTATAATAAAAACAGCAGACCTTCTGGACCACGAAACAACATCACATTACTGGCTAACGGTTTTTGCCACTGATCTTGGAGTGGTGCCTCTCTTCTCCTTCATCGAAGTTTATATTGAAATTGACGATGTTAATGATAATGCTCCACAGACATCTAAGCCAGTTTATTACCCCGAAGTCATGGAGAACTCTCCCAAAGATGTGTCAGTTGTACAGATTGAAGCAACTGACCCAGATTCCAGCGCAAGTGACAGGCTGAGCTACAAAATTACTAGTGGCAACCCACAAGGATTCTTCACTATAAATCACGAGACAGGTAAGTGTTTACTTTGGATAGATCTCCCATGCCATTTGACTGAGATAACAAATATGCTGAGACAGAAAAACATTTTGGAGTATTTCATATATGTCTTTATCAATTTCCCTTTGAATGACCTAGAATGCCGAATGTGTTCTGGAGTGAGATATTTCCTCACCTCGCGTTCTTCATTTCTTGCCCAACTTTCCCATCATCTTCAGCCCCTCTTCACGCCACCCCAACCCTGACAACCATTATGTTTAAGTGCAAAGATGTCCATGTTAACTTTTATGTAGTTGTGTATCTTGTTGATTTTTTAGTATGGCTGTATGGTAATTCACATCTTAATTAGTACACATGACAATAAGAGACCTTTGAAACCTTTGAAAAGTAGACACGACAAAAAAATGCTGGAGTAACTCAGCGGGACAGGGGGCATCTCTGGAGAGAAGGTATGGGTGACGTTTCAGGTAAAGACCCTTCTTCAGACCCGAAACGTCACCCATTCCTTCTCTTCCAGAGATGCTGCTTGTCCTGCTGAGTTACTCCAGCATTTTATGTCTATCTTTGGTTTAAATCAGCATCTGCAGTTTCTACATTCACATCTTCAAGTGCAATATAGTTATAAAATAATTATTTTAGAGATAAAGCACGGAAGGCCCTTCAGCCCACCGAGTCTTTGCCGACCAGTGATCCCCGTACACTAACATTATCCTACACACACTAGGGATAATTTACACTTTTAACAAACCAATTTGTCTACAAACTTGTACGTCTTTGGAGAATGGGAGGTGGGGAAAAAAAACCCACACAGATCCTGGGGAGAATGTACAAACACCATACAAACACCACCCATAGTCAGGATTGAACCTAGGTCTCTGGCACAGTAAGGCAGCAACTCTAACGCTGTGCCACCATCCCACCCAAAATAAACATGAAGAAACAATGGGCTTACTTGCTAATTTAATTAGAACAGATTGTATATTTTTTTGTGATTATCAAATTATTTAGCCTGCTGCATCATGAATCATTCTTCTGAAGTATTTAAGCTTTCTGGTTCTTACAGTTGGTTATTTTCTCATAATTCATCATATTAAAAACATTTCCTGTCAATTGTGGTTTCAATTCCATGACATTATGTGAAATCAAGCTATCTTTTCAAATTCCTCACAAATCGAAACTATCCCAATTGGGATTTAGCTGATTTTAAACATGATGCAAAATGTCTGTATTTGTTCTGCTGCATTGTCATCAGTTTATATGAGCTTTCTCTACCATGGTGACATATCTAACACCCAGTGCTTTCAAATGTCCATTTGATCAGCCCTACATAATAAACAGTGACACCCAGCCTTATCAAATTTATCATCATGCATTTCCTTTGATGTCCTAATGTTATTATTTTCTTTAACAATCAACCTTTGAGGTAATTTAACCTGAGAATTTCAGTAGCTCTATGTGTGGCATCTGAGATTAAAAGGGTGAGGAGGCATGGTAGCACCATATGTAATGTTATCAACCAGAGTTTTGGGTCAGGAAGACAAGTTTAAAGTTCACCCACGTCATTAACAGCTGTGGCTGTGCTGATATTGAGTGAGCTATTATAGAAGCTAAACCTGACATCAATTACGTCTTAAATGTTTCTTCAAGCAGATACCCTAGTTCTGGGCATGTCGTATCTCATCTGCAGCATAAATCCATATTCACTTGATTGAGAGACGGTGGTACACAGGGGTCATTAGAACCTTTTTCTGACTAGTCAACAGAGCTGAATTCCAGAGATGAGAGTGACTACACTTGACATCAAGGCATCGTTTGTTACTGTGGCATCAAGGAATCCTATTAAGCTAGAAGGTATTAAAAAACAAGTTTGGGTATGTAGTGGGGGGAGTTCTCCATTGACTGGAGATAGATCTCTCACAGATAGTTTTCTGGAAGCCAGACATCTCAGTTACACGGCATTTCTTCAGGAATATTTCCAGATCGTGTCCTAGGGCCAATCATTATTAGCTGTCTCAACAAAGATCACGCCCATATCCTCAGATGGGGTGTTTGTTAGAACAGTCCATCACTGGAACAGGTCCTTTGGCCCACAATGTGTGTGCCAACCATAGTGCCAATTTAAAATGTACATTTGCCCACATGTTCTCTATACCCCTCCGTTCTCTGCCTATTCATGTGTCCGTCTAATGCCACTGAAATGTTGCTATTGCATTTGTTTTCACCAATTCTCCCAGCAGTGCGATCCAGGAATCTACCACTCTCTGACTGTTTACCCTATATATGCCATTCATAATTTTATATACTTATTTTAGGTTGCCCATCAGCCTCCAATGCTCCGGAGAAAACAATCCAAGTTTATCTAAATTCTCCTTATAGTTTATAGTCCCTAATCCTGGCAACATCCTGACAAACACCACCTGCACCTTCTGTAAAGATTTCATATCCTGAATCCATAGTCTGAAGAAAGGTCTCGACCAGAAACGTCACCTCTTCCTTTTCTCAGGATTATGCTGCCTGACCTGCTGAGTTACTCCAGCTTTTTGTGCCTATCTTCCATATCCTTCCCCAAGTGTAATGATCAGAACTGTACACAATACTCCAAATATGATCTAATTAAAGGTTTATACAGTTGCAACATAAGTTCCTAACTGTTATGCTTGATGCCCGACTAATGAACGCAAGCATGCCATACGTTTCTTTATCACCGTATCCATTTGTGTTGCCACTTTCAGGGAGCTATGGACTTGATTCCCAAGATCTTGCTGCCCATGCTGCCATCTACTGTATATTTTCCTCATGCATTTGATCTCCCAAAGTGCAGCACTTCACATGTCCACATTAAATTGATTACTCAGTGTTTAATTCCATTCATCTAAGATAAGAAAGCAGATTGTGCCAACTTGCATGAAAGATCTGAACAACATTTAGGTTTGGTAAATGATGAATTATATGCATTCTACTGAATGTCATTCAGAAGTTAGATGTTCTGCTGAGTGACTCATCACCCAGCTTCTCGATTATTTTCCGCCATCTATGAAGCAAAGGTTTGGAGTCTGGAGTCTGATTTGCAACTTTTCCATTTGCCTAGGTGGCTACAGTTTCAACAACACCAAAGAAGCTTTAACACACCCAGGTTTAAATTGCTTGCAATATTGTCAAACAGTCTCCACATGAAATATTCAGTCATTTTCTTTCTTCCCTCCTCCCAAAACTAATTGTACAATGACTCAGGTGTGCATTCAAGCCACCTTTTCCAGGCTTCTTCTGAACTATCTCACAAAAGTACATTTACCACAGCAGGCCAAGAAGGCTCATCAAAGTACCTCTGTTGCAAAATTTGCTTCCATGTTATATACCATCGTAACGTGAAAATAGAATATAAATAGAGCTGTATACCACAGGAATAGGCCCTTCCCAGCTGTGCTCAGGCAACTGAATCATCCTACCACAACTAGAGAGCAGTCCTGAACTACTATCTACCTCATTAGTGACCCTTTGACTACCTTTTCTCGGACTTTACATGGCTTGATTGTAATCATGTATTGTTTTTCCGCTGACTGGTTAGCACACAACAAAATAATTTCACTGTACCTCGGTACACACGACAATAAACTAAACTGAAAACCTCAGCCCACAATGTCTGTACATTATGCCAAGCTTATCTCTGCCAGCATGTGATTCAAAAACTTCCATTCCCTGCATATCCATGTCAAAAATCATTTAAAATGCCATTATTGTAATAACCTCCATCACAACCCATGGCTACCCATTCCAGGCATCTACCAATCTCTGGGGGGGGGGGGGAGGGGTGGGGGGGGACTTTCCCCGCACACCTTGTTTAAACTTTCCCCCTCTGACTATTAATTCTGTCCCCCTTTGACATTTCCATCCTGGGGAGAAGGTTCTGACTGTTGACCCTATTTATGCCTCCCATAAATTTATATACCGTATTTCCCGGCAATGTAGATGAAGACGCACCCCCATTTTGAGTTGCTAAATTTTTGAAAAAAGGCTGGCGGGACAGGATCAAGGGTTTGGTTTAGTTAGTAAAAAGGAAGATGTGAAACTCCTTCAAGAAGGCAACCTGGTCCGGGGAGCCTCCATCTTCGCCTGTCCCACAATGCGCTGTGCGGTTCAGGTCTGAGGGACAGGGACTTCCTGGCTCAGGGAGATCACATAACAGAGAGAGAGAGAGAGAGAGAGAGAGAGAGAGAGAGAGCCGGGCCAAAGCAGCCAGCCTTTCGCCCAGTAGCTACCCGCCAACCACCACCTCCACCGGTTGCGCCTGTGCCGAAGGACACTGTGGCTGGCTGGCGGGCGGGCGCAGAGGTGGAGGCCAGTTCCACTGTCCGGTCCAGGCAGCCGCTCACAGCCACCCAGGTCGGCTGCGTGCCCCGCGGTTGGCTGCAGTTCCCAGGTCGACTCGCTTACTCCAGGTCTGGCTGTTGCTTCCAGGTCGCCTGCATGCCACGGGACTGGCTGTAGCGCCCAGGTCGGTTCGTTTGCCCCAGATCTGGCTGTGATACCCAGGTGGGCTGCATGTCCCGTGAATGGCTGCAGTACCCAGATCGACTCGCTTGCCCCAGGTCTGGCTGTAGTTCCCAGGTCGCCTGCGTGCCCCGGGACTGGCTGCAGTTCCCAGGTCGCAAAATCTAATTGAAAAAAAAAACACCTGCGGGCCGGATGAGTACGGGTTACGGGCCGGATCCGGGCCGTAGGTTGCCGACCCCTATCTTAGGCCTCATTGTGTCCCCCCCCCCCCCCATGTTTTAAAACCGATTTGGCCCAAGTCTATCTTTCTTGACTAACAAGCTAACCTTCGGCCTCCATGAGGCAGGTAAATTTTCGGGCCTTATTTTAGGGTTAAAGATGGCATCTTCATTGCCGGGAAATACGGTACTTATAAGGTCATAAGTGAAGGGAGCAGAATTAGGCCATTCGGCCCATCGTCTACTCCGCCATCCCATCATGGCTGATCTATCTCACCCTCCTAACCCCATTCTCCTGCCTTCGCCCCATAACCCTTGACACCAAAACAAATTAAGAATCTATCCTTCTGTGGCAAAGAATTCCACAGATTCACCATGCTCTAACTAAAGAAATTCCTCCTCATCTCCTTCCTAAAGGAACATCCTTTCATTCTGAGGCTGTGACCTCTAGTCTGTCCTAGACTCTCCACTAATGGAAACATCCGCTCCACATCCACTCTATCCAAGCCTTTCACCATTTGCTAAGTTTCAATGAGGTCCCCCCTCATGCTTCTAAATTCCAGCGTGTACAGGCCCTGTGTCATCAAATGCTTAACCCACTCATTCCTGGAATCATTCTTGTAAACGTCCTCTGGACCCTCTCAAGAGCCATGTTATATGTTTCCCTTTAACTTGGATTAATCAAAGATTAATTAATCTCCAACCTCCCTTTGTAGCTAAACCTTATATTCTGGCAAATCTCTTCTGCATCCTCTACAAAGCATCCTTCCAGCAGTGTATAAAATGTTGTATTTCCTTTATCATTTATGAAGTAAAATCATAGTTTTTGACACAACTGCATCTGAGAGTGCACCTTTTGCTCTCCCTACATTCACTACCCTAGGTTCTTCCACTTGGACCTACTCAAGAGGGGAAATTTAGTAGCCAATTAGCTTACTGACCTTCGCATGTTGGTGATGTGAGAGAAAACCAGAGCACCTAAAGGAAACTCGCAAGTGCAGCATCATCCAGTACAATTCTGATACAAATGGTGGAAATTTAGGATGTTCTTTTATGTTGATTATTTTGTGATTATGTCTTCGCTTTAATTTATGTAACTTAGCCTATGTTCAGTGCCTTCCATAATATTTGGGCCAAAGACCCATTTATTTATTTGCCTCTACTTCACAATGTGAGATTTGAAATAGAAAAAGTCACATGTGGTTAAAGTGCACATTGTCAGATTTTATTAAAGGCCATTTTTATACATTTTGGTTTCACCATGTAGAAATTAGAGCATTGTTTATACATAGTCCCCCCATTTCAGGGCATCATAATGTTTGTGACACATGGCTTCACAGGCGTTTGTAATTGCTCATTGCCTCCTTAATGCAGGTATAAGAGAGCTCTCAGCACCTAGTCTTTCCTCCAGTCTTTCCATCGCCTTTGGAAACTCTTATTACTGTTTATCAACATGAGGACCAAAGTTAAAGTCAAATAAGCCATTATGAGAAACAAGAATAAAACAGTTAGAGACATCAGCCAAACCTTAGGCTTACCAAAATGAACAGTTTGGAACATCATTAAGAAGAAAGAGAGCATTGGTGAGCTGACAAATCGCTTAGGAACTGGCAGGCCAAGGAAGACGTCCACAGAAGATGAGAGAAAAATTCTCTCTATAATAATGAAAAATCCCCAAGCACCTGTCCGACAGATCAGAAACACTCGTCAGGAGTCAGTTGTTGATTAGTCAATGACCATTATCCACAGAAGACTTCATGAACAGAAATACAGAAGCTACACTGCAAGATGCAAACCACTGGTTAGCTGCAAAAATAGGATGCCCAGGTTACAGTTTGCCAAGAAGTACTTAAAATAGCAACCACAGTTCTGGAGATGGGGCTTGTGGACAGATGGGACTAAGATTAACATATCAGAATGATGGCAAGAGCAAAGTATGGAGGAGAGAAGGAACTGCCCAAGATCCAAAGCATACCACCTCATCTGTGAAACACAGTGATGGGGGTGTTAAGGCCTTGGCATGTATGGCTGCTGAAGGTATTGGCTCACTTATCATCAATTCATGAGTGGCCAAGCCAATCACCCGATCCGAACCCAATTGAGCATGGCTTTTATATGCTGAAGAGAAAACGTAAGGGACTACCCACCAAAACAAGCATAAGCTAAAGATGGCTGCAATTCAGGCCTTGCAGAGCAACACTAGAGAAGACACCCAGCAACTGATGATGTCTGTGAATCTCAGACATCAAGCAGTTATTGCATGCAAAGGATATGCAACAAAATACTAAACATGACTATTTTCATTCACATGACATTGCTGTGTCCCATTCATTATGGTGCCTATATTGCATTTTCTTGGCTGTGCTTCTTAAGAAACACTGACAATTACTGTCAGGGTGTCAAGCAGGGAATGCTTTAGGTTCTGTGTAGGAAGGAACTGCAGATGCTAGTTTACACCAAAAATAGACACAACATGCTGGAGTAACACAGCGGGACAGGCAACATCTCTGAATAGAAGGAATGGGTGACACCCTTTTTCAAACTGAGTCAGGGGAGAGGGAGACACGGATATAAGGAAGAGTGTGTGAAAATGACATCAAAAGGGATGGTCAAGGAAAATGGAGAATAGATCATTGTTAGCTAGGAAAAGGTGATAACAAAGCAAACAGAGATAAAATGTAATCGGGGACTGTCAGACTGGTCGAGAACTGGGAAGGGGGGGGGATGGAGAGACGGAAAGCAAGGGCTACTTGAAGTTAGAGAAGTCAGAGATGCTGCCTGTCTCGCTGAGTTACTCCAGCATTTAGTGTCTATGCTTTAGGTTCTTCTCCTCTGAACAATTGTGTGAACTGTTCAAATAATTTTATTGCCTATAATTTAAAAAACGAGGAACATTTTTTGTCAATTTTGCTTATCGTATGAATCGGGTGGTAGATTATGAGACCCCACCCTCTGCTGCCTTGATGGCTCCCTGCTGTCACAGATTTTATGTCTCTGATGATCAGGCTTTTGAAAATAGATCAAACATTTTAATTATTTTAATCTTTAATTGTTTTGGTTAATATTTTTTAACTCAAGTTAAGTAAAAAAAAACGCACAAACTGCCTGCAAACTGCCTGCACTTAACCTTTATAATAAAAGTGATGTTCAGATGCAGGCTGACATAAAGCTTATTTAGTTCCTCAACTTTTGACTCTCATGCACTAACCCTGAGAACTCAATGGCAAGTCTAGCAGCTGAATGGTAACTTGACCACGGCAGCATCTGACCTCCAGCTTGTCCTTGGCTGAGGCGCTAATTTGCAAGTCAGAGGTTAGCTGATCATAAGAAGCATCTCCTTTGGGCCACCAGCTTAGGGCAAATACTACTTGGGCACTTATTTGTAATAATTACCTTCCCATAGCTGATATGTCTAAATATGGTTAGATTCATTTCAAGCTCAGTTTGACATAGCTGACTGATTTAGATGTTATAAATCATAGCTATGTTTGTTTTAACGATATCCATTAGCTACGCATTATGTTTCATAATATTATGAATTAGATTGTTAAATGCATAAAGCTACTTGAGTTCTTTCATGCACCCATGCTGTCTCCCCTATCACCTACACAAGAATGCTCTATAAAACAAATATTCATATTTTAGAGTTTTCGTTCCATCATCCAAAAATATATTTAACTATTTGAATATCTAATATGGAAACATAGAAACATAGAAAATAGTTGCAGGGTTAGGCCATTCGGCCCTTCGAGTCAGCACTGCCGTTCAATATGATCATGGCTGATCATCCAGAATCAGTACCCTGTTCCTGCCTTCTCCCCATATCCCTTGATCCGTTAGCCCGAAGTGCTCTATTTAACTCTCTCTTGAATACATCCAGTGAATTATGTGGCAGAGAATTCCACATATTCACAACTCTCTGGCTGAAATGGCCTACCCCTTATTCTTAAACTGTGACCCCTGGTTCTGGACTCCCCCAACATGGGGAACATTTTTCCTGCATCTAGCTTGTCCAATCCCTTAAGAATTTGATATGTTCCTGTAAGATCCCCTCTCATCCTTCTAAATTCCAGTGAATACAAGCCCAGTCGTTCCATTATTTCATCATATGTCTGTCCCGCCATCCTGGGAATTAACCTGGTGAACCTACGCTGCACTCCCTCAAAAGCAAGAATGTCCTTCCTCAGACTAGGAGACTAAAGCATAAATGGATTATTGATACTATTTCTCTAAACATTGGTTGCTTAAAAGTACAATCTATTTGGTTATATTGTTAATTGACATTGCTTCAGGGTTCATTGTGTGCCCTTCTATTTAAGCCCTACTATGATAGATACTTCAATTTCTTAGCTTCCTCGACTTAACTGGCCTGATTATATTGAGGCCAATGAACATACTGTTTGGAGATCAATAGATAGAACAAGATTTGGGAGGTCTCATACTTTGTTGATTTTCCTTTTAATAATAAAGTGAATTCACAAATTTCAACTATAGTGGGTTTTTTTGTGCCTCCATTGAATTTATGTGAATTTTTTTTTTGGGAGACCAAGGTCATGAATATCAGAGGAAAACCAGCAACAATTGCAGATGTCTATTTCAAAGAATTCAAATCCAAATCATAAAAGGAACCTGTCTATTTTTGTTTTAATTCTCCAATTCCGTGCTGATAGACCTGACAATTCTGCTGCTATTTTTCTGCAAATAAAGCCCCATGAATTATTTGAAACGATGAGAAAATCGTTTTTCACACAGAGAGTGGTGAATCTGTGGAATTCTCTGCCACAGAAGGTAGTTGAGGTCAGTTTATTGGCCATATTTAAGAGGGAGTTGGATGTGGCCCTTGTGGCTGAAGGGATCAGGGGGTATGGAGAGAAGGCAGGTACAGGATACTGAGTTGGATGATCAGCCATGATCATATTGAATGGCGGTGCAGGCTCGAAGGGCCGAATGGCCTGCTCCTGCACCTAATTTCTATGTTTCTATGTTTCTAATTAATATGGTGTTGAATATGTGCAAGGCTTCTCACTCTAACCTGATGTGAATCCACATGTTCAGTTCAACTGAAATCACTAAATGGAACAAAGATTAGTATCTGGCTAATACTTTTCAGCATCCTCATGCCAAACTTAGTTAGCTCGAAACTAACTGAGAATTAAATCTAGAAAGCTTGTACCCACCTGGACCAACATCACACACAGAGACACCTTTACCCAATCAATATTCACAATAGATTACCTCTGATGATGGGGAATTAAATTGGAGAATTAACATTCTTGTCATAACATTTCATTTGTGAATTTTAAGGGCTGACAGCCATCAGATGTAGTATCTGATTTCCCAGTAGGTGTCTTTTGAATGTATTGGGAGCACAAAAGCAGATGTTTTTCACACTTCTTTCTTAATTCTTAATTACACAGTTTTCATTCTTTCATTGAGTATTGAATCACTAGTCTTCATAAATATTCTTCACCTATAAGCGTGAAATACTTGACAAATTGAATCAAACTTTTTGAAACTGCAAACATAGAAACATAGAAGTTAGGTGCAGGAGTAGGCCATTAGGCCCTTCGAGCCTGCACCGCCATTCAATATGATCATGGCTGATCATCCAACTCAGTA
The DNA here is from genome assembly GCA_035221665.1 of Okamejei kenojei. Lineage (NCBI taxonomy): Eukaryota > Metazoa > Chordata > Chondrichthyes > Rajiformes > Rajidae > Okamejei > Okamejei kenojei. Next base: position 122,465,391 of record CM069131.1, read on the forward strand.
TCCTGTACCTGCCTTCTCTCCATACGCCCTGATCCCTTCAGCCACAAGGACCACATCCAACTCCCTCTTAAATATGGCCAACGAACTGGCCTCAACTACCTTCTGTGGCAGAGAATTCCACAGATTCACCACAAACAATATGTGAATATTTGAGTATTTTCACTGGCAGCTGTTTAATAGTGGTGGTATCCTGAAAATCGATGGAGAATGCAATCATTCTTTGAGCATTTTATAGTAATGACGAAAAGCTATTTCCAAGCTTTTATATTACAGAATTCACACGCAAGATTTTTTAATCATTCTTAATAGTGGCCGGCCTTTTATTTTAATTGCTTGGTCGCTCATAAAGAAAACGTTAAACAAAATTTTGCTTTCATCAACATCAACGAACCATCGTAGTTTTAATGTTTAACTAAGCGACCCGTGGACCCGTTAATTAAAGGCCTGTGTGCTTTTCAACAGGCAACTAAGAGCATTGCATGGATCAACTGGTTCCCCCAGTTCTACAGTGCAGAAGCACAGCTAATCTTCCAGTCCACTGCTGGACTTGACATTAAATCCAAGGATGGAACTCAGTCATGCTCTCGCAGCAAGACCCCTTAAGTTTGAATGGAATTGTCAAGTTGAATGACAATGCTAAGTGATTGATGTTTTCTTTTATTTTAATGCTTTATGATGTTTTTAATTAATATCAATTAAAATTCTAGTTAATTATTTATCTTTCAATTGTTTTTAAATATTTTGGATCTTCAAAGACATTTAACAACCGTTAAAATGGCCTTTGTAGTAGAAGCTATTAACAAGCAAAGGAGGCAACCTGGGAGGGAGGCTTGTGGTTCATCACCCGAGGCCCAGTTGGCACATGTTTATACTTCACAGGACAACTATGACAGTGAGGCTTTTGGATCAATTGAAGCGTGTGGGGCCGTGAAAGGTTAATGTTGCCGCACAGATCATCGCGGGGGTGGGAGTAAAATGCAGGTTAGATCAAGCACAGTCTGGTCCAGTGTTTCACTGTTCTATAAGATGGGTTGATTTATCATATTTCCAAAAACTGCTTTATGTGGTTGTTGAATTGATGGAAAAAATTAGAAGGCTATGAATAAACCAAAGAAAATGTTGGGCCTTAATTAGCCTGAAGTATAGCCTTGAGTTTTAGTAATGTGAGCAACAGCTGTTGTTTCATATAAGAAAGTATTGTGAAGATTGTTCAAATCTTTGAGGATTAAAGAAAGGTGATGAAGCTGTAATTAAGTTATTGGGCATTCTTTTCATTGTTTGTAAATTTTTGTCCTCTTCATAGAATTACTGCAGCCTTATTTTAAAAGGAATGAAAAGTGTGTGTGAAGTGTCTGCCCCTTTCTGGTGCCAAATAATCTCAAACAGTACTTGAAGTCAATTTCTATTATGTTTGCAGTGAAGCTCTCAACCATGTTGGATGGGGGTACGGTGGGAACGAGTGGGGCAATTAGCTTTCAGATTTCAAGTTACAAGCTTTTGCCCTTTAATGTGGAACATTTGGTACCCTTTATCTGCATTGTTCCATTACACGATTATAAAGCAATTGGCTGCTGTAAGTTCTACTTAATTTTCTGTTTATATAGTCAGCTCCAATGTGTGTAAGCCCCTGTTTGAAGTATTTACCAATCTGTCAGCACCAGGTTGTTAATAAGTTATTGGATTGTACTGCTGAAAGTTTCAAGGTGCTACATTTTTGAAAAGTTGGGTGAAACCACAGTTAAGCATGGTAACAGAATTTAAGATTTTTTTGTGTTATTTTCAGGATGGAAAAGGGATTTTTTTTTTTGGTGATATTCAATTAAATCGGTATGTCAATGCCTTGGAATGTAACAGATTTTCCCTTCTGTTATTCATTCTGAAGATGAAGGAGACCCATGTTGCATATGGTACAAGTTAGATGCGAGTGATACTGCTGGTGCAATTTGCTTTGATTGTGGTATTGAGAACTTTTATCACTGCACCATTATAAAACCTATTCTTTCCTACACCGACCAGTATTGTGGAATTGTTAAGTGAGTGGCGGTTCAGCACCAATTGTGCAGCAGTACTGGCACAAAGCCACTTGGCAGCCCATGCTCACTAGAAACTGTGTTCAGCTGCCAAACCCATTCACTTTGAGACTTTATGGTTAGCTGAGGAAAGCAGTTTGACTTGAATTGGAGTCTAGATTTTGGGGTGAAAAGGTAATTAAAGAAGCATTGCAGACCATGTTCAAGTTATTGCAGAAAATAATCTAAAGGCATTTCTCAGAGACCCAAAGGAATACTGAGTACTGAGCCAAGTACAAAATCAGGAAGTTGATTACATAATATGGCGGCATGGTGGCGTGCAGTAGAGATCCAGCCTTGGAGTGCCAGAGACCTGGGTTTGATCCTGACTACAGATGATGTCTGTATGGAATTTGTCCATTCTCCTCGTGACCGGGTGGATTTTCCCTGGGTGCTCCAGTTTTCTCCCACACTCCAAGGACTTACAGATTTGTAGGTTAATTGGCTTTAATTAAAAATTGTAATTTGTTCCTAGTGTGTAGGATAGTATTAGTGTACAGGGAGCACTAGTCGGCGCGGACTTGGTGGGCCGAAGGAGCTACTCCAGCTTTTTGTGGGTCTATCATCAGAATATATATGCAGATTAGTTGACAGGCATATGGTCAAAAAGGCATGCGTTTGTGAAAATGTGTGCTGTCATAAATTACATTTCTTAATGAAATGCAGTCTTTTATTTTCTCAAGTTTGAACCATAAAGTTTTTCCGATTGTTTTCAAATCAGTAATATGTCGTCGAGTCAAGTCAAGAGAGTTTATTGTCATGTGTCCCTGATAGAATTCTTGCTTTGCTTCAGCACAACAGAATATAGTAGGCATGAATACAGAACATATCAGTGTGTCCATATACCATTATATAAATATATACACGCATCAATAAATAAGCAGATAAAGTGCAAATAAACAGATAATGGTCTATTAATGTTCAGAGATTTGTTTCAGTTGAGTTTAATAGCCTGATGGTTGTGGGGAGGTAGCTATTTCTGAACCTCGACGTTGCAGTCTTCAGGCTCCTGTACCTTCTACCTGAAGGTAGCGGGAAGATGAGGGTGTGGGTCCTTGATGATGCTGGCAGCCTTTTTGAGGGAGCGACTACGATAGATCCCCTCTATGGTAGGGAGGTCAGCCGATGATGGACTGGGCAGTGTTTACTGCTTTTTGTAGTCTTTTCCGCTCCTGGGCGCTCAAGTTGCTGAACCAAGCCACGATGCAACCGGTCAGCATGCTCTCTACTGTAAACCTGTAGAAGTTAGAGAGAGTCCTCTTTGACATACCGACTCTCTGTAATCTTCTCAGGAAGTAGAGTCGCTGATGTGTTTTCTTAATAATTGCATCAGTGTTCTCGGACCAGGAGAGATCTTCAGAGATATGCACGCCCAGGAATTTGAAACTCTTGACACTCGCCACCATCGACCCGTTGATATAAACGGGACCCCTTCCAAATCCTACCCCTTCCAAAGTCCACAATCAGTGAGTGAGTACAGCAGGGGGCTGAGCACGCAGCCTTGAGGTGCTCCTGTGCTGATTGTTATCGAGGCTGACACATTTCCACCAATACGAACAGTCTGTGGTCTTTTAATGAGAAAGTCGAGGATCCAATTGCAGAGGGATGCGCAGAGACCCAGATCTGAGAGCTTGGTATGAGAGGGGATGATTGTATTAAATGCCGAGCTGTAAATCAATGAATAACAGCCTGACATATGAGTTTTTGTTGTCCAAGTGGTCCAGAGCGGAGTGGAGAGCCAGCGAGATCGCATCCACCGTTGATCTGTTGTGCCGGTAGACAAACTGCAGTGGGTCCAGGTTTTTGTCGAGGTAGGAGTTGATTTGCGCCATGATCAACCTCTCAAAGCATTTCATCACCACAGGCGTTAGTGCCACTGGTCGATAGTCATTGAGGCACGTCACCTTGCTCTGCTTGGGCACCGGTATAATTGATGCCCTTTTAAAACAGGTGGGAACCTCAGACCTCAGAAGTGAGAGGTTGAAAATGTCCGCAAAAACTCCAGCCAGTTGGTCTGCACAGGTTTTTAGAACACGACCAGGTATACCATCAGGTCCAGGTGCTTTTCGAGGGTTCACCCCTCTGAAGGATTTTCTGACGTCGCGTCTGTGACTGAGACTGAAATACCATCACAGCGAATGGGGGCTCGGGAACGGCCCTATCAAAGCGTGCGTAAAACTGAACATCGATAATCCATTCAATTTTTTTTCTTTAAAATACAAATCTAGTAATTGCACCTTTCTTAAAGTGGAGACACGAGACCGCAAATGCTGCAATCTGCAGGTTCTGATGCTGAAACTGTGACCTTCACTCTGCCACTCAGATGATGCCTAACCCAATTTACATATCATGTTCTCTGCTACTGAACTAAATCCTCTGCCGCTGTGCTTAACAATAGCACATCACCTTTCAAATTTCTATTTTATTGCAATGTAAATTGACACCATTTCCTAGCACCCATTACTAATTTATAGGTTAAATATTTGCCTCCTGTAAATCTTTTGTTTCCCATTGCTGCATATGCCCTCGCCTCCTTCTGCTGGAAGGTTTTCTGATTGTACTGATGATTGTCTAATACCATCACTGGCCATTAACCACAGATTTTCCATTAGAAAAGGCTATTCGAGCCAAGCTGTGTACTGTTCTAATCTCACACCATGGTGTCAATTACACTTTAAAATGCACGCCTTCGTACTAATTCAGAAAGTTGTGATTCTCACCCCGAGGCTTGCAAAGGCAGTTAGAATGTTGATGCAGTTAAGGGCCTGTCACACTTGGCGATTTTCTTCAGCGACTGCCGGCATCATATCAGTGTTGTCAAAAGATTTTGAACATTTCAAAATCCAGCGGTGACAAAAAAAATGTTGCGACGCTCGAAAAAACACCGCGCATCAATACGTCATCACGCCGCGGATTTCTCAGTGACCTCACACGTCAGTTAATGATGCCGGCAGTCGCCGAAAAAAATCACCAAGTGGGACAGGCTCTTTAGACTCTTGAAGAGGAGGTGTTCAACTAAGGCCACATCTGCCTTTTCAGGTGGGTCTAAGTAACTTAATAAAGTCTGAGGGGCTATGCAAATTTCCCTGATGTGTTGAATGCTTTACACTCTGTCCAAGCAGTCGTTTTTATTTACAGCATTCCTGTTTGTGGGATAATTTTGAATGGAGAGCAATCATCTTGTAACAACAGTGACTTCAACTCCAAACAGCGAACGAGCTGGCAAAGGTCTTTGGAATGGCCTGAGCATGTAAAAGTTCGCATTTCTTTCCCTTGATATTGAGCAGATAAACTATTCAACTTTCCAACTCCTACCTTGGATATTGTGGAACGTTTGGGATTGAGACCAACTCATTTATTATGACAGAGTCTAACCTAGTATCCAAACTGCCTGGTTTGGCAACTTTGATTTAATGAGAGAGCTGTTTTTTGGACCTTACACCTGTGCCATCAGACCTTCAGTGTCATATCTCCTCACCAGTAATTAGTAATGATTTGATTTGAATCAACATGTGCTACATTTTTGTACCGTCTGCTGTTTAATGTTCATAGAGCAGCAACTTCGAACTACTGGATTGGTATTTATCCTCGCACAAATTCAATGACCTATCTTTAATAAATGGAAAGAAGGTTGCAAATGAGTTCAAGACTTGGCTGCAACAATCTCTGGGGTTTTCTGATGGCTTTATTTTGCTACTCTAAAGAAAGCTGTCAACATGTGAAGAAGGAGTGAATTTCTACATTGCCAAATCTCTGCAATTGTTATGTCAAAAGCAATGATGCAAGTGCAGGGACATTGGGCAAAGCCAGTATCCTTTCTGGGGTGAGTGTAGTGGGTACTAGTATCCTGCTCCTTTGCAATGTGCTTCGTTTCATGTGGGTTATGCTCTGAATACATACATTCAGGCACGAGTGCTTCGAGTAACTAATAAAAGTTAGGGGTCTTCTACAAGCCCCCTCCACCAGTGCCCTGTGATATTTGTCAGAAGTGTTGGAAATTCTGAGGGAATTCATTCCATCATTAAAACTTGGGTCTTTGGTTATCTCTAACTAGAACATCTTGATCACCTAATATATCAGAATTGATTATGTAACTTTTAAATGATCAATTGCTGCATTTTGCTGTGATCTACGCCATAGAGATTGTGGCATGTTAGATTGAAATGTAATTTCGTTTTTTAAATGATCATGTCTTGAAAGTTGTTTTGTGTGCTGTGGACGTGAATAACTAACTGCATGCTGGAGTTAATCTTGGCAGGCAGATATGATGCAATGAATATAATTGGTTTTGTGCAGCAATTGGAATTCATTGTATTTAATCACTTCAACTTGATTACAATGTTGCTTCTTGAGGGATCTCTTGCTAAAATCCTCGTCCTGATAAGAATATTCCCGAGAAGGTTGGTCTCTATAAAAGGCAGATCATTTATAAAAGGAAGAGGAGGAAAACATGAGGTAAGGGTAGTCTACGATTTCCTTGTGAGGCTTGCAAGGAAGCTAAAATACACGTCATGCCGTTGATGGAGATTGAACCAGGCTGTGGAAAAATACCTGACTCTCTATTCATGCCTGGGAGAAGTGGGTTGATTTGGGTTCCAATATCATTGGAACCAACTTGCACTCTAGAGATCATGCAGCCTGCTTTCTGTGAGATAGATTGGAGCTAAATTTAAGGCATTCGTTTTTTTGTGGAAGGGGTGTGCTTTGATTTGTTATTAACTGCTTTCATTTTTTTTGTTGATCAAATTATAATACTGCTTTTCTTTAATCTGATTTGAACTGGTTTTGATCAGCCTTATCTTCACTACAGATTGATGCTGGCATCCATTTTTAAACTTTGTAGAAAGTATTGAACAACTTAGTCAGCAGGGTCATCTCCTTTCATGACATTGGTCTTTGTTTGCTCCCACTTTACTGTGTGCACATTTAATAAAAGCTAGATGCTTTATATTTCAATTGGAAGGTGACTATAAAAAGCTTGGTTATTTTTTCTTGGTACAGAAAAATACCATGAGCAATGTTGAGATTCCACATTGTCTCCTTTTGAATGGGAACGTCCTGATATACAATACTAACTGGTACATTAGGCTTCCAAAAATCATGCATTTGTCTGTCGACGCCTTTAATGCTTAATGAATCGGTGTGGATTGCTGCATTGTGGATTGAAGAATACAATTATCCATGTTTTCTTTCTTTTCCATTTCTCTCTCCACAGATGCTGAATGACTTGCTACGTGTTAAAAATGCTTACTTTTTTCACACATTTCCACAATTGCAATTTTTTGATTTTCATATTGTTATCCATGTCATCTGCCTTTGGTAAGACCTTAAGGGGCACTCTCACACTCTCACATTCCGATGTAAGAAAAACAGCAACAAAAATTCAGAAGCTTGATCCTTGAGTTGCGCTGATATAGGATATCAAACTTGTTCCATATAAATTGCTCAGAACATTTTGAACCTGTGGGAGCTTCCTTTGATCATATGTTTATTTCACTTAAGGCATTTATTTCACTTGCCTATGTCTCCGTGTAAAGGATTAATGAGCTGCTAGCTTGGCCTAATTGGAAATCTGAGGGCCGAGATCATTTCTTGTCCAAAGATGCTCATTTACTCTGATGTACTTAACAGGAAAATGGAACTTGCCACCTATAAATAAAAACACTTATGTACACCATGTAAAAGAAAGACAGTGATATTGATAATAACAATTCCCCATCCTCCCAGTTTTGATACAGGTAATTAAAGATTCCAATAGAAAGACTATCTTTTCTTCCATTTGAATGGTTACGGGGCATCACCTACTGCAATGAAATCGGCCTGTGTATAATTTGGAGCATATGACGCTTCCGGGAGAGGAGGGGGTCTTGCACTGCTCTATCGCGAGAATCTCAAGATCTCGTCAGTCTCAGTCACAGAGCCATCCTCGTTCGAAATCCTGACTGCTCAACTACATGGGTGTACACCCACCCTCATCGTGTCTATCTATAGTCCTCCAAAGCCTTCTACAGTTTTTATTAGCGAACTCACTGCTATTTTATCTGACCTATGTTCCATGTCCCCCAATGTCATTTTAATGGGTGATTTCAATATTCATTTAGATAAACATACTGACACCTTTACTAAAGATTTTATTTCTATTCTGGATAGTTTTGGCCTCACTCAGTACATCGATTTCCCAACCCATAATAAAGGCCATATTTTAGATTTAGTCTGTTGCTCTGGAGTGACACCATATCCATTTCAGACCATAAAACTGTCCTTTTTGATATTAAACTCCCTAAACGCAATCTGAAGCGCACCATATCCTTCCATAATCTGAAAAACATTAATCAAGTGGAACTCAACAGACTAATCAGTAACTCTCTTCATCCTACTTCCCCCCCACTCTGCATTGCTAACCTGTTTGATCACTACTGTTTATCCCACTCATTAAACTCCTTGGCTCCTCTGAAAACCCGTACAGTCTCTTTTAGCAGGTCATCTCCTTGGTACACCCCTGAACTCCGCCATATGAAAATGGTGGGCCGGCGTCTGGAGAGACTTACAAAGAAAACTGGACTAACTATTCACCACCAATGCATACAGATCATCTTCTCTCATATAAAAATGCCCTGACCGCTGCTAAATCCTCCTACTGCTCCAACATCATTAACAACAGTGAAAATAACACTCGGACTTTATTCCCCACTGTCAACAAACTACTTAAACCTCTCGAAACCTCGAATCACCTCACCTCCACTGCTCAGTGTAATACGTTTTTGGACTTTTTCAGTACCAAAATCACCAGCATTCATCACCAATTGAACTCTTTCTCAGCTTCTGCTCCCAACAGCCCACCCTGGACTTCCACACTGAACTCCCCCCTCTCCACCCTATCTACTTTCCAGCTTCCAACAGTCGAAGAAATAACTAAACTCATCACCAAGTCCAAGAACGCCTCCTGCTTGCTTGATCCCATCCCTACTGTCCTGGTTAAATCCTGTCTGCCCTCTATCTCACCCATCATAACGTCCATAATTAACTCCTCCCTATTAACTGCTACTGTCCCTACATCTCTCAAAACAGCTTCTGTCACCCTGATTCTAAAAAAAACAGGTTCTGATCCAAACAATCCAAATAACTACCGCCTCATCTCCAACCTCCCATTCATCACTAAACTTCTGGAAAGGACAGGAGCGACACAACTTCAAGTCCACCTTCAAAACAATAACCTCTATGAACCATTTCAGTCCGGTTTTCGCCACAATCACAGCACTGAAACAGCCTTGGTAAAAATTACAAATGATCTCCTTCTCGCAGCTGACACCGGCCACTTATCCATCCTGATCCTCCTCGACCTCACAGCAGCCTTTGACACCATCTCCCACCCAATTCTTCTGGAACGTTTATCTGCCACCGGCATCAACAATAATGCGCTACTTTAGTTCAGGTCCTATCTACACGACAGAAAACAGTTCATCCAGAGAAATAAAGTCACATCCACAACTGCCACAGTCACCCATGGTGTTCCTCAGGGATCGGTGCTGGGGCCACTGTTTTTCTCATCTATATTCAACCTCTTGGCAATATTCTCCGTCATTTTGGAATCAATTTTCACTGCTACGCCGATGATACACAACTTTACCTCTCCACAAAACCAAACACCTCCCTTCCCCCAACTGCCCTCACCACCTGTCTTCAAGCTATCAGCAACTGGATGTCACTCAACCTTCTAAAACTCAATGGAAATAAAACAGAAATCATGCTAAGTGGCTCAAAGTCCACACTCTCCAAAACCCACCTGTTCACCATTTCAGTTGATGGCTCACCCATACCCACCTCCTCCCATGTCAAAAGTCTCGGCGTCATTCTGGACAGTACACTTTCCTTTGGCCCCCACATCAGCAATATCACATGCTCTGCATATTTTCATCTCCGCAACATCTCCAGACTCCGCCCCTCCCTCTCCAAAGACAATACAAAAGTCCTCATCCACGCTCTGGTCACATCCCGCATCGATTACTGCAGCGCCCTCCTCACTTGCACCTCCAATAAACTTCTTCATCGCCTCCAATGCATTCAGAACTCTGCAGGCTGGATCATCACCCGCACCAGATCATCGGACCACATCACACCCATCCTCACTCAGCGCCACTGGCTCCCTGTGCACCATCGGATTAACTACAAGATTTTACTGCTGACCTTCAAAGCCCTACACCACCTTGTTCCCCAATACCTCTCTGACCTGCTGCTACCATACAATCCATCCTTCCTTCCTTCCTTCCTTCCTTCCTTCCTTCCTTCCCTCCTTCCTTCCTTCCTTCCTTCCTTCCCTCCTTCCCTCCTTCCCTCCTTCCCTCCTTCCCTCCTTCCCTCCTTCCCTCCTTCCCTCCTTCCCTCCTTCCCTCCTTCCCTCCCTCCCTCCAATTTTAACTGTACAGGTGACTCCTTGGGCCCCACGTCTCTGGAACACTCCAGAAAAGCGCAGCAAATACTTCAAAATGCAGTATTGAGATTTTATGTCCTGTAAGGTGTCCTTGGGTGTCCAGAAAAGCGCCAGCAAATAAAATGCATTATTATTATTATTTTTTTTTTTTAGTGTTAAGCATAGTCTTCTCAAAGTCCCTCGGGAACGCGTTGACCTGCTCCCAGTCTGGTTTTATGAGATCTGAGTTGGTTAATGTGGCCAGTGTGAAAACTACAGACCCTTCCACAGATGGGGCAGGAAGTTTCTGACAGTGTGGGTAGGTGACAATAAAGAATAGACTATGGGTAGTTTATGGCCAATAGACAATTATGGGTAAGTGGGTAGTTTGTGAAATGTTTTACTACTTCTACTTTATTCACAGCTCCTGTGTGCTCTTAGTACTGGAACCTCAAGGCCATGCACCATCTTGATTGTTGTTTGAGTTGTTTTGGGCCACAAGTTTCCAATTTTGGTAGGGAACTTGCACACGCGTAAGTTTTAAGTGCTTTTGGGTAGGCATGTGTGTATGCTGGGAATGGACGGACATGGGTTATGTGCAAGTACATAACTGATGGCAACATGTTTGGCATAGACATTGTGCACAGAGTCTCTTGCCCAGGCAAGATGGGCTGAAGGGCCTGTTTCCACACTATCACACTATGTCTCTATGAAGGGCCTGTTCTTGTGGTGTATTGTTTCATATTCACATCCTTGATTCATTTTATTACTTTGCGTAGTAATTTCCTCCCAAGGGATAAAGTGTTGGTTTTGGGAACCTGATGTTGGCTGTGCATTTGATGCGGCCTGTTCAGTGTGGCTGACTGTGGGTAAATGGAGCCTTAATTCTGGGGGTGCTAGTGAGGGAGAGCACATTGATGTTGGTTCCGTTATCTTTCCAGATAATTTGCAGAATCAGCATTGATATTTTTCCAGTGCTTTGAGATGCATACAGTAGTTATTCTTAAAAGCAAATATGATGCTAGGGATCCCAGCTGCCTGGTAGACTTTGAATCCTGTGCCAGATCTGAGGTCTTAATCAGCAAATACAATTTTCCATAATCAGCCAAATCATATTGAAGATTAAAAAATATATATATTTTTTATTATATAAAATAAAATGTTATTATATAAAATTTAAAAAAAGAGAATATTTTTGGAGATTTATTTCCTAGAACTTCCAGTTCTATACTTATGGTCATGGATTTGCTTTGAATGATTCCTCAGCCTGTCATTTCACATCCTCTGTTCAGCTTTCTTTTGTGTTCAACAATGATTTTGAATAGTCTGCAGATTGCAGGACAAATTGCTCAGGAAATATGTCTAACTCTCCCAACAACTTCCCTGGCTTCCTGTAGTAGAAGGAAATGCAGGCAATAAGGAAACTGAGGTTGAGAACAACATAATAGCACTAAATTGGTTGGTCAGGTGATAAACCACAGTGTATTGTAATATATAGCACAAGGCTGCAGAAATATTTATTGTTGTTTGCCTGAATTCATTGACTCTTAGTTAGCCCATTCACTTCTGTCTATGTAATTTGATGATGACCTGCAGTTCCAGATCCCATTAGTGCCCAGTACAGCACCTTTTGGAGCTTTTCTTTTACCATGAAGAGATATTGTGGTCAATCAATCATTCAGGATTTTCTGTCTTAGTAACTGGTCCTGCAGGCATTCTCATCCACTAATGTAAATGCGTGGAAAATCTTATTAGGCTCACTGACTTCCATGCCTGATTCCCCACTAAGTACTCTTGGTGAATAAAGCTGTTTGCCAACAATGCAAATTTGTGAAGTCAACTGTATTTGTCATACACTGGAAGTGTAAAGAACTGCAGGTGACAACAGAAAAATAATTTGGGATGAATAAAGACTCCATCATTAATAGTTGTTTCTAGACAGATGATTAACTATTGAGTACATTTTTGAAGTTTCTAGTGTTAAATGTCAGCACAGTATGGGTGATGTTGCAATTTATTTTTAAGTTTAAAATGAAAACGTACACACCTTCGGAAAAAGTATGTAGGAGGTTTATTTATATTCCTTCCGGTATGAATGCAGGATAAGATTTGGAACAGTTAATCCTCTGCCATGATTTGGATCCGATAACTTGGAAGAAAAGGGATTGTAAGTCCTGCTTTTCAAGTAACTTAAAACAAATCTTTCCCTTGTTTGAGGAGTTCTGAAGAAAACGGAATAATGGGGAAGAAAGATGATGATAGTCGAAATTTGCATGTTAAATTGCAACTTGTCCGTAGAACGTTAAAGCCTTGAAATGTCTTGTCATTATAATGTGTGCTTATTGGAATTTCCATTATGGTTCTCTTTAAGTACCATCAATGTAAAAAATCCTAGTCAGAAGGAGCCCATGGATATCATAAAGATCAATTCATCGCAGTGTTGTAAAGCTGTACCTGTAGGCAGTGTAAGCCTAATATGAACACAAGAGTTCATATTGTCCTACTTACAACGTTTGAAAATCCCACAAATATAGCAGAGGAAGTAAGCATCATGAAAAAGTGGTGATGCAGCAACATTTGTTAGTGGTGTGCAAAGACAATGCAGAAGCTTTTCAACTTTGTCCCATGCAAACCTGCAGTGCACTGATGAACTGAAGAAAGGTCACCCATGCCTTCTCTCCAGAGATGCTACCTGTCCTGCTGTGTTACCAGCATTTTGTGTCACTTCAGTGCACTGATGAACATTGGAGGCAGTCGTAACCAAAAACCATGGCTAGAAAATGCTTGTGAAGCTCTAACGAAGAGTTTAAAGTTTCATCCGATGCCATTCGAAGGAACAGTCACACTCTTACTAAATCTGACATTTACACCTTCTATAATATTTAACAATATTACATTTCATGCAAACAATTTAAATATTTAGACCTATCATAATGCTTGCACTTTAAACTCTTGAGACTCCCTAACCTCTAATGAAGCAATGTGATTATTCAAGACTTTACATGTAAGTGGATTCAACATTCATTGTGCAATAGGATATAAACAGTGTCCAGCTGAAGGGATATGTCTGATCTTTGATTTATTCATGTATTCTTCTGTGCATCCATATGTAGCGACATTGTCCACAAATGAAAGGGAAGAAGCAACATGTAGTTGTAGTATTGTTTAAGAAGGAACTGCAGATGCTGGAAAATTGAAGGTAGATAAAAGTGCTGGAGAAACTCAGCGGGTGAGGCAGCATCTATGGAGCGAAGGAAATAGGCAACGTTTTGGACCAAAACCCTTCTTCAGACTCACAACTACAGAGTATTGTTGATTTGCAAATGTTTTGAGATACTTAAAAGAAAGGAAACAAAAAATAAGCAAAGCTAAGATGGGTGTTTAAAGGCAGAATCAGTCGGAAGAAGGGTCTCTGCTCGAAACATCACCTATTCATGTTCTCCAGGAATGCTGCCTGACTTGCTGAGTTACTTCAGCACTTTTTTTCCCGTTTAAAGGCTGAGTTTTGTTTTAGGGCAGCACTGAAAGGGGACGGTTAACTTGGAGAGAGTTGTTGATGTTGGAGAATCCTCATTCACAGTGCTCACAAGACCACACTATATGGATGGCCATTAGTCAGAGAAAGCATATGAAGGGTTTTAAGTTTTAAAGATGGTCTTGCATAGAAACATGGAAAATAGGTGCCAGAGTAGGCCAATCAGCCCTTTGAGCCAGCACCGCCATTCAATATGATCATGGCTGATCATCCAAAATCAGTGCCCCGTCCCGGCTTTTTCCCCCATATCCCTTGATTCCGTTAGCCCTAAAAGCTAAATCTAACTCTTGAATCCAGCGAATTGGCCTCCACTGCTTTCTGTGGCAGAGAATTCCACAGATTCACAACTCTCTGGGTAAAAACCTTTTTCCTCATCTCAGTCATAAATGGCCTACCCCTTATTCTTAAACTGTGACCCCTGGTTCTGGACTCCCCCAACATCGGGAACATTTTTCCTGCATTTACCCTGTCCAATCCTCTAAGAATTCTATATGTTTATATTAGATCCCCTCTCATCCTTCTAAATTCCAGCAAATACGAGCCCAGTCGATCCATTCTTTCATCTTATGTCAGTCCTGCCATCCCAGGAATTAACCCGGTGAACCTATGCTGCACCCCCTCAATAGCAATAATGTCCTTCCTCAAATCTTGTTCGAAGGATAGATTCCCTGATTATCGAGCAACTGGAGAATAATAGAAATTGACTATATTTTCAAGGATTCTGGTCTTAAAAACAAGTATCCTGAAATACATGAACCATGTTCGTTTGGTTGACATGGAGAGGTGAAAGTGGAGCTGTCTCCTTTATTTACCCTCCTCCACTTGCCGTTTCTCAAGTAAGTTACCATTGTGTAGCTGAGAACAGGAAATATGTGTGTATATGTGGGCAAGTGTCAGAAGAAGATATTGAGCGACACTAACATCACTGAAAATGGATGAATCCTGTAAATGGTCTGAAGAAGGGTCCCAACCTGTCACCCATCCTGTTTCTCCAGATATGCTGCATGAGTCACTGCGTCACTCCAGCACTTTGGTAATTCTTTGGTATTTACCGGCATGTGTAGTTCCTTTCTAGGCTAGCATTACTATACCACACTGTATCCAAATGCTGTTCAAATTGAAGAATTGTTCAGCACAGAATCTGTTATACTGGTTTGGTATGATTTTATTTTTGAGTTATTCATTCTTGAGGCAATTCTTTATATATTTTTTTCCCTCTGGACTTAATGTGCCGTTCCGATTTCTTCCTGACATTTAAAGCTAAGCTTAGCTTGTTGTATTTAGTGATACATTTTGAACTCAACATCAGTGTAGGACTGCTTTAATACCTAATAATTGCCTGGTAAAGTGAATTGATCATGTTTTTGAAATGAACTATTCTGGTTTTAATACATCAAAAAGATATCTGATCTATTCTTGATGTGCCATTTTGGGTTATCTACATTTAGCATTTCAATGGTTTCTTAGTATGCCTGCAAAATTAATTTGATCAAAGGATGCTAAGTAGACATGGTAGCAGATAAATAATAGTTTCAATTTTAGTTATTTTTTAGATGTTATTCATCTCTGGTTTTAAAAACAATTTGTTATAGTCTATATATGTTCATTCTCAGCTGCTTACATGAAGATAATATTAAACGCTAAGATCACTATTTAAAAACTCTTATACTATTAAACTATTGTGCTTAAAGCAGAAACAAGGAAAAACAGTTGCGTACTTTGATATCCCACTATCTGCTGTCTCTGTCAATATTGGGGCAAATGAAACCCATCAAAGTTATCCTATAACTATTTAACAAATATTAGCAGCAAAAAAGTTATAAACATAATTTCTTGTTCCCTCTTGAAAGCAGGTTTCGGTTAGTTCATGAAAGATTGTGCCAGAATTTAGTTGATGTGGCTATTTATTGGCTGCACCATAGTAACAGCACAATTTGTTGGAATACCAAACTACAAAGAAACAAAAAATTGCTTTTTCCAGAGTTCATTACAAATTAGATTCCTTCCACAGGGCAGTTATTTTTAATGATGTGTTAAAAACCTTAGGCTGTCGCCATTAAACTTCTAATCCTTTACAACCAAAAAAAACTTCATGTATGCAAATCCGAATGCTGCGCTAATATTCAGAATCCACAAAATGCTTCTGTATTTGCAGTCTTCACCTTTTATTTTGGGAACTAAAACTGAGGGTGAAATCTCTGTGCTCATGGACATTGAATATGACTGACCTCAGTTATAAAACCCAGGAGAAGCACTAAATCAAGCTGTAATAATAATCGCAAAAATATAATTTAATGTCCAAAATTATGACCTGTAAATGATCATGCCACAATGGGCCGAATGGCCTAATTCTGTTCCTATCATTTATGAATTACTACTTTACATTCATGATGGAAAAAATACTACTTTAACCTGTGATTTATTTCCTTATGGGATGCATTTAAAATGACTATAATTACTAATTTGTTTACTCTAAAAAGTTTAATTCACGTCTGCAAACATTATTGGTGAAAATGAGTATGATTGGCTTAGAAATTGTCTTGCAGTAGGAAATGTGCATTAAACCAGCAATGCATCACAACCTGATTTAGGAAAAGCTCCATCCAAGAGTGCAAGAAATTGCAGAGTTGTGAACAAAGCCTAGACCATCACGCATTGATTCTATCTACATTTCACACTGCCTCGGCAAGGCCACCAGCATTATCAAGGAGTAGTCCTAACCCATCACTCCTCCTTCTCCCCTCTCCCATCAGGGAAGAGGTACAGAAGTTTGAAAACATATACCTCCAGATCCTAGTACAGTTTCTTCCCAGCTGTTATCAGACAACTGAATGGCCCTCTCATCAGCAAAAGTACAGTCCTGACCTCCCATCTGCCTTATTGGAGACCTATGAACAATATTTAATTGGACTTTTATCTTGTTGTAAATTTTGTGCCTTTTTCTTTAGCCGTGCACTGTGGATGGCTTGATTGTAATCATGCAGTCTTCTTTTGACAGGATGGCATGCAAACAAAAGCTTTTCATTGTACCTCGATACTGTGACAATAAACTAAACTAAAACTATAAGCGATCCTGTGAATTAAAAAATGGGCATCAGCGAGTGGTTATTGGTGCGTAAATGGGCATCAGCGAGTGGTCATTAATGCATAAATGTCACTTGATGGCACTTGTTCAGTTCAGTTTTATTTGTCATATGAAGGTTAACACAGGGTCAACGGTACAATTAAATGTGTTTGACAAGACAACGGGTCACCTCAGCAATGATATTACAAGGATAAAATTAAGGTAAAAAAGATAGATAAAAGTGACATTGGTAGGTAAAAGACAATAATAAATACAATAATCAACATATATGATGTGTTTATGAGTTCAGAAGCCTGATGGCATGATGATAAAAACTGTTCTTAAGTCCGGTGGTACGTGCAGCCATGCTCCTGTATCGTCTGCCTGACCGTAACAAGAACAGTTACGCCTGTGGAAAATGTCCTGACTGGCCGGGAGACAGTTGCCAGTGATGTGCTATGCCGCCTTCACCACTCTCTGTAGTTATTTGTGGCTGTGGGCAGAACAGTTCCCGTACCAGACTGTGATGCAGCCCGTCAGCAGACTCTCGATGGTGCAACTGTAGAAGTTTGTGAGGATGCTGGCATTCATGCCAAACTTCCTCAGTCTTCTCAGGAAAAAGAGCAGCTGGCAGGCTTTCTTAGTTATTGTGTCCGTGTGCAGTGTCCAAGAGAGGTCCTCAATGATGTGCACACCGAGGAACTTGAAGCTGCTGACTCTTTCAACCTCAGCATCACCGATGTGGATGGGGAGGCGTCCACTCCTCTGCTGTCTCCTGTAGTCCACGATCACATGGCCTCACAGGGGATGATTGCGGGCAAGCTAATTGGATGGTTAGCTGGATTGGTTTTGTCCTTGACAAAACCAAGACAGGACATAAGACTTGAATATCTTTCCACACTGCTGATGGGGGGAAACACTATTGAAGTTGTCAATATATTGGAAGTTCAGCGGGTTCTGGAGTGCAAGACTTTGGTACTATAGCAGAGTGTACACCAGTGTTTTTTGCCATTTTTTGATGCGATGTAGGATGAATCCAATCGGCTGAAGGCCTGTTTTTGTTAAGGTGGGATCTAGGAAGGGAGTAAATTGGTACATTTTGTGAAGGCGGAGATCCAGGGAGGAAGCTGGGATAGATCATGCACCCGGCAACCCTACCTGAAACAGTTAAAGCACGTTCCGTTAAAAGTGAACAACAGGTTTCAAATTTTTCAAATGACTATTTCAAATTTTGTAAAGAGATTTTTTTTAAGAGATGCAACTAAAGAATATGTTGAACAGCAATTAATACATTTCTAATTGGTCAAGATCAGATATAACCAGGAGTAACTCAGCAGAACTCCTGAGTTACTCCAGCATGTTCCGCGGAGTTACTCCAGCATTTTGTGTCTACCAATGATTTAAACCAGTATCTGCAGTTCTGTCCAACACATAAGTAAAACCAGATCGATTACAATGGTTTTAGTTCGAGGGAGTGTCTTGGCAGTCAATGAAGATTCAACAGTTTGTGTTTGTGCAAAATTGATTGTTTGCCCTGTTAAAGAATTGTCTCTTCATTGCTGGTACAAAATGCCCAAATTGTCGAGAGAGAGCAAATCCAGATGGTTGATTTTGGTTCTCCCTTCAGTATTCCTTTGCTAATCTAACCATTTTTTTGCTGCAGTTTCCTGAGTAATTTACTAGACAGTGCTTCTGGGTTATGTATGTTGTTATGTTGATGGGTAAACCTAGTTTAACAGATGGCCATAATAAAACACTATTATTTCTACCTCTCAGTAATAGCATTGAAGTTTTATGTAAATAAATGGCTGATTGATTATCCACAATAGTAATTGCAGACAGCTGTAGTTGTAGCAGTTTGCTGGATTCAGTGCCTAGTTTCATAATGTTGCTTCTTACACATACAGCCGCAAATAATTTCCATTTTTACATAACTATCATTTCAGTGGCAGTTCAGAAAATGCTGGAAGCATTCGGCAGGTCAAGTAGCATCATCAGTGGGGAGGAAAACAGTCAACTTTATGTGGACTCATTTCCGCTCCCAGATAATGTGGCTTGGCCTGCTGAGTTCTTACAGCTATATCTGTTTTCATTTCAGATTTCCAGCTTTATTTTTTGCTCAAATTATTTAAGCCATGGAGACCTATGGACAAAGTTGATCTTCTAACTGTCGGGCTTTTGTGATTCAATCCTTAATCTGAATTTGAAAGAGAAGTAACTTGTTATTGTAATGTTATTGCTCAGTTTGTTAGTTTTTCCTGACAATTTGCCAGACTGACAGAACCATAAGTACTACTGGTTCTATCTCTGCCCATTATCACATCTCTTGTCATGAACATTCTTCCAATTAACTGAGAAGTGGATCAGTTTGCAAGCTGCATGTAGTGTTGAATCCGACCCTATTGCCCATATGTTTGTAAAGAAAACAATAATGAAGGAGAGTCAAATAAATCTCTAACTTTCATGAGGGCTGCACGGTGGCACAGCAGTAGAGCTACTGCCTTGCAGCGCCAGAGAACCAGGCTCGATCCCGACTACAGGTGCTGTCTGTATGGAGTTTGTACATTCTCCCTGTGAACTGCGTGGATTTTCTCCGAGATCTTTGGTTTCTTCCCACGTTCCAAAGACGTACAGGCTTGTAGGTTAATTGGCTTGGTATAAATGTAAATTGTCCCTAATGTGTGTAGGATAGTGTAAGTGTGAGGGGATCGCTGGTCGGTGTGGACTCGGTGGGCCGAAGTGTCTGTTTCCGCACTGTGTCTCTAACCTAAACTAAACAAAATATTATAATCCTATCTCGCTAGATCGCAGTCCAAATTCCAATTTAATGATGTCCAACATTTTTGTTATTTTACATATCGGATTACTCATATTGGCTAATTATTTTACTTAATTGTTTTAATTTGCATTCTAGCTGATATTGTTTTTCACCACTCCTGGTGCTACCAGTGTGGCTCACCATGGTGTAATGTTTTGCATTTGGCTTACAGGCAGTTCTGCTACGATGGGTGCTTTCATAATACGAATTGGATATAACACAATTGATCAATTAGGTGACATGTGTTGTGTTGTACAGGCTGAATTGGTTGGAATGTGTTCTACAGGGAGCTAGAAAACAACTCAAAGTTTGTTTGGAAATTGACAAGCAGAAAAGTAAACACTTTTGGCAAAATAACAGTCTAGGGAAAATAAACTGTTCCATCCAACAGCCGCTTGTAATGTTCTCCAAGGGCAACAGAATTTAAGTAGCGTTGAGTTACCTTGGACTGACTGAAGAAGTAGCAGCAAAACATGGCGCATGTAGAATTTATGGTCACTGCCATCCTCCAGGGCGCCTTCTGCTGGCTGTTGAGGAAATGGTGATTTAAAAATGACAGGCTGTGAGCAATAAAATTAAAATAACAAGTTGCAGTTCCTTGTTTTGGGTAACAGATCCTCTTAATTTAGCATCCTCAGGTGTGCATTAGCTCTGTTTGTGATGTGGAAAGATAACAGACTCTAAAGCACTCCCTGGATCCCATGGTTAGGATATGTTCGGAGGGATATGGGCCAAATGCAGGCAGGTGGAACTGGTAGCGATTGGTCGGTGTAGACCAACTGCGCTGAAGGGCCTGTTTCCACAGTGACTCTATGACACTTGCCCTGGCTGGTATTATAGAAAGTTGATCAAAACTTAATATTTTTAAGGGGTGTTTTTTTTTAATGGAAAACATCATAAAAATGGTGGGTTCATTAGTCACAACCATTTAAAATTTGCTGGGCTTTGGATATTTCTTGAACACACCCCCCACCCTATTCATTATCGCATTGTATCACTGCTGGGTTTTACTGTTTGTATCACTCGTTATCACCACCTCAGCAGCCAACAATGGACTATTGTGGGTTCTACCCTTCCTTGATCGTCGTTGCTGACTTTGATTTGTCCTTTGCATATCGTTCGTTCATTTATTCTATGTACCTTTGCAAATCTTGTTTCCCTCTCCCCTGACTGAAGAAGGGTCTTGACCAAAAACGTATCTATTCCTTTTCTCCACCGATGGTGCATGACTCGCTGAGTTACTCTGGTTTTTTGTGTCTATATTCGGTGTAAACCAGCATCTGCAATTCCTTCCTGCACAATAATTATCAACTTTCCATCTTCTCTTGATATCCCTTACAGCTTATCGTAAAACATTTGCATCACCCTGTACAAGCTTTCTGATACTTCTGAAGTGCAGTGACCAAAATCGATTAGAAATTGTCCAAATCTGCACTGCCAATGTTTTATAATTCCTTGGTATAACATTTGTGGAGTTAATGCTTTGCTATTTTGGCAGTATAGTCAACTTTATATTTTTTCTTATTTTACAATTGTTTTTCAGCATGATCTTGATAATGAAAATAATTACCCCGGTACTCTAATTTTGCTTCCAGTTTTATTTACCTTGCTGCTCATTATTTTGATTAGTGCAGTTGTCAAAATTAATTTTAATTTCATAACTTGCCAAAACTTTCAGAAATCTGTTAACTACATCTGCTACATCAAAACTTCATATTTACATTGTTTTGCATATATCCTCTGATTACTGGAGTTTTCCATCATTACTGGAATTGTCAATCACAGGGCAAACCATGCGTAAGGAGGCTTGAGAATGGCAGACTACCATTGTGTACCACATACTCGCCAACCTTTTTATCCTCCTGCATTTTAGGAGATGGAGATCTTTTCTGCAGTGCCTTGTGTAGTTGACACCTTAACTGTAGATC
Organism: Okamejei kenojei; assembly: GCA_035221665.1. Classification (NCBI taxonomy): domain Eukaryota; kingdom Metazoa; phylum Chordata; class Chondrichthyes; order Rajiformes; family Rajidae; genus Okamejei; species Okamejei kenojei. The sequence continues at coordinate 122,487,212 of CM069131.1, forward strand.
TTTGCAGTCACATATGTTTCACTGCTTTTGTTTTAGCACCCGGTGGTTCATTTAATGAATGGCTACCTCTCAGGAAGCTTAAACATCAGCTATATTCTGGAATATGTTGTGTGGCTGGTTTTGGGTTAATATAAATGTAGAAAGAGTTTTAATTTTTAAACTGAATAAATTCACATTTGCTGCATACTGTTGCGATGAACCTGGGAGGGGGGAGAAAGAGCAAATATTAAGTCAATCCATGCATAACCTAACAACGGGAAGAATTATTTTTCAGGATGCTTAATTCTACCAGCATTCAATTAATCTTTAAAAATTATAACTATTTTCAGAAGTCATTACGGTAATCATATATTTGTAAACATGCCATTAAGAGGGCCGTGTTTTGTATTTCTTTCCTATTAAAAAAAAAATTATTCTGGTTTTCCACCAATAATTTTCTTCTGAAAATAAATTTGTGTCGCTTATGCTCCCTAAAATGGGCCCCTCATCAGCCCAGCCTGTCTAGTGCCTTATTTTAATTTGCCTCAGTGGAATGTGAAGCTGTGGATTAATAGTTGCTAACAAGTGCCAGTGTCTTTCATTCAGCATAATTACAATGTGCATGAATTCACACATAATGGAACTAGACATATAGTCTCATGGTTTTGGATGTGTAGCTTTAAACAGCTTTAGAAGCTGATGTTTGTTTGCTATTGATTTTAAAGTATAATAAATAATTACATTGCATTGAAACGGTGTTACCAAGCGATACAGCAAACAGCTGCACTATAGACTTGGTGAATTTGTGAATTTTTAATCTAATATTAAAATAACCACCCACAGAATAGGATGCTTGTGAAGAGGACTTGGTCTCCAAGTGTGACAGCTATTTTCAGACATATCTGGTCAAACGTATTTATAATACAACTTTTGTACATTTATCTGTTAATACATATTTTTAATTACGTAATCTGTTTGCACATCTGGTGCACCTAAATACATGAAAATGCAAACCACACTGTTATCTGTAAAGATTTTGAGTTTTAGGCAAAGTAATTGAATTGTGAAGGCCAGCATAAAAATAAATTGCATAAAATTAGCATTTAATATATCACTGGAAAAGGTTCCGTCCTTGTGTTTTACTCTGAATCTATTTGTCTAAGTCAGAATGGCAACAGAATTAACTGTCTGCTATTTTAGTTATTGGGTAAAATTTTACCTTGATATCTGCGTGTGAGCAGAGAATACAATTTTACATATTTGCATTTGTGCTGAAGAGAGCATTTATTCTGTCTTTGCTGCTGCTGGATACAGCCCTCAACAATCATTTGCTTTGACAATGAAATATCACAAGCGTTATTGACCTATTTGAACATGTTGGCCTGTACATAATGTCTGCATGAAAACGAAGGAGTTTGTGAACTGGATAACATGTCTCTGTTGTACATATCACAGTGGTACATCAAAATTAGCACACAAGATTAATCATAAAAGTAACAAATTGCTCTTCAAGACAATTCTGGAAAAATGTAGTACCATAATTTTGGAAAAACATTACTTTTATTCTCAATGCATACTTGGCACCATGGTAAATGCAGTATTTATCATCCATTTCTAATTGCTCTTGAAGCGGGGAATGTTCGGCCAGTTCCGAAAGCAGTACATTGTACAGTTCTGAAGCATACATAGGACAGATACTAGAAGGACTGCAATTTCTTTAAAATACAGTAGTAATCCAGTTGTGTATGTTGGACAACCCAGCCATTTTGTGCGCACCATTATGCAATCTAAATTTTAAATTTCATTACTTGAATTTAAACCTTTGTGCTTCCAGATTAATAGCCTAGGCCACTCGATACTGGTCTGGTAATGTCACCTGTGTGGCATTGTATCTCACTTTATATACTGATGCTCAGCAGATTAATTTTAACAATACTCTTGGCATGATATTTCTGGCCAGTAGCCTTGACTACCAAAAATGTAATGTGTGCACTGCTTATAATTTCACACCAGCACAAATGAGAAAATGTTTTTGAAGCATTGCTAACAATTTAGTGTATAAACTGAATGTTGGCATGAGTGAAGTACATCATGGCTTTATTGAAGGTGATTAAAGCAACTTAATCATAGCACATTATGCTGCTGAATATTGTGTTATGTGCCTTTTCAGCAGTATTATTGAATTATTTATCAATAGAAATCTCATTAAAATATCCAATTAATCTATTATTAATCTATCTAATAAGTTATCATGAACATTAATATTTGGAATTTTATGTTTTATTTTTATAGTGATTTAATAATAATAATACATGTGTTTGTTTGCAGGATTGATTACAACAACGTCACGGAAACTGGACCGGGAGCAACAAGCAGAACACATCCTTGAGGTGGGAAGAGTTTATTTGCATTCAATTATTTTAAAAACACTAATTATTATGTTTATTATTGGTCTTATTAAAGTAAAAGAAAACGGCTTCAGATAACAATGTTGCTGAAATATAATGTGGTTTATAGAGATATTTTTGTATCTTCATCTTAAAACATTTTTTATTGGATATAGCGCAAGGGAACTCCGTGGTCTGTGTCAGCACCATGAACCCCTGTTTCACATTAATTTGACAGTGCTGAAGGCTAATCCATCATGGATTTGCGAAAGGAACATCAATGAGGATCCCTTTCCTGGAGTGAAGAAATCCTCTTGATTTCTTGCACCATGTTTGCTTCAATTAGGGGTATTGAAACGGCTGAGAAATAAAAGCCGTGAATAATCCTTGTAGGAAAATTTCATCTGAATCTGTTATGTGGAATAAATATTCATCAGTAATAAATAATTTAAATTGTGATCTGTGGTAAATTAAAGGATAATATTTTTAGTAATTCTCACCTTCCTTCTCCTGCCTTGCCAAATGCCTCTTTTGGCCATCCTGGTGTGAAGAGTCATTTGGAATTATTGAGGACTATGTATGAACAACATGAAGTGAGCAGATGGCTGGAAAAAAGATGCAAAGTGCTGGAGTGATTCAACGGGTCAGGCAGCTTCCCTGAAGCACATGGATAGACAACGTTTTGGTTTATGCCATTAATAGTGTCCAATTGACATTTGACAGAATTCTCATAGCTGGCTTAAAATTACAATGCAACTATCATATGGAGCTTATTTCATTTTCTGTTCAACTAATACAGGTGTTGGCATGGGTGTGGTGTGCCAAAAGACCTGTTTCTGTGTATGACTATATCGGATGTTCTGCTTGGATTAAAAATATTCAGTTTATAGACTAATTTATAGGTGGTCTATATCTTCCTATTTCCAGCAATGGATGTTGGAACAGAATGTCAGAAGGAGCAGTTGATACTTTGTCAATTAACTCCAGTAAAAGGTGGATAAACATTAGAATTGACATCGATAGAGTAAAGTACAAACCAAAGATAATCGAGCACTCTGCAGGATACAAAGGTTACTTTACTCCTGGGATCGATTCTGTAATTGTCGTTGTGGGCTTTGTGAAGTGAAGGTTAATGGTGTGGAATTTTGCCTCATTGCTTTTATTGGATAGGTGAAGAATTTGCGAAGCTAGTTTGGACACAATCCAATAGGTAGTTGGTGCTATGAAATGCTGAAGTGGCCTGTTCCTGCTCGGGACAATTGCTTGGGGCATGGCTAACCTTCAACATTCTGTGTTGACTGATGTTGCTGTATGACTGAGCTCTATTTTTAGTGACCATGCAACTGAAGCTATCTTTCTAGGAGTCAACTTAGAGTAGTTGAATACTTCGTTCAAGTAGAGCGTTAAGTAAAACATTAACTTCATTAAATTTACTACTCAGGATCCAATAATGCATTTAGTTTAGTTTAGAAATACAGCATGGAAACGGGCTCTGTGGCTAACCAAATCCATGCCAGCCAATAATCTGTAAACTAGTTCTAGCCTACACACTAGGGACAATTTACAGAACCTAATCAACCTACAAACCTGCATGTCTTTAGAATGGGGGAGGTAACAGGAACACTGAAGAAACGCACGGGGTCACAGGGAGAATAGAAACATAGAAACATAGAAATTAGGTGCAGGAGCAGGCCATTCGGCCCTTCGATCCTGCGCCGCCATTCAATATGATCATGGCTGATCATCCAACTCAATATCCTGTACCTGCCTTCTCTCCATACCCTCTGATCCCTTCAGCCACAAGGGCCGCATCCAACTCCCTCTTAAATATGGCCAACAAACTGGCCTCAACTACCTTCTGTGGCAGAGAATTCCACAGATTCACCACTCACTGTGTGAAAAACGATTTTCTCATCTCGGTCCTAAAAGACCTCCCCCTTATCCTTAAACTGTGACCCCTTGTCCTGGACTTCCCCAACATCGGGAACAATTTTCCTGCATCCAGCCTGTCCAACCCCTTAAGAATTTTGTAAGTCTCTATGATATCACCCCTCAATCTTCTAAATTCCAGCGAGTACAAGCCAAGTCTATCCAGTCTTTCCTCATATGGAAGTCGTGGTCATCCCAGGAATCAGTCTGGTGAACCTTCTCTGTACTCCCTCTATGGCAAGAATGTCTTTCCTCAGATTAGGAGACCAAAACTGTACGCAATACTCCAGGTGTGGCCTCACCAAGACCCTATACATCTGCAGTAGAACCTCCCTGCTCTTGTACTCAAATCCTTTTGCTATGAATGCCAACATACCATTCGCTTTCTTCACAGCCTGCTGCACCTGCATGCCTACTTTCAATGACTGGTGTACCATGACGCCCAGGTCTCGCTGCATCTCCCCTTTTCCTAATCGGTCACCATTCAAATAATAGTCTACCTTCCTGTTTTTGCCACCAAAGTGGATAACCTCACATTTATCCACATTATACTGCATCTGCCATGCATTTGCCCACTCACCCAGTCTATCCAAGTCATCTTGCAGCCTCCTAGCATCCTCCTCACAGCTAACACTGCCCCCCAGCTTCGTGTCATCCGCAAACTTCGAAATGTTGCATTTAATTCCCTCGTCCAAATCATTAATGTATATTGTAAATAGCTGGGGTCCCAGCACTGAGCTTTGCGGCACCCCACTAGTCACTGTCTGCCATCCTGAAAAGGACCCGTTCACTCCTACTCTTTGCTTCCTGTCTGCCAGCCAGTTCTCTATCCACATCAATACTGAACCACCAATACCGTGTGCTTTAAGTTTGTATACCAATCTCTTGTGTGGGACCTTGTCGAAAGCCTTCTGAAAGTCCAGATATAACACATCCACTGCTTCTCCCTTATCCACTCTACTAGTTACATCCTCAAAAAATTCAATAAGATTCGTCAGACATGATTTACCCTTCGTAAATCCATGCTGACTTTGTCCAATGATTTCACCACTTTCCAAATGCGCTGCTATCCCATCTTTAATAATTGACTCTAGCAGTTTCCCCACTACCGATGTTAGACTAACTGCTCTGTAATTCCCCGTTTTCTCTCTCCCTCCCTTTTTAAAAAGTGGGGTTACATTAGCTACCCTCCAATCCTCAGGAACTACTCCAGAATCTAAAGAGTTGAAAAATTATCACTAAGGCATCTGCTATTTCTGGGGCTACTTCCTTAAGTACCCTGGGATGCAGCCTATCTGGCCCTGGGGATTTATCGGCCTTTAATCCATTCAATTTACCTAACACCACTTTCCGGCTAACCTGAATTTCACTCATTTCCTCCATCTCATTTGACCCGCGATCCCCTGCTATTTCCGGCAAATTATTTATGTCTTCCTTAGTGAAGATAGAACCAAAGTAGTTATTCAATTGGTCTGCCATGTCCTTATTCCCCATGATCAATTCACCCGTTTCTGACTGCAAGGGACCTACATTTGTTTTAACTAATCTTTTGCGCTTCACAAAAGCTTCACAAAGGAGAATGTACAAACTCCTTCAGGATTGAACCTGTGTCTGGCACAGTATGGCAGCAGCTCTACCGCTGCGGCACTGTGCCTCCCTAAAGAATTGTGGTTCCACTTGCCGTTTTATTCCAGCAGTTGACCATTTGCATTAAGCGGTTTCCCCACCAGAACAACAGCAGGGAATATCCCTTTCAGGAGTAGCTTCTGGCCTCCACAGTAATAATCTGGGGCGTGGCCACAAGACACCACACATGTATTTCCTGCCACTCCCATTCCCCCAATCTGATGTCTTAAAGTTTCTTAAGCTGTAGACTGTCTCAGGCTATGTGGGAGCACAATGGGACACCAGGGTAGAGAGAGAGCTTGGTGGAGGTAGAAGTTATTTTCCCCTTCCAGCAATAGGCGCGCCTCGCACAATGAGTGCCAGTGCACAAACTGAATGAATTGCCCCGCTGACACTGTAGAACAATAAGCTAGCTGCATGTGCCTGGCTGAAATCTGTGCTGCGATGAATAATATCTACCCTGTTGTTTTGTTTGAGAGGCATACTGTCTCAAGACTTCTGCTGAACTTTCATTAATTGCATTTTTTTAAGTGTGCAATTATCGTGCTGTATTGGGGAGAGCAGCTTCTGTTTGGAAATGATCAATGTTTATTTTGCTGCCCTACAGTTGTTGGCTGTGTTTTGTTTGAAAGACTCGCTTCAAGCAGCAAACAATTCTACAATTGCTGAGCGATATAATGCATTACAACGGTTTGGATACTTATGCAATTGATGTAATTCTTAAACATCTCACGTTTGATTTGTGACTTGGTGCTTCAGACAAACATTTATAACACTGCAAGGAAGCATTAAGACTGTATCCCTCTAATTATCCATTTGCTAGCTTAGTGAGTGAATTCAGGGCATCATAAAAATGTGCATGATGAGACAACAAATTAATTTATCTACATTGAGCATGTTTTCTTTGGCTTTAAATGACCAGGCTTCCATGCATGAGTAATAATTAAGATCATTCATTACAGTAGCACAGCATACATATTCCAGAGCTAGGGGCGATAGATCAGATTACTGTGTCAGGTCTCTTTACTATGGAATGTTCAGCTCAGACAGGTGTTCAAAACATGTCTGGATGGATAATATTTTCATACATTTTTCAGAAATTGAGTGTCGAGATATAAATTAGATTTTGGACAAAAGATCTCTTATTTTTAACTGTTAGCTCAACCTCACTGAATTGTTATTGGAATCCTTTCTGGCGAGTGTTGTTAATCATACAATGTGTGATTCATGTAAGTGTGAGTCATATACACAGTTCCTTTGTCCCACAAAGTTTATGCTGACCATTGCCCCATTTGCACTAATTCTACATTTTGTTCTCCCCAAAATCCATTCAACTCACTCAAAATGCTCACCCTCCTGCACACTTGGAACAGTCTACAGTAGCCAATCAGCCTACTTGCCTGAATGACTTTGGTGTAGAAGCTGGAACAGTACAGCACAAGAACAGGCCCTTTGGCCCACAATGTCTGCGCCAAACATGATGCAAAGACCATCTGTTATCGACTGGCACACAATCCATATCCCTCAATTTCCAGCATATCCATATGCCTCTTCAAAAATGTCTTAAATGCCACTGTTATATGTGCTTCAGCCACCACCTCTGGCAGCACGTCCCATGCACTCATCACCTTCTGAGAAAAAAATAACTTGCCCTGCACATCTCCTTTTAAACTTTACCTCTAGTATTTACTTTTTCCATCCATGCCTTTCATTATTTAATATACTCAGGCATTCCAAAGAAAACAATCAAAGTCTGTCCAGCTCCTCCAGATAGCTAACACCCCCAACTCTAGGCATCATTTTGGCATGTGGAAAGGAAACCAGTGTACCTGGTCGATACCCGTGTGATCATGCACACTGCACACAGGATGGTACATAGGGGGCTGGAGCTATGAGGCAGCAGATCTGCTAGGCTGTGCCAATGTGCTGTGCATGGCCTTTGAGTGAACATTTGTCCAGGTATCATTTCATCAAAGCAAATCAGCATGGATTTGCGATGGGTAGACCGCCTGATTCATTTTGGATTCCTTTTTGCTAATGTCTCAGTCAATGTTGGAACACCTGTATAGAAACATAGAAACATAGAAATTAGGTGCAGGAGTAGGCCATTCAGCCCTTCGAGCCTGCACCGCCATTCAATATGATCATGGCTGATCATCCAACTCAGTATCCCGTACCTGCCTTCTCTCCATACCCTCTGATCCCCTTAGCCACAAGGGCCACATCCAACTCACTCTTAAATATAGCCAATTAACTGGCCTCAATTGAATTGTTTCTAATTACAAAGTATAGTGTGAGTGAGGGAGGAGGTTGAGGGGGAGGCCATGTGCATATGTCTGTGTGTTTGAGAAAGAGAGGGAGAGAGTAGAGTTACACTCATGTACCTAACGTTTGTGCAGGCCTACATAACCATGGAGTGTACGTGCTGGGTAAAGGTAGCAGAGTTTATGCTCTATTAACTCGGACCAACTCACAAGATCTCCCCCTGTGAGCCTCTGTGTAACTGGTGTGCACCCATTGCTTCACATCAATAAGGAATTATTTAAAATATTTTCCTCTGAATGAAATTTGGAGACTGGCAAAACTATTGTAGTTGCCTGGGAACTCGGGACAGTTCAACTCTGGCATTGCCACTCTTCATGAGATACAGTCAATCAAATAAGATCAAATAGAACAAGTTGTCCTACAACATTAGGCTGTGCACGCCATATGCAAGAAGAAGTGAGATACAGTGGGTTAGACAAGATCAGTAAGCCAGCATCCTTCTGAAATGGCAAGCTGGAAGAGGCGTACTAACTTCAGAGGTGTTTTTTGCCATTAAGAATGGAATGGTGTGGCATCACGGTAACTCCCTCGGTAGGGGAGGGGAATTTATTATGACCTTCCAGCTACTGTGGAACCAGCATGTTATGGCCATCAATGTACCTCCCCAACCCTTGATGGCACAATAGAGGAATTCTATTTGTGTGGATCAATCCCTAGTCTGAGTCCCAGCTCTTCCTCTTCCTCTTTGGCAGAGTCAGTCAGAATTAAAATTTGAGATTGGTTATGCTTAGATAGCAAAGCCTAAATCCAACAATCCCCTTGTCCTGGCAAAATGTGGGAACATAGACGTCATAACACAGTGTAACATTTCCTCTGGGATACAAGGAATCCTGGCAGAACCATCAGTCCAAGCACCTCTTGGGTTTCATCGTCATCCATGAGGCTGCAAGCCAAGAACAGACACTGACGACTGTAAAATCAATGATCCTCTAACTTGTAGGCGGAACAGTGGCGCAGCAGTAGAACTGCTGCCTCACAGTGCCAGAGACCCGAGTTCAATCCCAACTACGGGTACTGTCTGTGTGGAGTTTGTGTGTTCTCCCTTGACGGCGTGGGTTTTCTCCGGGATCTCCGGTTTCCCCTCACATTCCAAAGACGTGCAGATTTGTAGGTTAATTGTCTTCTGTAAATTGCCTCTAGTGTGTACAGGTGCTCGATGGTTGGTGTGGACCCGGTGGGCTGAAGAGCTTGTTCCAAACTGTATCTCTAAGCTCTATATTGGGGTCATCTCGTTCAACCATTCCTTAAAAGGAAAGCAGTGAATATTTTTAAGGCAGAGATTGATTCTTGATTAGTACAGATGTCAGAGGTTATGAGGAGAAGGCAGGAGAATGGGGATAGGAGGAAGAGATAGATCAGCCATGATTGAATGGCGCAGTAAACTTGATGAGCCGAGTAGCCTAATTCTACTCCTATCACGTGACTGTATGACCATATAAGCACCACAGAAATGTAGCCATGAAATATTCAATGTCAACAGATTCAAGGGCACCCCCTTCCAAGCTTACTGTCAGCTTTTTTGCTAAGATGCATTTGTGCCCACGTGTTCAGGGGGAGAGAGAGAACATACACTGTCCACGGCATTCTGAGGCACTGCAATAGCTGGAGTGCACACTGGCAGTTATATTATGTTGTGGACAGTCGTGTTATAATCTGAATGTGTAATATGTGCATTGATATTTTGATGGATAGGCACATACTGTAAATATGTGAACAAACCTTGATTATAAAAAAAGTTAGAAAAAAATAAATCCGGCTTTAAACAAAAAAAAGAGGCAGCTGATAACTCCAGTCAACAGGAGTTGCAGAGTCCACAGTACCTTGGAATCGACCATTATTAGTCATAGCCGGCAGTTGTATGGTTTCTGTGCCTGAAGACATTAAGACTGGATGGATGAAATGACCAGATCCAACAGTTAATTAATTAGAAATGTAAGGCTTGTTGAGACTGCAAACGACTGAAAATCTCAAGGGATAAAGAATTGTAGCTTGACAAGTATCTGACGGCTAAAGTTCAACAAAGGCCTCTTGATCTGAAGAACAGATTGTGGTTGTAAAAGAGTGCAGGAAATAAAACAGCCTATAAATATGATGTGTGGACTCTTCAACCACAAACACCTAAGTTTGATAGAGCAAGAACAGACGAAGCCTCGTCAAGGACGGAGAGGCAGTCAGCACCCAGGGGAAGAAATACTTTGAAGAACTCAAGCAAGATTCTTGTCTTCAGCACGAATATCCTTGATGCCATTTCATAGCATGTTATTCACTGCAGTTTCAGTGCTCGGTCGGTTCAGCAAGAGATTGAAAAGGCAGTTCCGCAGCTGAATAAACACACAAGGCATCTGACACAGTCATCATCCCAGCAGAAGTTTTAAAGCATTGGGGAGAGGTCATTTTGACATGAATTCATAACCTCTGCCCTTGTCTAGGATGATGAGAATATACCCAGGCATCTGAGGGACCACAGTCATAGCAATTTACAAAAAAAAATGTCTAGTTATGATAATTATAGAGGAATCTCCTTGCAGTCTGTCAGGGGAAAAGTTATTGCCGTGATCTTCCAAAACCATCGACTACCACTGGGTAATGAACTGATCCCAGTCATAATGTGGATTCTGTCTATCATGAGGTACAATGGAGATGATCTTCGTCATGACAATTTCTAAACAAGTGTAGGGAGTAGCAATCATGCCTGTACATAGTTTTTCTTGATCTCAGTAAAGACCGAGACCAGACTGACTAAAGATATCTTTCTCAATTTGGCTGTCATGAGAAATCTGTTCTCGTTCAAGGTCACCCATTCCTTCCCTCCAGAGATGCTGCCGGTCACACTGACTTACTCCAGCTATTTGTATCCATCTTTGTTATCATTCAAGATAGACAAAAGTGCTGGAGGAACTCAGCGAGCTCATGGAGCACGTTTCGAGACCCTTTCCACAACTCGATTGCCTAGTGCTTCTTGAGTTTCTTCAGCATTTTTGTCTACCTTTGATTTTCCAGCATCTGCAGTTCCTTCTGAAACAACTTGTTATCATTCATGGGTACACAAAAAGCTGGAGAAACTCAGCGGGTGCAGCAGCATCTAAGGAGCGAAGGAGATAGGCGACGTTTCGGGTCGAGACCCTTCTTCAGACTGGTCAGGGATCAGGGAAACGAGAGATATAGACGGTGATGTGGAGAGATAAGGAACAATGAGTGAAAGATATGCAAAAAAGTATCGGTGATAAAGGCAACAAGCCATTGTAAGCTGTTTGTGGTGTGAAAATGAGAAGCTGGTGCGACTGGGGTGGGGGAGGGAGATAGAGATAGAGGAGATGCCAGGGCCCGAGGGCTGAGGGAGAGGTGGGAAGGGGAGGAGACAGCAAGGGTTAACAGAATTGAGAAAATTCAATATTCAAGCCCAAAGGATGCAGACTCCCCAAGCGGAATATGAGGTGCTGTTCCTCCAGCTTGCGGTGTTGCTCACTCTGGCCGTGGAGGAGGCCCAGGACCGAGAGGTCGGATGTGGAATGGGAGGGGGAGTTGAAGTGCTGAGCCACCGGGAGGTCGGGTTGGTTATTGCGGACCGAGCGGAGGTGTTCGGCGAAGCGATCGCCAAGCCTCCGCTTGGTCTCACCGATATAGATCATTATATTGTTATCATTCAATGTCTGTTGCATGATGGCTGGGATCTTGACCACAAACCCAATCCAAGTACAGACTGGATTCAAGCAAGTTGAATCATGGCTGAGGAATGGAAGAGGTTCAGGGAGAGATCTTCCTTGACGTTTTGTGGCAGTAGTCTGGAGCAGTGCAGGAAGAGAAGCTATTTCTCGTGGCAAGACTGAATCAATAGGGTTGAAAACCAGGCAAATGTGGCCCCATCCTGCTGCTCGACAATGAATAGATAAATAATAATGTATTGTTCTAGATTCTGATTGCTTCATATAATATGATCATGCATCTGTTTTTTGCCGTACAGTTTCAGTAAAACAAATGGCATATTTGGATTGTGGGCATATGGAGAAGGATTACTGTACAGGAAGAATTAAAGCCCTTTCAGTGCAATTTGGAACAGTGCACAGATGCCTCTGTGTCTGGGAATTAATAACATTACATTTTTGGAGCTCCTTGGTATTTTGCAGTGCAGACACCACAGAAGCTGTTGACAGTTGAATTAAATATGCATAGCCTGGTCTTGGAAATGTTCCACTCAACTCAAATCAGATCAAAGAAATTCACAATTCAAAACAGAATCTGTTGTTGCTATCAATGAAAGTGAAAAATACTCATCCATCAGAATCCAAAAGGAGGAGACATTTTTCATGCAGCAAAGACTTCCTGTTCAAAATGTTTGTCTGTCTTCATTCAGTGGTTGCTAAATCATTTTGTATCATATCGTGATTTTCTTTATTCTTTGCTTTTTCAATTTGCTCATAATTATGGTTACTTGAACAAAATATTCTGATGGAAAAGGTTACTGATTATTTGCCTAGTTTTATTGGTAGACTTGACATTTGTGTTGTCTGAAATCACTTAAAATGCCATTTAATTATTACTCATTTATGCCACAGTTCACTCATAGCAATTCTTTTACAATAAGATTTCAATATATTTGTTTTATGGTCTGAATTTCTGGCAGACACCCAAAGCAGCTGCCTTTTGATACAAGAAATTCAAGCTTTTGCTAATCTCACTGAGGGAAAAATCACGTTGTGATCATGGAGTCACATTGAATAGTTTTTTTCATAAAAATATTGAGAACAACATTTTTTTCCTCGTCACCTGTTGATAAAATTAGGGTTTTCATATGATGAATGATAGATGTCGGCTAGGCGGAACACTTAACATTTGAGGGAGAAAGACAACTCATTTGTGTTTGGGCCATTATTTTAATTTGCCTACATGCATGAAGTGCTAATGGACAGCTCTTGTAGTCGGCGGAAAATCCATTTGGCATTTCATAATTAAAATAGAAGGCAAATAGTCCCTGGAAAAATCAGAAGGATCAAAGTTAATGCAGGTCTTGAGGGATTACTGTTCAAATCTGTCTTTCTGTTGACTGGTTAGCACGCAACAAAAGCTTTACACTGTACCTTGGTACCCATGACAATAAGCTAAACTAACACTAAACTAAACAAAAGTTTAATATTTGCCAAGCATGGCATATTTGGATCTTTTTAAAATGTATGAATTTTATTGACTTTATTATGCTTATCATAAATCACAATAATATTTTATTTTTCATCACCAGATAGGTTCCCAGCCCTTATACCATTCAGAGTCCATTTTAAATATGTTTAGACACATACATTTGTAACTTCACAAATAGGGGTAATTATTTCCCACCAAACTATTCTCTCATCTTTTTTTAGAACATGGTTTTTAGTATTATGGTGAGGATGGTTGCCTGTGGCATGGTTGTGCAGTGAGACTGCTCTAACATATTTCAATTTGGAACTCATTAAAGTTTGCATCCAATCTGTTTGCTTAATATGCTACACAAATCCGTGCTGTACAACTCTGGCACTATGCAAAAGTGGAAATGATTGCTGGGCCCCATTTCATGCCACTTTTTTCCTCCTCGCAAATTTAAGCAATTGCAGTCACCTTTAATACCATTTTTTTAAAACAAGCTAAAAAGCAAGTTTAATGTGCCTTGTAAACTATTGTGTTTATTCTTGAAATTCCATTCTCCTCCAAGTTTCTTCTAACGTACAAATGCTGATTCAGGGCTGCCAAGTAGTACGGATTTTCCGTATTTCATACGGAAATGCGATAAGAATACAGACATATGATTTTGCATTGTTAAATACGGATTTTAAAAAAAAAGGTCGTAGATAATCGTAGCAACGAGTCATCACGTACTGGCTGAGGAGCAGCGGGCGGGTGGGAACAACCGAGATCGGCCCGACTTCCTGTTTCATTAACATACCACTCACCAATAGAAAAGTAATAACCCGGTGAAATTGACTTAAGATCTTGCTGCTTAAATGCAAGGATATAAAAAGTCATACTGTACCTCTAAAAATTGTAGCAGATTAAATCTATTAGTATTTTAAATTTCAAGATCTGGATGATTATTTTTGTAAGCGTTGATCTACCATGGTGCTTGGGGTTAAGAGGCTGGAATCTCTTTATCTCTCCCTTCCCTCTCTCCCCCCCTCCCTCTCTCCCTCTCTACCCTCTCTCTCTCCCTCCCCCCTCACTTCTCTCTCTCCTTCCACTCCCTCACTCTCTCTCCCTCTCCCGCAGTATCTCTCTGTCGTTCGCTCTCTCCCTCCCTCCCCCTCTCTCTCTTGCGCGCGCTCTCTCCCACTCCCCATCTCTCTCTCTCTCTCTCTCTCTCTCTCTCTCTCTCTCTCTCGCTCTCTCTCGCTCTCTCTCGCTCTCTCTCGCTCTCTCTCGCTCTCTCTCGCTCTCTCTCTCTCTCTCGCTCTCTCTCTCTCGCTCTCTCGCTCTCTCTCGCTCGCTCTCTCTCTCTCTCTCGCTCTCTCTCTCGCTCTCTCGCGCTCTCTCTCGCTCTCGCTCGCTCTCGCTCTCTCTCGCCCCCTCTCTCTCACCCTCTCACATCGGTATTTCCGGAATCATTTGGCATTTTGCAAACACAACTGCATCTACAGTTCCTTCCTATTGAAGAAGAACCCTGGCCTGAAACAACTCCTAATCCATTCCCTCCATAGATGCCGCCTAGCCTGCTGAGTTCCTCCAGCACACTGTTTTTTATTTAACTCTGAAATTGAAGATAGACACAAAAAGCCGGTGTAACTCAGTGGGACAGGCAGTGACTCTGGAGAGAAGGAATGGGTGATGTTTCGGGTCGAGACCCTTCTTCAGACAATCACAAGTACTCTCACCGACGACAGTTCAGTTCCGTCTGAAGAAGGGTTTCAACCCGAAATGGCACCCATTCCTTCTCTCCAGAGTCGCTGCCTGTCTCGCTGAGTTACTCTTGCTTTTTGTGCCTATCTTCAATTTCAAAGTTAAATAAAAAACACAGAATGCTGGAAGAACTCAGCGGGCTCGGCGGCAATGGATTAGGAGTTGTTTCAGGCCAGGGTTCTTCTTCAATAAGAAGGAACTGCAGATCAGGCATGATATTCTTCCATTTCAAATGGGAATTCCGATTATTTTGTTTTCCCAATTTTTTGTTGCCCGATTATTTGGCGGCCAATCAACAGCTGTCTCTAAGGAGGTTGCGTCCAATCACCGACCAGCTTCCCTTAAAATTCCTGTCCAATCAGCTGCTGTTTCTAAGGGCATTGTGTCCAATCATATAACGTGCTGGTCACTCAGCGGCCAATCAGACGCAGTTTCTGAGGGGCGTTGCGGCCAATCACCAACCACTGAAGCAGAAGATGGCTGCAGCCAACACTTTTTTCTGTGCTGTTTGCATACAGTGCTAGGCAAAGAGACATTTCAGGTAACATTTTTAGGAAAGATTTTTTTTTAGCTGTACAAAGTCATTTATTTCATGAAATATTTATCTTTTGGGGGTTATTTTACTGGTTTTGTGTTAGAAAAATTCTAAGCTTCTGTTATGTAAACTACCAGCAGAAAGCTTGGGAAACACTTTCAATTTATTGAAAATGCAGGAGCCTCCTGAACCCCCACTAAGGGGGCCTAACTGGCCTCCTGGACCCCCGGCCAATACTTCCTACTTTTTTTCTGGAGGTGAATATCATGCCTATAGGAGTTGTTTCGGGCCAGGGTTCTTCTTCAATAGGAAGGAACTGCAGATGCAGTTGTCTTTGCAAAACACCAAATGACTCCGGGACCTAATTTTACTTTAATTAGCGTATTTTCCCTCTTATTTTGAACATTAGATTTGAGTACAAAACTGAATATTCAAAATGCATTTCATGAACCTGTTGTTTCTTTTGTTTTAACAGGTTACAATTACTGACAATGACAGTCATCCAAAATCTGCTGTTGCTAGAGTTATCGTGAACGTTTTGGATGAAAATGACAATAAACCTCAGTTCTTGCAGAAGTTTTATAAAATTAAACTACCAGAGAGGATAAAACCAGATCGGGAGAAATCCATTAAGCGGGAACCCATCTTCAGAGTCATTGCTGCAGATAAAGATGAAGGCCCAAATGCTGAAATGTCTTACAGCATTCAAGAGGGAGATGAACACGGCAAGTTTTTCATTGAACCTAAAACTGGCGTTGTCTCATCCAAGAAGTTTTCTGCAGCAGGAGAATATGATATTCTTACAGTGAGTATATCTTGTGTGTGTGTGTGTGTGTATATATATATATATATGGAACAGTTTGTGTGTGTATATATATATATATATGTGTGTATATATATATATATATATAGAACAAGCTCAGAAATGCTGGTATTTTTATGTATGAAGAAGCAGAAGTGCCAAGGTCCTCCTTTGATTGAACACTGAACAATTCTTGATTCTCTGAATATTGCATTAAACATTATCTCTGAACATTCATTTAAAAGGAAAGAGAAAGGAGGAGTGCGAGTTTGCGATGTTGCACGTGTCCAAATGACTAAATGAATAGGTAGACTGACCACAGCCCTCTCTCTCTCTCTCTCTCTCTCTCTCTCTCACTCCCTCTCTCTCTCTCACCTCGGCATCCCCGGAATCATTTGGCGTTTTGCAAACACAACTGCATCTGCAGTTCCTTCCTATTGAAGAAGAACCCTGGCCCGAAACAAAACCTAATCAATTCCCTCCACAGGTGCCGCCTACCCCGCTGAGTTCCTCCAGCACTCTGTGTTTTTAATTTAACTCTGAAATTGAAGATAGACACAAAAGCTGGAGTAACTCAGCAGGGCAGAGTGACTCTGGAGAGAAGGAATGGGTGACCCTTCTTCAGACAATCACAAGTACTCTCACCGACGAGAATTCAGTTCACAAAGACTAACCACAGCCCAGAAATTACGATAGAACATAGAACAGTACAATACTAGAACAGGCCCTTTGGCCCACGATGTCTGTGCTGAACATGTACCAAAACCAACTCTTGTCAGCCTGCACATAATTCATACCCATCATTTTGTGCATATCCATATGTATATCCAAAAGCACTTATCATATCTGCTTATCCAAAAGTCACTATCATATCTGCTCCCACCACCACCACCATCCCTGACAGACCATTCCAGGCACCCACCACCCTCTGTGTAACAAAACATGCCCCAGTCATCTCTTTTAAACTTTCCCTTTCTGACCTTAAAGCTATGCCCTCATCATTGACATTTCCCCCTTGTGGGGGGGAAAGGTTCTGACTGCTTGCCTGTGCCTCTCATAATTTTATATACTTCTATCTGGTTTCTACTTAACTTCTGTCGCTCTAGATAAAAAGCAATCAACGGTTGTCCAATCTTTTTATTTTGGCCAAAGTCCTTTGATCCAGATATTCCTCTACTGCACTCTCATCAAAGCCTGCACATCCTTTCTGTAATGGGGTGACCAGAGCTTCACACAATACTACAAATATAGCCTAATCAAGGTTTTATAAAGCTGCAGAATGACTTCCTGATAATATTGGGAATTGCATGCAACCATTGCCATGGAGTCAAGTATCAGGTGGTGATTACTATAGCAGTGCAGAGGCTCAATAATGTCTCCTTTCCCATTATTACACCCCACTTACCATTTGTCTTGCTTCCAGCTGAGAATAGTTTGACCTGATTTCCCTGGCAGCTGGCTCTGACTGCATTGGCATATCTTGGATAATGACATGGAGCAGCGTATCTGTCTATGCTGTGGGCATTCATGCCTGTTTCACAATTGAGTAAAAGTATTTATGCCCTCGTAAAATATTATGCAAATGCGTGCCTCTGGGGCCACGACATGGAATACTTAGGTGTCCAAGTCATTTCCTAAATGCACATCTGATGTGGACTAATTTCCAGTCATTTTCTTTCTTTACTAAGTTCATATCCTCGTGGAAACATTGACAACTAATATATTGAGTAAGGTACTTAGTGAAACCTGTGCAAGTGGCTCCCTTTGTGGACGATTTTGGGCACTTTATTTACGCACTTGCTGTGCAGTTTTTCATTTCGGTATCGTTGTATAAAAGGAAAAAAAGAGAGGCTATCATTCAAGCATCTTCACCCTCTGTGTGCTTGAGGTGCTGGAGATTAGATTATTTTCAATCCTGCTTGACCACAAGGAAAGGTTGGGTTCTGTAACTCACTTTTAAGGACCTTTTGGGGTAAGCAGGCTTAAGGGCCCTTGAAAATTGAGGAGGAGACAACTGCAACGAGTCTTTTGTGGCCAGCTGCAGCTGGGATTGTAAAATGGCCCCAATGGCACCTCTTGTCTATGGTGGGCAGCTCTGTGCATACTGCACTAACTGGGGCGATTGTGTTTATGTACAGGGTTAGTCTTGGAGGTGATATTGCAGTTGTATAAGATGTTGGTGAGACTACATTTAGAATATTGTGTTCAGTTCTGGGCACCATGTTATAGGAAAGATATTGTCAAGCTTGAAAGAGTTCAGAGAAGATTTACAAGGATGTTGCCAGGAATAGAGGGTGTGAGCTTTCAGGAGAGGTTGAGTAGGCTGGGTCTCTATTCTTTGGAGTGCAGGAGGATGAGGGGTGATCTTATAGAGGTGTATAAAATAATGAGAGGAACAGATCGGGTAGATGCACAGAATCTCTTGCCCAGAGTAGGAGAATCGAGGACCAGAGGACATAGGTTCAAGGTGAAGGGGAAAAGATTTAATAGGATTCTGAGGGGTAACTTTTTCACACAAAGGGTGGTGGGTGTATGGAACAAGCTGCCTGAGGAAGTAGTTGAGGCTAGGACTATCCCAACGTTTAAGAAACAGTTAAACAGGTACATGCATAGGACCGGTTTGGTGGGTTATGGGCCAAGCGCAGGCAGGTGGGACTAGTGTAGCTGGGACATGTTGGCCAGTGTGGGCAAGTTGGGCCAAAGGGCCAGTTTCCACACTGTATGACTCTAAGACTGAGATGTGCAGATCTGTGTTTGGGAGGTCTTCACGGTTCTGTACAATTCTGATATAGACAATATAAGGCATTTTGCTAAGATTTGCGTCTTTTGACAGATAAAAGTTGTGGATAATGGACGTCCTCAGAAGTCAGCTACAGCTCGGCTGCACATTGAGTGGATCGTGAAACCTGAGCCACCTTCCGTACCATGGCATTTTGAAGAACCTCTATTTTCCTTTAGCATCATGGAGAGTGATCCAATTACTCATATGGTGGGAGTCATTGCAGTTAAACCATTTGGCACCACCCTCTGGTTTGATATCACTGGTAAGTAATATGATGGACCTCTCACATTTGTAGTCATTTTGATATGAACATTTTTTTTCTAAATTGGTTACTTTACAATATTGGTTAATTTGGGTGCAGATTTTTTTGTTTTGGGTTTTCTTGTTATGTGTTTTTTCTCAGCATTTTTTGAATTTGGGAAATTCTCCAATAGGACTGAAGTACTTGCCCAGTTTCTGTAAAATAAACCTCCTCAGAAATCATCACAACTTAATTTCATATTGGAAAAGTTTAGAAGGATATGGGCCAAATGCGAGCAGGTGGGAGTAGTGTAGATGAGGCATCTTAGTCAGCATGACAAGTTGGGCCAAAAAACCTGTTCTCTGCTATATAAATCTATGACTATGAATTGTTTATGCTAAGTTCATAAGCCATGGAAATTTGGAAAAAAAAGTGGCTATTTTTATTTTGTGGCCTGTTTTCCAATGACCAAAAACTTGACAATCAGACACCCATTGGCCGTTTACTATTCAGAGATGAAAACTAATCTTGGTAGAGAACGGACATACCTCCCTGATTAGTTTTACTACCTGCAAGATGCACAAAAGGTAATATGTGCCATACCATTAACTAAATCTATCCCATGAAACATATTACCATTTTGTTTTTTGCCCAATATTCCAGCATCCACAGTTTTGTTTTTGTCCACATCAATTGACCTTCTTTGATCCAGTGAAAGAAAAACAAAATGAGTCATTGTCATTTTTTTAATCCCAAGGTGTCTTTATTGATTTTCTTGAATCCGATTGATCATTCTATATTTAGAAACGTATGAATAATTGAATCGGACATAATTTTTGTACCATATCCATCTATGTCTGATTGTAAATTGGAGGTAATTTCAAAAATGGACATAACATCTATTGCTTACATATAATTTAGACATTATGTTTAAATAATGAAATTATAATAGTACCAACAATGGAAGTTTTATCATTTGACACTTGAAAGTCGGATTTATAATTGTAGTTTATGATCTTACTTTACTTAGAAGTTAAAATTAAAGAAAACCATCATCTGAGATGTATAATAATTGAGATTACATTAATTCAGTATTTTTGTGCATTTAATATATGATCTAAGTATTTAAATTATTTTTTTGTGATGGTTGATTATAATTGGAAAAGGGGCTGAGACCGTGTTCAATGTATGCATGTGCATGTTAATCTGTAAATTGCAGTTTGCACAAAAACTGGAAAATGAGTGGTGATTGTTCGACCTGCACTCCCGGTGGGGAGCAGCATTTAAAAGAGAGTGCATCTTGGGAGGTCACAGATGCTTGGCCTCGATTATTTCATCTATTAATCTTGTCGGACAAAATCAAAGTCTTCATGTTCTCCATGAATGCTGCTTTCCATCGGGAGGACAGGATTACACAAGTGTCCTTTATTAGATTTTTTTTTTATTATTTTGCCTCTTGTTATGTATTTCCTTTTTATCCAGATTCTAATGAACTAATCTCATTTCTTTTCTTTTCTATCCTTGCTGCCTTTTCTGTCTTCGACTGTATTTCTGGCTCTGCAAGGTGACAAACAAACTAGAGAAATGTTTTATATCTTTCAGATGGCTTGTGACAACTGTACAGCAGAAGGTATCTGCTGCCATCTCATAATTATACTTTGGTACTGCCTTATGCGATCTACTAATTAGATTACGATTGAAATGTTATAACTGCTTTTATAAACAAGAAAAAAATGTTGCCCAAATGATTTGTGCTCTTGTATGAAAGTTGGCACTTTTAGCTCAAATAATGGTGTAACTGGTTTCAAAAAAGCTGATATATTGTCTAATTCATCAGATTTGTTCTTTCTATGTGTATCGCAATCACGCGCTGTGTATATTAAAATTTTCACCTGCATGCACCATTTATTAACTTTAATTATAACTTCCAGTTCCACATTTGTAATGAAAAATGCAATTGGTAGCTTGTCGGACTGCATTCCCCTTCTCACTGGATCACTAAAGCCTGTGATTATAATTTATCAAGTTTACATAGGCACACTATTGTGACTTTGGGTACAGAAATTTAAAGGTGATAGTATAATGATGACGTGAATAACTTTGAAACTGTGAGTGAATTATAGTCGCATTCTATAATTTTGTCATTACCTTGAAAGTAATTTGAATAATTCTTAATTTTTATTCAATAATTATTCAGGTGTGTTGTGGAGTAGTGTATACATATGAAATACTATATATATTGGATAAATAATAGTTTTCGCAAGCATATTTTGTTTAATTTGCTTCCATGAACATTTGCTGTTTTGCATTAATGACAAGAGCAAATAATTAATAACCAGAAGTATTTTTTTTTAGTCTGTTAAGTTGTAAAATTATGTTGAATCAATAGATTTATTTTATATTTCTGATTGGAAAGTAAGGTAAGCGAGCAGTTAAGATTTTGCTTATTCGGTGATGCAGTTCCAAACTGACCCAAATTATTTGTAACTTTGACATCAATGCAGATGAGATGGTTTGTAAGTTACATTGATGACGTTGCTGACAATGAGGATGCTTGTCAAAGTAGAACATAGAACAGTATAGGCTCTTCAGTCCACAATGTCTGGGCCTAACATGATGCCAAGAAAACACAATCAAATCTGCCTGCACACAATTATTATCCCTTCTTTATCTGCACATCCAGGTGTCCATTTAAAACCTCTTAAACGCCACTATCTTATCTGCCTCCACTCTCACCCGCAGCACATTCCAGGCCTCACCACCCTCCGTGTAAAATGAACTTGCCCCACACATCTCCTTTAAACTTTGCTATTCTCACCTTAAAGTTATGCTCTCTAGTCTTTGACATTTCCACCCTGGGAATGTAGATCAGTTATAAATATGGGTGGAGAAATTGCAGATAACATTTAATCCAAGCAACTATG
Source organism: Okamejei kenojei (assembly GCA_035221665.1). Lineage (NCBI taxonomy): Eukaryota > Metazoa > Chordata > Chondrichthyes > Rajiformes > Rajidae > Okamejei > Okamejei kenojei. The sequence goes on from CM069131.1 coordinate 122,509,603, forward strand.
AGGCATTAGACTTTGGGAGGTCAAATGCAAGGGGAAAGTAAACAGTTAATGACAAAATCCCTAACAGCTTTGATGTACACAGGGTTACTGGGGTCCAAGTCCATAGTTTCCTGAAACTTGCAACACGGGGAGTTAGAGTGGTAAAGAAGGCATATGGTATGCTTGCCTTCATTGAGATGGACACCGAGTGTATGAGTCAAGAAGTAATCTTGCAGGTTTATTGAACTTGGATTAAGTCACATTTGGTGTACTGTTCAGTTCGAGCTGCTTCATTACAGGAAAAGTGTACAGGCTTTGGTGCGGAAGAGGTTTACCAGGATGCTCTCTGGATTAGACATTATTAGTGGTAAGGAGAGGCTGGACTATTTTCTTTAATTATTTTCTCTGGAGCATCGAAGTTGAGGGGAGACTTGTTTGCAGTATATATTATAAGAGGCATAGATAGGGTCGCCTTTCAGAACCTGTTTCCCAGGTGTAACGGTCAAAGACTAGAGGGCATAGCTTTAAGGTCAGAGGGCTGAAGTTTAAAGGCAATGTCTAGGACAAGGCTTTTACACAATAGGACTGGGTGCCTGGAATGGTTCTGCCAGGGCTGATGGTATAAGCAGGTATGATAGTAGCTTTGGAAATGCACATGGAAATGGATGGAGTGAAGGGATTATGGATCACAAGCAGGCAGAGGAGATTATTTTAACTTGGCATTATGTTCTGCACAAACAATGTGGGCTGAAAATCCTATTCCTATGCTGAACTATGTTCTAACTGCTTCGAACACTACCTTTTGGTGATGAATGTTTTTAAAAAACATGGAATTTGCTATTGCAGATTAGTTTGATCAAACAATTTAAAATAATATATTTATAATTCATTTCTAACCATTTGCCTCATGAATACAGTGGTAGAACTATATAGAGTTTTTTTTTTTAACTTGAAGAATGTACCATTAATAAAAACCAATGAGACAGTTCCAAGATTAAGGAATATGTTGGTATATTTGTAGAGCAATAAAGAAATTTGTGTTACCAAATTAACTTAATCTTCCTGAATGGTCCACGGTATGAAAAGTTTGAGATAAATGTGTACCATAATTGCAAACAGTTAGGCTTCCACAAACTGCCTTTTGTGAGAGAAAAAACAGTGGTTAATATGTTTAATAACTAGATTCAGTCTTTGGAATTACAATTGACATCAGAGAATTTAGAACTAAATAATTCAGCATAGATCAAACTAGCTGAGGAATTTTGCTAATTCCTTTTGCTGAGGGTTTAGAAATGTTGTTAAATCTTGTTCTTTAGCAGCAAGATATGGCAGAGTGAACTTCAGAAACTATTGGGAGTAAAAGTCCAACATTATTAAATCCCACCTACAAGTAATACAATTTATCTCCAGATAAATGCAGTGAAAATAATCCTAATTGGTTTTTGCACTTAAAACAGCAATACTTGGTCATATCAATAAATTAAAATACTTAATGTTATGCAAATCACCTAGTATAATGTTTAAATGACTTGCAAATATTCTGCCACAAAGGCAATATAACTTTGTATTTAAAGAGATGTATGCTGTTTTATTGCTACTTGATTAATAAAATGCATTTAAGTGTTTTTTGTGGATATTTGGAAGAATTAAACTTCATTCTCTTAAATTTAGTTAGCTAGGGTAATCAAATTGAAATGTTGAAAATGATGGTATTTATCGGGATAGGTGCAATAAAGTGTATTACTTCTAGAAGGTCCCAGACACTTAGGCAATTCAGAGGTGCAAGCAGGAAGCTCATTTTTACCTGGAAGATCTCACTTAAAGTATGGTAGATGTTGGGTCAATGAACATGTTTGAGATTAGGATTCATTTGGGTTGGCTGTGGGCAAAATAATGTGCAAATATAGCTAGGGTACCCATAACCCATAATCTAATTGAATAGTTTGTAGGCTAATTGGCTTGGTATAATTGTAAATTGTCCCTACTGTACGAAGAATATTGTTAGCGTGCGGGGATCACTGGTCAGCGCTGACTCGATGTGCCAAAGGGCCTGTTTCCATGCTGTATCTCTAAACTTAACTAAAATAATATAGGTGGTACATATAGGTACCAATAACATAGGTAGAAAAAGAGAAGAGGTCCTGAAAGGAGAATTTAGGGAGTTAGGAGGAGAGTTAAGGAGAAGGTAACAATCTCAGGATTACTGCCTGTGCCAAGCGACAGTGAGAGTAGAAATGGAGCGAGGTGGAGGATAAATGCGTGGCTAAAGGACTGGTGCAGAGGGCAGAGATTCAAGTTTCTGGATCATTGGGACCTCTTTTGGGGAAGGTGTGACCTGTACAAAAAGGACGGGTTGCACTTGAACCCGAGGGGAACCAATATCCTGGTGGGGAGATTTGCAAAGGCTACTGGGGAGACTTTAAACTAGATCGGTTGGGGGGAGGGACTCAAATAGAGAAAGCAAGTAGACAGGGTCTGAGGCAGGAGGCAGAGAAGAGAAGCAGTCAGACGCAACACGTAGGGGGGAAAGAAGAAAAAAATAATAAACAGAATAAGAAGTGGAGGGTTTCTTAAATGTGGGAGCAGAGAGACAGAGGGGTGTAAAATGAGGATAGGAGCAAAGCCTGAAGGCTTTGTATCTCAATGCGAGCATTCGTAATAAGGTGGATGAGTTGAATGTGCAGATAGCTATTAATAATTATGATATAGTTGGGATCATGGAGACATGGCTCCAGGGTGACCAAGGCTGGGAGCTGAACATCCAGGGATATTCAATATTCAGGAAGGATAGACAGAGAGGAAAAGGAGGTGGGGTAGCGTTGCTGGTTAGAGAGGAGATTAACGCAATAGAAATGAAGGACAATAGCTTGGAGCATGTGGAAGTGATATGGGTGGAGCTGCGAAACACTAAGGGACAGAAAACGCTAGTGGGTGTTGTGTACAGGCCACCTAACAGTAGTAGTGGAGTTGGGGATGGCATCAAACAGGAAATTAGAAACGCGTGCAATGAAGGTAAAACCGTTATAATGGGTGACTTCAATCTACATATAGATTGGGTTTTTCCCATTGAGGGTAGGGAAGATGATACGTTTTTCCCATTGAGGGTAGGGAAGATTCAAACAAGAGGGCATGACATGAGAATTAAGGGACAGAAGTTTCGGGGTAACATGAGGGGGAACTTCTTTACTCTACTTTACTTTAAGGGTGGTGGCTGTGTGGAATGAGCTTCCAGCAGAAGTGGTGGAGGCAGGATCGATTTTAACATTTAAGACTAAAGTGGATAGGTATATGGACGTGAAGGGAATGGAGGGGTATGGTCTGAGTGCAGGTAGATGGGACTAGGGGAAAACAAATGGTCGGCACGGACTGGAAGGGCCGAGAGGGCCTGTTTCCGTGCTGTAATTGTTATATGGTTATATGGTTATATGGGTGAATCAAATTGGCAGGGGTGCTGAGGAAGAGGATTTCTTGGAATGTATGCGGGATAGTTTTCTAACCCATCATGTAGAGGAACCAACGAGAGAGCAGGCTATTCTAGACTGGGTATTGAGTAATGAGGAAGGGTTAGTTAGCAGCCTTGTTGTACATGGCCCCTTGGGCAAGAGTGACCATAATATGGTTGAGTTCTTCATTAGGATGGAGAGTGACATTGTTAATTCAGAAACACGGGTCCTGAACTTAAAGAAAGGTAACTTTGAGGGTATGAGACGTGAATTGGCCAAGATAGACTGGCAATTGATTCTTGAAGGGTTGACGATGGATATGAAATGGAAGGTATTTAAAGACTGCGTGGATGAACTACAACAATTGTTCATCCCAGTATGGCAAAAGAATAAATCAGGGAAGGTAGCGCTTCCGCGGATAACAAGGGAAATCAGGGATAGTATCAAAGCAAAAGATGAGGTGTATCAAATTAGCCAGAAAAAGCAGCCTACCAGAGGACTGGGAGAAATTCAGAGGACAAAGGGCTTAATTAGGAAAAGGAAAATGGATTATGAAAGAAAACTGGCAGGAAAAATAAAAACTGACTGCAAAGGTTTTTATTGATATGTGAAGCGAAAAAGATTAGTTAAAACAAATGTAGATCCCTTGCAGTCAGAAACTGGTGAATTGATCATGGGGAACAAGGACATGGCAGACCAATTAAATAACTACTTTGGTTCCGTCTTCATTAAGGAAGACAAATAATCTGCTAGAAATAGCAGGGGACCGGGGGTCAAATGAGATGGAGGAACTGAGTGAAATCCAGGTTAGCCGGGAAGTGGTGTTGGGTAAATTGAATGGATTAAAGGCCGATAAATCCCCAGGGCCAGATAGGCTGCATCCCAGGGTACTTAAGGAAGTAGCCCCAGAAATAGCGGATGCCTTAGTGATAATTTTTCATAACTCTTTAGATTCTGGAGTAGTTTCTGAGGATTGGAGGCTAGCTAATGTAACCCCACTTTTTAAAAAGGGAGGGCGAGAGAAAACGGGGAATTACAAACCAGTTAGTCTAACATCGGTAGTGGGGAAACTGTTAGAGTCAGTTATTAAAGATGGGATAGCAGCGCATTTGGAAAGAGGTGAAATCATTGGACAAAGTCAGCATGGATTTAAGAAAGATAAATCATGTCTGACGAATCTTATTGAATTTTTGAGGATGTAAATAGTTGAGTGGATAAGGGAGAAGCGGTGGATGTGGTATATCTGGACTTTCAGAAGGCTTTCGACAAAGTCCCACACTTAAAGCACACAGTATTGGCGGTTCAGTATTGATGTGGATAGAGAACTGCCTGGCAGACAGGAAGCAAAGAGTAGGAGTGAACGGGTCCTTTTCAGGATGGCAGGCAATGACAAGTGGGGTGCCGCAAGGCTCAGTGCTGGGACCCCAGCTATTTCCAATATATATTAATGATTTGGACGAGGGAATTAAATGCAACATCTCAAAGTTTGCGGATGACACGAAGCTGGGGGGCAGTGTTAGCTGTGAGGAGGATGCTAGGAGGCTGCAAGATGATTTGGATAGACTGGGTGAGTGGGCAAATGCATGGCAGATGCAGTATAATGTGGATAAATATGAGGTTATCCACTTTGGTGGCAAAAACAGGAAAGTAGACTATTATTTGAATGGTGCCCGATTAGGAAAAGGGGAAATGCAACGAGACCTGGGTGTCATGGTACACCAGTCATTGAAAGTAGGCATGCAGGTGCAGTAGGCTGTGAAGAAAGCGAATGGTATGTCGGCATTCATAGCAAAAGGATTTGAGTACATGAGCAGGGAGGTTCTACTGCAGTTGTACAGGGTCTTGGTGAGGCCACACCTGGAGTATTGCGTACAGTTTTGGTCTCCTAATCTGAGGAAAGACATTCTTGACATAGAGGGAGTACAGACAAGGTTCACCAGACTGATTCCTGGGATGGCAGGACTTCCATATGAAGAAAGACTGGATAGACTTGGCTTGTACTCGCTGGAATTTAGAAGATTGAGGGGGGATCTCATAGAGACTTACAAAATTCTTAAGGGGTTGGACAGGCTAGATGCAGGAAGATTGTTCCCGATGTTGGGGAAGCCCAGGACAAGGGGTCACAGTTTAAGGATAAGGGGGAAGTCTTTTAGGACCGAGATTCGAAAATCGTTTTTCACACAGAGAGTGGTGAATCTGTGGAATTCTCTGCCACAGAAGGTAGTTGAGGCCAGTTCGCTGGCCATATTTAAGAGAGATTTGGATGTGGCCCTTGTGGCTGAAGGGATCAGGGGGTATGGAGAGAAGGCAAGTACAGGATACTGAGTTGGATGATCAGCCATGATCATATTGAATGGCGGTGCAGGCTCGAAGGGCCGAATGGCCTGCTCCTGCACCTAATTTCTATGTTTCTATGTGGCATGGTTCTAAAATACATAGCTAAAATCTTTAAAAATGACTGGAATTTGGAATATTCTTCTCTAAAAATACTATTCTCATAGATGTCACAAGTATTCTGCATGTGTTTTTCTAAAGTATTAATAAAGCATCAGTGAGCAGGAAACAATTAGCTAAGAACGAACTTAATAAATGTGTGTTTAGTTTCTGATATTTCAGAATTGATTTAGTCTGCCCCACAGTGGCAGTCTTTCAATTATGCTGAAGGTTCATTGAGTGGTCAGCAAAATCCTGCAAAGGCAGCGAGAAATCTCAAATAATTGCTAAATCTTTTAGTCATTTGTAATCATGGAGGTTAAAGGACAAAGAGTACTTTTAGGCATGCTTCACGGTTCCTTGTAATCAATGAAAATTTGAAGAAAATGTTACAGCAGTGTATGCTAACACCCCATCATGCCACCAGTTTTCAATTCATGAGTTATGGTTTTGATCTCTTAACACCAAAACCGCTAATGGTAATATTTATAATGAAATCTATATGTAAATATTTTAATGATGGAAGTCTATTTTGTTGTACCAACTGTTATTGGATGGATCAACTGATCTGAAATAACCTGCAATGGTTATTGAAATAATCAGAATGCTAAATACTATGTTTATAGATAACCCTAGGTTACGGTAATATTTCCAGTTAACAGGAACTTGTGTCACTCTCTGAATCCATGCACAATCCCCTCTCACACTCTAATTGTTCATTAACTAAGAAAATAAATCCACTTTTGCCCATCAGTGTGATGTCACACTACTTTAATATACATTTCCTTTTTATTGTAGTGAGTGTAGTTCTGGCACATAAACAGCACTCACCAAATCATGCAACCTCCCTTATTAAACAAAAAGAACAAAAACCAATATCAACAAAATAATTAGGAAAGAATGGTGGAGTGGGATTTCTTTTGTGTCAGTTTAATTTTTCTGCGACAATTACATTTGATGAGATTTGCCTTTTACCTATTCAGTGAAATGAGATAACTTTTTTTTACATTTATATATAATGTGAAAGTTGAGCAAAATCAGCATTTTATATATCTGCTTTTTCAATTTCCAAAACTCAGGTGGCAACTATGACAGCCGATTTGATGTGGACAAAGGTAGTGGAACCATTATCGTTGCCAGACCACTTGATGCAGAACAGAAATCAAATTACAATTTGACAGTGGAGGCAACAGATGGGACAATGTCCATTAGCACTCAGGTAATTGATTCCTGATAAAGGATTCAGATTCTTGAAAGAACATTTGCTTTGCATCATTTGGGACGGGAATTTTATTTTGTAGATGTTAATATATTGTCATGTAGCGTCTTAATCATTGAGTTACTTTCTGTTGTAAGATTAACTGTATTTTTCAATGCAAGATATGAATTTGTGTCATGCAGTTCGAATATTATTAATAGCTTCTCCATTCTTATCTGACTGCTGCTTTTGTAGTTTTGAATGACCCAAGTATGATTTTTTTTGTTTAGGAAGGAACTGGTTAGCACCGAAGATTGACACAAAACGCTGGAGTAACTCAGTGGGGCAGGAAGCATCTCTAGATAGATGGAATGGGTGACATTTCTGGTCAAGACCCTTCTTCAGATTGAGACTGAGAAGATTCTCGACCCGAAACGTTACCCATTCCTTCTATCCAGAGATGCTGTCTGTCCCGCTGTGTTACTCCAGCATTCGGTGTCTATGTTTTTTTTTCCCTGTTGACACCTTTTGGCATCTTTATCAAAGCTATAATTTTGTACAGTAAAATCAGATGTGTGGGTTTAGTCTCTTGTTGTTGAGTTCCACGTGATTGTTTCTTTTGCAGGGGAGCTTTGCAAGGAGCATATTAGCAGTCTAATTAAAAAAAAAGTCTAATTTCATTCATTCTTTCCTAATTCTTTTGCAGCATTATTTTTCAAATGAGAACATGAAAATACCTGCAAAATAACTTGGCAGATATAATATCAAGGTTCAATAAATTAAATATTGTGTTTGATGTGAAATTTCAGCAGCACTAGAATTCAATTTCAGTTCTACCAGTAAGCTGATTCTTAAGATCCATCGTAAGAGTCAGATAAGCAAATTTACATGGTGGACAATTATTTTTCCCTGAATGCACTAATTCATAATTGTTTTGAGAATTGATTTACTTCTGCAAGGTTTTCAATAGGTTCCTACAGCAAATAAGTATTAGGAAAGTAGTGAGCAATTTGCACACTTCAAAAGGTGACGCTGTGCTTTAACACGTTATCATACTGGCAAGTGTTTCTATAAGTGTGCTTGTTGGACATCACTGCGCTGCCTGCTTCAGGAAGGCTTTTGAACAGAGTTCGATGGTTTCACAAATATGATAGAACATTTTATAGACCCTTGGGAGGGCAAGAAAGAAAAGGAAAGGACTAGTAAAGCATTGGGTAAGTCAGGAATGGGCTTTTGAAAAGAGAATGGTTTGGCACAGACATCGTGGGCCGATGGTGTGACCTTGTGCTGCACTGTTCTACCGTTCTAGCAAAGTAGAATTTCACTACTTCCCTAATCTTCTTCATCAATTTCAGCAGAATATTAAAAGGAAATGGAGAAATGTCACACATTTTTGATTGAGTTACAGATGAAACTATGGCAGGGATATTCATGAAACTTTCATGAAAATAACTTGAAATTGAAAGACTTGCACCCCACACCGATTACAGTAGCCTATTTTTATGAAAGCTTTACTGGGGAGAAAACTCAATAGGGGGCAGATTAGAAAGATAATGGAAAACTACATTTGAGACTTACAAAAGCAAGGCATTTTTAGTTTAAAGGGTAGGTTTTGAGGGTTTGGTAATGGTAACATCGGGAGTTTGACGAGTAGACATATACCTGTGAAATTGTCAGAAGGCAAAAATGTGAATTAGAGACCAGAGCAGGAAGAATGAAAAGCAAAAAGAAAAACCTGCAAATGCTAAAAATCTGAAATAAATCAAAAAAAATGATGGAAGCACACAGCTGTCCACAGTGTACAGATACATGATAAGGAGATAAATGCTTGACATTAATTCTGTTTTTCTCTCCACGCCTGATCTGCAGAATGTTTCCAGCATTTTTTGTATTTATATATGAGTCAGGCGGTGGTGCAGTGGTAGACTTGGTGCCTTACAGCGTCAGGGTAGCGGGTTTGATCCTATCGACACAGTATTGCCTGTATAGTGTTTATACGTTCTCAACATTACTATATAAATGGCATCAAGTTGGGAAAAGGGGAAGTACAACGGGATCTGGGGGTCCTTGTGCATCAGTCTATGAAAGTAAGCATGCAGGTACAACAGGCAGTGAAGAAAGCGAATGGCATGTTGGCCGTTATAACAAGAGGAATCGGATATAGGAGCAAAGAGGCCCTTTTACAGAGCCCTAGTGAGACCACACCTGGAGTATTAGGTGCAGTTTTGGTCCCCTAATTTGAGGAAGGACATTCTTGCTATTGAGGGAGTGCAGCGTAGGTTTCAAGGTTAATTCCCGGGATGGCGGGACTGTCATATGCTGAAAGAATGGAGCAGCTGGGCTTGTACACTCTGGAGTATAGAAGGATGAGATGGGATCTCATTGAAACATATAAGATTGTTCAGGGTTTGGACACGCTAGAGGCAGGAAACATGTTCCCGATGTTGGGGGAGTCCAGAACCAGGGGTCTCAGTTTAAGATTAAGGAGTAGGCCATTTAGAACAGAGACGACGAAACACTTTTTCTCACAGAGAGTTGTGAGTCTGTGAAATCCTCTGCCTCAGAGGGTGGTGGAGGTGGGTTCTCTGGATGCTTTCAAGAGAGAGCTAGATAGGGCTCTTAAAAATAGCGGAGTCAGGGGATATGGGGGAGAAGCCAGGAACGGGGTACTGATTGGAGATGATCAGCCATGATCACATTGAATGGCGGTACTGGCCCGAAGGGCGGAATGGTCTACTCCTGCACCTATTGTTTATTGTCTATGACCATGTGGGTTTTCCCTGGATACTCCGGTTTCCTCCCACACTCCATGTAGAAGATGTACAGGTTTGTAGGTTAATTGGCTTCAGTAAAATGTGTAAATTGTGCCTAGTGTGTTCGATAGTGCTAGTGTATGGAGATTGCTGGTCAGCGTGGACTCGGTGGGGCGAAGGGCCTGTTCCTCCGCACTGTATCTCTAAACTAAACTAAACGAAGGATTATGGTCCGGTAGTGGCCACAAAAAAGAATAAGTAATGAAGTTGTACAAAGATTTAAATTTGGGGATGAAAATCTAATTTTTCAAACTTTAGGAAAATGTGCACCAAAGTAGTCAGTGAAAATGCTGGAAATGCAGCATAAGATGCAAATAATACAATCATGGTTGAGTAGAAATTGCGAAGAATGGAAGCTGAGACAAAAAATCTTGAGGGATCGGATTTCCAGTGTACTTAATTTCTCAAGGTGTTTTTTAATCAGAATCACCGTTTCATGTTAAATGGAAGGGTCAAGATTTCTGAAACCATTTCTTCAAAAGCGCTCTCTTAGAGAAACCCTTTTCATATAAACGAGAGACTGCAATAAGTGTGTTCACTAAAGTAGATTTCTACACATTGCAATTGTATTCTCTGTTGCTCAATTTATAGGTATCCTCCTTTGGTAATGTTTTGGCTCTCTACCCTCACTGCCTACCCCCATATCCTCCCATTATCCTATATTATAATATGGTGTTCCTTTATTTATTTGCCTGTGATACTCAAGGTCTCGGCACTCTCTCATGCTGTTATGTTTTGAGATTTTCGACTCGATTTATTGCCTTGCCATGTTATCCATAAGGAATTTAGAAAGTTTGCACTCCAGTCAGCAAAAGTAAGCATTTCTTTGCACACTTAATAAATGAATCAATTCACAATGGGTCATACTTAACATTATTCCAATTTTTAGACGGATGTAATATTTGTTCTTTTCAGTGGGTGGATTAGCAAGCTTTATTTATGAAGTAAGCTGCAGTGAGCAGCACATTGCCCTTGAAAGTAGGAGTCAGTGGAACAATAGTGAAGGCAAGCAAGCTGCATCTAAAATTAACTAAAATTCATGAAACACTTGAGGGCATCAGTTGAAAATAAGGAGTTTCTGTAGAGCAATATTTTGGATTCCCCTTGATTAAGCACAACTTGTTAATAGTTTTAATTATTTAAAACATTACATTTGTTCATAAATATTCTCAAGGGAAATGGAAAATACATGAAGCTGGTAATCTGGTAATATGCTATTTAGACTTTCATTTGTGGGCTTTCAAAAGCAGATGTACTTTACTTTAACATGCTGTTCTGATCTGGACATTTTAAAACATAATTCAGCCTGTTAGAGTTTTGTCAAATATAAAAATAAACCCAAGTGTCAATGATCTATTTTTAATATAAAATAGTAATGTAATCTTGCTGCATCACAAACAAAGCGATTAGTGGTATAGTATTGAATAATGGAACTGGTGTTGTTTTGTAAGTTATTGATACATTAAAGAAATATAGTGGACATTGAATGATCAAATTCTATTTGATTTCAGGTCTATATTAAAGTAATTGATACAAATGACCATCGGCCTGAGTTTTCAAAACCAGAATATGAAATTAGTATCCCAGAAGACACACTTCCTGAAACAGTAATTCTGCAAGTTAGTGCCACAGATAAGGATGAGAAGAATAAGTTGATTTATACTCTTCAAAGCAGCACTGATCCAATCAGTCTGAAAAGGTTCAGGCTGGATCCTGGAACTGGTATTCTCTTTACAGCAGAAAGACTGGACCATGAGACCAAACATCAGCATGTACTTACTATTATGGTGAGTTTGATACTTTTGAGTGAAAATGTGTTCTGGGTGTACTATAGTTTTCATGGCAGTCGGTGCTTTGTAACAATTTTACTAGAATGTACATTGCAACCTTTTCATCTTCCATCAATTATGTTTGACTGTAATCATCAGGTTGACAGATGGGTTTTGGTTCTCATTAGGCTAAGGATCACAATACTGGAGACTGGAATATTTCCCATGTCTGGAACCCATTTCTCTCATTGTGCGCTCCAGATTTATGGTTCTGTCGCTGCAGCATCGTGATTACCTGTAACAGTTTTCCAAATGTGCTACTTGACGACGTTCAGATACAATGTTTGTTTGGCGTCTTTGATCTGTGCGGGTTTGTGAAATATCTACAATAGAGGCATTGACATTGAACAGTAGTCCATGGTGCTGTGCTGTCAGTCAGTTCTACTGCCAGTCAACAGTACATTTGAGTCTTAGCTCATTCCGTTCTACTTACTTTCCAAATAATCCACAGCTGTAGAAATGTCTGTTCCTGAGTGAGCTGATGCTCAAGTAGCCTTTTTAACAGAGTTGCTGCAGCCTAATGACAATAGTTAGCATTTTCGGCCTACAATTGTGAAATTGGCATGAGTCCTCACCAATATTCTTCAGTAATGTGTGCTAACTGTGGGCTGGTTGCACTTGCATGGTGTATCTTGCATGCAGCTGATGATTCATCTTGCTTTCTTAGGATTGGGGGCAGTATATTATAATTACTGATGCATAGTCAATTAAATTACATATTGTCAGTACATGTAAAATCAAGGTAGTATGTATACACTTGAGGATATGCCACTGACTCCTAGAAATCACCATATCCAGAAACACTATATTTGGCAGAAGGAGCTCAGAACTCACAAACCAACTATTTTATTGAATATCTCTTGTCCTGTCTGTGGAAGGGTCTGAACTCTTCAATCACTGCAGAACAAGCATCAGTGGAAGGAAGTTATCCTCAATCTCGAGGGACTGCGAAAATAGAAGCATGTTATTTTAGGTGCCTATGCAGAATCTGTAAGCACCAACCTATGTTGCGTAAACCTCTGTATGGATAATTCATAATATATCTAACTAATTATATGTTTGCTTGCAATTGTCACAGCACCAATTTCTACCCGTTTCTTCCGATCGCCCACTCCCCTCCACAAATTAATATCTGGGGCTTCACCTTTTCTGTCACATTCCAATTTTCTTTTTTCCCCCTAAAAATAAAACTGCACATTATGAATGTTATTTGGATATCTGAATCCCAAACCATGACCCTAAATTTCCTTTCCCGTCATGATGCAGCACACAGAACTTGCATAATCCCTCAATTTTTAATATGTTTCCCTCCGTCATCTTTTTGTGTGTCCATATTTAGGTTTAGGGTTATTATTGTCACATGTATCGTGAAAAGCCTTATTTTGCATGCTATTCAAACTTTTCAGATTTACCATACATAAATACATTAAGTCAAACTCGATTACAATAGATAGAGCAAAGGAAAAGATACAGATTGAATATATTTCTCAACATTGTAACGAATCAGTCCAATGTTCTCAATGAGATAGTTGAATGGGATAGAGTACTCGCACTCTAACCTATAAAAGGACTGTTCAGAAGCCTAATATCAGAGGGGAAGCAGTTGTTCCTGAGTCTGGTGGTGTGATCCTTTAAGCTTCTGTATCTACTGCTGGACAGAAGCACCTGACCTTATCTTAATATTATTTAATATTAAGAATAAGAGTTAAGAGATGGCCAGATGGTTGTTTTGATACTACAACATTTATTCACAGATTTATTTTTCTATTTTTCTTCTAGGTTCGAGATCAAGATGTTCCCGTCAAGCGTAATTATGTGAGAGTCATTATTAATGTAGAAGACACCAATGACCATGCTCCATGGTTTACCAGTTCTTCTTATACTGGTCGTGTCTTTGAATCGGCTGCAGTTGACTCGGCAGTGCTTCAGGTTATGGCATTGGACAAAGATAAGGGACAGAATGCAGAAATTACATACACAATTGAGTCGGGTAATTATTTTTCCTAGTTTGAGACCTCAATTTACTTCAATAACTGAGTAATATCAGGAATGTTGGTTTTATAGCAAACACCAGATGCTGCAATCTTGAGCAAAAAAAAAATTGCTGGAGAAACTCAGTGGGTGAGGCAGCATTTGTGCAGGGAATGTACAAGTGACAAGGTTAGGACCCTTCTTCAGATAGAAAGGCCCTGACCTGAAATGGTGACACGGTGGTGCTGCAGTTTCTGCCTTACAGCGCCAGTACCCGGGTTCGATCCTAACCTTGTGTCCTGTCTATGAGGAGTTTACACGTTCCTTTTGTGATCACATGGGTTTTCGCCGGGTGCTCCGGTTTTCTTCCACATTCCAAAGATGTGCAGGTTTTATAGGTTAATTGGCTTTTGCAAATTGTCTCTGATGTGCAAGATAGAACTAGTGTTTACGGATGTTCATTGGTCGACATGGACTCGGTGGGCCAAAGGACCGGTTTCCACACTGTATCCCCAAACTAAAGACTCAACTAAGACATCTGTCCATTCCCACAGATGCTGCTGACCCACTGAGTTTAGTTTTTTTGTTGTGTATTGGTTTCGGTTGTCGTCATCAAAAGAAAGGACAGACTAACATTTTTGATAAATGATAGATAAAGGAATTTAGTGGGCGTGAATATCCTGTTAACTGCTCAGTAAAGACTACAAGGAAAGGCTAAACCATTAGGGAAGCAATGTGCAAATTTGGAGAAAGTCAAACTAAGCATGAGTGCAAGGAACATATGAGGTTGGAATGGAAAGAAAATATACAAAGATTTTTTTTGTTTTCATTTTCGATCGAGAGTAGGGCAGACATTCTACTCCATTGCCTCATCGTTTGACAGCCATCCCCTATCTCCACAATATGTCTCATCCTTCCCCTGTCTGCATCAGGATACTAGAAGAATATTTGTGTTTAGATTTCACTAGTGCGCTGTGATCCCTAATGGGTACTTCCTTGTAACTTGTTGATTTTGTGTGGGAAGTTTGGGCTTGTTTTCATTAGGAAAAGAAAGCCGAGAGCTGTATAAATAATGAGATTGTTTCATGATGTATCTCATTGACATATGTTTAACCTATAAAAGCATTTTCTCTAATTTCCCACCATTGTATTCGACACAAGAGACAGCGATATTGGGGGTGGGAAAATATGGGGAATGTTGCATTCATCATAACTGTAAACACATTCCTTGGATGCCTGGAGTGTCTTAGATTGCAATTTCTGCATGAATTTTGATTTATGTGAAAGGCCAGAAGTTCTAAAGTGCAAATGCCAATCAAGTAGTTTAATATTAAGTGAGAAATTATTTTTAAATTAATTATTTATCTTTTTACAACATAAAATGAAAAAATATGAATTACTTTGATATTTGTCCAGAAGTGAAAACATTTTTTTCCTTTTAAGATGAGTCTATCAACTCTACAATTGTGAGCTAGCACCAGATTGGACATCTTGGCTTGTCTGCCACATTTGATGGCCTTCAAAGGCCTTTAAAAACGCCCTTTTATAAAATTGACAAAGGTCGCTGGTCGGCATGGTCACAGTGGGCTGAAAGACCTGTTTCCACGCTGTATCTCTAAAGTCTATAGAAATCATGGCCATGGAAATTGGATTGTGCAGTGTTCATTTTCAATCATGAAAAGATTGCCTAACAGTCCATTGTGAAAAGTAGCATGTGGCTGCTTATTTCTTGAACTAGTTAAGTATTTGGCATAGGCATCTAAGTTGCATGTCTGGAAATGGCCGTTGAGTTTCCCACATATGTTTTCGGCCCTCTGCAAAATTCCATTTTAAGTGAGGACAGAAAATGTTATTTCTGCCACTATCGGTTTCTTCTCACAACATTCTTAAAACTGTTAGAAGGTGCCCTTGGGATTATTTTTAATTTCTGTTAATTACCTTTATTGTGTGCTGTGGGAGAAATGTACACACCACCACTCATTCTCTCCCACACTGTCTGCCAGGGCAGCCTCAGTATTCAGAGCAATTGAGGTTGGTGCAGAGGGAATAGAAAACAGTGTGTTGTCTCTTCAACTGATACAGGAAATTAGCCACTTGGATACCTTGACATCTGAGTCAATAAGTCATCAGCATCTGGAAACTCATCCCCAATTCGTAACACTAACCATGCTGTAGAATAGTGGCAGTACATTCCATGCTGTTCTATATTTTGTTCCATCTAAGGCAATAGAATGATTTTCAGAAGCAGAGCACTCTGTGTTAGTGTGCTAAAACTACTGTGCGATGAATGTAACACTACTGACGGGGATGAATTTCTAACAATAAATGATCTTGCTCTGAGTACCGAGGCTTTGCTGAATTTGCCAGTCATTCCCCAGCACAAATTACTACCCTATTGAATTAATGTTAATTTGTCTTTGTTATTCTATATCTTTGTTTTCATCACATATTAATCTTTATTTGATTTTTACAGGAAATGCTGGTAACAGCTTTGCGATTGATCCAGTTCTGGGAACGATCACAGTTGCTAAAGGTCTGAATCGTAGTACACGAGTGCAGTATGAACTTATTGTCAAAGCAACTGATGGAGGAAATGTTCCAATGAGTGCCATTACCATTGTCCGCATCTTTGTGACCGTTTCCGATAATGCAGCACCCAAGTTTGCAGTGAAAGAGTACCATGGAGAAATAAGTGAAGGGGCCAGCATTGGTAGTTTTGTCATCCTGATAACTGCATCCAGTCAGTCATCTATTGTTTATGAAGTAAAAGATGGAAATACAGATGGCGCATTCAACATCAACCCTAACTCGGGAGTCATCATTACTCAGAAGGCACTTGACATTGAAGGACTGGCTTTCTATCGACTCATTGTTCAAGCTACAAATATGGCTGGGTTATCTACTAATATCACAGTTTTGATACAGCTGCAAGATGAAAATGACAACATGCCAGTCTTCATTCAGTCAGAGTATGTTGGAATTATTAGTGAGTCTGCCCACATCAACAGTGTTGTTCTGAATAACCAAAGTACTCCACTGGTAATTCAAGCCACAGATGTTGATGCAGGATCCAATGCTCTTCTGGTTTATCAAATTGCTGAGCCATCTGCCCAGAAATATTTTGCCATTGATTCCAGCACGGGTGCCATTCGTGCAGTGCTGAAGCTAGACTATGAGAAGACTAATATTTTTCATTTCACCGTGCAAGTGCATGACAGTGGAAACCCACGGTTGTTTGCAGAACATGCCACAAACGTTACCATTCATGTGATCGACGTAAACGATTGTCCCCCAGTCTTCGTGCAAGATTTGTATGATGTCTCTCTTCTTGTGCCAACCTATAAAGGTGTGAAAGTGACTGTCGTAAATGCCACAGATGCAGATTCTAATTCAAACGCGGATCTAATATATTCCATAATTGATGGTAACATAGGTGAGAAGTTCTCCATAGATGTAAAGACGGCACTTATTTCAGTGCAAAACACTACCCATTTGAGAAGCCGATATGAACTTACAGTCAGAGTTAGTGATGGCAGGTTTTCAACTACAACTTTGGTACGAATAAATATAAAAGAAAGCAAAGAAAGCCACCTGAGTTTCACACAAAGTTCGTATTTTGCTGTAGTAAAGGAAAACTCCACCGAGATTAAAACTATAGCCATTATTACTACAATGGGCAATGAAATGAATGAGCCATTATTTTACCACATCCTTAATCCTGATAGAAAGTTTAAAATAAGTCACACGTCGGGTGTTCTGGCAACTACAGGAATTCTGTTTGATCGCGAAGTGCAGGAAGTGTTTGATGTAGTGGTTGAAGTTAGCGAAGAAAAGAAACCATCAAGAGTGGCCCATGTGGTTGTAAAGGTTACCGTTGAAGACATTAATGACAATGCTCCGATTTTTGTCAACCTGCCTTATTATGCGATTGTCCAAGTTGATGCTGAGGTAGGCCATGTTATTCGGCAGGTCACCGCTATAGATAAGGATATTGGTAAGAATGGAGAAGTTTACTATTATCTCAAAGAACACCATGAGCATTTCCAGATAGGACCATCAGGGGAAATATCCCTAAAGAAGAATTTTGAACCCAACCTCTCAAATATGGAGCATATTATTGTTGTTGTTGTGAAGGACGGAGGGGAGGTATCACTTTCTGCAGAAGTGGAAGTACCCATCACTGTTATAAACAAAGCCATGCCTGTATTTGAAAAACCATTCTACAGTATTGAGATACCTGAAAATATTCAGCTGCACACCCCAGTTGTACATGTTCAGGCAAATAGTCCAGAAGGCCCGCGGGTAATTTACAGTATCACAGATGGAGATCCTTTCAATCAGTTCACAATCAACTTCAACACTGGAGTCATAAATGTAATTAGTGCATTAGACTTTGAAACACATCCAGCTTACAAGTTAACCATACGAGCAATGGACTCACTGACGGGCTCTCACTCTGAGGTGTTTGTCGACATTGTGGTGGAAGATATCAATGATAATCCTCCAGTGTTTGCAGAGAGGAAATATACTGCCACTTTGTCTGAGGCCTCGGTGGTAGGCACATCAGTGGTTCAGGTCAGTGCTACAGATTCAGATTCTGGAATAAATAAAGTCCTTTACTACCAATTAGTAGAAGATGACACCAAAAGCTCGGAATATTTTCACATTGATAGCTCCAGTGGTCTCATTTTAACAGCACGGATGTTGGATTATGAACATATTCAACAGTATGATCTCCTTGTCAGAGCCTTGGATAATGGAAAGCCCCAACTTAGTAGTGACATTATTGTGACTCTGCACGTCACTGATTTGAATGACAACCCACCACTGTTCAATGAACTGCTGTACCAAGCATCAATAAGTGAGCCCATAGGCCAGGGGCATTTCGTGACGCTAGTGCAAGCCTCGGATGCAGATGCTTCTGATGTGGAGAAACTCCGATACTCAATTGTGTCTGGCAACGATCGTACAAATTTTGCAATAGACAGCAAGTTGGGCATTATTACTATTGCAAACTTACCCAAGCAAAATCTGGAGGCAGTTTATAATCTTGGAGTAAGTGTATCAGATGGTGTTTTCAGAAGCTCGGCAAAAGTTCTGGTAAATATTATGACTGCTAATTTCCATCATCCAGTTTTTGATCAAAGTGACTACGAAGTAGAATTGGCAGAAAATTCTGAAATTGACACCCTTTTGATTGCAGTAAAGGCAACAGATAAAGACTCGGGTATATATGGGCAAATAAGTTATTCCATTGTGAATGACTTTGCAAGAGATAAGTTTTCTGTTGATCAGAGAGGAAAAATTTTCACATCTGAGAAATTGGACCGTGAAAATCCAGTAGAGAAGGTGATCACTATCGGTGTTATGGCAAAAGATGGTGGAGGAAAAGTGGCTTTCTGCAATGTCAATGTGATACTCACTGACGAAAATGATAATGTACCTCAGTTCCGAGCTGCGGAATACAAGGTAAACATTGGTTCGTATGCTTCAAAGGGATCTTCAGTCATTAAAATTGTAGCTTCAGATGCTGACGAAGGTAGCAATGCAGATATTGTGTACACCATTGAAGCTGCTTCTGACAATGTTGAAGAAAACCTTCAAATTAATTCATTTACCGGTGTCATCAGCACCAAGGAAAGTCTGGTTGGATTAGAAAATAACTTTTACACTTTCTTTGTTAGAGCTAGAGATGGTGGAATTCCACAGCTGGATTCGGTTGTCCCTGTCTATGTAAGAATACTCCTACCGGAAGTTCCTCTTCCAGTATTTCCAGAACCCTTCTACACATTCGCTGTTTCTGAAGAAATTAGCATTGGAACTGAGATTGATTTGATCAGAGCAGACAGTGATCAGCCCTTGATCTACAGTCTTGTGGAGGGAAATACCCCTGAAAGTAACATGGATAAAATATTCACGATAGAACCTGATACTGGAAGGTTGAAAACTGAAAAGTCTCTTGATCATGAAACGACCAAATGGTACCAGATTACAGTCATGGTGCAATATAATTTTAAGGAATATGAAGTATTTTCTTCCGTGGATGTAAGCATTCAAGTGAAAGATGAGAATGACAACAAACCCATTTTTGATTCTAATCCTTACGAAGCATTTGTTGTGGAAAATCTGCCTGAAGGAACCACAGTAATTCAAGTAAAAGCTTCAGACCAGGATTCTGGAGTGAATGGCCAGGTGACCTACAGCTTGGCTCAATCTCAGGATCTTGACCATGTGCTAGACCTCTTCACCATTAATGGCGAAACAGGTTGGATAACAACCCTCAAAGAGTTAGACCATGAGCAACAGAAGAAGTATAGTATCATAGTGGTGGCATCCGATCATGGAGAAAAGATACAGTTGTCAACTTCGACATTAGTCGATGTCACCGTCACTGATGTGAACGACAACCCTCCTCGCTTTACTGCTGAAGTGTACAAGGGGACTGTGAGTGAAGATGATCCACCTGGTGGCGTGATCGCTATATTGAGTACGACAGATGCTGATACTGAGGAAGTCAACAGACGAGTTACCTGTTATATTGCGGGTGAGGACTACACTAGAATATTTTGCTTATTGCATTGTGCCAAAAGTGATGTTAACTCTTGTGTTAAGAATGTATGTATAAACTAAATGTAGCTTTCTCGTAGAAGAAATTGCTGTAATCGGATAGGCAAATCAAAATTCATATTTTTAAATTTATTTGCCCAAAACCAGGAAAGAGTTGCGACCAACTGTACAAAACACAGCAAACATTTTCATTTAATTGAACATTGTCAGAATTTGATGGCTTTCTGATTATACAGGTCCACCACCAATCTTCTGGCATCCTTGATTCCAGAGACTTTCTGGAATATCCACTTTGCGGGACTAACAGAGGCCACTGCCTCTGAGAGGAGTCCAACAGTACCGGAATGGTCCACCTAGACCACCGAAGGGCTGAAATACCGCCTCCAAAGTCGGCCTCCGAGGTCGTCCATGGGAATGGATCTGCCTGCTCTGGCCAGTCTGGAATTCTAGAACCCCGGCTGCAGGGGGCAAATTCGACCCGGCGATAGGCCACAGAAGGTCAAGATCGGCTGCCTCACCCGGTCTCGGGCCACATTTTCGGGGAGGGAGAGGGGGCTTCCCCGGTGGGGGGGGGGGGGTCATGTGCGGATTTTGACTGAATTAAAGGACGTGCCGGAACATTAGCGGTGGACCTGTATCATTATTATGGTGCATAGGTTTCAGTAAGTGAGAATTCTGACAATATGTAATACACACTAGATTTTCCGGAGTTTAGCAGTGTGCAGTGGCCTTTAATAACAGCTAAAATTCATTGCTTATTTTCCCTATTTAAAATCAGCAGTGAAATTGAGTTTTCCCATTTCATACTCTTATATCCATAAAAGCCAGATAAAGCACTCCAGGACAACATTGTAGGTTGTTATTATAGTTCAATCATAACAATTGTAGTTTACAATTTATATTATGAAATAGGTTGCCTGCATATTGTATGCTTTGAAGCTTGGTTGGTTGTGCGATTGTCATAGAGCTTTACAGTGTGGAAACAGGCCCATCGGTCCAACTTGCCTACACAAGCCAACATGTCCCATCTACACTAGTCTGACCTGGCAGTTTGGCCCATATCCCTCTAAACCTAAACAATTCATGCACCTGTCTAAATGTTTCTTAAATGTTGTGATAGTACCTGCTCACACCCTTTGTGATGATGTTTCAAACGACTTCCTCAATGTGTGAAGCAGCTGAAGTTAATTGTCTTGGGCTGAAACATTTTGCTGGATCCTCACCTTAAAAATTGCAATTTGATTACACCCCATTTTATATGAAATTTAGATCATAATTTGTGTTTTGTGACTGTGGTTGTAAATAATTGCAAAATATACGTGTAGTTATTAATATCAAAATTATAAATCCAAAGCAGCACTAGGATTACAACCTTCAAAACCATTGAAACTAAAATGATTTTGTTCCTGTGTTGTACATCTTCAGTGGTGGTTTTGTAAACCAGCATCTGGAGTTTCGTGTCTTCAGCGGTGGTAGCCTGGGAGTAGTCTTTCTTCTCTCAAAATAAAGCAGACATCCACAAAAAGCCCTTTAGATGAATTTATTCTGCCTGTATTTGCTTCTGTCTGTGGGTTCAACTCATGGTATCTATCTGAAACCCTTCCTGATCCAAGGAGCATCAAATATCTGTTGTTTTTTTTTAATTGGCCATTTGCTGTGCTTCTTCGGGAATGTTACAATTATTTTGCCAGAAAATTATGGTGTTAGTTCACTGCTATAAAATAGAACACAGAAAAGTACAGCACATGAACAGGTCTTTCACCCACAATGTCTATGCCGAACATGATGCCAAGATAAACTAATCGCAACTGCCTGCATTATTCACATCCCTCCATTCTCTACACATCCAAGTGCTTATCTAAAAGCCTCTTAAACTTCACTATCGTATCTGCTTCCACTATCACCCCGAATAATGGCTTCCAGGCACCCTCTGCTTAGAAAAGAACATTTGCCTCACACATCACCTTTGAACTTTGCCCTTCCCATCTGAAAGTTATACCCTCTAGTATTTGACATTTGAAAAAAAATTCTGAATGTCTATGTGATCTATGCCTCCCATAATTTTATATACCTCTATCAGGCCTCCCCTCAACCTCTGGAGTTCTAGAGAAGACAATCCAAGTCAGTACCTTCTCTCCTTGCAGCTGAATCCCCTGAATCCAGGCAGCATTCTGGTAAACCTCTTCTGCACCCTCTCCAAAGCCTCCACATCCTTCCCATAATAGGGCAACCAAACTGCACGCAATACTACAAATGCTGCCAAAATAAAGTCATATAGCGCTGCATTATGACTTTCTGAATGTTATATTCAATGTCCTAACCAATGAAGTGGGCATACCTCGTGCCCTCTTTACCTCTCTATATACTTGTGTTTGCCACTTTCACAGAGGTATGGACTTGGACCTCAACATCCTTTTGCATGTTTATGCTTTTAAGCGTTTTACCATCAACCATAGACCTTCATCTTGCATTCAATTTCTCCCCGCAAAGTGCACCACCTCACATTTCCTCTTATCAGCCTTCCTCCACCAATTTTTGTAACTAATCTATATCCTGCTGTATACAATCTTCCTCTCTGTCTGTAGCTCCAGCAATGTTGGTGTAATTTGCAGATTTACTAACTAACCCAGCTACATTTACGTCCAAGTCATTAATATAAATCACAAACAATAATCAGTGTCTACGTTTGGTATTTGTCAGCAGCAACGTCTTTACAGAAAGTTCCAGACAGTCATATATCATATTCGGTTTAAACGTATTACTTTTTTACTTTTGACAAATAAAAGAATGTTAGAGATCTCTTTACCTTGAATAGTCCTCTAAAACATATTTGTTTTTAAATATTGAGAGTTGGCCAAATTTTCAGGAAGAATTGTACACAATCTTTAATTGTACCTAGACAAATTGCTCCTTCAGTACATGCCTTTTCCACCGCCCTTTGTTATTCTTACTGTTTGAGTTTTCAAGCTTATGTGAGATAAACAGTGAAACTCCCTTGAGTTGAAAATATGGAGCATTTTGTGGCTTAGCCATGTGTTAGATGTTCCCATAAATTGCTGCCAAATTGATACAATGACAGAGGTGCTCTGCATTGGGCCCATTTAATACCATCACTAATTTCAAAACACATTATGTTTACTGATCTGTTGATACTGTTTTACAAAATTATTTTTGACTCGGTATCTGTAAAAATAATTACATTTTAGATTTATATTTTGTCGAACTCTTTAATATTTCCCAATAAGGGTTTAGCTTAATTAGACTGACTCAATGAAGAATGGCCTGTTGGCCCTTTCTGATTACTTCTTGAATTTTGATTATTGCAACATTTCCAAAAGCAAGGATAGAGTGTAAGTATTGTTACTGATGCATTGTCATTGATTTAAACAAAGGACTTTAATGGGTAGTAAAGTTCATTTATGTTATTATGTCTGTAGTTACATTATTAACTCGGTATTATCTGCAAGGCACTAGACCAGATAATGCTATCAGTATCCTTTGCCATGGTACATCTGCAGTTTCAAATAATCCCAGGCAACTACCTTTCTAACTATCCCAAGCAAACGTTCCAAGTTACAAAATTTGGTTTGTCACTGCCTCTACGGCGATTGAGTTGCAATCTAATATTTGGAGAAAAACTCTTAAGGGCCT
Organism: Okamejei kenojei; assembly: GCA_035221665.1. Lineage (NCBI taxonomy): Eukaryota > Metazoa > Chordata > Chondrichthyes > Rajiformes > Rajidae > Okamejei > Okamejei kenojei. Next base: position 122,533,487 of record CM069131.1, read on the forward strand.
GTCCTACCAGCATCCGACTCCGTGCGGTGAGCGCGATCAAACCGGCAGCGGGGCCCGCGCGGAGGTCAGGTGATCCCTGTACAGGGCCGTTCCCACCAGCATGCGCCTGCATGCGAAGAGCGCGACCGAACCAGCTGTGACTCAGATAGAATGGACCAGATTTTAGAAACATAGAAACATAGAAATTAGGTGCAGGAGCAGGCCATTCGGCCCTTCGAGCCTGCACCGCCATTCAATATGATCATGGCTGATCATCCAACTCAGTATCCCGTACCTGCCTTCTCTCCATACCCCCTGATCCCTTCAGCCACAAGGGCCACATCCAACTCCCTCTTAAATATGGCCAACGAACTGGCCTCAACTACCTTCTGTGGCAGAGAATTCCACAGATTCACCACTCTCTGTGTGAAAAACGATTATTTCGGTCCTAAAAGACTTCCCCCTTATCCTTAAACTGTGACCCCTTGTCCTGGATTTCCCCAACATCGGGAACAATCTTCCTGCATCTAGCCTGTCCAACACTTTAAGAATTTTGTAAGTCTCTATGAGATCACCCCTCAATCTTCTAAATTCCAGCGAGTACAAGCCAAGTCTATCCAGTCTTTCTTCATATGGAAGTTGTGCCATCCCAGGAATCAGTCTGGTGAACCTTCTCTGTACTTCCTCTATGGCAAGAATGTCTTTCCTCAGATTAGGAGACCAAAACTGTATGCAATACTCCAGGTGTGGCCTCACCAAGACCCTGTACAACTGCAGTAGAACCTCCCTGCTCTTGTACTCAAATCCTTTTGCTATGAATGCCAACATACCATTCGCTTTCTTCACAGCCTGCTGCACCTGCATGCCTACTTTCAATGACTGGTGTACCATGACACCCAGGTCTCGCTGCATGTCCCCTTTTCCTAATCGGTCACCATTCAAATAATAGTCTACCTTCCTGTTTTTGCCACCAAAGTGGATAACCTCACATTTATCCACATTATACAGCATCTGCCATGCATTTGACCCACTCACCCAGCCTCTATCCAAGTCATCCTGCAGCCTCCTAGCATCGTCCTCACAGCTAACACTGCCTCCCAGCTTCGTGTCATCCGCAAACTTCGAGATGTTGCATTTAATTCCCTCGTCCAAATCATTAATGTAAATTGTAAATAGCTGGGGTCCCAGCACTGAGCCTTGCGGCACCCCACTAGTCACTGTCTGCCGTCCTGAAAAGGACCCGTTCACTCCTACTCTTTGCTTCCTGTCTGCCAGCCAGTTCTCTATCCACATCAATACTGAAACACCAATACCGTGTGCTTTAAGTTTGTATACCAATCTCTTGTGTGGGACCTTGTCGAAAGCCTTCTGAAAGTCCAGATACAACACATCCACTGCTTCTCCCTTATCCACTCTACTGGTTACATCCTCAAAAAATTCAATAAGATTCGTCAGACATGATTTACCCTTCGTAAATCCATGCTGACTTTGTCCAATGATTTCACCACTTTCCAAATGCGCTGCTATCCCATCTTTAATAATTGACTCTAGCAGTTTCCCCACTACCGATGTTAGACTAACTGGTCTGTAATTCCCCGTTTTCTCTCTCCCTCCCTTTTTAAAAAGTGGGGTTACATTAGCTACCCTCCAATCCTCAGGAACTACTCCAGAATCTAAAGAGTTTTGAAAAATTATCACTAAGGCATCCGCTATTTCTGGGGCTACTTCCTTAAGTACCCTGGGATGCAGCCTATCTGGCCCTGGGGATTTATCGGCCTTTAATCCATTCAATTTACCCAACACCACTTTCCGGCTAACCTGGATTTCACTCATTTCCTCCATCTCATTTGACCCGCGATCCCCTGCTATTTCCGGAAAATTAATTATGTCTTCCTTAGTGAAGACAGAACTAAAGTAGTTATTTAATTGATCTGCCATGTCCTTGTTCCCCATGATCAATTCACCTGTTTCTGACTGCATGGGACCTACATTTGTTTTAACTTTGTTTAATTTTGAGTTTTTTCTTCAGGTACTAAAGGTGAATGCTTATTAGTGATTATATTATGAACATGTCTGCTGCAATAATGGTGACTCCTCACAATTCAAATAAGAAAAACACATTAATTCCTTGAATCCCTTACATTTTTCAAAATATGCGCATATATTTTCTAATAGATCTGCAAGAAAGATTTTCTACAAATCTTTACTGAATGTTTAGTGAATAAAACAGCACAATTATAGAAGTGTACGCGCGGAGGTGGGGTGAGTGGCGCAACGCGGCGCAAAGTGAGGCGAACTTGGAGCGAAGTCTTAAAGGTGAGTTCGCCAGGACAGAGAGGCACACACAGAGAGGGGCACAGAGGCACACACAGAGAGGGGCACAGAGGCACACACAGAGAGGGGCACAGAGGCACACACAGAGAGGGGCACAGAGGCACACACAGAGAGGGGCACAGAGGCACGACGTCGGGGCGGTGTGTAATGTGTCGAGGCGACTGCGAGCCGACAAGCCGTTGCCGTGCGGAATTTTTGAACATGGTCAGTTTTTCGGAGCCTCGCTCGATGTTGGGACGAACTCTGCACAATTCCGCACGGCTCCGGTGATCGAAGTGGGACCGGCTCCGCAACGCCGGACGGCTCAAGCGACCACGTTAGGTCGCGCTCATCGCATGGAGTTGCATGCTGCTGGTACAGGCCCTTTATGAAGTTTTAAAAAAACCCATAAACACTGTTTTGTTTTAACTTAGAAGTGGGAGGATAAATCTTTTAAGAAATTAACTTAGAAAACATTGTTAAAAGGTGCAAGAGGAGGCCATTTGATCCTTTGAGCCAGCATGCCATTCATTGTGATCATGGCTGATCATCCACAATCAGTACTCCGTTCCTACCTTCTCCCCATATTCCTTGACTCCGCAATCTTTAAGAGTTTTGCCTAGCTCTCTCTAGAAAGCATCCAGAGAATCAGCCTCCACCACCCTCTGAGGCAGAGAATTCCACAGACTCACAACTCTCTGTGTGAAAAAGTTTTTCCTCATCTCCGCTCTAAATGGCATTCCCCTTATTCTTAAACTGTGGCCCCTGGTTCTGGACTCCCCCAAAAATCGGGAACATGTTTCCTGCCTCTAGCATAGCCAAACCCTTAATAACCTTATGTTTCAATAAGATCCCCTCTCATCCTTATAAATAAAGAATAGAAGCCCAGCCGCTCCATTCTATCAATATATGACAGTCCCGCCATCCCGGGAATTAGCCTGGTGAACATATGCTGCACTACCTCAATAGCAATAATGTCCTTCCTCAAATTGGGAGATCAAAACTGCACACACTACTCCAGATGTGGTCTCATTAGGGCACTGTACAACTGCAGAAGGACCTCCTTTCTCGTATACTGAACTCCTCATGTTATGAAGGCCAATTTGCCATTTGCAGTCTGAAGAAGGGTTTCTGCCCGAAACGTTGCCTATTTACTTCGATCCATAGATGCTGCTGCACCCGCTGAATTTCTCCAGCACTTTTGTCTATGCCATTTGCTTTCTTCACTGCCTGCTGTACCTGCATGCTTACTTTCATTGACTGATGAACAAGGACCACCAGATCCCGTTGTACTCCCCCTTTTCCAAACACCGAACCTTGCGGTACCCCACGTCACTGCCTGCCATTCTGAAAGGGACCCGTTAATCCCTACTCTTTGTTTCCTGTCTGTCAACCAATTTTTGTATTCATGACAGCACCCTACTCCCAATACCATGTGCTCTCATTTTGCCTACGAATCTCCTATGTGGGACCTTATCAAATGCTTTATGAAAGTCCAGGTACACTACATCTACTGGGTCTCCTTTGTCCATTTTCCTAGTTACATCCTCAAAAAATACCAGAAGATTAGTCAAGCATGATTTCCCCTTTGTAAATCCATGCTGACTTGGACCAATTGTGCTGCTGCTATCCAAATGTGCCCCCATTTCATCTTTTACAATTGACTCCTGCATCGTCCCCACCCCCGATGTCAGGCTAACTGGTCTATAATTCCCTGTTTTCTCTCTCCCGTCTTTCTTTAAAAAGTGGGATAACATTAGCTACCCTCCAATCCACAGGAACTGATCCTGAATCTATGGAACATTGGAAAATGATCACCAATGTGTCTACAATTTCTAGAGCCACTTCCTTAAGTACCCTGAGATGCAGGCCCTGGGGATTTATCTGCCTTCAGTCCCATCAGTCTCCCCAACACCATTTCCTGTCTTATGTGAATTTCCCTCAGTTTCTCCATCACCCTAGATCCTCTTGCCACTTGTACATCAGGGAGATAGTTTGTTTCCTCCTTAGTGAAGACGGATCCAAAGTACCTGTTCAACTCGTCTGTCATTTCATTGTTCCCCATAATAAGTTCAACTTTTTCAGTCTTCAAGGGTCCAACTTTGGTCTTAACTAATTTTATCCTCTTCACATACCTAAAGAAGCTTTTACTATCCTCCTTTACATTCTTGGCTAGCTTACCTTCATAGCTCATATTAGTGATTTAATGTCACTAGTGCACTAAAGAATATTGTGGGCAGTGGAAATAATTACCTTTTTTTGATTTGTATATCATGTTTTTCCTTACTGGAAGTTTTGCAAAGATAAGTAGGGAAAAATAAAATATATTTAACGAGACCAAATGTAGACTCAGCGATAGGTTCACCTAGGCCTACAGGATTTACCAGTTGCCAACCCTTTCCCATTACCAGACTGGCCTTTATGTCCTGGGCCTCCTCCGTTGCCAAAGTGAAGCCTCACACAAATTGGAGGATTTTGCTTGGGTAGCTTTACAACCCAGCAGTATGAACATTGAATTTCCTAATTTTAAGTAACTTAATCTCATACTCCCCTCCCTCCCTCCTCACCCCCTTCCTCATACTTAGTCGTTTTACCAGTTCCACAGTTCTCCACGTTGTTTTTCTTGAGACCACACTTTCCCGAGCCAACAATGAACCTACCTGGCAATGCCCTGCATGAGGCCGTTTCTGATGGATCCTGGTCTTCTCTCACCTCCAACTTCACCTCCCCACCCCCTCCTCCCCCCCCCCCCCTCACCCCCTACTTTCAATCTGAAAAAGGGTCTTGACCCGAAACGTCACCCAACCTTTTTCTCCAAAGATGCTGCCAGACCCGCTGAGTTACTCCAGCACTTTGTGTCGATCTTTGCTTTCCGAGTTGGTGCTTTGGCACCTGAAATGGGATGACAATTGCCTTATTGTATTTGAGCTAGAAACGTGAAATTTAATAATGGATCTAATAGCCAATGCCCTTCTTGTGTCTCCATATACACCACACCATCATTACAAAGAATGTGGATTTGTATGTTTGCTCATAAGGTTGGAGTTGCCAATAAATCTCTTCATGGATAACCAACATGCTGAGGTACAACAGCTGTGCTTTCACATCAGCATTTGCTGGACGACCATCAGAAACATTCTCAGACTAACATTTATATATTAGTCTCAGTTGCTGGAACAACAACCTCTGAGACGTTCATGGTGCCTAACTTGATTAAGTGCTTACAAATTTATGCAACAGCAGATGCTGTGCAAATGTTTCCAATATGCTTCAAAATTTCTCCTTGCATTTTTATCCGATCAAATTAGTAACAGAAGCTGATGGTTAATCGGTGGCTCTGTTGTGCTCTTGTTGATAAGCTAGGTATGTCGGTGATCTTTAATAACAATTTTCAAATTAATCTTCAGGTGGTGATCCTCTGGGACAGTTTGCCATTGAGCACATTCAGAATGAATGGAAAGTTTATGTCAGGAAGCCTTTGGATAGAGAGAAGAAGGATAATTATATTTTAAACATTATAGCTACTGATGGAACTTTAGTAGCCAGAGCAGTTGTTGAAGTTAAAGTCCTTGATGCAAATGATAACAGTCCAATTTGTGAAAAGGTAAGTATTTACATTTCTTGTTTATTGTTGTCAATTATTGATTAAATGCTTTGCATGTTTAGAGAAAACTCATTTCTCCATTGTGTACCCGTATACCAAAAGAGCAAAGGCAAATATTGATGCAAGCATGTTTAGGTGTTAGCAGAAGAACAATAAATTATTATTCTTTCAGGTCTGAGGAGCATTATATTTAAGGCCATGTGTTCCTTTCTCCTCATAAAGCCTATCAAGAATATGTTGGTGCTAGTGATTTTTTATGCAATCAAATCCTAACACTAAAATTAAATTACCTTCTCAATTTTGAATTCACAGTACTAGTTAATTTTTATGCTAAATCATTTAATCCTTTAAACCATACAGCAATCTTAATGAGGTTTAGCTTTGTTTTCATATAGATTTTTATCTCTAGTAACCAATGAAGGAATCAACAAAGAAAGCTCAGGCATTTAAACCTTAAAGGAGATTAGAACTCTGGTTCAGGGACAAGCATCAGATGTATCAAGCAGATGATGTTGCTCAGCTGTGAGTAATTCTGTGAGGGATAAGATTCATGGAGAGTTAATGGCACAGGTGACAGAAAGAAATTGATTCTTTTTTGAAAGAAAAAAATAAATATATATATATATATATATATATACACACACACAGTGCCCTCGATAATGTTTGGGACAAAGACCCATCATTTATTTATTTGCCTCTGTGCACGATTTGAGATTTGTAATAGAAAAAAAATTATTAGAACCAAAATGTATAAAAATGGCCTTTATTAAAATCTGACAATGTGCATTTTAACCACGTGTGATTTTTTTTTTCTATTAGAAATCTCAAATTGCAGAGTACAGAGGCAAATAAATAAATGATGGGTCTTTGTCCCAAACATTATGGAGGGCACTGTATGATAGGCACAGGCAGCTGGCTGCTCACAGCAGGTTCTGGGCAGTATTACAGAAAGGCTAATGCTGTGTTAAATTCACTTTACAGGGTTATGTGTTGAGGAGACTCCCTTTGGCTCAAAGGAAAAAAAAAGTTGATGCCAACTTCTATTATTGCAGTATTGTTTTGATTATTTATCATTCTTGTACTTTGAGGGCATATTATAGCATGTCGCAGAAGAAATTAAAGAAAGCTTCATGCAAGAGCAAAAAACATTTCACTGTTTAATCTCTACCATCAACTTTAAATGTCTTCTTTAGTTCTTATTTCTTTAGATCCTCCTTTAGGGTGTAAAATTAATTATTAACTGAAGTTCTGATCTGCCCAGAAGATTTAATTTAAGCCTTGGATTTCAAATTTGCGTGCTGATCATAGAGTCATACAGACCCTTCGGCCCAATTCGCTTATGTCGACAAAGATGCCCCATTTGCCCATGTTTGGCACTATCCCTCTAAACCTTTTCTATCCATGTACTGGTCCAAACATATTTTAAAGGTTGATATTGTCGCTGCTTTAACAATTTCCCCAGGTAGCTCATTCCATTTACCCTTCACCCTCTGCGTGAAAAAATAGCCCCTCGGGTTCCTATTAAATCTTTCGCCTCTCTCGTTATACCTATGTCCACTAGTTCTTGATTCCCCAACCCTGGGCAAAAGACTGCTCATCCAGTCTTTCTATTCCCCTCACTATTTTGTACACTTTTGCAATCTCATCTCTCAGCCTTCCGCGTTGCAAGGAATACAGTGCGAGCATGGCCAACCTCTCTCTGTAGCTTAGGCCCTCCAGTCCTGGCAACACTTTGTTTCCTGGCCACTACTTCTTCCCCTGCCCACTCATTGAGTCTGGAGTGGACTCTTGGCTTCAGCTTGGACTCCACAGTGGCCTTCAGAAATGCATCATATATCTGTGCCATCGTCAAGACCATCTATTTGGTGTTTTATAACATTTCGTGGCTCAGTTACAGTCACATCTTGCGTAATTTACTGCAATGTTACCTCTGGATTTAATTATATTAATGTTCTTTCGAAAGCCCATTTTCTTTTCCTCCTTCCTGTAAACTTCGAATCAAAACTTTGCCGCAGTCAACCTACTTCACCTTCAGTTGTTAGCTTGCTTGCGTTCACCCATGTCTCTCAGCCTAGCAAATCTCAGTGGCCTCCAATGCACCTCCCTACCTTTGTGATCTTCACCTACAGTGCAACCTTCCAAAATGGGTGCAATGCTCCAAATCTGGCCTCCAATGCACTCTGATTTAATTTTACCGCCATTGGCAGCTGTTGTTGTCAAAGCTTTAATCTCTGAGAATCCTTCAGGAAGACCTTTCCTTTTGAGATATTTCAAAAACACAATAATCAAGCTTTCAAACATCTGTTCTAATATATCCTTATGTCATAAGGTTTCAAATACTGTTCAATTACATTTTTTTTTAAGTTCTACTTTGTTAAATTGGAGACGTAAGGAACTGCACATGTTGGAATCTTGTGTGGAACACAAAATGCTGGAGTAACTCTGGGTTAGGTAGCATCTCTGGAGGGCACATCCAACCGAGATACTGCCTGACCCGCTGAGTTACTTCAGCAATTTGTGTTGTACTTTGTTAAATTCACAATATTGTAAGTGTGCAATGTTCTCATTAGTTTCACGAGGCACCTCAATTTTACATCTACAAACAAAAATATACCATGTCACTTGCCTGTAATGCAGCTGTTTTCTTCATTATCATCAATTACCTCCTGATGATATTTCCGATCTTCAAGGTAAATAAAATCAGCTGTAATTTGAATGATTAAGTCCAATAATTAACCTCCAGTCTGGTTTTATTTCATTGTCCTTTGGAGAGTAGATTCCCAAAATGGTATACCATGTTCTTGAAATGATACATTCCAGGATGGAATTATTATGTTTCAATTTATGGCCAAACAGTCTTGTGGGATATAGTGCATGGCCTTGTTGAAGTCAGACTCTTATTTCATCAAAAGGTCAACAAGCAACATAAATTCACACGTGTTCGCAATTTTCTGTTCCATCTGTATTATGAATTTATATTGATCCATGTTAAATGTCTGTCAGTTCCATACTTTAAGTCATGTGCTTAAAGTATGTGATTAGAATTTTATAAAGGTTGCTATATAAAGTTTGATGGAATATGGATTATCCAGATTATGTTAATTTTTGAATGCACATGTGCTAATCTTATACTTATGTCCACTTCCAAATATTCCACAGTAAATTCCTGTGCCCATATTTGAATTGAAATGCTGAAAGCACTAACTTAGTTTCTAATAAGTAATTTAACTTCTCAGCAACAGACATAATACTGTATCATTACTATCAGGGATCCAAACACGACTGGTCAAGTTTTCTTAATCAGTTTTGCTTTTAAATTCATAAAATTTAATTAGACAATAGACAGTAGGTGCAGAAGTTGGCCATTCGACCCTTCGAGACAGCAACGCCATTCACTGTGTTCATGGCTGATCATCCACAATCAGTACCCTGTTCCTGTCTTCACCCCATATCCCTTGACTGCTATCTTGTAGAACTCTATCTAACTCTCTCTTGAAAGCATCCAGAGAATTGGCCTCCACTGCCTTCTGAGGCAGAGAATTCCACAGATTCATAACTCTCTGGGTGAAAAAGTTTTTCCTCATCTCCATTCTGAATGGCCTACCCCCTTATTCTTAAACTGTGGCCCCTGGTTCTTGACCCCCCCCCCCCCAAACATCAGGAACATGTTTCCTGCCCCTAGCATGTCGAATTCCTTAATAATCTTATATGTGTCAATAAGATCCCCTCTCCTTCTAAATTCCAGTGTATACAAGCCTAGTTGCTCCATTCTATCAACATATGACAATCCCGCCATTAACCTCGTGAACCTACGCTACACTCCCTCAATAGCAAGAATGTCCTTCCTCAAATTTGGAGACCAAAACTGCACACAATACTCCAGGTGTGATCTCACTAGCACCCTGTACAACTGCAGAAGGACCTTGTTGCTCCTATACTCACCCCTCTTGTTATGAAGGCCAACATGCCATTAGTTTTCTTCACTGCCTGGTGTACCTGCATGCTTACTTTTAGTAATATTAAATTGTTGCTTAAGAATATATAAATTATTACGAAGTCGACAATTTTAAAACAGACTAAATTAACTTGTACATCTAATTGTTCCCTGCTCTTCATTCAATATTTATTAAATCTCAGGCATGTTTTCAGCTTTACATGTGCAATGTTGTGGAAGTCTAACTTGTTTTTTTTTATATTAGTGTCACAATTAGATCTTCAGCAACCTTGGTACAATGGCAGCTAAACTGTAAAGGGGAAACTTGGGTGGTAAATGAAGGAACAACTAGCTCAAAGGTTGACAGGGGAAAATTAAAAAAGGCAAACTAATTGGATTACAAATGACAATTTATAGACTTTTTAAATGTTATCCGTCAATTATGGATTTGCTAAAATCATGATATTTAGAGGGATCCGTTAATATCTGTGCTTTCAAGGTATTTTTGGCAAATGGGGCGCATGGATGAAAACTGGTATAATTAAGATATAAAGTATCCTATTTTCTTTTTTAGACACTCTACACTGAGACCATTGCAGAGGATGTTCCTTCTGCCAAACTAATCCTTGTGGTTTTGGCTGAAGATGCCGATATCCGTTCGAATGGAGCAGTCACTTACACGCTCCATGGAACTGGGGCAGAGAAATTCAGATTAGATTCTGACACTGGTGAGAAACATTTTGACTACAGAAATAAATTATATTTTTGTTTATTTTGCTTTCTTGCACTCTAGGAAGGTATGGTATGATGCATTTCTCTTTTGCCATAGTTGTATGGAAATCTCAGTATTGTTAATTTCTAGAATTAAGAAGCCAAACAGATTTCAGAAGTAGGGTAATAGGGTAAATAGAGATTGAATAGGATCCCTTGGAAACCAAAAGCAGTCAACTCTGTGTTGAGCCACAAACGAGGGGCAAGGTCCTCAATGAGTATTTTCCTCTTCTTAGAAAGACATGAAGGGAACTTGGGACAATTAATAGATAAGGTGGTGCTGGACATCCTAAGGTATATGAAGGTAGATAAATCTCCCAGGCCAGATCAGATATATCCGAGGACACTATGGAAAGCTAAAGAAGAAACTGCAGAGCCCTGGCTGTGATGTATGATTCATCACTGGACATCGCTGGGATGCCGGAAGACTGGAGGGTGGCTAATGTTTTGCCTTTGTTTAAGATGAGCAGCAAGGAAAAGCTTGGGAACTATAAACCAGTGAGCCTAACATCTGCGGTAGACAGGTTACTGGAGAGGATTCTGAGGAAGAATATGCATTTAGTTAGACGGGTTGATTAGGAATAGTCAGCATGGTGTTGTATGCGGATGATGGTGGCTGCTGCTCGAGAAGGTTAAATCGAATGGGATACAGTGAGAGCTAACCCATTGGATAAAGATTTGACTACATTGAAAGAAGCAGAGTTAATGGTGGAGAGTTGTTTTTTGGATTGGAGGCCTGTGACAAGTGGTGTGCCTCGGGAATCTGGGCCCATTGCCACTTAGAATTTATAGCAATGATTGTAGAAGGCACAATTAGTACGTTTTCTGGTGACACCAAAGTGGTATAGTAGAAAGTGAATATGGTTATCAAAAACGACAGCAGGATCTTGATCAGCTGGGCAAGTAAGCTGAGGAATGGCTAATGGAGTTTAATGCAGAGAAGTGCAAGATTATATTTTGGGAATTCAAACCAAGACATGACCTTCACAGTGAATGGTAGGGCCCTGGGGTGTGTTGTAGACTAGAGGGATCTAGGAGAGCAGGAAGTTTAATCACAGGTTCCCTGAACGTTTAATCACAGGTAGGTAAGGTCGTCAAGAAGGCATTCACAACATTGGCCTTCATCATTCAGGATCAAAGTCAATTTTATTCACCACATACACCCGAAGATGCAGTGAAATGAATATTGAGTATAGAAGTGGGGATATTATGTTACAGTTGTACATTACATTGGTGAGGCTGCATTTGAAGTATTGTGTTCTGTTCTGGTCACTTTGCTGTGGGAAGGATGTCATTAGGCTGAAAAGAGTGCAGAGAAGAGTTACAGGGATGTTGCCAGGACAAGGACCTGAGCTACAGAGAGAGGTTGGACGGGCTAGGACTTTATTCCTTGGAGTGCAGGAGGCTGAGGGGTGATCTTACAAAGGTGTATACGCTCATGGGGGGAATAGAGAGGATGTATATACAGAATATTTTTCCCAGAGCAGGGAATATATTGAACCAGAAGACATAAGTTTAAGGTGAGGGAGGAAAGATTTAAAAGGATTTTTTCACACAGTGAAATATGGGACGTGCTTCTAGAGGAGGTAGTTGAGGCAGATACAATGGATAGGAAAGGTTTAGAGTGATATGGACCAAATGCAGCCAAATGGGACTGGCATAGATGGGACATCTTGGTCGGCATGAACAAGTTGGCCTTTTCCTATGCTGCATGACTATGATGGAGTGGAAAATATGGGACATCCAAAGTAAAACCTTAAAGATATGTGCTGTATTTTCATCATATGGCTTCATGAGATAACTGGAGATTATAAAACTAAATAGATTTTTGAGTATTTAAATGGGTTGAATGACAAATAAATCTAAAATATTAATAATCACAGGCAAAGATCTTTCACTGAATAATTACATATGTAATTATTTTTTTGTTTAAATATTAGGTGAATTGAAAACATTCGCTCCTCTTGATCGTGAGCAGCAAGCATCTTATATTCTGTTGGTCAAAGCCAGTGATGGAGGAGGCCGTTTCTGTCAGGCCGAAATTGTTATTACACTGGAGGATGTGAATGATAATGCACCGGTATTTTCATCTGAATCGTACACTGTATCTGTCTTTGAAAACACAGCCAATAAAACACTGCTGACAAGAGTTCAAGCCACTGACTCGGATGCAGGTATGATTAAGTCCATTGGCACTAAATTACCTGTCTCAATATTCCATAGCCCTCAGAGAATAAGAACATTTCATTGCTTTGTTACCAGATGTACGTTACTATAAATATATCAACTAGAAATGGAGAATAAGAACAACAACCTTCCAGTAATGTAAATACAATAACATAATTCTTACATTCAGCTTTTTTGTCCATGCCTTGATTGGGGGCAGTGTAAGTGTCAGATAGAACCAAGTTGTTCTGATTGATCACACACTGTCAGCAATCAGCATGCTATTGATTAATGGGTATATTGACTTGGGCTGCAATGATCAACGGGGAGTGTGTATGGGTAGTAATTGGCCAGATTATAGTAATACTGTTTTTTTGTAAATAGTGCATAAGTCAAGTGATTCTTAACGTTACAATAAAGCTATACAGCCCTTGTTTGAATATTTTGCAATACAGTGCAAGTGAGCCATTGTAAAATGTGACTTTGGATGTTTCATTCAGTTTTCATTCACACCCAAGGTACTTAGTACCCTGAAACAGTACATACGTTGCCCTCCATAATGTTTGGGACCCATCATTTATTTATTTGGCTCTGCACTCCACAATTTGAGATTTGTAATAGAACAAAAAAAATGTGGCTAAAGTGCACATTTGTCAATGGTCTGTGCTCCCTAGAGGAGCAAAGGGGTTGAGAAGAATAGAAAAAAATCGCATGTTGTTAAAGTGCATATTGTCAGATTTTAATAGGTTCAAATTTGTTACATTTATTGTCACATGCACCAAATGGTACAGTGAGATTAGAGTTACCATACAACCATACGGATACAAAAAAAACACAATACACGATAGAGTTTAACATAAATATAAACTTCCCCCTTCAGTGGAATCAACGTTTTCCACTGTGAGAGAAGGCAATAAAGTTCAGTCATCTTCCTCATTGTAATAAAGGCCATTTTTATACATTTTGGTTTCACCATGTAGAAAAGATGGCAGTGTTTTTACATAGTCCCCCCATTTCAGTGCACCATAATGTTTGGGACACAGTGATGTAATGTAAATGAAAGTAGTCATGTTTAATATTTTGTTGCATATCCTTTGCATGCAATGACTGCTTGAAGTCTGCGATTCATGGACATCACCAGTTGCTGGGTGTCTTCTCTGGTGATGCTTTGCCAAGCCTGTATTGCAGCCAACTTTTGCGTATGCTTGTTTTGGGGCCTAGTTTTATCTTCAGCATATAAAAGGCATGCTCAATTGGGTTGTGATCGGGTGATTGATTTGGCCACAAGAATTGACCATTTTTTAACTTTGTTGCTTTAAGCCCTTGTCCCACTCTACGAGGTAATTCACGAGTTCTCCCGAGTTTGCCCCTGATTCGAACTCGGAGAATGTCCGTAGCGGGTCCGTAGGAGTTAGTTGATGTCTCGTAGCGGCTCGTAATGCTAACGTAACAGGTATGAAAAGTAAGGTTTTTTTTACTCGTGGACGTTTTTTACAGGGGTGAAAAAACGTCATGAGTTACCGGATGTCCCGAGTACCTACCATTAGTATTACGAGCCGCTACGAGACATCCACGACCCGCTACGGACTATCTCTGAGTTCGAATCGGGAAAACTCGGGAGAAGCAGTCACCTCGTACAGTGGGACAGGGATGTTAGCAGTATGTTTGGGATCATTGTCTTGCTGTAGAATGAACCGTCGGCCAATGAGTTTTGAGGCATTTGTTTGAACTTGAGCAGATAGGTTGTGTCTATACACTTCAGAATTCAGTACGTTACTACCATCAGCAGTTGTATCATCAATGACGATAAGTGAGCCAGTACTTTCAGCAGCCATACATGCCCAGGTGGTATGCTTTGGATCTTGGGCAGTTCCTTCTCTTCTCCACACTTTGCTCTTGCCATAACTTTTATGTAAGTTAATCTTCATCTCATCTGTCCACAAGAACTTTTGAGAACTGTGGTTGCTCTTTTAATTACTTCTTGGCAAACTGTAACCTGGCCATCATATTTTTGCAGCTAACCAGTGATTTGCATCTTGCCGTGTAGCTTCTGTATTTCTGTTCGTGAAGTCTTCTGCAGACAGTGATCATTGACAAATCCACACCTGACTCCTGAAGAGTGTTTCTGATCTGTTTTGACATGTGTTAGTGGATTTTTCTTTATTATAGAAATAATTCTTCTGCCATCAGCTGTGGAAATCTTCCTTGGCCTGCTAGTCCCTTTGCAATTAGTAAGCTCACCAGTACTCTCTTTCTTCTTAATGATGTTCCAAACAGTTGATTTTGGTAAGCCTAAGGTTTGGCTGATGTCTCTTAACAGTTTTATTTTTGTTTCTCAGTCTTATAATGGCTTCTTTGGCTTTCTTTGGCACAACTTTGGTCCTTGTGTTGATAAACAGCAATAAAAGTTAAACACACCTGAGCAATTACAAACATCTGTGACGCGATGTGTCCCAAACATTATGGTGCCTGAAATGGGAGGACTATGTATAAATCAGCCACATGGTTTCTACACGCTGCAACCAACATGTATAAAAATGGCCTTTTATAAAATCTGACAATGTGCACTTTAATCACATGTGATTTTTTCTATTACAAATTTCAAATTGTGGAGTAGAGAGGCAAATACATAAATGATGGGTCTTTGTCCCAAACATTATGTATTTTCCTGAAAGTGGCTCACAAGTAGATAGAGTAGTCAAGAAAGCTTTTTAATACATTGACCTTCATCAGTCAAGTTTTGAGCATAGAAGTTGGAGTTTATGTTACAGTTGCACAAGGTGAAACCACATTTGGAGTATTGTATTAAGTTTTGGTCACCCTACTATAGGAAGGGTTAAGTTGGAAAGACCGTAGAGAAGATACATTTTTAGGATATTGCCAGGACTTGAAGGCCTGAGTTATAGAGAGAGGTTAGGCAGGATATGACTTTATTCCGAGTGCAGGAGACTGGGAGGTGATCTTATAGATGTGCACTAGCTCATGAGAGGAATAGATAGGATGAACACGTTTCTTACCCCGAGTAGCAGACATAGGTTTAAGGTGAGAGAGGAAAGATTTAATAACAACCAGAGAGAGATTTTTTTCCACACACAGTGTGATGGGTATATGGAATGTGCTGCCAGAGGAGATAGTTGAAGCAGGTACCATCACAACATTTAAAATACATTTGGAGAGATTTAGAGGGATATATGGGTCAAACATGGCAGATGGAATTGGTGTAGATGGGGCATTTTGGTTGGCATGGGCAAATTGGGCCTGTTTCTGGGCTGCATGACTATGACCTGAAGAGCAACATAAGTGACACCTTTGTTAGAAACATCAGGCTTTGAGGATAGGTTGCAGAAGCTTGATCTGTGTTCCCTTGAGATTAAAAGGCTGAGGAAAAAGCTGCAGAGAAGAATTTGACAGTGACAATATCAAGAAGCTACTTTCTTTGGAGAGTTTTAGAATGTGGAATCGCAATCTTAAAATTAGGCGAAACATTAGTGAAATTGGATATATTTGTCAGGAGGTAGCATAATTATGAACTTGCCCAATTTTTAAATCGGGTTCAGCTAACTGGATATGGATCAAAGGCAGGTAAATGGATCTGTAGTATTGATCAGCCGTATACAATTGAATGGAGATTAAGATTGAAGATTTGAAGTATTGAAGTATTAAAAATTTGAGTACTGTTCAAACATTATTGATTTATTTTTAAGTGACTATAGATGACAAATGATCACACGTTGTAACTCTATTTGTAAAGGCGATTCTGTCATTGTCCTAATTAAGTACAGTATTGTTCCAAGCAAAGAAATAGGACTTGACAAAAACACTCTTCAACATCATTCCAGCTGTATCTTTAGTAGATTTACAGTGGGCGGAAAAGCTAAGAGGGTAGAATACAGGCACAAATAATAATGAGTTCATATCAGCGCAGGAGTCTCTGTCACTGAAAATTCATCAAAATTGATTGGAGTCAGAAGCTTAGGGGTTAATTAGGGCACATTTGGCAGGTGAAAGTTGACTGAATAGCACTTGTTGACTGCAATTGTCGATGATATTTATTAACAATTGTACTTTAGAATTTTATAACTCTTCTCTAAAAGCAGAATTGCTTTCATGTGACAGTTTAGTAAAGGAATCTTGAGTATGACTAATTATACTTCCTTACCAACAATATTTTGGAGCAATTGGTGAAAACATTAATCATAGTACAGTTGTGAATATGAAACAGATTAAGTGCCGAAGGAACAATAAACCCCAACAATAGTTGCACAAAGCAAGAATAAATTGTGGTTTCATCATCGATTTTATCCACATTGTTAACCTTCTAGTCCTTTCAGTAAATTTGGAATCATTTCAGCAATTGTTATTTTACAAATATGAAAATTAACTATTAAAAATTAACTTTTGATACAATAAATAGTACCGTAACTTTTCTCGCCTAAATTTATTTTGGTGGTATATATCCTTATACATTTTCAGTTAATCGAAAAAGAAATATAGCTTTTAGTCATTGACAAAAATGTGTCAATTTTGGAGTGTCTTTATTAAGAAAGGTAGATAAAGATTGGTTCAATTAATGTCATTGGTTTATTAAAATAGTGCATTGTTTTAACGTTGGACATAAAGTGAGGTATAATCTTACCAATTTGCAACCGTGTTGTTGACTGAGACTTGGCATATAGCCTATGTCATTGTCTAAATTAAGAAAATGTTATAAAGTGTTACATTAATTTTTATTGAATAATTCTGTAAGAAGCATTATTGCATATTATGTGTCACTGACCCTGATTTACCCCAGGATGGACTTATTCACTAGCACATCGTTCAGTTAGAGTACCATCCATACATTAATTAGGTAGTGTATTGTCTGTAACGATGAGAGTTTGTGCACTGAGCCTGCTTAATTATGTGGATCAGCTTCAACTTGTCTAGCTTGTATTTGACTTGGTGGAAAGGGAGAGGATTTGAACAGGCTGCATATAGGAATCATGTTTAAGCAATCTACTTGTATAGATTGGTTTAAAGGTAAAGTACTGAGCCACTCAGACAAGAGGGCACATCTGCCATAAGATTATGGTGTAAACTTTATAAGAAAGTTAGAATGGAGCCTGGCTGTCCAGAACTGATTAACTTCACCAACTACTTGCAGTTCTTTGTAAAATGAGTGAATTATCACAGAAAGGAAGTTTGTGCTCAAATACAATCATGGTTATACAATGTGGAAACAGGCCTTTTGACCCAACGTCAATGCCAACATATCCATGTATCTGTCCCGATGAATTTTAAATGCTGTTATTGTGCCTGTCTCAGCTACTTCCTCAACAACTCGTTCCATATGCCCATTGCCTTCTCAGTGAAAAGGTTGTCCCTCATATTCTTGTTAAATATTCCCCTTCTCATCTTAACCCTATGCTCTCCAGTTTTTAATTCCCCTCTGAGGAATAATATTTTATGTATTCACCATATGCATGCCTCTCATAATTTTGTACAGCTCTATAAGGTCACCTCTCAGTCTCCTGCACTCTAAAGGGCCTGTCCCACGTAGGCGTTTTTTTTTGGTTTTTTTTTAACTTTTGTTAGAAGTAAGTACAATAGTGTGGTACTTGAGTACCTAATACATGAATACATATTTCCATTCTTGTACAACTTCTTATTTTTAATTTAATAATAAAAGAACAGTGAGAGAAAAAAGAAATAGAAAGTGTCGGAATAGATAGACAAGCGAGTAGAAACGGATAGCAAAAGAAATGGGACAGATGAGAAGCTAAAAAGATTGAAAAAAAGGGAGAAAGAAGAGAAAAGAGAGATTAGGAGAGATCTACCCTTTTCGTATTTTTGCCCATCCGTCACCCAGTTCTAAACCATTTAATTTCTAAGGTTATGTTATGTTGCACCATCTGCTTATAAAAAGTTGATAAAAGGAGACAAAGTCTTTAAGAATTTGTCTACTTTGCCTAGTAGGAGGAATCTCATTTCTTCAAGATGTAGCTTTTCCGTCATATTTGAAATCCACATTTTGAATGTTGGCGTGGTTGTGTTTTTCCAAAATTTGAGTATAAGTTTCTTTGCTGTTATTAAACCGTAATTAAGACAAGTTTCTTGGAATATAGTTAATTTACTTCCCTCTTCCATTGATCCAAAGATAATCAGTTCTGTATTGGGGTTCAATTTTGTGTTAAATAGTTTTGTAAAAATTCCAAAAATTTAATTCCAAAATTTATGCAGTTTTGTACAAGAGACAAAGGAATGTGCTATAGTGGCATTTTAAGTTAGACATTCATCACATATGGGGGAAACATATGAAAATATTTTATTCAGTCTAGTTTTCGAATAGTATAATCTATGTAAAATTTTAAATTGAATTAGGTTATGTCTTACATTAATTGTACATTTATTTACATATAATAGATTTTTTTCCCATCTATCGTTTGGAATTTGTATCAATAACTCTTGTTCCCAGTCCCTTCTAATTGCCTCCGTCGTTGGTGTTTCTATATTTAGAATTATATTATATAAGTAAGATATTAAATTGCTTGATTTTGCCTTTCTATTCATTCCTTCCGCTAATAAATCTGGGGTTAAAGTTTGATATCCTTGTATATATTTTTTCAAATAATCTTGAATTTGAAGATATTTGAAATATTGATTACTTTTCAAATTATATTTTAGTTGTAGTTGTTGGAATGATAAGAGTTTTCCCACTTCATACATATCTCCCATCATTTTAATTCCTATTCTTTCCCATTGATTAAATGTTTTATCAATAATAGATGGTTTGAATGAGGGATTATTAGCTATTGGAGAAAGAAGCAATAGTTTTCTTGATTTTAAAGTTAATTTTATTTGTTTCCAAATTCGTATTATACTGTGAATAATTGGATTTTTCTTATATTATATTGTTCAGTTTCATCGGGGAAAGAAGGATCGCTCCTATATTATAAGGGGAACAATCCTTTTTCTCCATTTTTATCCAATCTACCTGTTGGGCAGAACTGTCCAACCAGTAGATTACATTTTTAATATTCACTGCCCAATAGTAATACAATAAGTTAGGGAGTGTCAGTCCCCCTGATTCTTTAGATTTACACAAGTGTTTTCTTTGAATTCTGTGTGATTTATAATCCCATATGAAGTTTATAATATCAGAATCTAGTTTTTTAAATTTTTTAGGTAAGTATATTGGTATTGATTGAAATAGACACAGTATTTGTGGTAAGAAGATCATTTTTATCGCATTTATTCTGCCTATTAAGGACATCGGCAGTGTTTTCCAAAATTTAATCAACCCCTTTGATTTAGTTAATAAAGGCATATAGTTTGCATTGAGTAGTGATTTATATTTCCTAGTAATTTGGATGCCCAAATACTTAAATTTTTCTGTTGCAATTCTAAAAGGGAATTTCAACAGATGTGTCGGCTCTTGAGGTTTTATCGTCATAATTTCGCTTTTGTTCCAGTTTATTCTATATCCTGAAAAAGAACCAAATTCCTCTATTAAATTTAGTACATTTGGTATGCTAATTTGCGAATTTGTAATATATAATAATGTGTCGTCTGCATATAATGAGATTTTATTATTTGAGTGTTAGGTATATCCATGAATATTCGGATGACTTCTTATACTTTCTGCTAAAGGCTCTATCACTAGTGCAAGTAGCGGGGTGATAATGCGCACCCCTGCCTATTGCCCCTTGCTAATTGGAATTTCGGGGATAATATATTATTAGTCAGTATTCTAGCCGTCGGCTTATCGTATAATAATTTTACCCATGAGATAAAGTTATCTCCCATGTTAAATTTTTGCAATACTTTGAATAAATATTGCCATCCTACTTGATCAAAAGCTTTTTCTGCATCCAATGAAATAATTGTTAGGTCTTCTTCGTAGGTGATTCTTTAGGCGACTGCCGGTGACTAGACTTGCTGTAGCCTGTCTTCTCCTGATATAGATGCTGTCGTAGGTTGTCGCCTGGTGACGTATGTTGTCGCCGGTGCTGACTTTGGTGAATTCCATTGTCGTAGTCGCCAGCAGTCGCCTAAAAGATTCCAGCATAATGGAATCTTTCCCATAGCAGGGTAACAAAAACTGAGAACAATATAGATGCTCCCTGACTAATGTAACGGTTATATCCCTTTTGTTATATGTGGAAGCCAAGTCAGTGGATATATTTAAGGCAGAGATAGATAGATTCTTGATTAGTATGGGTGTCAGAGGTTATGGGGAGAAGGCAGGAAGGGTTAGGTGGAAGAGATAGATTAGCCATGATTGAATGGCGGAGTAGACTTGATGGGCCGAATGGCCTAATTCTGCTCCGGTCACTTATGATCTTATGATCCCATGGACCCTCGCGAAAGTCAGAAAATGACCTACTGCTGCACACGCGTGATTTTATTATTCGATGCAGAGACCACGTGGGAGCTCTGTCGTCGGGACCACGAGGGCATCAGTGGACTTAAAGAATTGCTTACATAAGTGCAAGTTTCTATTCTAAACACAGTATCGCTGGGAAGGCCCCAGTGTACAACTTTAATATAATGTCCAGCATCTGTACCCAATTCCCTGATTGTTAAAGCCAGCATACAAAAATTTTGCTTCACTCCCTCTATCTACTTCCAATGCCACTTTCAGGGAAGAAATATGCATGCACCTTTTTGGGTGGTTTTAAAAATATAAGGTACTCTTGTTCATTAAGAATGAAATAAAGTTCAGAGGCTGAAAACAAGACTTAAAATGTGGGACGTATTTTCTCAATGTACAGGTAATAGATTTATTTTTTAATAATTTAATTGTATTTCCAGTAATTTCATTGTTTACAAAAACTGCATGTTTTTCTGGATGTCTACATTTAGGGGCAAATGTAAGCCAAGTATAACTTTTACTATTACTATCTTGTGTCTGATATATGTGCATGTATAACATATATGAGTATATAAAATCAGGTAGTATATAATTTAAAAATATTTGAACCTTACAACACTTATGCAAAGTGGCAATTTCAGTTTATTAAGCTTTATAGTTCATTTTTACTCAGGCAATAAAATCATGTACTGGACATATTCTGTTTTATTTCCTTTTTAAGCAGACTTTAATGATGAAGTGCTGACATTGATAAAATCCTCTTTATTCCTAAATTTTAAAACAGGCTTGAATCGTAAGGTGCTTTATTCGCTAATGGATTCTGCAAATGATCATTTCTCCATTGATGAATTGTCTGGAATTGTCAGTCTGGAGAAGACATTGGATCGAGAACTCCAAGCATCGTACAGTCTCTCTGTGAAGGCCACTGATCAGGGAGCTCTAAAAAAGCTCTCATCTGTATGTACTGTACAAATTTCTGTGCTGGACATTAATGACAACCCACCTGTGTTTGAGCATAGAGAGTACCTAGCAACACTTCCTGAAAATATTCATCTGGGAACTGAGGTGCTTCAGGTATTTGCAGCCAGCAGGGATGCTGAGGCCAATGGCGAGATTACATATTCCATCATCAGTGGCAATGAACATGGGAAATTCAGCATTGATCCAAGCACAGGTATATCATTATACATATGATAGTGTGGATAAATTTGGAAATAATTAACTCAGCAGTAATACGTTGAATGTTGCAAAGTGTCCATTAAGTTAATTTCTGTAAGGTTGGTGCAATGCACTTCTATTAATTTGCCATTTGATTTCCATCAGGTGCCATTTTTGTGATCTCAAGTCTGGACTTTGAAACATCTCATGAATATTATTTGACAGTTGAAGTCACGGATGGTGGAACACCTTCACTTAATGATGTGGCGACAGTGAATATTAATGTGACAGACATCAATGACAACACTCCGAAGTTCAGTCACGATGTATACATGGCGGTGATAAGTGAAGATGCTCCTCTGGGACAGCTGGTTGTTACAGTATGTTCAGACGCTTCAGATATTCCTCCTTCATTTAAATGCTAAAGATACCTTAACAGCTGAGAGAGAAGTTCATTGGAATTCAAAATAGATTTTGTAAAAAGATGCAATTTAACAAAGCTAAAGATAACTGCATGTTACAATTAAGTCCATAAAATCTTGATTAATTTTGAAAAGCCCTAATGCTGTATTATCTATTCAAAACATTCTACACTGATTAGCAGGAATTTCTTCTGATGTTTATTATCATTGTTCCTGTGTGTTCTCAGTATAAACAGAAATCAGCAAGTATTGTGAAGAACCAAAAAGAATTGTATTAATAGAATTAATACAATAAATAGTAACGAGAATGAATTACGTGGAGGGCCTCAAACCAGTTTTTATTTTGTCTGGGGAGAGGGCGACAGGACATATTTAGCAAGATCAAGTGAAATGTAACAAGACAAATTGAAGATATGATCAGAGGGGATAAGTAGTAATTCATAAATATTGAGTAAGGCACAAATTACACAATGTAGCAGGAAAATAATGATGCTTTACTGTCATTGGGTAGCTTTTGGGTCGCATTGATAGCGATTGATAAATAAATTGAGGCAAGAGAAATCCCTAATGACTTTTCATTGTCTAACAAAAGTTTTCCTTGAAATAGTTGAACAATTGGCAGTGGAGGAGAATTCATTATAGCTTAATTAATCATGAAATGTGGGTAGAGCAGGTCTAATTTCCTTCCAGTTCCTTTTAAATAATGTTATATTCCACTAAACATAAACTTAAATTAAATGATGCAGGTATTTTCTGTCAAAGTGCAAAGCACTTAGAATTATTTAACTTTTCAATTGTAGTTTTCACATAAATGTATGAAGGGAGTGCAATTATTGGCTGCTGTTTTTGTAAATGTTAGACGTTCTAGCATAGGGCCCCCACCTATATGTCAAATTCTCTAGTGATGTCCACATTCATGTCCTGGTCCGATGGGTGCCACAATTGCCACTAATGCCGATAAATATGACCTGTAATTTTTGACAGAAATTAAGTATTTCTACAAGATGGGTGGATATTTTACTCTTTCGTTGCTCTAGTCCTGGGGACATGATTTATTTTTATCCTCATTACAATTCATCTGTTGCAAAATTGCTAAATGGCCTGTCCCACTTTCACAACCTAATTCACAACCTTTTTTACTCGTGGACAATTTTCATCAGGCTAGAAAAACTCCCTTACCTGCTTGACGCCACGAGTGCCTATGACTAGCATCACGGCCTGCTATGCCTTATCTATGACCTCGTGGCGACCATGCTGCGAGTATGAGTCAAGGGCAAACTCGCCAGAGGTCGTGAATTAGGTCGTGAAAGTGGGACAGGCCCTTAACAAAACAGATTGAGGAAAAGAGCTATTGGGAGCAGGGTTTTCATTATTTTTGTTTCAATTTTAATTAATTAAGTAAATTATTTATTTTGAACAATGAAACGATTACACTACTGGCAATTTTTATTTCAGTATCAACCATTATTGCATGGTATGAACAGTGAATTTTCCAATTTTTCCTCCCTCACTTTGTCTGACCCACCTCTTCCCATTTTTGTTCCTTCTCCCATACACCCAGAGCCCTTTGTCATCCATTTTTGTCCTCCTTCTCCTCCTAGTTCCATACACCTACTACCCACACATTGTGCCCACAAGATCCCCTCTGTTTGGTTCCCACTGTCCTTCATCTCTCATTTAAAGGTTCCCATTATCATCATCCTTATTTATCAGATTCCAGCATTGGTGACCATGGTATCCTCACTTATCATCCTCCTTGCCTGCTTCCACCTACAAGCCACCTGTCTCTGACTCCCAACTCCACCCCTCCACCCTTGTCTCGCTCCTCCCCTCTCCATTTTTTTGTAACTATCTTTCTTCACCACTCTTAGTACTGATGCAGACCCTCGGCCTGAAATGTGTGTTCATTTTCCCCATAGATGGTGCTTGTACCCACTGAGTTCTTCCAGTGGTTTGGTTTTATTACTGATTCCAGCATCTGCAGTCTCTTGGGTCTCTGTTAACCAGAATTATTCTTGTGAATGACACATTATTATTGAAACAATTTAATATATTGCCAAGTTAATGAACAACTATTGTTTTCATATGTTGGCCAACACTGAGTTCAGAAATATTTAAATAGAACACATGATTAGGAGAGCCACCATTGGAGGAATGATTTGTTTTGTGCACATGCTGGCTTTTAGCAGCGGGTAGCAGCCTATTTAAAAGAAATGTGCTTAGACCTTAATTTGCACTACATTTTCTGTTTACATTCAGAATAATTAATATTGGGTACCCTGCAGGAATAACAGTTCCATTATTTGTCCTCCTCCAACTAACCACTAATGCACCGATTTCCTGATATGCGTAGTGGGTTCCACAATGGTGATGCAAATCTAGATATTTCCCATGATTTTCAGCAGTATTTGAATGGTCTATGCCCCACTGGCAGAATCAGGCTTCCATCATGTCTGAGAAGTAGATCTCAGGTCTGCATTGGAGATCTGAGCAATAGGGCTCTTTGTTGGCCATCCTTTTGATCTCAGCAGTGTTATGACTCCCAGGGCACCCCACTTAATCTTATTATCTGCCATCCTCATTTGCTATTCCAGCAAGTGCCTCCCAGGCCAATATCCCACCAACAGCTTTATCCCCACTCCAATGATAATGGTGTGATTTCAAAATCCTCCATAAGAAACCTGAAATCAAGCTGGTAGACCACACAAGATATTCCCAGTTATTATTTTCCAAGAGTAATTTACTGTAGGCTAATTAATTAAAGAGCAAATCATTTTTTTTAATGATCACAGATCTGTGAGCATAATTTCCCTCGGGTGTTTTAAATAAATTTAGTGCTATATGTAAAATAGCTATGGACTGTATTTAAAAAAAATTGTAAAGCAAAAAGGTTGAGCAAGAATTTCTGTATAAAATGTTGACTAATGCATTAAAATAAAGTTGAGATTCATTTCATTCTTTACTGCATGAACTAATCAGATCAAAATCAAAATATCCAGGCAGGCAGGTTTGCAAGTGTTACTCAGGAGGGCTGAAACTGATGCTAATGGGACTAGTTTTGTCAGCATGGGCAATTTGGGCCAATGGGCCTGTTTCCAAGCTGTATGACTTTTGACAAAGCATGTATGACAAAGCATGAAATTGAATGGTTCAATGACTCTTGCAGTAAGAATTCTAATTTTGTTTTTATTTGGACTATAGATCCAAATTTCTCTTATAAAGATTTC
Organism: Okamejei kenojei; assembly: GCA_035221665.1. Lineage (NCBI taxonomy): Eukaryota > Metazoa > Chordata > Chondrichthyes > Rajiformes > Rajidae > Okamejei > Okamejei kenojei. Next base: position 122,559,414 of record CM069131.1, read on the forward strand.
TCATAAGGTCATAAGTGGTACGAGTAGAATTAGGCCATTCGGCCCATTAAGTCTACTCTGCCATTCAATCATGGCTGATCTATCTCTCCCACCTGACCCCATTCTCATGTCTTCTCCCCATAACCTCTGACACCTGTACTAATCCAGAATCTATCTATCTCTGCCTTAAAAATATCCGTTGATGGCCTCCACAGCATCCAGTGATAAAGAAATGCACAGATTCACAACCCTCTGACTAAGGAAATTTCTCCTCATCTCCTTAAAAGAATGTCCTTTAATTCTGAGGCTATGACATCTTGTCCTAGGCTCTCCCACTAGTGGTAACATCCTCTCCACATCCAATCTATCCAAGCTTTTTGCCATTCTGTATGTATCAATGAGGTCCAAACTCCAGCGAGTACAGGCCGAGTGCCTGCAAACTCTAATCATAAGTTAAACTACTCATCCCAGGGATCATTCTTGTAAACCTCATCTGGACTCTCGCCAGAGCCAGCAGATCCTTCCTCAGATGTGATGCTCAAAATTGCTCACAATATTCCAAAGACGGCCATGCCAGTGCCTTATAGAGCCTCAGCATTACATCCCTGTTTTTGTATTCAAGCCCTCTTGAAATAAAATCTCTATACAAGTATCATTTTTAGAAATTGAGTGACAAATATTGGTGTTCCTGTTTTTGTTTTAAATAATTACCTTCAAATAGAGGCCTGCTTATATAGGTCCTCTTTAATTTGCAATGAAATATTATAATTTGCTAGTTTAAAAACACTGCAGATGCTGAAATCGGAAATAAAAGTGAAAACCCAGTATCTGTGAAGAGAGATATAGTTAACATTTTGGGTTGAGGCCCTTTGTCAATTCTGGAAAAGAGAAAAAAAGTAAGATGAAAATAAGTTACATTATAATTGATTATTAATATGATCCTAATAATCATCATTTCCTGTAGGTCATTTCAGATGACTCGGATGGCCCATCAAACAACCAAATCTACTATTCTATCATTAATGGTAATCAAGGCAGCCCATTCACTATTGATAATACCAAGGGGGAAATAAAGGTGGCACAACATTTGGACAGAGAAAAAGTGAGTACATTGGATGTGAACCTAATACATGATTAATTTTACATGGTTAGTATTTTTCCTTTATTATTGTTAAAAATTAAAACAAAATGGTGTGCAATATCATTAAATTGTAATTATTCTGCTTGATCGAAAGTAGGAAAATATATTACAAATTACTTTTGAGTTTGGATGTAATTATGTTGTCTCTCAAATTGGGGTAAGTATAGGTGGAAAGATAGCCTACACACTTACTGTGTGAGATTGTATTATTATATTTATCATGCATAGATCAAGCTCCATTTTGATCCTTTTGTTCTTTGACATAGATTTCTGGCTATACCCTGATAGTCCAAGCTTCAGACAATGGCACTCCTTCTCGGTTCAACACAACCACAGTCAATATTGATGTAGCTGATGTCAATGATAATCCTCCAATGTTTTCTCAGACAAACTATAGCATTGTCATCCAGGTAAGATCAACAAAATCTTATGGTAGTCCTTATAACATTTGGCATTAAAAAAATGAAAACATGTTTATTAAGCTGGATCATTAATTAAGCTTTTCTGCAATGAATGAGTGAATTTTGGATACCAGATACTTATATTTCACACTTGAGTTTGCTGTCGTTTTGTTGACTTTCATAAAAATGAAGTGCTCGGTGAAATCAGCATAATTGCTGGAGAATGTGAATGTAATTGCCAAGTGGGCACAAGTGCTATCATTTATTTGAGGAGGTACACCATGCAAGGGAATTAATGACAATGGGAGAAAACAGAGGTGTAGAGGAACTGCAGGACACCAATGACAAAAGACAAACTGACTAGAAATCAGTGCATGAAAGCGTGATAAAGACAGCTGCCTTTATTGCATTGAAAAAGTGTCTGGAATGTACACTTCAAGAGTTTTGATCTACAGTACTGCATATTAAGTGGTGGAAATTGCATTTACGCTGAGTAGCTGTTCTTTGAATAGCTTGGATGTGAAGGGCCTGAATGCCTCCTAGATGATAAATCTATGATGTCATAGACTGGTAGAGCTGCTGCCTCACAGTGCCAGAGAGAGTTACATTTAGCCCTAAGAGCTAAATCTATCAAGGGATATGTGGAAAAAGCATTTTGGTGTTCTTTGGTCATACTATTCGGATCTTATTGTACTTGGATTTTAAGCCACCATTTCCACAATATAGAAACATGGAAAATAGGTGCAGGAGTCGGACATTCGGCCCTTCAAGCCTGCACCGCCAATTCAATATGATCATGGCTGATCATCCAACTCAGTATCCGTACCTGCCTTCTCTCCATACCCTCTGATCCCTTTAGCCACAAGGGCTACATCTAACTCCCTCTTAAATATAGCCAATGAACTGGCCTCAACTACCTTCTGTGGTAGAGAATTCCAGAGACTCACCACTCTCTGTGTGAAAAATGTTTTCCTCATCTTGGTCCTAAAGGAATTCCCCCTTATCCTTAGACTGTGACCCCTTGTTCTGGATCTCCCCAACATTGGGAACAATCTTCCTGCATCTAGCCTATCCAACCCCTTAAGAATTTTGTAAGTTTCTATAAGATCCTCCCTCAGTCGTTTAAATTCTAGCGAGTACAAGCCAAGTCTATCCAGTCTTTCCTCATATGAAAGTCTTGACATCCCAGGAATCGGTCTGGTGAACCTTCTCTGTACCCCCTCTATGGCAAGAATGTATTTTCTCAGATTTGGTATCTATCCTTGCTTAATTTATTTAATGCCAAAATCTTTGCTTCCTCCACACTCACATCTATGACAAAATTCACCCTGCTCATCAATTCTTAATAACTCCATCTTGTGCAAATCTGTCACACATTGAGTCCTGCTAACCAGCAACCTGATTTACAAATTGCATATGTTCGATAAAATTCTCATCGTTATCTATTAATCTCTCAACTGTCACAATACTACCCTTATAAGCAGTCTTCTCTAGGCCCGCTAAAATTCTGCACTGTTCATGATCTGTATATCCCTTTTCCCTTCAGCCTATCATTTGAAATATACAAAATCTAGATCATTCTCTTGCCCCCCACACCAAAATTGTCTCATGGCGTCTTTCCCCAAATTCTGCGACCCAGTTATTTTACTAGTTTTAGGTCACCCTTCCGACAGTGCCCTCCATAATGTTTGGGACAAAACCCATCATTTATTTATTTGCCTCTGTACTCCACAATTTTAGATTTGTAATATAAAATATCTCATGTGGCTAAAGTGCACATTGTCAGATTTTAATAAAGGCCATTTTTGTACATTTTGGTTTAATCATGTGGAAATTACAGCAGTGTTAATACATAGTCCCCATCATTTCAGGGCACCATAATGTTTGGGACACAGCAATGTCATGTAAATGAAAGTAGTCATGTTTAGTGTTTTGTTGCATATCCTTTGCAAGCAATGATTGCTTGAAGTCTGCTATTCATGGACATCACCTATTGCTGGGTGTCTTCTCTGGTGATGCTCTGCCATGCCTGTATTGCAGCCCTCTTTAGCTTATGCTTCTTTTGGGGCCAGTCCCCTTCAGTTTTCTCTTCAGCATATAAAAGGCATGCTCCAATGGGTTCAGATTGGGTGATTGACTTGGCCACTCAAGAATTGACAATTTTTTAGCTTTGAAAAACTCCTTTGTTGTTTTAGCAGTATGTTTTGGAACATTGTCCTGCTGTAGATTGAACTGGCCAATGTGTTTTGAGGCATTTGTTTGAACTTCAGTAGATAGGATGTGCCTGTACACTTCAGAATTCATTACATTATTACCATCAGCAGTTGTATCATCAATGAAGATAAGTGACCCAGTACCTTCAGCAGACATACATTCCCAGGCATAACACCCCCACCACTGTGTTTCACAGATGAGGTGGTATCCTTTGGATCTTGGGCAGTTCCTTCTCTTCTCCATACTTTCCTCTTGCCATCACTTTGATATAAGTTAATCTTCATCTCATTTGTCCACAAGATCTTTTTCAGAACTGTGGTTGCTCTTTTAATTACTTCTTGGCAAACTGTAACCTGGCCATCCTATTTTTGAGGCTAACCAGTGGTTTGCATCTTGCAGTGTAGCCTCTGTATTTCTGGTCATGAAGTCTCCTGTGGACAGTGGTCATTGACAAATCCACACCTGACTCCTGAAGAGTGTTTCTGATCTGTCGGACAGGTGTTTGGGGATTTTTCTTTATTATGGAGAGAATTATTCTGTCATCAGCTGTGGAGGTCTTCCTTGGCCTGCCAGTCCCTTTGCGATTAGTAAGCTCGCCAGTGCTCTCTTTCTTCTTAATGATGTTCCAAACAGTTGATTTTGGTAAGCCTAAGATTTGGCTGATGTCTCAAACAGTTTTACTCTTGTTTCTCAGACTCATAATGGCTTATTTGACTTTCATTGGCACAACTTTGGTCCTCATGTTGATAAACAGCAATAAAAGTTTCCAAGGTGATGGAAAGACTGGAGGAAAGTCTAGGTGCAGTGAACTCTTTTATACCTGCATTAAGGAGGCAATTAAAAACACCTGAGCAATTACAAACGCCTGTGAAGCCATGTGTCCAAAACATTACGGTGCCCTGAAATGGGGGGACAGCTGTAATTTCTATATGTTTAAACCAAAGTGTATAAAAATGGCCTTTAATAAAATCTGACAATGTGCAATTTAACCACATGGTTTTTTTTTGTTCTATTACAAATCTCAAATTGTGGAGTACAGATGCAAATAAATAACTGAATGGTCTTTGTCCCCGACATTATGGAGGGCACTTCATCTAGCTTTTCATCCTGGAACCGATGTCCTTTTTATGAGAATGACCTAGTCTGATATAACTAGAAAGCATGCAGGTTACAGAGAAATCACTTCCTTACCAGACCTGAATTATATCTAATTTTTATAGGAAAACAAGCCCTTTGGATCCAGCGTGCTGCAGCTTCAAGTGATAGACAGAGATTCATCGCACAATGGCCCTCCATTCACTTTTGCAATCATGAGGGGGAATGAAGAGAATGAATTTCAGATAAATCCACAAGGTCTGCTCTTATCGTCATCTCAACTTGACCACAAGAACAAAGATGTGTATCTATTGCAAGTGCAGGTAAAGTATCCAGTCTTGTGCGTCGTATTTAAACTTTTATGTTGAATGAAATGGATTTGATTTAAATTTAAGAATTATTTTTGAGTTGCTTCCACGTCAGAGCTGCATATAAGTAACTGGTGAACAGAGGTTAGGGGTTTCCAGTCAGCAATCCATTTAATTCCCGCTTGCTATCTTTTTGGGGAAAGGATTATGCATTTAGAAATCCATACCAACCTCTTTCTTAACTTGCCAATATTGAATCGCAGCTTTTATGGCCAGTTGTTTGCTTCAGAACAGAAAATGTATAACAGCCTCTGGTTGTTAGCTGCTGAAATGTTGTATCCCTCCTGTTACTTCAGTTCCTCCCCTGCAATCCCCTTTCCCACTCCCACCTCAACACGGCAATGATTAAGAAGCCTGTCAGCACTCACTGTGCAGCCACACACAATGAATTACTGCTTGAACAAGAAGTTCAAGGATGTGCATCACTCATTGATCTTTGGCAGTTTTCTGCCCCAAGAATCACAACCATCAGATGAGGAGAGAAGATATATTGCCAAATTAAGGAAATGCCCATAGTAAAATAAGGTTTGAAAAGAAGCTTCACCACCTCAAAAGAACCACAGACTTTTCCTTTCTAGAAGAAAAAGATTGCAATGATTGTTTGAATTTTGGCTTCAAGCAATTTCTGCACAAAAAAGGCAATTGTATAATGTTGCTGCAAATGGAGCATTTCAATGATGTTAAATCTAGGGGATTAATGCCAAACTGCACAGCTTTCTTTAATGCTTTGAACTATTTTGTCATTTGGAATAATTATTCAGCATTAATAATTCTACAGTTGCCACTGCACGGCCTGATTGAATTAAGGTTCAAAAAAGTAAAACTTTAATGAGAAAGCTAAACGGAAGGAATGACAGAATGACATTGAAATGCCAACTGCCTGTCTGAAGTGTGTGGCAGTTGAACAGGTATTCCCAGAATGCCCCGCATCCATCTTATAAGTTTGCTGGGAAGATTTTCTGCTGGGTATCCAGCACTCCGGCCTAAAGCAAATGGAAAAGTTACCAATACTTTTCTTGGCTACGTCCCTGTTGTTAACTCCTATTTGCATATTTCTTGCACAAATGAGTGAAATGAGCACAGCCCACTCCACACACACTGCACACCAAGCAGTGAACGTTGTAAGCAGTAAAACAAAGTGCTGGAGGAACTCGCAGGGTCGGGCAGCATCTGCAGAGGGAAATAGGCAGATGACGTTTCACATCGGTACCCTTCTTTGGAGTAATGGGGAGACAGCTGGAAAAGAGAGATGGGGCAGAACAAAGCATGGCAAGTGATAGGTGGATACCGGTGAGGTTGGTGATTGTCAGATGGGTGAAGTGACAAGTGCTAGAGGTGAAAAGGAGACAAAAGGGTGTCAAAAAGGAAACAAGCGGAGGAGTGCAATGTAAAGCCAGAGGGCAGGTATGGGTGGAATGGGATGGGGGGAATGGAAAGAGGGGGATTAAAGGGAAACGTGAAACTTGGCGATGGGAGATAAGTGCACGAAGGAGGGGAAAGGAGCTGGATGTCTGGTGGTGGAAAAATGTGTGAACTCGGGTGATGGAGGGCAGGGGAAAGAGGTATTATTACATGAAATTAGAGTATTCAATGTTCGTACCCTTGGGTTGAAAGCTATCCAAGTGGAATTTAGGGTGCAGTTCTTTTAGTTTGCATGATGCCTCACTCGGGCAATGAAGTAAGCCAAGGACGCAATATGAGAATGGGAATGTTTGGAAACCTGGAAATCCTACAGGCCTTGGCAAGCTGTACATGGGTTCAGCAAAATGGTTGCCAAGTCTACTCTTGGTCTCATCAATGTAAAAGTGGCCACATCACGATGAATGAATGCAGAAAAATAGGTTGGAAATGGTGCTCTTGAATCTCTGTCTCAGGATTGTTGAGGTCCTGGAATAAAGTGAGAGAGGAGGTATAGAGGCGGTGAGCATAAGTAGCAAAATTGAGGGCACTTTTGTGGGGGCAAGAACACAATTGCTCCCTTGGCTCCAGACTTGGTGCAACATATGCAAGGCCTCCTTCCACTCCTTTCTCTTTGTTGTTGACTTCTGGCAGCGTGTTGGTGGAGTTGGTGTCTTCTCATTCTCCTGCTTCATAAGTTGCCTACGTGTTATTGAGCATTGAACAGCCTTGTTCTCTGTCATAGAAGTAATAGGATTGATGATATTCGGATTGAAATTGCAGATGGAGGATTCTTGAGCGAAAAACAATCTGATAAAGAAATGATGTTGTACTTGTGTCATAATTGCACATTTTCTGAAGCTGAAAGTGAAATGTTCCATGAGCATTGTATGTGACGCTGGGCTGGAAACATGTCGATTCTGCAGCCTTCCATAATCAGAGACAATGAAGCCAATAGGAGATTTTGTCACTGAGGAGGTCTGCTTTTTTTTTTTTTTTCAATTCAATCTTTAATTGTCATGGTGCAGTGTACAATACAGAAACAACGAAATGCAGTTAGCATCTCACCCAGAAGAGCGGACATAGAATAATGAACAGTAAAATATATATATGTGCAAACAGTATCAGGAGTGCAATTTTACTGGGGGAAGGAGTGTCCGGGGGGGGGGGGGGGACTGGCAATCGCCGAGGTGCAGAGTTAAGTATTGTAACAGCCGCAGGGAAGAAGCTGTTCCTGAACCTGCTGGTCCGGCAACGGAGGGACCTGTAGCGCCTCCCGGATGGGAGGAGGGTAAACAGTCTGTGGCTGGGGTGAGACCAGTCCTTGACAATGATGCACGCCCTTCGCAAACATCACTTGCTTTGGACAGACTCAATGGAGGGGAGTGAGGAACCCGTGATGCGTTGGGCTGTTTTCACCACCCTCTGTAGTGCTTTCCGGTCGGAGACAGAGCAGTTGCCATACCATACTGGGATACAGTTGGTAAGGATGCTCTCGATGGTGCAACGGTAGAAGTTCACCAGAATCTGAGACGGATGGACCTTCTTTAGTTTCCTCAGGAAGAAGAGACGCTGGTGAGCCTTCTTGACCAGTGTTGAGGTATTGTGGGTCCAAGAGAGGTCATCAGCGATGTTGACCCCCAGAAACCTGAAGCTGGAAACACGTTCCACCTCCGCCCCGTTAATATGGATGGGGGTGTGCGTGCAGCCCCTAGACCTTCTGTAGTCCACAATGAGCTCCTTGGTCTTCTGGGAGTTAAGGGTCAGGTTGTTGTCAGCGCACCATGCTGCTAGGAGCTGGACCTCCTCCCTATAGGCCGACTCATCGTTGTCACTGATGAGGCCAATCGCCGTTGTATCATCTGCATATTTGATGATGGTGTTAGAACCATGTACAGGTGTGCAGTCGTAGGTGAAGAGGGAGTAGAGGAGGGGGCTCAGTACACAGCCCTGTGGAATGCCGGTGTTCAGTGTGAGGGTTGAAGAGGTGTGGTTGTCCAACCTAACAGACTTGGGTCTGTTAGTTAGAAAGTTCAGTAACCAGTTGCAGAGGGAGGGGTTGATGCCCAGGTCGCTCATTTTGGTGATCAGTTGCAGAGGGGATAATTGTGTTAAATGCTGAGCTATAGTCGATGAATAACATTCTCACGTGGGTGTCTCTGTTGTCGAGGTGGGAGAGGGCGTAGTGGAGTGCCGTTGAGATGGCATCCTCCGTACTCCTGTTCTTGCGGTAGGCAAACTGATAGGGGTCCAGTGTGGGAGGTAGGCAGCCTTTGAGGTGTGCCAGGACCAGCCTCTCAAAGCACTTGGTGGTGATGGGAGTAAGTGCAACTGGGCGGAAGTCGTTGAGGCTCACACAGTGGAGTGTTTTGGCACCGGCACGATGGAGGTGGTTTTAAGGCACGAGCACAGGTCCTGAGGATGTGCCCGGTGATGCCGTCAGGGACAGCAGCCTGACGTGCATGAATCCTGCTCAGTGCTACATACACGTCGTAGGGGGTGAGTGTGAGGGGCTGGTGATCAGCAGGGAGTACAGCCTTGATGGCCATCTCTTGTTTGTCCCTGTCAAAGCGGCCATAAAAGTGGTTAAGCTCCTCAAGGAAGGAGGCGTCGTTGGATGTGTGGGTGGTGTTGGTGGATCTATAGTCCGTGATGGCATGGATGGATGCCTTGCCACATGCATCGGGGGTCGGAGATTTCTGAAATCGCTGAATACAAAGCTGGAGGAGATACAAACTAATTGTAAGATTAATGCAAAATGAAGACATACCATCCTTGTGGTCCGATTGAAAAATAATGTAAATGTTCAAAAATAAGACAAATCCTTTAATATATGGATAGGAGAGTTTTAGAAGGATATGGGCAGGAGTGGACAAATGAGATTAATTTAAAATGGGCTAGAGCATGGATGCGATAGGCTGAAGGATCTGTTTCTCTGCTGTATGGCTCTATAACTGTAAATAGAAGTGTATAAGAAGCAGATTATTCTCCAATATCAGTTTTGGTTACTTTATTTCTCCAGGTGACTGACAACGGGCGACCTCCATTATCCTCATCAACATTCATAAACCTTAAAATTATTGAAGAAAGTATTTATCCTCCGGCTATACTTCCTCTAGAAATCCACATAACCACTGTTGGAGATGAGTATGCAGGAGGTGTTATAGGAAAGATTCATGCAACAGATCAGGATATATATGATACTCTCAGCTACAGCCTTGCTTCTGACATGGGAAGCTCATTTGCAGTTTCCAGCACTGACGGTAAAATGATCGCACATAAGCATTTGGATGTTGGTCAATATATTCTTAATGTCACCGTTACTGATGGCCGGTTTACAACAGCCGCTGACGTATCTGTGCATGTTAAACAAGTGACACAAAATCAGGTCAACCACTCCATTGCCATACAATTTGCAAACATTACACCTGAAGAGTTTATAGGAGACTATTGGCGTAATTTCCAAAGAGCATTGCGAAACATTCTTGGCGTTAGAAGGCACGATGTACATGTTGTGAGTTTGCAACCTTCTGAACCACCTTCAAACTTGGATGTGCTCCTAACAGTCAATAAAGCAAGTGATTCTTTACACCTGCCTGAAGTTCTTTACCATAAGCTGAATGCCTCTGTGGTGGACATGGAAGAAATGATGGGTGTCCGAATACTAAGAGTCATTCACAAACTTTGTGCTGGCCTAGATTGCCCAATTAAATTCTGTGAAGAGAAGATCACCATAGATAGTAATACCATGTCAACACACAGCACTGCAAGGCTGAGCTTTGTAACACCAAGGCACCATAGAACGGCCGTCTGTCTTTGTAAAGGTAAGGATGTATTGTCTTTGGTCTGCTTATTAACTGAGTAAAAATGCGCAAAAGAACCAAAAATATAATGTGGAAATGATAATTTCTTTGCAAATTTTAAAAGTAATGTAATAGTTTGTGACGTGAAAATACACATATGTATAATTAAATTGCAGTTAAATTTATAGATTTCTAATCGTTGAGATGTCATCAATTAAGCAATGTTCTATAGAGAAATATTTTATTACTTCCAGGCAGCAAATGCCCCACTATTTATAAACTCTGTGAAGGTAATCTCTGTCCTGCTGATACTGAATGTGTACCTGACACGAAGGAGGGAAGATACACGTGCTTATGTAAAAATGGGAATCTGGGCCAATGCTCTGGTAAGGATTTTCTCTATAATCTAAGATAGAGACTTTTTAAAGTTTTAATTTTCCGTGAGATTTACACTGCCAGTGAAAGCTTTTATTTCTGTGTGTGCGTAATTATTTGATGACTTTTTTGTGTTGAATTGTTGGGACCATGTTTTCCAACCTTGTATTGCATTTTTAGGTGGTGCTTCTCTGTCATTCAACGGTAATAGTTACGTGAAATATCGGCTCATAGAAAATGAGAATAAAGAAGAAATGAAACTTTCACTGCGTTTACGGACATACCATCCACATGCTGTTGTCATGTATGCAAGAGGAACGGACTACAGCATTCTGGAAGTATGTGCAATTCTCAAAAGTGGGCAAAAAATTGCTCAGTGCTATTTATTCATTTCTGTGTAGGAACAATCCTGTTGAAATCGCGAACCTGAGAGCTTGACACAGCCACTTTCACTTAGAGATGCTGAAAGCTGAGGGATGTGCAAATTAATCAATTTTTTGATGACATGTTCTATTACACAAGAATGCAAGAAAAAAGGCCACCTGGCTCCTCAAACCTGCCCACCATTCAAGCCAATCATGGCTCTTCTTCTCTGTGCCAGTTCAATATAGCCCTCAGTTGCCTGATCTTTTAATAATTATACCTCCAATGTTAATATATCCTTAAGTAAATGGATCAAAATAATGCTCCAGGTGTACCCTGTAAACTTATAACAAAACATATTTGGAGATTGGAAATAAGGCTCATGTATCATTTACCTTCCTAACTACTTATTGCATTTGTTTGCTAACCTTTTGTGTTTAACACAGAAGAACACCTAGATCCCACTGTCCTCCACTCTATTTAATTTCAATTTATTTCCTAATCATTTATATTATGGGAGTACATGTCCTCGTACTCCCCTACATTAAAGCCTAATTGCCAAATTTTTGTCCATTCAGTCTTTCCATAACCTAATAGTCCAACTATCTGCATCGGAGCATTCCTTCACATCCTGTCCCCTCTTCCAAGTCATCAGTGTAGACGGTAAATAATTGAAGGCCCAGGATCATTGAGGAACTCTAATAGTTACATCTTTACTATCTGAAAAATACCGTTTATTCTGATTTTATCATCTGTGTGATAACCAGTCTTCAATCGCTATTAATACTTTTCCCCCAATGCTATAGGCTCTTGAATACCATCCTTTTATTATACAATTAAATTAATATAGTATGTCACATAAAATATTGAATATCCATAAAGGTCAGTCTAAACACTTCCGACAGCTAGTTTTAATAACATTGGACCGATCTAGTAATGTAATGTTAGGTCTGATCTAATAATGATCGCCTTACTGTAGAGCAAGGTCATAAACTTGATAATTATTTGAATGACTGCAAATTAATATCATCCTGCCATTACCAGCACCAGTGTTTAGATATAAAAATAGAAGAGTTGATGCTCACAATGCTATTTTACAGATTAACAATGGAAGATTGCAATACAAGTTTGACTGTGGGAGCGGTCCAGGAACTGTGTCTGTGCAGAGCATTCAAGTCAATGATGGAGAATGGCATTCTGTTTCATTGGAAGTTGATGGAAATTACGCAAGATTGGTTCTTGACCGAGTCCATACAGCAGCTGGTACTGCTCCAGGCACCCTGAGGACACTAAACTTGGACAACTTCTTGTATTTTGGTGGCCATATCCGTCAACCGCGTGCAAAACATAGTAGAAATCTGCAGGTCAGCAATGGCTTCAGAGGCTGCCTGGAATCAGTCATGCTGAATGGGCAAGAGCTGCCTTTAAATAGTAAGCCGAGAGCCTATGCAGTCATGGAAGAATCTGTTGAAATGTCTTCTGGTTGTTCAGTAATGCTTGCAGAAGGCTGCTCAAGCAGTCCATGCCTGAACAGTGGCACTTGTTCATCGCTGCCTAATGGAGGTGAGTAAATAATTTGCAAATTGAAAATGGTTACAATGCCCAATGATATAAAGATACTATGTATCAGCTGTTTGAATGTGCTGTCATCAAAAACAATTTTCATTTAATGGATGCTTGCTTCACTTTGGGTAATGAATGAAATGTGAAACAGGTAAAAACAAAGCATGAATTTAATTTAGTTTAGTCTAGAGGCACAGCATGGAAACAGGCCCTTCGGCCCACCGGGTCCACACCAACCAGCGATCCCCGCATATTAACACTATCTTACACACACTAGGGATAATTTTGACATTTACCAAGCAAATTTGTACATTTACCAAGCAAACATGTACGTCTTTGCAGTGTGGAGGAAACCGAACAATTGTTCCTCTCTGCCGCCATTAAATGTTACTTAATTTAAGAATATTAGGAATAAGAAAGCATCATGCAGCCAATTGAATCTCCAGTCAAGTACAACATCTGCTGTAAGCATTTAGTAACCGGAGGAAAAGTTGTGGAAAGAAATGTCATTGATTATTCATGGGCTTATCAAAATGCTTTTTAAAATGCCACTATTGTATCTGCTTCCACCATCACCCCTGGCAACGCATTACCACTCTGAAGTTTTTTGGTAGCTGGAGTTTGAACAAAGAATAAATGATAGGATACTGAAAATCACAGAAAGAAGAGGGGAATCGGAGTAGTTCACATTTCAGAAATAACAGGCCAGGTAGATAAGACTATAAATACCTACAAGATACTTCCCATTATCATGGTTATATAACATGGAAACTGTTATATGCTGACCAAGACTAAGCTAATCCCATTTGCTTGCATTTGGCCCTTATCCCTCTGCTATCCATGCACCTGTCCACATGTCTTTTAAATGTGGATATTGGATCTGCTCAACTACACCCTCTGTTAACTCATTCCATATATCCACCACCCTCTGAGTGAAAAGGTTCCTCGGGTTCCAATTAAATCGTGCCCCTCTCACCTTAAACCTATACTCTTTAGTTCTTGATTCTCATACCCTGGGTAAAGAACTGTGCATTCACTCTATCTAGTCCCCTCATGATTTTATACAATCCATAGAATATTATGCACTTTTAGATATCACCCCTCTGCCTCCTGCACTCAGAGGAATAATGTCCTAGCCTGCCCGTTATTTTCTTAGAGCTCAGTTCCTCAGGTTCTGGGAACATCTTTCTCAGTCTTCTGTGCATCCTTTCCAGCTTAATTGCCTCTTTCCTATAGAAGGATGACCAAAACTAATATGATAGTTAGCCTCAACAAGGTCGTATACAACTGTAAAATAATGTTCCAACTTTTATACTCAATTCCTAAGTTGAAGATGGCAAGCTTGCCAATTGCCTTGTTCATCACCCTATATACATGTGATGCCACTTTCAGTACTATGTTTTTGTACTCCTAGATCCCTCCATTCTACAATACTCCCCAGGGCCCTTTCGTTCACTGTGAAGATCAAGCTCTTGTTTGACTTCCCAATGAGCAAAACCTCGCGCAAATTTGAATTACACTCCCATTAGCCATTTCTCGGCCCATTTGCCCAGCTAATTAACATTCCGTTGTAATTCTTAATAACTATCTTCACTATCATTCATAGCACCTTATTTTAGTGTCACTTGCAAGCTTACTAATCATGCCCTGCACATTGTCATCCGAATTATTGATATAGTGACATACTGTACGACAATCAGCCCAGCATTGATCCCTGAGGCACATCACTAGTTACAGGCCTCCAGTTTGAAAAACAACCTTCCACCAGCACCCGTTGCTTCCTACCATTAAGCCAATTCTACATATAGTTCTGTATTCAGCAATTGCAGAGTTGTAGATCTAGCCTAGTCAGTCCATCACACCAACCAGATTTTCCACCATTGACTCCATCTACACTTCATGCTGCATTGGAAAAGCAGCCAACATAATCAAAAACTTGTCCCAGCCCACACATTCCTCCTCTCTGCTCCCACCCAGCAGAAGGTACAAACACGTGAAAGTGTGCAACACCAGACCCAGTTACAGTTTCTTCCCTTCTGTTATCATCTTCTGAACAGTCCTTCCATAAGCTAGGGTACTGTCCCCTTCACCTCTTCCCCATTGTGGACATTGGTCTTTGTCTATGGAACTGATGCATTACAATGCTGAGAACTACATTCTGTATTCTAAACACTTTATCCTTTATCTATTGTACTTGAGTTTATTTGATGGTATTTATGTGAGGTATATCTGATCTGTTTGGATAGCACGTCAAACAAAGCTTTTCACTGTACTTCAGTATATGTCACAATAATATAAACTAAGTCTTCAGCCCTGCCTTCATTAACCTTCTTGGATACTTCTTCAAAAATTCATGAGACTTGGTCTCCCATGCACAAAGTTATGCTGACTATCCCTACTCAATGTCTGCCCTTCTATATTACTATATCTTACCCTTCAGAATGCTCTCCAGTAATTTTTTTACCACAAATGTTTGGAGGAGCATTAGCCACCCTCCAGTCCTTCGGCAATTCACATGTAACTAATGATGATTCATGTATCTCAGTTAGGACTGCTGTAATTTATTTTTTAGCTTCTCACAATCTATCTAAGTGCCACAATATATCTAAGTGTCCTTGGATGTATAAGATTAGGTCCGAGAGATTGATTTACCTTTATATGAATTAGGACATCCAGCACCACCTCAACTGTAATATGAACTGTCCTCGTGACATTTTCATTAACTTTCAAAACATTCCATCTTCATGTCGATTCTTGCAGGAAAAACAGAGGAGTAATGTTTATTGTGGACCTTGCCCATGGAGTCTTAGTTGAGGTATAGAATACTAGTGGAGGAAAGTGAAGCTATAACTGTATAAAGCACTAGTTTAGTCACAGCTGGAATACTGTGTACGAGTCCAATCACTACTTTACAGGAAGCACTGAAAGCCCAAGACTAACCAGAAGTGATTTATTTAGAAGGATTTTGCCAGATTGGTGAATTGTAGTTGCGAAGACACAATTGGCTGTAGTTGCTTTCCCGAGTCAAGTGGAAAATGAGTCGTGCTGTACGTCATGGAGAAGCCCAGCAGTGAGGACTGGTGAAGAAATATTTAATTAGGGACTATGAATTTAAGGGAATGGAGATCATAAACTCGCTGTGTAAAATGTTCTGGGACAGCAATCTTCTTTACATATTGATTTAAAAAAAAAAATATTGAGCATTTGATGTACAAGGCTGCAAATGGAAAGCTCGGAAACTTGATTAATCTGAGTAGGTCTTTTGGCTGGCACAGATGGAGTGGCCCAAATGGCTAACTCTGGTGCTGTTATTAATTTTTTTTAATTGAGTTATGATGATTCATAATCTTTTGGTACATTTTTCACCTCATTTGTCGATTATTGATTTTAACAAATATTCAAATGTTCTTAGTATGGTAGTTTTGCTGATTCTTTAATTGTTAATGATCATCACATTTTGCATGAACTTCCATTTTTGCAGGCTACTTTTGTAAATGCACTTCTCTGTTTATGGGCATTCATTGTGAAATTGGTGTCAGCCCTTGTGCTTCGAACCCATGTCTGTATGGTGGAACTTGCATTCCAGTGAATGATGATTATATCTGCCAGTGTAGAGGACAATATACGGGATTAAGGTTAGTTTATTTTGCACATTACATGCCATCACATTGCATTTTTCACATTACAAGAATCTTAATAGAAATTCTATTTCTTAAAAAAACATCCAGAAAATATCAAAGCTATTTCCATCCTTCCATTTACTGAATATACATATATATTTGCATTCGCTGTCACCCAAATTCTTAATGTGACTGTGTCAGTTTGAAGAAAAGAGAATCAGAATTATGGTAAGGTTGGGGCATAGTTTGGCATTTGTGTTTTAACTGAGAGTTACATCATGGAAACATTCCTTTTGGCCCACCGGGTCCATGCTAGCCATCACTAGCTCACACAAGTTCTATGTTATTTTACTTTTTCATTCACTTCCTACACCCTCGGGGAAATTTACACAAGCCAATTAACCTGCAGATTCGAACATCTTTGGGAAGTGGGAGGAATCCAGAGCACCTGGAGGAACCTGGGATTGCTGAGGAAGCAGCTCTACCAGCAGTGCCGCTGTACTGTCCAATGTTTAAATATGGTCTGGATGCTCTCCTTCTCTGCTTGGTTATTCAATCCAGGCAATCGGGAACATCTGGGTTTTTTGCATTTTGGTCCATCCAGCAAACTGACATTCAACCTGTTTATTGTTGCGGAAGCTTTTAATCATTGCTGAAAGCATTCTTTTTCATCGAGCTACAGTCTTATGTGTAACAATGGTACTCATCATTGTTAATTATTTAATCCTAATGATTGATGGCCTCGGGCAAAAGTCAAGAAGATGCAAGGCAGTGGTGAGCAATCCTGCTGTTTCTAATGCTTAATCGTTTCTTATGCTTTGGCCCGTTTCAGCAACTTTTTTCCTAAATATAGAACTTGCCAAACCCCACCTATAAAGTTATATCATAGGTTTTCAAACATGATTATGGTAGCAATGGTAAGCATTGATATTTTATCAATGTACTTGAGATTCATGAACTGATTTTTTTCTGTAGATTATCAGCAAAATCATATGTTCATCCTCTCTGAACATCTTGCACAGTGGCACCACTCTTCTTTCTGGTGCTAGAAGTTTCCATTTTTGTGAATGGAAAGTGAAATGTAATTCCACAAAAGGTAGCCTTTAGGTAAACAGGGTGAACAAGAGGCAGCCATTACGAGTCATCAACTTTGAGCCACTGTTGATGTTAAATCTCTACAACCACCATTTCCGCTCATCCCACAAACCCAGCCATCTTCTTTAATTTCAATCGTTTTATTAAATGAAAAATGTTGAGGCCTATCATCTCAATTCCTGTAATTTGATCTTTGTTGATTTCAGGTGTCAAGTGGGTCCTTACTGCAAAGATAATCCTTGTAAAAATAATGGCAAATGCATCGATAGTCTTGATGGCCCAGTTTGTGAATGTGAACCAGGTTATCGTGGAGAGAGGTTAGTATAACCTTCAAATATATGTAAAATCTATTTATTATTTTTTCCCCAGAAAATTACCTTATTTTGTTTATTCCTAGGTGTGTGGCTGATATTGATGAATGTTACGAAAGCCCTTGTCTTAACAAAGGCAAGTGTGAAAATACATATGGGTCCTTCAACTGCAATTGCAGCCACGGCTTTGATGGAAAACTTTGTGACGATACTGTGGTTAACAAATATATATCTACACCATGGAACATCGGCCTAGAAGAAGTTATTGGAATTATAGTCTTTGTCGCGACCATATTTATCCTTGTTTTATTCTTTGTCTTCTTCCGTAAGAAGGTTTGTAAAAAGAAGCATCATAACGATGCTAGTGAAAAACGCATTGGAGCGACCACTTCTTTCTTGCAGAAGAACTACTTTGATTCTAAAATGAATAAAACAATCTATTCAGACATTCCACCGCAGGTGCCTGTTCGTCCAATCTCTTATACTCCAAGTATTCCCAGTGACTCCAGAAACAATCTTGACCGAAATTCTTTTGAAGGATCTGCAATACCCGAGCATCCAGAATTCAGCACCTTCAATCCAGACTCTATTCATGGACACCGGAAAACTGTGGCTGTTTGCAGTGTTGCTCCGAACCTACCTCCTCCTCCTCCATCCAACTCTCCATCAGACTGCGATTCCATACAAAAACCCAGTTGGGACTATGACTACGATGGTACGTATCTCACTGTAGCTATGTGCTATTTTTTTTTCTCTCTAATGCATCATTCTGAACTCAGTCACATGCATCTCCTGATGAGCAGGTAGAACAAAAATGCCCTCCAGTGCAAAGGAATCGTTTTCGATCCAATCAGTGTCACAGAACTTCTTATTGAAACAAACCTTTTGTACGTATTAATATACCAAATCAAATTGTTGGCCAAAGTCTGAGAAGAACACAACTTGCTTGCTTATTTAGTTTTGCACTTCACTTTTATTTCTTCAGTATCATTAGAAGCAAGTTGCATGAGAAATTTGATTGGAAATTTGTGTAACCTTTTGATCGTCTTGTTATGTCATACCACTACTGCATTTTTCTGAAAAGGGATTGTTATGTTTGTCATTCATGAAGCTAGTACTGGCCCTCCCCTGGTTATGAAACCCAACTTACGGACATCCCGTGCATACGAACAGCATTTGGGAGAGCAACAGGAATATATTTGCCAGGGATAGGAATGTATTTGCCAGGTGTTGCGGGGCTGCAGGCATCTTCTGTCAGCTACGAATGGAGAATTTCCACTTCCACTCGCCACCCACCCCACATAAACCCCTCCTCCCTCCTTCCCGAACTGCATGGGTCAGGGCCGGGTTGAGCCGGGCAGAGCTGGGAATGCTGACCAGACTCGCTCACACAGTGATGTTGGCTACTCTTCCTGCTCCTGCTCTCTGTCCTTCCTGTCACAGCTGTTTCTGTGACCTTCTCTCATGTACTGTTTTTAATTAACTGGTTATTTTTTTTAAATCAGCGTCAAAATTGTGATGACGGTGCATTTTGTAGTTGTGCAGAAAAATCTCACTGTTGTGCATTCGTAACAATAATGAACCATTGAACTGATGAACAGTTGAAGTTACAAACAATTCTCAAGAACTGAAGCCTATGGAAACCTTGAAACTTCTTGTGAATCAGAAACCATTAGGAGCCATTAACAGAATAAAAATGGAAAATCCAGGTCTACCGGTCAGGCAGCTTTATGGAGAAGGAGACAGGCCTGGAAATGCCGACAGGATCAAGCAGTGACTGTGATGAGGGAAAAATAAGATTTAATGTACAGATATTACAGCAGAAAACTAGTTATCAGAAATAATTAAGGACCTGAAAATTCCAAGATGCCTAGACTGGAAGTGAAGTTCTATTCCTTAAGCTTGCTTTGGCCCAGTTGGAACAGTGGAGATAGGCAGGTCGGAGTAGAGATGTGATCGAGAATTAATGATGGGCGTTTGAAAGATTGGGGTTGCCTCTGTGGACTGCATGGAGGAGCTCCACAAAGCACTCACTCAGTCTGTGATTAGTTTCTCCAATATGTGGTGGGGAGGGGGGCACATAGAAATGTAACCAATGCATGAAGTAGATTGGAAGAAGTGTAAGTTGTTTTGAGCATGCAAACAGATTCTTCAGCCCAATGAGTCCATGTTGAACAACGATTTGCACTAGTTATAGAGTCATAGAGTGATACTGTGTGGATAATTTGTGTGGAAAAAGTTACCCCTCAGATTCCTATTAAATCTTTTCCCCTTCACCTTAAACCTATGTCCTCTGTTCCTCGATTCACCTACTCTGGGCAAGAGACTCTGTGCACCTACCTGATCTATACCCCTCACGATTTTATACACCTCAATAAGATCACTCATCCTCCTGCGCTTCAAGGAATAGAGTCCCAGCTTACTCAACCTTTCCAGCTTGACAACATCTTTCCTCTAACATGGTGCCCAGAACTGAACACAATACTCTAAAAGTGGCCTCACCAAAGGCTTATACAACTGCAACATGACCTCCCAACTTCTATACTCAATACTCTGACAGATGATGGCCAATGTGTCAAATTCCTTTTTGGCCACCCTGTGACTCAACCTTCAAGGAGCCATGCACATGCACTCCTAGACCCATCTGCGCTACAACACTACCCAGAGCCCTGCCATTCACTCTGTAGGTCGTGCCGACACAGTGGGTTCTTTGTGATCCCATTTTCTCATTCTTTTCCTGCACACTTTAGGCATTTTTTTTACAGAGGCCAATTAAGGTACAAATCTGCATGTCTTTGGAATGTGGGAAAAAAACGGAGCATCCAGAGGAAACCCATGTGGTCACAGGGAGAACGTACAAACACCACACAAATAGCACCTGAGGTTAGGATCGAACAGAGGCCTCTGGCAGCTCTACCAGCTGCACCCATTATGCTGAAATAAAGAACTGCAGATGCTGGTTTATACCAAAGATAGACACAAAGTGTTGGAGTAACTCAACAGGTCAGGCAGCATCTCTGGCGAAAAAAGATGGGTGACATTTCAGGTTGGGTCCCTTCTTCAGATTGGCCATTGTGCCACCCTGTCAGGACTATTTGGGACAAGGTGAAAGACCTGCGCTTTCCCATTTCAGATATTCAGCATCTGCAGTTTCATGTTGGTGGATTAAAACCTGACTACAATGTTGTCTCTGCATTTCTGTGTAGTGCTTCTTGCCTACTTCCCCGAGAATCCATTAGTTACAAACATACGTTCAATGTTTTAATCCTGTTTTATATTTGGTCATCTGATTCCATGCATTTTAAATCCACTTTTGCCAGATTTCTACACTAATAGTTCCTTTAAGCATGTGTCTTTTCCAGTTATCAGATTTTAAGAGCTCATATCAATTTTGTTCACTTACAGCAAAAGTGGTGGATCTTGAATCCTGTCCATCAAAACTGCCTCTTGAGGATAGCGCTTGCCATGCTTTTAATACCCGGGGAAGCATCTCAGAGGTCCAGTCGCTTAGTTCTTTCCAGTCTGAATCATGTGATGACAATGGTAAGAATTTAAGGCATCAAAATCTATATTGTCATATCCAATACTAATTTGTCTCTTTTAAAGCACTCTAAATGCTTATGGAATTTCAATGCATATCATTTATCTAAGCCCTTCAAAGTAGTTACTGGAAAACATTTTTGCACATTTCCCTGCAATAAGTAGCTGAGGTTTCATTGTTTGTTACTACAAACACTAAATCCACTAAAATTCCAAGTATTGCATACTGAAATAGAAGCCCATTATATTGAGTAAATGACTTCTATCTATCTTAATCATTGGATGATTTATGATATTTTACAATTTGATTTTGCTTTGGCGTTATCTCCTATCTGTTTTCGGTTACTGATAAGCAAGAAAAGTATTCAGTTACGAGTTTGATTGCAGAAGTAATGGAGGATGTACTTGAGCGAAATGGGATTCTCTGATATTGATTGATAGTCTCACAGTTAATTATAGATTCTTAATGAAAACAGTTTAAAAAATAAAACATTCTCAAGTATCTGATGAGGTATTATTTGACTCTTGGGAGTGGATATTTTTGATTGCTTGTTATAGTTAAGAAGTACTTACAAATAAGCTGATGTAATGTAGCTACAACATGCTGTTGAGTTGTGGATTGAACACTCAAAAAATCCAAAGTAGGATGAACATTAACTGGAGGTATATTTTGTTAGTGCTGTATTGAGATCTAGCATTTTACCCCAGGTTAAATCTACAATGATCATTTTTTGATGAATTTAAATGAGTCACCTAACAGAAGTTAATAGTACAAGAATGCTTATGTGGTGAATTGAAATAGAGCTCCCTATGTTATCTTCAGAGCAAAGCCAGCAATTGCTTCTGCAAACTCCACAGTTCAATTTTGGATAACTGCAATCTAACTTCCATGTGATATTTTCGAAATCACTCCAGAAACCAGTGTATAATTTGATAGAGCATTATTATACAAAATGAGTCCTGGAATATCAGTGATGGTATCATAAATCAGGTTGAATAATACAGACAAGAAAAGGTCATTAGGCTTATTGTACATCTGCAGGGATGCATTTCTTTGTAAATTGTAGATTAATTACAAGATTATGCTCTTGATAACCCACACACGTGATCAAAACTAAACAGGGATTATGTTTTTTTCCACCATTATTTCGCACCATTATTATGTTTTTTTCCACCATTATTTCGCAATGTTTTAAGGCAGAATTTGATATTTGGCAGTCATGTGTAACAGTTTGTAAATTAGCTGTCAAACTAGCTGTTTGTAAATCAGCTGGTACACTCTTGAAATATAACACATTATTTTAAGAGGAGTATAATTTACTAATGAAGATGGGGTAAATTTCTGGAGGGTTCCAGCCACCTACATCAGTAATTTACATTTCATAGAGATCCTCAAAAATCAATTTCAAGTAGTTGCCAGTAACCCCATGTCCAGTTATACTGCCATTTCCATAGTGCAAATGTATGGGCAAAGAGAATTTTCCAAACTTATTTTCGACCATGTATAAAGACTGGCCCAGTGTTTTATACAGGATTCACATCAACCTTGCTGACTTGCATGGTAGAAGTATTTGTCTACCTTTAGTTTCTAACTGTTTGCCACACTGGTGCCAACAGACTATGAAAGCTGATTGGAACAGATAACAGAAGAAGAAAATCTGGAGGCAAACACAATGTCTAAAGTTAAACAGCACACCTCCTCTGACTTTCTCCTCTGCAATGTTTCTCTTTAATTCAAACCTTTAAAAAGCTTGTTTACATAGAAGACCAGTGCTTGGCCCAGTTATATTGGATAGGCTGGGTGAGTGGGCAAATGCATGGCAGATGCAGTATAATGGGGATAAATGTGAGGTTATCCACTTTGGTGGCAAAACAGGAGGGTAGACTATTATTTGAATGGTGGCCGATTAGGAAAAGGGGAGATGCAACGAGACCTGGGTGTCATGGTACACCAGTCATTGAAAGTAGGCATGCAGGTGCAGCAGGCAGTAGAGAAAGCGAATGGTGTGTTAGCATTCATAGCAAAAGGATTTGAGTATAGGAGCAGGGAGGTTCTACTGCAGTTGTACAGGGTTTTGGTGAGACCACACCTGGAGTATTGTGTACAGTTTTGGTCTCCAAATCTGAGGAAAGACATTCTTGCCATAGAGGGGATACAGATAAGGTTCACCAGACTTATTCCTGGGATGTCAGGACTTTCATATGAGGAAAGACTGGATAGACTC
The DNA here is from genome assembly GCA_035221665.1 of Okamejei kenojei. Lineage (NCBI taxonomy): Eukaryota > Metazoa > Chordata > Chondrichthyes > Rajiformes > Rajidae > Okamejei > Okamejei kenojei. The sequence continues at coordinate 122,582,905 of CM069131.1, forward strand.
GGCTTGTACTCGCTTGAATTTAGAAGATTGAGGGGGGATCTTATAGAAACTTACAAAATTCTTAAGGGGTTGGACAGGCTCGATGCAGGAAGATTGTTCCCGATGTTGGGGAGGTCCAGAACAAGGGGTCACAGTTTAAGGATAAGGTGGAATTCCTTTAGGACCGAGATGAGGAAAACATTTTTCACACAGAGAGTGGTGAGTCTCTGGAATTCTCTGCCACAGAGGTAGTTGAGCCCAGTTCATTGGCTATATTTAAGAGGGAGTTAGATGTGGCCCTTGTGGCTAAAGGGATCAGGGGGTATGGAGAGAAGGCAGGTACAGGATACTGAGTTGAATTATCAGCCACGATCATATTGAATGGCGGTGCAGGCTCGAAGGGCCGAATGGCCTACTCCTGCACCTATTTTCTATGTTTCTATCCACTATTGCTCCTTAAATGCCAGACACTGCTTGATACAGTTCAAAGTGCTGCACAGGCTATACTACTCAAAAACCAACCCGAGCAAGATTTTCCCCAGTTTCACCTCCCACACTTCTGTTCCCATAGATACAGTGCAATGGGAAGGATCCAGTATGACTTTCCAGAGCCAATCACCAAATCCAAATGAGCTCTGCATGTGTTCATTCCACTCTGAATATTAAGAAATCTCCAACCCTTTCCACACCTACAATGACTGTCCTTTCCTGGACCCTCCATTCTCACTGTACCTCTGCTTGTGGCTTATTCTTGGTGGCAAGTCAAAATATCATAATATAATTTTCTTTGAATGTCATGTTTAAACTACCATACATCGGTTGAGCCAGCTGCTATAAATTCCCTATAATATACACACTTCTTTGCATTTCACAGACCAATTTCAGCGGCTTCTATTTCTCTGTCAATCAGATGGAGTAAAGCCTCTAATTTTAGAGGTACACCCTGCATTCCTCTAGACTACAATTTTCTTTAATTTTCATCACTTGGCCTCTCTGAAATAAGATTGCCATGAATTTAGGATTAATAAGCAATTTGATGTTGTAGACTTCTACGCATCAAGGATTCGAACAGCTTTACTTTAATATAGTGGTCCTACAGCAGCAGTTTGCCGTATATATTTGAGATTGTTTAAAGGATATTCCAAATATCTTCAGAATTGTAAGGAAAAATAATTGACCTTGAGTCAGAGGGGGAGGATAATAAACAGATATTGAAGGACATTTTATAAGGAGAGGGAATTCCACAATATGGAGCCTTAATAACTTAAGGCATGACTATTAGCAGTGGAACAAATTGACGACAGACTTGTAGGCCATAGTTGAAAGGATGGTGAAAGGTGGAAAGGATTGCAAGCATGTAATGCACATACAGTTTATGAATAAACATTCCAGCACACAGTTAAAGTGAATTGGAGTCACGAGGAGCTGCAGGTGTTGGAATCTTGAGCAAAGCACAAAGTGCTAGAGGAACTCAGTGGATCAGGCAGAATCTGTGGAGGGAATGGACAGGTGCCATTTCGGGTTTGGACCTTTCTTCAGACTCTTATACACATCGAAGATTCTTGTTCTCTTTCGATTAATGGGGCAGGCAACTCATTCTTGCAAGTTTCCTGACTACCTAGCCAAAATTATGGGCATTATTACAACAGTAATTGCAGGCAGATGACATTAGTTTAACTTGGCATCATGTTCGGCACAGACCTTATGGGCCATAAAGCCTGTTCCCGTGCTGCACTATTCTATATTCGAGTGCATATACTTAAATTGACTGCAAACCACTTTGATACACCCGAGGCCATGAAGGATCATTCATAAGTGCAACACTTTCTTAAACAGAGTTTAGTGCAATAGTAAGGACAATGTCTACCACATATTATGAATAAAGTTTATTATTGAAATAGAAAAGAAAATGAACTCATTGGGCAGAGGAAGTTAAAATCTTATCCATTAGTTGCTACTTGCATTAGCTTTGAATGAAAACCACAAGATATTCAAAAGGAAATAAGCTTGGAAAATTGGGTAGATCTAACAGTTTTTTGTTTAAAGTTAACAAAAGATATCACGGAGGTACTGTGGAAAATTGGGAGACAAGGGTGCAGCAATATAGGCATGTTCTCATTTTTAGTGATGCTGCCTGAGGTTGACTGCCACAGGAGATTAAAGAATAATTTTCTTATTCATGGTTTGTGCTTACAAACTTTTTAGTAGCTTCTGGGTATAAATGAAACATCTCATACAGACTTATTTGGGGAGTGCAGGATTTTTTTTCTGACATCAGAGCATAAAAATGTTTTTAGACACTTTTCTATTGGTAAAGTTTTCTACTGGCTTGTTTTGGCAGCTTTGTTTATCATGGATCCTTTAGAGTTTCTTGGTGTACTGTGCAACTTTCCCAGCAAATATGCAATCTTACAGAAAGTATATTTCCAAAATAACTGAATAGTACATTGGCTGTTTTTATTGCCGGTTTTGAATTCTGTAGCATACCATAATGAATCCAGTAAAATTAACTGAAGAAATTAGATTGTTTGTGAAGTAAATTCTGTATAACCATCTATAAATCTGTTTCTAGATGTGTTCCAGAAATTGCTTGCACAGGGCTTTGTAGGTGAACAGCAATTCATGTGATATTAATTGCTTACAGATGGAATCTCTTGCATTTAAGTTCTTCAGTATGTAAATTGGGCCTGAGGTATAATGTCTTTAAAGCTTACATTTCACCCCCAACATTCATTTTAAAGGAATTTGGGGGGTTTTCTGCAAATAAATGTACTGTAGCTTTTTGAAGCTTCAACTTGCATGAGTTTCTGGAACTACAAGAGACATCTTGGGAAGATGTACTAGCTCCTATCTAAATAGACGATATAGTTTCCTTGAATTTACCTTTTTTATTGAGGTAGTAGGTGACGTTGAGTTTGTCAATATTTGCCCTTCCATTTTCTGTGAAGTTTCTGAAAACCCTACAAAGTAATCATGCAAATTGCCAAATACTTATCACCTCAAATGGATTCCACGGATATTTAACATTGATGTTAATAAAATTATTCCATTAGCCAATTAAATATTCTTGTTGCTAGAAACTTTGTGCGGTATGTTTTAAAGTTGCATTTTAAATAGCAGAAATGCTCAGATAAATAAATGATGAATATCTTGACTTCTTGTACTAATTATAAATTTATTTTAATCTACTCCTTCCCTATCCTCCTCCAAGCTTCCATAGTGACTGTAATACACCTTGTCAATGCAGTTGTTGACTCGGTAGAAAAAGAAGGTATATTTTTTTTACAAAGCTCAGTTCTAAGTGTACTGTGATTACTTGAACCTTGTTCTATGTTGTAAGTCTATAACACTGTCATGCAAATGCAGTGAGTGCTGTTTATCTATTGACCAGTGGTCATCGATATTATTTTGAAAAAGATTCTATTCACTGTTATAATAAGACCAGAGCATTTTTTCAATTCATGCTCCAATCTAGTGGTTCCAGACTGTGATTGAATTTTCCTTCACCTCACACTTTTCTATTTCTGCTTTCCCTGTGCAAAAACATAGTTACAATTGCTGAAGGCATCCTCGTTGGTTTCTGTGTTATACTTGTCGAGGAATACGTGGATCAGTTGAAGATACAGCTCCATTTATGATGTGACACTGATATTGCATTCCTCTTGTTACTCATTCCTCCCTCCATTTTGTAGACTTGACTGTATAAATCAGTACCAAGATTCTCTGAGAAAGTATTATGTATAATTGTCTAAAGGCCTTTAAGCTTGAATGATGGGTAGAAGCACTACTAGTAGCAGAAGAAACCATAGATTAGGAAGATCACTGCCCATCTGCAAAATAAAATAATCCAGATGACCATTTGTCTGAGAGCTCAGAAAATATGAATCAACTATTTTGTTCTGCTAAACTAAAAGTAACTCAGCAGATCAGGCAGCATCTCTGGAAGATATGGATAGGTGATTACAGATCAGGACCCTTCTTTAGACTGCCTGTGTCATAAGGTCATGTGATAGGAGCAGAATTGGGCCATTCGGCCCATTAAGTTTACTCTGCTATTCAATCATGGCTGATCCCTCCCAACCCCATTCTCCTGCCTTCTCCCCATAACCCCTGACACCTGTAATAATCGAGAATCTATCTCTGCCTTAAAAATATCCACTGACTTGGCCTACACAATCTTCTGTGGCTACAAATTCGACAGATTCACCACCCTCCGACTAAAGAAATTGCTCCTCATTCCCTTCCTAAAGGGACAGCCTTTAATTCTGAGGCTATGACCTCTAGTACTAGACTCTCCCACTAGTGGAAACTAGTAGTCCACATCCACGCGATCGAAGCCTTTCACTATTCAGTACGTTTCAATGAGGTCCCCCCCCCCATTCTTCTAAATTCCAGCGAGTACAGGCCCAGTGCTGTCAAACGCTCATCATATGTTAACCCACTCATTCCTGGGATCATTCTTGGTGGGGGAGAAAGCTGGAAAAGAGGTGGGGATTAATTCCCGGACTGGAATTATTGTTAATTTCATATCTATTGACATTTCAGACTTGGCAGTAGGGCAATAGTTTCCATGTCAGAATGAAGAGAACACATTTCATTTCAGAATCCATTCTCAAAATATCAGATAATTTCTCACGGTAGGGGAATTGACTATGAGGCAAAATCATCACATGAGTGTTAAAAATTGATTGATTGAATGCTTAAATATTACTTTAATGTTTTTTTTTTGAACCACTTTATGCAATATATTAAAATACTTTTTTTCATGTATCTTCATATTTGAGTTTATCTTACTTGAAGCTACAGTTTTTGTTTTCTGGAACATTTCCAAGTTTATCTTTCATTAAGTTTTTTTTTTAAAGTTAGAATGATGAAATGAGACAAAAGTCATAAATATAGAACAAATGGAAGTAGTAGGCCACCTGGCACCTTGAGCTTTCTCCATTTTGCAGCAAGATGATCAAAGCTTATCCTCTTGCTCAAATCTATTTCTCGTGTCTGATCTCCATGTCCTTCAGGTTCCTTAGTCCAAAAGTCGGATTTGATTTCAGCCTTGGGTATGCTCAGCAACTGAATCTCCACATACTTCAGAGGTATAGAATTCAAAAAAAATATTCAGCCTTTTTATGAATAAGTATCTTATCTTAGTCTGAAATGGCTGACACACGAGGAGATAAAGTCTCAGTATAGTTCAGCACCATCAAGTTGGAGTAAACAACTTCTCGGTATCTCTTCTTTCAATTCTTTACAAATTCTTCAATGTTTCATACTTTGTTGTTATTACAATGGGATTTTTTCAGGGGCATTCTATATGACAAAGAGCTTTTTAAAAATCACTCATTCGATAAACAGCACTTAACTGTTCTTTCAAATGTACGCACAGTGCCCTCCATAATGTTTGGGACATAGACCCATCATTTATTTATTTGCCTCTGTACACAATTTGAGGTTTGTAATAGAAAAAAACACATGTGGTTAAAGTGCACATTGTCAGATTTTAATAAAGGCTATTTTTTATACATTTTGGTTTCACTGTGTAGAAATTACAGCTGTGTTTATACATAGTCCCCATAATTTCATGGCACCACAATGTTTGGGACACAGCAATGTCATGTAAATGAAAGTAGTCATGTTTAGTATTTTGTTGCATATCCTTTGCATGCAATGACTGCTTGAAGTCTGCGATTCATGAACATTACCTGATGCTGGGTGTCTTCACTAGTGTTGCTCTGCCAGGCCTGTATTGCAGCCATCTTTAGGTTGTGCTTGTTTTGGGGGCTAGTCCCCTTCAGTTTTCTCTTCAGCATATAAAAGGCATGCTCAATTACTATCTAAACGGGATCTGGGGGTCCTTGTACATCAGTCTATGAAAGTAAGCATGCAGGTCCAGCAGGCAGTGAAGAAAGCAAATGGCATGTTGGCTTTTATAACACGAGGAATCGAATATAGGAGCAAAGAGGTCCTTCTGCAGTTGTACAGAGCCCTAGTGAGACCACACCTGGAGTATTGTGTGCAGTTTTGGTCCCCTAATTTGAGGAAGGACATTCTTGCTATTGAGGAAGTGCAGCGTAGGTTTACAAGGTTAATTCCCGGGATGACGGGACTGTCATATGCTGAGAGAATGGAACAGCTGGGCTTCCCGCTTGTACACTCTTAGAACGATGAGAGGATATCACATTGAAACATATAAGATTGTTAAGGGTTTGGACACGCTAGAGGCAGGAAACATGTTCCCGATGTTGGGGGGGCCACAGTTTAAGAATAGCTTAAGTAAGTAAGCAGTTTAAGTAAGCCATTTAGAACGGAGACGAGGAAACACTTTTTCTCACAGAGAGTGGTGAGTCTGGAATTCTCTGCCTCAGAGGGCGGTGGAGGTGGGTTCTCTGGATGCTTTCAAGAGGGAGCTAGATGGGGCTCTTAAAAATAGCGGAGTCAGGGGATATGGGGAGAAGGCAGGAACGGGGTACTGATTGGGGATGATCAGCATGATCACATTGAATGGCGGTTCTGGCTCGAAGGGCCGAAAGGGCCTACTCCTGCATCTATTGTCTATTGTCAATTGGGTTCATATCGGGTGATTGACTTGGAATTGACCATTTGGGTGATTGACAAGAATTGACCATTTTTTAGCTTTGAAAACCTCCTTTGGTGCTTTAGCACAATGTTTGGGATCATTGTTTTGCTGTAGAATGAACCAATGGGTTTTGAAGCATTTGTTTGAACTTGAGCAGATAGGATGTATCTATACACTTCAGAATTAATTATGCTATTACCATCAGCAGTTGTATCATCAATCAAGATAAGTGAGCCAGTACCTTCAGCAGCCATACATGCCCAGGCCATAACACCCCCACCACCGTATATCACAGATGAGGTGATATTCTTTGGACATTGGGCAGTTCCATCTCTCCTCCATACTTTGCTCTTGCCATTACTTTGATATGTTAATCTTCATCTCATCTGTCCACAAGACCTTTTTCCAGAACTGTGGTTGCTCTTTTAAGTACTTCTTGGCAAACTGTAACCTGGCCATTCTATTTTTGTGGCTAACCAGTCATAGTCATAGATTAATACCGTGTGGAAACAGGCCCTTCAGCCCAACTCGCCCACACCGGCCAACAATGTCCCAGCTACCGTAGACCCACTTGCCTGCGCTTGGTCCATAACCCTCCAAACCTGTTCTATCCATGTACCTGTCCAACTGTTTCTTAAATGATGGGATAGTCCCAGCCTCAACTACCTCCTCTGGTAGAAATAATTCTTCTGCCATCAACTGTGGAAGTCTTCCTTGGCCTGCCAGTCCATTTGCAATTAGTAAGCTCACCAGTACTCTCTTTCTTAATGATGTTAAAAACTTGATTTTGGTTAGCCTAAGGTTTGGCTGATATCTCTAAAGGGCCTGTCCCACTTGGCAATTTTTTCCGTGACTGCCGGCATCATTGACTGACGTTTAAGGTCATCGAAAAATTTGCGCCGTGAAGTGGCGTGATGATGTTTGATGCGCGGTGTTTTTTTCAAATTTCACAATTATTTTTGTCGCCGCTGGATTTTGAAATTTTCAAAATCTTTTGGTGACACTGATATGACGCCGGCAGTCGCCGATAAAATCACCAAGTGGGACCCTTAACAGTTTTATTCTTGTTTCTCAGTCTCATAATGGCTTCTTTAACTTTCATTGGCACAAATTTGGTCCTCATGTTGATAAGCAGCATTAAAAGTTTCCAAAAGTGATGGAAAGATTGGAGGAAAGACTAGGTGCTGAGAGCTCTCTTATATTAAGGAGGCAATTAAACACACCTGAGCAATTACAAACACCTGTGAAGCCATGTGCCCCAAACATTATGGTGCCCTGAAATGGGGGGACTATGTATAAATACAGCTGTAATTTCTACATGGTGAAACCAAAATGGATAAAAATGGCCTTTATTCAAATCTGACAATGTGCACTTTAATCACATGTGATTTTTTTTCTATCACAAATCTCAAATTGAGGAGTACAGAGGCAAATAAATAAATGATGGGTCTTTGTCCCAAACATAATGGAAGGCACTGTAAGTGGGCATTTTATATTGTTTGTTGCAAGCAAGCACATGGAATGTTAGTATGGAGATTTTAATATCCTGATGCTTTAATATTTCATGTTTTCTTCCTCTCTTTCTTCTTTGCCATCTAAAGAAACTTTTGCGGGTCATGACCTCAAGAATCCAAGAGGTGACTTTTGTCTGCATGCCTTTTCTTTCCCCCTTCCTACTCACTAAAGCTGTGCATCTTGCACTTTAACATTCACAGCACGGTAACCAGTGTAGCTGCAAGAGTGAAATGTTAATCCATTGTTCAGCTATTAATGTGGTCGGTAGACAATATAGAAGGTTTATGTTTTAAAACCGATCTCACCTGTTTTTATTGCAAATCAGCCACTGCATTTGAAATGTAACCAGAATAACATTCCCCACTGGTTTATAACCATACATGTAAATGGCTATGTGCAGCTGTCAATTGTCATATTTTTAAATTATGCAGGTAACAGAATATTTGTCTCTGCAATCTGTAATGGGGGATTTGGTGCCCACCATCCCATGTCCTTGTGCACCTTGGTGACCCCCAGCGGACTAACAATATGTTCTTCCATACCATTTGTTCTCTGTCGTGTTTTTGACTTTGATAATAACAAATGTGCAATCCAAAGGAAAACATTCTAATTTTGCACCCTCTTTTTCCTCCCCCTCCTTTGGAAAAGCTTATCACTGGGACACATCGGATTGGATGCCCAATGTTCAACTGCCTGGCATCCAGGAATATCCGCAGTATGAGGTAACAGAGCACACCGCCCCACTTTATTCTGATCCCAATGCCATTGACACGGACTACTACCCTGGAGGGTATGACATTGAAAGTGATTTCCCACCACCTCCAGATGATTTCCCCATTCACGATGAACTGACGCCTTTGCCCCCGGAATACAATGAGTTTGATTCCGTACAGCCTCCACGGGACATGCCCACTGCAGCAAGTCTGAATTCAACCTCGCAAAATAAACAGCATTTTAACATGAACCAGTACCTCCCCCACCACCACTATTCAGCGGACCTCTCAGAATGCCAGAATGCAGTCCCCGCAGGAAACAGCTACCGGGGCACCTACCCATCCTACTCCTTAACGTATAACGATGACTTTGAAGCACCCAGCATGGATAACATCTCCATGTCTGTCTACACGTCTACCACCGCCTCTTGCTCTGATGTCTCGGCGTGCTGTGAGATGGAAGAATCGGAAGTCATGATGAGTGACTATGAAAGTGGGGATGAAGGCCACTTTGATGATGTAACTATTCCACCACTGGATTTTCAGCAACACACTGAAGTCTGACAGTTCATACAAAATTAAAGTGCCTGGGCTTTAACCGGACTGCGTCATGCAACAGCTTCTATATTGACAAGTATTCTATGTTATTTTGCATATTGATTTGCGAGCGTGGGTGGTGAGCTAATTCCAGCATGGCTGCAGTGGATCATGCAGCATGTTCCTAACCATCGTCACTTTCTTTCTCCTGAGCTACTGGAACTGAATTTAACAACTTACATTTTCATTGGCTGTGCCATTTCAGAATGTGGTTTTGTATCAGTATCAACATGCAAAGTATTGAAGGATTTTGATATTTGGCAATATAGTTCACACCATCTTTTCATTGTGGTATTGGTCTGTATTTATGTAGTTCTAATAATACAGAGATTAATTTTTTTAAAGTATTTTTCTTGTCCTGCAGTTTTTCTTTGTAAATTTAATGTACAGTTCTGATTAAATAGTTTAAACTAGGGTTTTGTAGATATATGTGGATTTGTTTCCAGAATGTTAGTGCTGTTCAAGTGTGTTAATCACTTGCTTTGACATTGGCATACCCTGATAGTTGCATACAAACCAGTGATTAGGGTTGTGCTCTTAACTTTATTATTTCCAGTCAATTTCAACATTCATCATAAACATTTTTACCAAATGTACCAAAATGCCAAGTTGATATGAATGAGTGGGTTTATTCTGCTATGTTTGGGTCTGAAACATGAAAATGTCTTAACAGCGAATGAGTGCATTTTTTAATTGTAAATCGTGTGAATTTATTTTTCAGTAAAAGGGGACCTACTGAATTTTTAGAACCAAAACTTTGCATAACATGACAATGACTTTCTAAAGCTCTCTGTGGTGCAATGGTCCTGAATTTTTTTTTAATGAAACTTCCATTAGCATACACTATTAGCATTGGTAATAAATTGGTAATAAATTAGCATTGGTAATAAATTGTGGAAAATTAATTGCTTTGTGCTGTGTCTTTATGAATTCAAATTGAGTTGAAAATATCATCAAAATAATAATGCTCAGGTTATGTAGCCTTAAGTATCCACATGGCTTTTTCCAATCTCTTACTATTGATTGGTGGCAGAGCAGCGCACAGTGGAAATTAAGGACAGACTCTGCATACATTTTTTTTAATTGTGCATCTGAAATACGCTTGCCACAAATGTTATTTTCTGTAAGACTTGTGACGGGGATCAGAGCTGGTTTCCCTGTTGTTCATCATATATATTTTAATGAGAGAGTAGGTGGCATGATTGGTAAGTTTGCGATTGACACCAAACCTTGTGCAGTGGACAGAGAAGGTTGTCTTCGTAACTGGATCTGGATCCACTGAAAAAGTGGGCAAGAGAATTGGAGATGGAATTTATCTTAGACAAGTACGAGGTGCTGCATTTTGGGAAGTTAAACTAGAGTAGGACTTGCATAGTAAATTACAGTAAATGTAGTGGAACAGAGATACTTAAGGTTACAAGTAAACAGTTCACTGAAAGCGGTAACATAGGTAAACAAGGTGACGAACAAGGTGTATGGTATGCTTGCTGTCATCGGATGGAGTATTGAGCGCAAAAGTTGGGAGGCCATGTTCAAGCTATATAGTATGTTGGTGAGACTGCACTCGGAATCTTGTGCATAGTTCTGGTCACCATACAATGGAAAGAATGTGATTACGTTCGAGAAGATTCACAAGGATGTTGCCTGGACTGGATAGCTATAGTTATAAGGAGAAATTGAATAGGCTGGGTCTGTTTTCTCTGAAATGAAGAAGGCTGAGATTTATAAAATCATGAGGTGCACACACAAAGTGGATGGTCACAGTCTTTTTCCCACAGTAATGGGAGTCTAAAACAAGAGGGCATGGGTTTAAGATGAGAGGGAAAATATTCAAAGTGTACCTGAGTGGCAGGTTTTACATTCAAGAGAGTGGTGGGTATATGGAAGTAATAGAGACAGATACAATTACAACCTTTGAACGGGTTCATGGATAGGAAAGATTCAGAAGAATATTGGCTAAATGCAGACATATGGGATTAGATCAGCAGGATGCTTTGCATGGCTAGAACAAGTTGGACCAAAGAACTTGTGGGCCCAGCTGTATGACTCTGACTGTTCACGTCGGTGTTTATAACGTGAATTGGAATAACCATTTGTCAAAATTCTATGAAGGAATAAACTTAATTTTTTCAGGAACTGCTGGAGTCACTTAAATGCTCTGAAAGCTCGAGAGTAAGGGACACGGTGAATACATGATGGGTAAGATGAGGTAGTATGATGCTTGCAGGATGTGGGAGGCCAGGGACACGGATGGAACCTCTGGCTGCTACAACGACATCCAGCTTCAGCTCCTAACGGTTGGGGCACTGGAGAAGCAGCTGGATGACCTCAGGGCCGTCCTGGAAAACGGGAATTTCCTGGACAGGGCCTACAGTGAGGTTGTCACGCCGAGGATACGGGAAGAACGAAGGTGTGTGACTGAGAGAAAGGGTGGTAACCGGGGAGTGCAGGAGACCCAGGTGGCTGTGCCTAATGAAAACAGGTACGCCCTCTTGGGAACTGTCCGGGGAGACGATGTTTCCAGTCCGAGCGGCGGACACGTCGGTGGCTCCAATCCTGGAGATGGGACTCGACCGGCGAGACCGACATCGGGCAGAGCCCTAGTGGTGGGTGACTCCATTGTCTGAGGAGCAGACAGGAGATTCTGTGGCGGCAGACGAGATGCGAGGATGGTCTGTTGCCTCCCTGGTGCCAGGGTTCAGGATGTCACAAGCAGAATTCAGAACATTCGAGAGAGAGAAAGAGAAGGTGAACAGCCGGCAGTAGTTGTGCACGTAGGCACAAACGACATCGGGAAGAAGAGGAAGGAGGTTCTCCAACATGAGTTCAGAGAGTTGGGAAGAAGCCTGAAATGCCGGACTTCTAGGGTGCTTATCTCTGGATTGCTTCCAGTACCTCGGGCTAGTGAGGACAGGAACAGGGAGATAGGGGATCTGAATGTGTGGCTGAGGGGCTGGAGCAGGGAGCAGGGATTTAGATTTCTAGACCACTGGGATCTCTTCTGGGGCAGGGGTGACCTATACAAAAGGGACGGGTTAAACCTTAACTGGAGGGGGACTGACATTCTGGCAGACAGGTTTGCTGTGTCTACACATGTGGGTTTAAACTAAATAGAGGGGGGAGGGATTGACAAATTGGGAGTTTAAAGATGGAGTTGAAGGGGAAGTGAGTACAGGAAAAATTAGAAAAGATTCTCGAATTAATGGGAAGGAAAGTTCAAGAAGGTATAAGAGAATAAGGTCAGGGCAAATTGCGAGGGGGGACGTGAATACGGAGGTCAACGTGTTGTATATGAATGCGCGAAGTATAAGGAATAAAGTGGACGAGCTTTAGGCTCAGTTAGAAATTGGCAAGTATGATGTTGTGGGAATTACAGAGACATGGCTGCAAGAGGGCCAGGGCTGGGAACTGAATATTCAAGGGTATGCCTCCTATTGAAAAGACAGACAGGTGGGCAGAGGGGGTGAGGTAGCTCTGTTGGTGAGGAATGAAATTCCGTCCCTTACAAGGGGTGACATTGAAACAGGAGATGTGGAGTCAGTATGAATAGAACTAAGGAATTGTAAGGGTAAAAAGATCCTAAAGGGACTTATCTACAGGCCCCCAAACAGTAGCCAGGATATGGGGTGCAAGTTGAATCAGGGGTTAAAATTGGCATGTAGCAAAAGCAATGCTGTAGTTGTTATGGGAGATTTCAACATGCAGGTAGACTGGGAAATTCAGGTTGGTACTGGACCCCAAGAAAGGGACTATGTAGGATGCCTTTGTGATGGATTCTTAGAGCAGCTTGTATTGGAGCTTACCAAGGAGAAGGTAATTCTGGATTTAGTGTTATGTAATGAACCGGATAAAGGAACTTGAGGTTAATGAGCCATTAGGAGGTTGTGACCATAATATGGTCAGGATTAATCTACAATTGGAGAGTGAGAAGGGTAGATCGGAGGTGTCAGTGTTACAGTTGAATAAAGGGGACTATGGAGCCATGAGGGAGGAGCTGGCCAAAGTTGACTGGAGAGATACACTAGCATGGATGACAGTGGAACAACAATGGCAGGTATTTCTAGGAATAATACAGAAGGTGCAGGATCAGTTCATTCCTAGGAGGAAGGAAGATTCCAAGGGGAGTAAGGGGCGACCGTGGCTGACAAGGGACGTCAGGGACAGTATTAAAATAAAAGGGAAGAAGTACAACGTAGCAATGATAAGCGGGAAGCAAGTGAATTAGGTAATATTTAAAGAGCAGCAGAAGATAACTAAAAAGACAATACGGGGAGAAAAGATGAGGTGCGAAGGTAAGCTAGCCAAGAATATAAAGGAGGGTAGTAAAAGCTTCTTTAGGTATGTGAATTGGAAAAAATTAGTTTAGACCAGTTGGACCCTTGAAGACCAAAAAAGGTGAATTTATTATGGGGAACAAGGAAATGGCAGATGAGTTGAACAGTTACTTTGGATCCGTCTTCACTAAGGAGGACACAAACAATCTTCCTGATATAGTAGTGGCCAGAGGATCTGTGGTGATGGAGGAACGGAAGGAAATCCACATTAGGCAGGAAATGGTGTTGGGTAGATTGATGGGACTGAAGGCAGATAAATCCCCAGGGCCTGATGGTCTGCATCCCAGGGTACTTAAGGAAAAGGCTCTAGAAATCGTGGATGCATTGGTGATAATTTTCCAATGTTCTATAGACTCAGGATCAGTTCTTGTGGATTGGAGGGTAGCTAATGTTATCTCACTTTTTAAGAAAGGAGGGAGAGAGAAAACAGGGAATTATAGACCAGTTAGCCTGACATCGGTGGTGGGGAAGATGCTGAAGTCAATTATAAAAGATGAAATATTTGGAACAGGATCGGTCCAAGTCAGAATGGATTTACGAAGGGGAAATCATGCTTGACTAATCTTCTGGAATTTTTTGAGGATGTATCTAGGAAAATGGACAAAGGTGAGTCAATGGATGTAGTGCACTTGGACTTTCAGAAAGCATTTGATAAGGTCCCACATAGGAGATTAGTGGGCAAAATTAGGGCATATGGTATTGGGGGTAGAGTGCCAACATTGATAGAAAATTGGTTGGCAGACAAGAAACAAAGAGTATGGATTAATGGGTCCTTTTCAGAATGGCAGGCCATGACTAGTGGGGTATCGCAAGGCTCGGTGCTGGGACCACAGCTATTTACAATATACATCAATGATTTGGACGAAGGGATTCAAAGTAACATTAGCAAATTAGCAGATGACACAAAGCTGGGTGGCAGTGTGAACTGTGAGGAGAATGCAGGGTGAATTGGACAGGTTGGGGGAGTGGGCAGATGCATGGCAGATGAAGTTTAATGTGGATAAATGTTAGGTTATCCACTTTGATAGCAAAAACAGGAAGGCAGATTACTATCGAAATGGCGTCACGTTGGGAAAAGGGGAAGTACAATGGGATCTGGGGGTCCTTATTCATCAGTCTATGAAAGTAAGCATGCAGATACAGCAGGCAGTGAAGAAAGCGAATGGCATGTTGGTGTTGATAACAAGAGGAGTCAAGCATAGGAGCAAAGAGGTCCTTCTGCAGTTGTACAGAGCCCTAGTGAGACCACACCTGGAGTATTGTGTGCAGTTTTGGTCCCCTAATTTGAGGAAGCGTAGGTTTACAAGCTTAATTCCCGGGATGTCGGGACTGTCATGTGCGGAGAGTATGGAGCGGCTGGGCTTGTATACTCTGAAGTTTAGACGGTTGAGAGGGAATCTTATTGAAACATAGAAGATTGTTAAGGGTTTGGACACACTAGAGGCAGGAAACGTGTTCCCGATGTTGGGGGAGTCCAGAACCAGGTGCCACAGAATAAGGGGTAAGCCATTTAGAACGGAGACAAGGAAACTCTTTTTTTCACAGAGAGTTGTGAGTCTGTAGAATTCTCTGCCTCAGAGGACAGTGGGGTCCTGTTCTCTGGGTACTTTCAAGAGAGCTAGATAGGGCTCTTAAAGATATCGGAGTCAGAGGATATGGGGAGAAGGCAGGAACGTGATACTGATTGTGGATGATCAGCCATGATCACATTGAATGGCGGTGCTGGCTTGAAGGGCCAAATGGCCTACTCCTGCATCTATTGTCTATTGAAAAGGTAATATTCATCTCTGATGCTTATATCTGAAATAAATGTAAACAATCTAATTACATTTCACAATTGTAGATTTAAATGTATACTTTTTTTTGTGAATTCTAATATAATGTAGTTAGCTTTTTATTCATCAAAAATCTCAGCCTGACCCACAAAAATCAGTCACAACAGGTTATTTTGTTTTACCTCAGCTGATGCACAGTGTAACCACATTTATTTGGGGTAGTGTTGTGGATCTATCCAAAATACTCTGTGAAGATATTTTGCTTCCTTCCATCCATTCTGCTCCTAGAAAGGAAAGAGAAAATAAACTAGTTATTAAATTCTTTAAAAGTTTTATTTCAACTGGGTATATTATGTGGTTTATTATTGGTCAACTGCTTGAGTGGTAAATGTGGTATCTACAGATAGAAAAGTGAGTTGACTAACGAGACTCCTAGTTACGTGCCTCTTTATTTTCCTTGTATATTCATTTTTAAAGAAGAAATCTGAGCATTTTGTTAGTTCAAAAGATTTGTTTGACATGCAGGTCAAAATTTGAAATGCATAAATGAACTTCTGGATGTTACCTCAAATAATTTGCCTGCTAAAGTACAGTAAATGAACTGTTTTTGCAATGAAATGATAAAATGTGAGTTGTTAAAACCATGCGCCAGATCTCTAGCAATAATAACAAAATTATACGATGATCGGTGGTTTTCCATCCCATTAAATTAAAAACGCAAAGATGAATTATTAAGCACCTTCGGTCAGATAATAAAAGCAAGAAAATAAAGGACACAAAGTGTTGGAGTAACTTTGTGGGTCAGGCGGCATCCCTGGAGAACATGGATCGGTGACGTTTCGCGCCGCTTTGCAGTAGCTTTCCCAAGCTTAAACGTGTCTCTCGGCATGTAGTTCTAGAACAAGAAATTTGTTAGTGTTCAAAGTGAAGTCATGGGCAGCTCATTCCACTGAAAGACCACAAAATCTCAGGCAGGCCTAAGTGTCTTTCATCAAGTTGATAATCCTACAGCAACGTTTGATTATCATCTCTGCGCGTTCCTTTGGCAACAACCTGGATGTAACCGTGCAGATTTATACAATTTTATGAGATGAACCAATTATAATTTGGGGCAGCACAGTGGTGCAACAGTAGAGTTGCTGCTTTTCCATGCCAGAGACCTGGGTTCGATCCTGACTTCACATACTCTGTACAGAATATGCACGTTCTTCCCATGATGGCATTACTTGGGTGGTTCATTTTCCTCCCCACTCCAAAGATGTGAAGTTTTATAGGCTAATAAACTTTGTTAAAATTGTAAATTGTCCTGAATGTGTACGATAGTGCTAGTGTACGGAGATTGCTGGTTGGCACGGACTTGGTGGACCAAAGGGCCTACTCTGTATCAACTAAACTAAAACCTCAAGAAACTGCATATTTTTCCTGATTGACAAATACGGACTGGAAATAACCATGTAACAATTACAGCACGGAAACAGGCCCTCTCGGCCCTTCCAGTCCGTGCCGACCATTTGTTTTCCCCTAGTCCCTAGAGGTGCTAGAGGAGTATAAAGAATGTAAAAAGAATCTTAAGAAAGAAATTAGGAAGGCTAAAAGAAGATATGAGGTTGCTTTGGCAAGAAAGGTGAAAGTAAACCCAAAGGGTTTCTACAACTATATTAATAGAAAAAGGATAACGAGGGATAAAATTGGAACATTAGAGAACCAGAATGGACAGCTATCTGCAGAGCCAAAAGAGATGGGGGAGATATTGAACAATTTATTTTCTTCAGTATTCACTAAGGAGAAGGATATTGAACTCTGTGAGTTAAGGGGAAAAAGTAGGGTAGCTATGGAAACTATGAGATTCAAAGAGGAGGAAGTACTGACACTTTTGAAAAATATAAAAGTGGATAAGTCTCCAGGTCCTGACAGGATATTCCCTAGGACATTGAGGGAAGTTAGTGTAGAAATAGCAGGAGCTATGACAGAAATATTTCAAATGTCATTAGAAACGGGAATAGTGCCGGAGGATTGGCGTACTGCGCATGTTGTTTAAAAAGGGTTCAAAGAATAAACCTAGCAATTATAGACCTATTAGTTTGACGTCAGTGGTGGGCAAATTAATGGAAAGGATACTTAGAGATAATATATATAAGCATCTGGATAAACAGGGTCTGATCAGGAACAGTCAACATGGATTTGTGCCTGGAAGGTCATGTTTGACAAACCTTCATGAATTTTTTGAAGCGGTAACTAGGGAAATTGATGAGGGTAAAGCAGTGGATGTTGTCTATATGGATTTCAGTAAGGCCTTTGACAAGGTTCCCCATGGAAGGTTGGTTAAGAAGGTTCAATCTTTGGGTGTTAATGGCGGAGTAGCAAGATGGATTCAACAGTGGCTGAATGGGAGATGTCAGAGAGTAATGGTGGATGGCTGTTTGTCAGGTTGGAAGCTGGTGACCAGTGGGGTGCCTCAGGGATCTGTGTTGGGTCCTCTGTTGTTTGTCATGTACATCAATGATCTGGATGATGGGGTGGAAAATTGGATAAGTAAGTATGCAGATGATACTAAGATGGGTGGTGTTGTTTATAATGAAGTAGATGTTCAAAGTCTACAGAGAGATTTGGGCCATTTGGAAAAGTGGGCTGAAAGAAGGCAGATGGAGTTTAATGCTGTTAAGTGTGAAGTGCTACATCTTGGCAGGACAAATCAAAATAGGACGTACATGGTAAATGGTAGGGAATTGAGGAATGCTGTGGAACAGAGGGATCTAGGAATAACTGTGCATAGTTCCCTGAAGGTGGAACCGCATGTAGATACGGTGGTAAAGAAAGCATATGGTGTGCTGGCCTTTATAAATCAGAGCATTGAATAAGGAGTAGGGAAGTAATGTTAAAATTGTACAAGGCATTGGTAAGACCAATTCTGGAGTATGGTGTACAATTTTGGTTGCCTAATTATAGGAAGGATATCAACAAAAATAGAGAGAGTACAGAGGAGATTTACTAGAATGTTGCCAGGGTTCCAGCAACTATGTTACAGAGAAAGGTTGAACAAGTTAGGTCTTTATTCTTTGGAACGCAGAAGGTTAAGGGAGGACTTGATTGAGGTCTTTAAAATAATGAAAGGGATAGACAGAGTTGACGTGGATACGTTTTCCCATTGAGGGTAGGGAAGATTCAAACAAGAGGGCATGACATGAGAATTAAGGGACAGAGGTTTAGGGGTAACGTGAGGGGGAACTTCTTTACTCAGAGGGTGGTGGCTGTGTGGAATGAGCTTCCTGCAGAAGTGGTGGAGGCAGGATCGATTTTAACATTTGAAAGTAAAGTGGATATGGACGTGAAGGGAATGGAGGGGTATAGAAACATAAAAACATAGAAATTAGGTGCAGGAGTAGGCCATTCAGCCCTTCGAGCCTGCACCGCCATTCAATATGATCATGGCTGATCGTCCAACTCAGTATCCCGTACCTGCCTTCTCTCCATACCCTCTGATCCCCTTAGCCACAAGGGCCACATCCAACTCACTCTTAAATATAGCCAATGAACTGGCCTCAACTACCCTCTGTGGCAGAGAGTTCCAGAGACTCACCACTCTCTGTGTGAAAAAAAGTCTTTCTCATCTCGGTCTTAAAGGATTTCCCCCTTATCCTTAAGCTGTGACCCCTTGTCCTGGACTTCCCCAACATCGGGAACAATCTTCCTGCATCTAGCCTGTCCAACCCCTTAAGAATTTTGTAAGTTTCTATAAGATCCCCTCTCAATCTCCTAAATTCCAGAGAGTATAAACCGAGTCTATCCAGTCTTTCTTCATAAGACAGTCCTGACATCCCAGGAATCAGTCTGGTGAACCTTCTCTGCACTCCCTCTATGGCAATAATGTCCTTCCTCAGATTTGGAGACCAAAACTGTACGCAATACTCCAGGTGTGGTCTCACCAAGACCCTGTACAACTGAAGTAGAACCTCCCTGCTCCTGTACTCAAATCCTTTTGCTATGAAAGCTAACATACCATTCACTTTTTGCACTGCCTGCTGCACCTGCACGCCTACTTTCAATGACTGGTGTACCATGACACCCAGGTCTCGCTGCATCTCCCCTTTTCCTAATCGGCCACCATTTAAATAATAGTCTGCTTTCCTGTTTTTGCCACCAAAGTGGATAACCTCACATTTATCCACATTATACTGCATCTGCCAAACATTTGCCCACTTACCCAGCCTATCCAAGTCACCTTGCAGTCTCCTAGCATCCTCCCCACAGCTAACACTGCCCCCCAGCTTAGTGTCATCCGCAAACTTGGAGATATTGCCTTCAATTCCCTCATCCAGATCATTAATATATATTGTAAATAGCTGGGGTCCCAGCACTGAGCCCTGCGGTACCCCACTAGTCACTGCCTGCCATTGTGAAAAGGACCCGTTTACTCCTACTCTTTGCTTCCTGTTTGCCAGTCAGTTCTCTATCCACATCAATACTGAACCCCTAATACCGTATGCTTTAAGTTTGTATACTAATCTCTTATGTGGGACCTTGTCGAAAGCCTTCTGGAAGTCCAGATATACCACATCCACTGGTTCTCCCTTATCCACGCTACTAGTTACGTGGATAAGGGAGAACGTGGTATGGTCTGAGTGCAGGTAGATGGGACTAACCATATAAACCATATAACAATTACAGCACGGAAACAGGCCCTCTCGGCCCTTCCTGTCCGTGCCGACCATTTGTTTTCCCCTAGTCCCATCTACCTGCACTCAGACAATACCCCTCCATTCCTTTCACGTCCGTATACCTATCCACTTTACTTTTAAATGTTAAAATCGATCCTGCCTCCACCACTTCTGCTGATCTTAGTATCATCTGCATACTTACTTATCCAATTTTCCACCCCATCATCCAGATCAAATGATTGACGGTCACATTTCTGCCAGTGTCCTCACTTAATGTCCCATGGGAATGAGATTCTGGCTGTACATGAAAGGCCTAACTGTCCCTCTCATCACCCTCCAAGCAAGATCTCAATTGAAAGTTTAAAAGTGCTTGTTTGAAAGTTCTAATGGGATATTCTCCCAAATGGTATTGGCAGTTTACTCGGGAAGCCATTTGACAGGATCTACCATCTCTTCCTGCAAACACTCAAGGACATCTCATGCAGAACTGTCAATTTGAATGACTTGTGACCAAAGGTGTTCGGCACAAACCTTCCTTGACGGGATGAAATATAGTCCAATTGAATACAATATTCACTGGCCCATCCTACACAACACTGGGGACAGGAAATAAGTCTGCGTGTAATGCAGTTAATATTGCATGCACAAGGACTAGTCATAGCTTGATGTAAAGGCATTATTGGTTATACTTTTTTCCTCCTGTCAGGAGAATTGTACATCACATCTCTGCAAATACATCTAGTTTCAATCCCCTAACAAAATAAGAGGTCAAGATCACCTTCCAGCATTGTGAAAAGTTCCTGTAGTCATTAGAGGAGTGCACTTCAAAGCAATTCCACCAATCTCGGATTCTGTAGAAAAAAGGAACTACAAATTCTGGTTTATACCAAAGATAGACACACGAAATTGCAGCGAAATTGTGGACGCAGCCCAGAACATCGCACAATCCAACCTCCCTTCTATGACTCCATTTGTACTCCATGCTGCCTCAGCAATGTCAGCAACATAATCAAGGAATGAGTTGCACCCTGTCCACTCCCTCGTCTCCCTTCTCCCATCAAGCAAAAGGTATAGAAGTGTGAAAACGCACACCACCAGATTCTGGGTCAGTTTCTTCTCGGCTGTTATCAGACAACTGAATCGTCCTACCACAACCAGAGAGCAGTTGTGTCTACTGTCTACTGTCTACCTCTTTGTTGACCCTCGGACTAACCTTGATTGTACAATGCTGGCTTTACTTTGCACTAAGTGTTATTCCCTTATCATGTATCTATACACTGTAAATGGATCGATTGTAATCGTGTGTTGTCTTTCTGCTGGCTGGTTAACACGCAACAAAAGCTTTTCACTGTACCTCGGTACACGTGACAATAAACAAAACTGAACTGATCTGAAATGCTGAAGTAACTCAGCAGGACAGGCATCAGCTCTGGAGAAAAAGGATGGGTGACGTTTCGGGTCGGGACCATTTTTTCGAACTTAGATTTTGCGTCATCTTGGCCATAAATCCCATCCTATTCTTGGTGCATATCCTAGCTCTTCCCGACTATATTACCAGTACTTCCAGACAATTGGAATAAATGGTGTAGGGAAACCAACGATTGATTGGACCCTTGTTAGTTTCCCTTTTGCTGCAATTCTCTTAGGCCACAGAGTCCAGAACTGGTTACGGAAGTTATCAATGTCTGTGCACCAGGAAGGCTTTGATGCTAGAACCTCCACTGACTGGTTCCATGCTCATATCTCTGCATCCTTCACAAAGAATATAGCAAAAGGCTTGACAGAAGATGGATGAATTGGGAGAGGGTAGCCTCACTGAACTCCAAATTTGCTTGGCAAGCTTTCTGTTCCCACCCACTGATTAGGACTATGCTTCTAATTGCTGAACCAGTAATGTCCAGTTGCTGATTCCCTCCTTGTTTCTCATTTTGGAGAGCATACTCTTCATGCACATGTGCTACATTCTGTAAAAATCTTCTACGTCCAAGCTGGCTGACTGAGCATTAACAACGAACTGCAGATGCTGGTTTAACAAAGAAAGACTCAGCGGAGTAACTCAGCGGTTTAGGCCACCATTCTCTGGAGAATATCAACACGCCCCACATGCTTGCCCTTTAGCCAAACCCCTCTAATCCTGTCCCGATCCATGTACATGTCCAAATAAATCTTAAATGTTGCAATAGTTCTGGTCTCAACTACCTCCTTTAGCAGCTTGTTCCATACACCCACCACTCCTTGTGTGAAAAGGTTACCCCTCAGGTTCCAATTAAATCTTTCTCTCTCACCTTAAACCTATGTCTTCTGGTTCTCAATCCCTACTCTGGGCTAGCGACTGTATATCTACCCGATCTATTTCATGATTTTGCACACTTCTATAAGATCACTCCTCATCCTCCTGTGCTCCAAGGAATAGAGTCCTAGCCTGCTCAACCTCTCCCGATAGCTCAGGACCTTGAGTACTGGCAACATCCTCGTAAATCTTCTCTGTAGAGTCCATTATAAAGGATGAGGTTACAGACTACTTAGAAGTTCACGATTAAAATAGGCCAAAGTCAGCATGGCTTTGTGAAGGGGTGGTCTAGCTTGACAAATTTGCTGGAATCCTTTGAAGAAGTGAATAGCAGGACAGACAAAGGAGAGTCAGTAGATGTTGTTTACTTTGATTTTCTGAAAGCCTTTGAGAAGGTGCCACACGTGAGGCTGCTAAGGAAGATGAGAGCCCAGGGTATCAAAGGACAGATACTAGCATGGACAGCAGGTTGGCTGGATGGCAGAAGACAAAGAGTGGCAATAACAGGGGATTTTTCTGGTTGGCTGCCAGTGACTAGCCGAGTTCCGCAGGGGTCGTTGCGGGTCCTTGTATATTAACGATTTGGACGAGGGGATTGGAGGCTTTGTGGCCAAGTTTGTGGATGATACAAAAATAGGTGGCGAGGCAGGTAGTGTAGAGAAAGCGGGGACTGTGCAGGACTTGGTAGGTTAGGAGAGTGGGCAGAGAAGTGGCAGATGGAATGTAGTGTCGCACAGTATGAATCCATGCATTTTGCTAGTAGGAATAGAGGCATAGACCATTTTCTAAATGGGGAGAGAATCGAGAAATCGGAGGTGCAAAGGGACTTGGGAGTGCTGGTGCAGGATTCCCAAAATGTGAATCTGCAAGTCGAACTTGCGGGTAATAAAGAAAAGCAAACTCAATGCTAGTATTTAGTTCAAGAGGGCTTGTATACAAAACAGGGATGTAATGCTGAGGCTCTATAAGGCACTGGTAAGGTTGCATTTGGAATATTGTGAGCAATTTTGGGCACAGTATCTGAGAAAGCATGTGTATGCTCTGGAGAGGGACCTGAGGAGGTTTGCAAGAATGATCCCAGGGATGAGTAGGTTAACCTACGATGAGCGTTTGGTGCCACTGGGCCTGAACTCGCTGGAATTTAGAAGAATGAGAGGGGACCTCATCGAAACATACAGAAGGTTGAAAGGCTTGGATAGTGTGAATGTGGAGAGGATGTTTCCACCAGTGGGAGAGTCTAGGACTAGAGGTCATACCCTCAGAATTAAAGGATGTTCTTTTAGGAAGGAGATGAGGACAAATGTATTTAATCAGAGGGTGGTGAATCTGTGGAATTATTTGCCACAGAAGGCTGTGGAGGCTGTCAGTAAATATTCTTAAGGCAGGGATAGCTTCTCGATTAGTACAGGTGTCAGAGGTTATGGGAGAAGCAGGAGAATGGGATTAGGAGGTAGAGATAGATCAGCCATGATTGAATAGCGGAGTAGACTTGATGGGCCGAATGGCCGAATTCTACTCCTATCACTATGACCTTAAGACTGTACCATTTCCAGCTTGATCATATCTGAGTAATGCAAGGTTGTCGGAGATTTCCCTGCCGGTACAGTTCAGGTCTGACCGGACTAATTCATTACGCCATCACAAACCTGACTGAATTGCCTCATAGTCAGTGAATCGTGCGGCCAATGTTCAATCTTTGCCTCTTCCCAAGTGCTTGTAAAAGGAGATTGAGATGGACAAAACTCTCCCTAAAAGATCCTGACCTGCTCCCAGCTAGAGCCAAAACATGCTCTCAGATGCTCTCAGATAGAGACAATTCCAGCATGTTTGCATCAATCAATCTACAGAGGAAAGTGCAACTCAACCAACAAGCTATTGTTTCTGGGAGTTTTAATTTGTCCCAAAGCAACAGGTCGACCATGACAGCTCATCGAGAGTTAATGGAGAGTCCAGATTTTTCCGCTTACAATTATCTATAATCCTCAAGGAACAAGGGAGTCATGATGCAGCTCTCTAGGACTTTAGTTAGGTCACAGTTGACGTATTGCCTGGTCGCCCCATTACAGGAAAGATGTTGAGGCCTTGGAGAGAGTGCAGAGAGTGCTGTCTGGATTAGAGGGAGGGGTTGGATATACTTGGATTGTTTTCTCTGGAACGTCGGTGGTTGAGGGGAGACTATATCGGAGTATATAAAATTATGAGATAGGATCGACAGTCAGAATCTTTTTCCCAGGATGTAAATGTCCAACACCAGAGGGCATAGCTATAACGTGAGAGGGGGTAAGTTTAATGGAGATGTGCGGGGCAGGTTTTTTGACAGTGAGTTAATGAGGTCCTGGAAAGCATGGCTGGGGTAGTGGTGGAGATTGATGCGATAGTGGCATTTAATAGACTTTTGGATAGGCACATGGATATGCAGGGAATAGAGGGATATGGACCATGTACAGGCAGATGAGATCAGTTTAGCTTGGCATCATGCTCGGCCCAAACATTGAAGGCCGAAGGGCCCGTTCCTGTGCTGTACTGTTTTATGTTCTACAACACAAAGTTCTGGGTGGCTGCGCTACCTTTAGGTGGTATAGCCTGGCATTGATTGTTGTAGATCCTGACTATGTTTGTCTGTGAAGACATTACTGAGCCATCTCTACCCATGGCCACAAAGTTCCCTCAGAATATATTTTAAGGGTGAGCACGTTCTCCTGCTCTACTAAGTGAATACTCATTCTTGAAGAGATCTGAGGCAAGATCATCTTGCCTCAACATCCACCCCATCAACAGCGGCATGCTTTCCAGGTGTGCATGTGCTTTTCTCTGACACGCTCTCACTAGCTGAACACTTACTGATGTTTGCTCTAATTGCTTCCACCCAGTGTATCAGGGATTCTTGGATAATTAGGTATCTAGGATATTTGCCCCTAGTGTGTAGGGAGGGGATGCGAAAGTGGGATAACATAGAACTTGTGCGAACGGGTAATCAATGGCCAGCATGGTCCTAGTGGACCAAAGGGCCTGTTTCCATGTTAAATCTTCCAATGAATCAAGAGCCATTTTAAATTTTGTGTTTTCCCTTGTTAGTTCCTTTTGTTCCTGGGTTCATCATTTTCACATTCAGTTTCTACATAGGACTCAGTAACCTGTTGTCAAAAGCCAAATCATGCCAAAGGAATTAATTGCCATCATGAAAGCTGTGGCAAATCCAGTGATGGTTTCCATTTACCGACTTTCTGACATCAAGCCAATGCAGCCTCTGGCAAGCCGATGCAAAGCACACACTGACTGCTGCAGGTAATTGCCTGGGAAACTTGGATCATTTACAGAAATTACTGGGCTTCCTTGTGCTTAACGGGGAGCAGCTGCTCTACCACATGGAATTCTTGGTTCCTTTCTTGAACAGTAGGCTTTTGATGGCAACAGACAAAACAACAGGTACCCTCGTGTAACGCATAGGGATAAAAACGTACAACCCCTTGTGCACCAGTCAGGGTCAGGGCATGGACATCTTCACACCTCCTCTAATGCAGGAGAAACAAACTGGTGCAGCTCAGGACCCCTGAGCCCTGGGATCTTTTGCAAAATGCCAAGTGGTCTTGGGTATACCTGGACTGATCTACCAATGGAAAATGCTTGAATGCTACAGAGGTCATTACTTTTTTTTTATTCCTCCTTCACCTAAACTCCTCTTGATTCAAATTTTGAAAAGCAGTGATGGACCGGTTTTAATCTACGTGTGTTAGCAAATTTCACCGTAGTTTATGCAAGGATTACTATCCTTTTCAGGCCAGGACTTTGATCCGGACATGGTGGCAATTTACAAATTCACTGTTGGTCATGCAACCAAGATGGTAATTTTCCAGCTTTCTATTCCAATGTAAGGGGCTTTTAATGGCTGGTAACAGGATTTCAGACCAACATTTTCCCCGTTAAGAATATATCGATTAGCTAAATGAAAGGAAGAAAGGGCCCTTTGTATTGAAGGAACTGACAGTTATATTAGAGTAGCTATTAATGCATGGTTACTTATGAAGGCATTTTCTCAACTATTGATTACAGCTGTTCACCAGGCTGTGTCCCAGATCCCTCACACG
Source organism: Okamejei kenojei (assembly GCA_035221665.1). Classification (NCBI taxonomy): domain Eukaryota; kingdom Metazoa; phylum Chordata; class Chondrichthyes; order Rajiformes; family Rajidae; genus Okamejei; species Okamejei kenojei. The sequence continues at coordinate 122,609,422 of CM069131.1, forward strand.
CATCAAATTATGGTATATTCAGATGGCATGTTACAATCTAAAATAATTTAGGTCAGTGAAGGAGAAGATTGGAAAGGAAAACAAACGCTTCCCCTAATCCTTGCTGCAGTTTTCTGGGACAATATTCATCGTTGGTGGTAGTGCAAAAGGGCTGACGGAGAATTGCTAATCTATTTAAGAAGTCTATTGAAGAGAATTTCACAGGAGCTAAAAATAGGTTAGTATTCTCCTATTCAACATTCGACTTGGGAGTGCTTTGAGCATTTTTTTTTCATTTCCAACATGTTTCTTGTTTCCTTTGGATTGGGGAAGGGATTACTGAGGAATGTGGGGATCTTTGTATAATTGTTTTAAAGACGTTAAGACTGTAGGGTAGTATTTTTTTTAAGCATTTTTCAACCCAACCATATGTCTTTTATTACCTTTTGAATAGCACTGTTACCCAAACAACTCCAGTGTCCAAATAGTCTAAACTAAGCTACACAGTGTTATTTATCAGAATTCATGATCACTACTCAGACATTTTTGTTATTTCTCTACTTTTAACAGAAGCATTGCAGAAATTAAAACTGAGGCACCTACATTTTGCATATAAATTAATTTATCTAAGTGAGTAAGAGGAAGCGAGCGCAACATTGTAAAACCAATAAGGATGCATGAAACCGTGAACATTTCAGACACCAAAGGAGATTGAGGAAGACTTTATGTTGGTTCTTTGTACAAAAGTTAAAAGATCACCTGTACAAGAGCTCCATCTGGTGGTTAAAGTGATAAAGTTGGCAATATTTAGGAGACATTTTTAATAATACATTTCATTCACAGAATGACAGTAGGTCATATGACTCATGGTTCATCCATTCAAAAAGATTACATTATGTCCACCATCCTATTGCAGAAATTAATTGATTCTCAAATACTTTTAGAATATTTCCTCTACCATATCAACAGTCCAATATATTCCTTAATTGGATCAGTCTTTGGAGACACTGCATTTCTTAAGAAATTCTGCTTTTCTTTAAAGATTATTCCAAACTTCTACATAGAAAGCATTACTGTCAGGTTTTGCTTGGTTTGGGCACAGTTCTGCCTAAGAGTTGTGGATGTAGCCTAGTCCATCACTCAGACCAGAAATCTGATCATTTTGAATGAAAAATTAATTAATAAAAATAATAACAATAGGTCATAGGAGTTTATCCATTTGCAAAGAGTAGGAGTAAACGGGTCCTTTTCACAATGGCAGGCAGTAACTAGTGGGGTACGCAGGGCTCAGTGCCTGGGACCCCAGCTTTTTACAATATATATTTAATGATCTGGATGAGGGGAATTGAAGGCAATATCTCCAAGTTTGCGGATGACACTAAGCTGGGGGGCAGTGTTAGCTGTGAGGAGGATGCTAGGAGACTGCAAGGTGACTTGGATAGGCTGGGTGAGTGGGCAAATGTTTGGCAGATGCAGTATAATGTGGATAAATGTGAGGTTATCCACTTTGGTGGCAAAAACAGGAACGCAGACTATTATTTAAATGGTGGCCGATTAGGAAAAGGGGAGATGCAGCGAGACCTGGGGTGTCATGGTACACCAGTCATTGAAAGTAGCATGCAGGTGCAGCAGGCAGTGAAAAAAGCGAATGGTATGTTAGCTTTCATAGCAAAAGGATTTTAGTACAGGAGCAGGGAGGTTCTACTTCAGTTGTACAGGGTCTTGGTGAGACCACACCTGGAGTATTGCGTACAGTTTTGGTCTCCAAATCTGAGGAAGGACATTATTGCCATAGAGGGAGTGCAGAGAAGGTTCACCAGACTGATTCCTGGGATGTCAGGACTGTCTTATGAAGAAAGACTGGATAGACTCGGTTTATACTCTCTGGAATTTAGGAGATTGAGAGGGGATCTTATAGAAACTTACAAAATTCTTAAGGGGTTGGACAGGCTAGATGCAGGAAGATTGTTCCCGATGTTGGGGAAGTCCAGGACAAGGGGTCACAGCTTAAGGATAAGGGGGAAATCCTTTAAGACCGAGATGAGAAAGACTTTTTTCACACAGAGAGTGGTGAGTCTCTGGAACTCTCTGCCACAGAGGGTAGTTGAGGCCAGTTCATTGGCTATATTTAAGAGTGAGTTGGATGTGGCCCTTGTGGCTAAGGGGATCAGAGGGTATGGAGAGAAGGCAGGTACGGGATACTGAGTTGGATGATCAGCCATGATCATTTTGAATGGCGGTGCAGGCTCGAAGGGCTGAATGGCCTACTCCTGCACCTAATTTCTATGTTTCTATGTTAAGATATCACATTATGTCCACCAGGCAGAGGTTCATGTGCATCTCTTGCAACCGTATCTATTGTATCCGCTGTTGCAGATGTGGACTCCTATATATCGGCGAGACCAAGCACAGGCTGAACACCTCTGCTCAGTTCGCCGAGACCTACATGATCTCCTGGTAGCTAAACACTTTAACTACCCCTCCTATTTCCACATTGACCATTCTGTCCTGGGCCACATCCACTGTCAGAGTGAGAACCAGCACAAATTGGAGGAACAGCATCTCATATTTCGCTTGGGCAGCTTACACCCCAGTGGTATGATATTGACTTCTATTACTCCGTAACCCTTGCTTTCCTCCTTCCTCCATCCCAACCAACGGGACCCATTCTCCGTCCCAACCAAAGGGACGGATTGCATCTTAACAGGTGGGGGACCAGCATTCTGGCAGGCAGGTTTGCCACTGCTCACAGGTGGTTTTAAACTGAATAAGGTGGGTGGGGTGTCAGATGGGATAGTCAAGGATGGATTTAAAGGGAAAGAGAGTAAAGGGATAGTTAATGACCCCAGAATTAACGGGAAAGGAAGCTCACAAAGGGATAGGAGAGTATGGCCAAGTGTAATAAGGATTGATGTGAAAAGTGAGATGGGTAAGGAATTAAAAGTATTGTATATGAATGCGCGAAGTATAAGAAGTAAAGTAGATGAGCTTGAGGCTCAGTTAGAGGTTGGTAGATATGACATTGTGGGGATTACTGAGACGTGGCTGCAGGAGGATCGGGCCTGGGAACTTAATATTCAGGGTTATACATCCTGTAGAAAGGACAGGCAGGTGGGCAGGGGAGGGGGGGGGGGGGGTAGCTCTGCTGGTGAGGGATGGAATTCAGTCCCTTGTGAGGGAAGACATAGGGACTGATGAGGTAGAGTCACTGTGGATTGAGTTGAGGAATTGTAAAGGCAAGAAGACACTAATTGGTGTTATTTACAGACCCCCAAATAGTAGCCCGGATGTAGGGTGTAAGTTGCAGCAGGAGTTAAAACTGGCATGTAACTAAGGTAATGCCACTGTGGTGATGGGGGATTTCAATATGCAGGTAGACTGGGAAAATCAGGTTGGTTCAGGACCACAAGAAAGAGAGTTTGTAGAATGCCTCCGAGATGGATTCTTAGAGCAGCTTGTAATGGAGCCGACCAGAGAAAAGGCAATTCTGGATTTAGTGTTGTCCAATGAACCAGAAATGATAAGAAAACTCGAGGTAAAGGAACCGCTTGGAGGTAGTGATCATAATATGATTAATTGTAATCTGAAATTTGAGAAGGAAAATTTTAAATCGGAAGTGGCAGTGATGCAGTTGAACAAAGGGGACTATGAAGGCATGAGAGGGGAGCTGGCCAAAGTAGACTGGAAAGGGATCCGAGCAGGAATGACGGTTGAACAGCAATGGCAGGAATCTCTGGGCATAATCCGGAAGATGCCCAGAGATTATTTCATTCCAAAAAGGAAGAAAGATTCTAAGGTGGGTAGGAGGCAACCGTGGATGACAAGAGAAATTAGGGATAGAATAAAACTAAAAGAAAGGATGTATAACACAGCAAAGAGTAGCCGGAAGCTGGAGGATTGGGAAACTTTCATAAGACAACAGAAGGAAACAAAACGGGCAATACGGGCTGAAAAGATGAAGTACGAGGGGAAGCTGGCCAGGAATATAAAGGACAGTAAAAGCTTCTTTAGATATGTTAAGGGAAAAAGAGGAGCAAAGTCAAATGTGGGTCCCTTGAAGGCAGACATGGGTGAAATTATTATGGGGAACAAGGAAATGACAGAAGAGTTGAATAGGTACTTTGGATCTGTCTTCACTAAGAAGGACACAAACAATCTCCCAGATGTACTGGAGGACAGAGGATCTAAGGGGATAGAGGAACTGCAAGAAATTTTCATTAGGCGAGAAATAGTATTGGGTAGGCTAATGGGACTGAAGGATGATAAATCCCCTGGGCCTGATGGTTTGCATCCCAGGGTCATCAGGGAGGTGGCTCTAGAAATAGTGGACGCATTGGTGATAATTTTCCAATGTTCAATAGAATCAGGATCAGTTCCTGTGGATTGGAGGATAGCTAATGTTATCCCACTTTTCAAGAAAGGAGCGAAAGAGAAAACAGGGAATTACAGACCAGTTAGCCTGACTTCGGTGGTGGGAAAGAAGCTGGAGTCAATTATTAAAGAGGTAATGATGGGGCATTTGGATAGCAGTAAAAGGATTAGTCCAAGTCAACATGGATTTATGAAAGGGAAATCATGCTTGACTAATCTTCTGGCATTTTTTGAGGATGTGACAAGTAAAATGGATGAAGGGGTGCCAGTGGATGTAGTGTATCTAGACTTTCAGAAAGCCTTTGATAAGGTCCCGCAAGGGAGACTGATGACTAAAATTAGAGCACATGGTATTGGGGGTAGGGTGTTGACATGGATAGAAAATTGGTTGGCAGACCGGAAGCAAAGAGTAGGAGTGAACGGGTCCTTTTCAGAATGGCAGGCAGTGGCGAGTGGAGTGCCGCAAGGCTCGGTGTTGGGGCCGCAACTGTTTACCATATATATTAATGATTTGGAAGCGGGAATTAGGAGCAACACTAGCAAGTTTGCGGATGATGCAAAGCTGGATGGCAGTGTGAACTGTGAAGAGGATGTTAGGAGGTTGCAGGGCGACCTGGACAGGTTGAGTGAGTGGGCAGATGCGTGGCAGATGCAGTATAATATAGATAAATGTGAGGTTATCCACTTTGGCGGCAAAAACAAGGGGGCAGATTATTATCTCAATGGGGTTAGGTTAGGTAAGGAGGAGGTACCATGAGACCTGGGTGTCCTTGTATACTGATCACTGAAAGTTGGCGTGCAGGTACAGCAGGCAGTGAAGAAAGCTAATGGAATGTTGGCCTTCATAACAAGAAGATTTCAGTATAGGGCTCAGGTGAGACCACATCTGGAGTATTGTGTACAGTTTTGGTCTCCTAATTTGAGGAAGGACATCCTTGTGATTGAGGCAGTGCAGCGTAGGTTCACGAGATTGATCCCTGGGATGGCGGGACTGTCATATGAGGCAAGATTAAAAAGACTAGGCTGTGGCGTCATCCTAAACACGGGCCACTTATGCTCGAACCCTCGTCAGGAGATACGAGGGCGGGCACGTGACGTTTAGAAGGAGTGTCCTGGTACTTAAGGTCTCTTACCTCGAGACCTAGAGGAGTCAACAGGTAGCTGAGCCCGAGAGTACAACCTCGCTCAGCTACAGCAACATTGTAATATGATTAGCGCACCAACTTAACATGTCACCACTGAATAAACAACACTTTGAAACGGCCTGATGTCTCACCTTTATTCACCACATATGGTGCCGCTACAAGGCTTGTATTCACTGGAGTTTAGAAGGATGAGGGGTGATCTTATAGAAACATATAAAATTATAAAAGGACTGGACAAGCTAGATGCAGGAAAAATGTTCCCAATGTTGGGTGAGTCCAGAACCAAGGGCCACAGTCTTAGTATAAAGGGGAGGTCATTTAAGACTGAGGTGAGAAAAAACTTTTTTACCCAGAGTGTTGTGAAATTATGGAATTCCCTGCCACAGACGGCAGTGGAGGTTAAATAACTGGATGGATTTAAGAGAGAGTTGGATAGAACTCTAGGGGCTAGTGAAGTCAAGGGATATGGGGAGAAGGCAGGCACGGGTTATTGATAGCGACGATCAGCCATGATCACAATGAATGGCGGTGCTGGCTCGAAGGGCCGAATGGCCTCCTCCTGCACCTATTTTCTATGTTTCTATGTTTTCTATGTAACCCCCATCCTAGTTCAATGGCCAGTATGCCTGGTTGTCACCTTCTCCTATCTAAAAATGATCTTAGGTAAACTGTTGGGACGGAAAATGTTCGATAAACTGTTGAGACTGAAGGCAGATAAATCCCCAGGGCCTTATGGTCTGCATCCCAGAATACACAAGGAGGTGTCCCTAGAAATTGTGGATGCATTGGTGATCATTTTCCAATGTTCTCACGACTCTGGATCAGTTCCTGTAGACTGGAGGTAGACAATGTAACCACACGTTTTAAGAAAGGAGGGAGAGAGATAACGGGGATTTATAGACCTGTTAGCCTTACACGGTAGTGAGGAAGATTGTTGATTGAGTCGATTGTTAAAGATGCTATAGCAGCACATTTGGAAAGCAGTGACAGGATCAGCATGGATTTATGAAGGGGAAATCGTGCTTGACTAATCTTCTGGAATTTTTTGAGGATGAGAGTAGTATGGATAAGGGAGAACCAGTGTATCTGGATTTTCAAAAAAAGCTTTAACAAGGTCCAACACAGGAGATTAGTGTGCAAAATTAGAGCACATGCTATTGGGGGTAGGGTATTGTCATGGATAGAGAACTGCTTGGCAGACAGGAAGCAAAGAGTCGGAACAACCTTTTCTGAATGGCAGGCATTGACTGGTGGGGTGAAGCAAAGCTGAATGCTGGGACCCCAGTTATTTATGATATATATTAACGATTTAGATGAGCAAATTAAATATGACATCTCCAAGTTTGCAGGTGACACAAAGCTAGGTGGCAGTGTTAGCTGCAATGAGGATGTTATTAGGCTACAGGGTGACTTCGATAGGTTGGGTGGTAAGATGTATGGCGGATGCAGTATAATATGGATAAATGTGAAGTTATCCACTCTGGTGGCAAGAACTGGAAGGCAGATTATTATCTGAATGGTGTCAGATTAGAAAAAAGGGGGGTGCAACGAGACCTAGGTGTGCTTGTACATCAGTCACTGAAAGTAAGCATGCAGGTACAGCAGGCAGTGAAGAAAGCTAATGACATCTTGGCCTTCATTGAGAGAGGTTTTGAGTTTAGGAGCAAGGAGGTCCTACTGCAGTTGTACAGGGCCCAGGTGAGACCACACCTGGAGCATTGTGTGCAATTTTGGCCTCATAATTTGAGGAAGGACATTATTGCTATTTAGGGAGTGCAGCGTAGGTTCACCAGGTTACCTCCCGGGATGGTGGGATGGACATATGATGAAAGAATAGGTTAACTGGGCTTGTATTCACTGGAATTTAGAAGGATGAGAGGGAATCTTATGGAAACATACAAAATTATTAAAGGATTAGGCAGGATAGATGCAGGAAAAACATTCCCGATGTTGGGGGAGTCCAGAACCAGGGGTCACAGTTTAAGAATAAGGGATAGGCCATTTAGGACTGAGATGAGGAAAAACTCCTTCATGGGGAGTTGTGAATCTTGTGGAATTCTCTGCCACGGAAGGCAGTGGAGGCCAATTCACTGGATGTTTTCAAGAGAGATTTAGCTCTTAGGGCTAGCAGAATCAAGGGATATGGGATAAAAGCAGGAACGGGGTACTAATTTTAGATGATCAGCCATGATCATATTGAATGGCAGTGCTGGCTCAAAGTGCTGAAGGGCCTACTCCTGCACCTATTTTTCTATGTTTCTATTTATTCTACATTTTCCTTGAACTTTGTCCACTTTGTTCTCCCGTTTCACACCTTACCCTTCCATACCTCTGTGTCTCCCTCTCCCCGACTCAGTCTGAAGAAGGGTCTTGGCCCAAAACATCACCCATTCTTTCTCTACAGAGATGCTGCCTGTCCCGTTGAGTTTCTCCAGCATTTTGTGTCTATCTTCCGATCATTGACTCGATCTGCACTTCATAACCAGACTGATTCCTGGGATGTCAGGACTTTCATATGAAGAAAGACTGGATAGACTCGGCTTGCACTCTCTAGAATTTAGAAGATTGAGGGGGGATCTTATAGAAACTTTCAAAATTCTTAAGGGTTTGGACAGGCTAGATGCAGGAAGATTGTTCCAGATGTTGGGGAGGTCCAGAACAAGGGGTCACAGTCTAAGGATAAGGGGGAATTCCTTTAGGACCGAGATGAGGAAAACATTTTTCACGCAGAGAGTGGTGAGTCTCTGGAATTCTCTGCCACACAAGGTAGTTGAGGCCAGTTCATTGACTATATTTAAGAGGGAGTTAGATGTGGCCCTTGTGGCTAAAGGGATCAGGGGGTATGGAGAGAAGGCAGGTACAGGATACTGAATTGGATGATCAGCCATGATCATATTGAATGGCGGTGCAGGCTCGAAGGGCTGAATGGCCTACTCCTGCACCTAATTTCTATGTTTCTATGTTTCTATGACTTGCCCCATTGTTATCATTCATTCTTACTTCAGCCACCACCATAGATAAGGTGGAGGAGGTGCAAGTGAACCTCTGCCTGGTGGATATAATGTAATCTCTTTGAATGGATAAATTATGAGTCATATGACCTACTGTCATTATTTTGTGAATTAAATGATCATTCCAAAGATACGGAAGCTTGAAAGTGCACACCATCAGATTGGGGAACAGCCCCTTCCCCGCTTTTAACATGCTTAAATCATAAACTAGGGTACTGTATGATTCCCTTGTTCCCCATTGTGAACATTAAAACTAGTCGATGGAACTAGCGTGCTACACTGCTGAGAACTATATTCTCTGTCTTCATCTTTGCACTACCTGTTGACTTGATTTGTATTTGTGTGTAGTATTATCTGATCTGATTGAACAGCATGCAAAACAAAGCTATTCACTGTACCTCGGTACTCATGACAATAATAAACCTAAACCTATAAGTAAACCTTAAACCTGGGCGACACGATGGCGCAGCGGTAGAGTTGCTGCTTTACAGCACCAGAGACCCGGGTTCGATCTTGACTATGGGTGCACTCTGTACGGAATTTGTATGTTCTCCCCGTGACCTGCGTGGGTATTCTTCGGGTGCTCCGGTTTCCTCCCACACTCCAAAGACGCACAGGTTTGCAGGTTTATTGGCTTGTGTAAAATGTCCCTAGTGTGTAGGATAGTGCTAGTACTGGGTGATCATTAGTCGGCGCACACTCAATGGGCCAAAGGCCCTGTTTCCACGCTGTATCTCCAAAGTCTAAAGGTATTTTAGATCAGTGGACATAGGTTTAAGTGCTGTGTAGGAAGGGACTGCAGATGCTGGTTTACACCAAAGATAGAAACAAAATGCTGGAGTAACTCAGTGGGACAGGCAGCATCTCTGGAGAGAAGGAATGGGTGACGTTTCGGGTCGAGACCCTTCTTCAGAAACCTTTTGGGTCAAGCATAGATGGGCTATTTGTCCGAATCAGGAAGCAACCTCATATCACTTGCATTCCTGTCATAACCCTAAGATTAATCCTAGTTTGGAGACAGGAAAATAGGTATTAGCAAGTTAAGTGAGGGTGTGGGTATCCTGCCATCCAGTGGCGCAATTTCATACTATTATCCTTAAAGATCTATCACTTTTTCAATGACTCTCAACGATGTTTTCTGTGGTGTGAAAACAAACACCACCAGATTCTGGGACAGGTTCTTCTCAGCTGTTATCAGGCAACTGAATCATCCTACTACAAGCAGAGAGCAGTGCTGAACAACTATCTACCTCTTTGATGTCGGACTATCCTTGACCAGACTTTGCCGGCTTTACCTTGCACTAAACATTATTCCCTTATCATGTGTCTATACACCGTAAATGGGTTGATTGTAATCATGAATTGCCTTTATGCTGACTGGTTAGCATGCAAACAAAAAGCTGTTTACTGTACCTCGGTACACATGATAATAAACTAAATTAAACTGAACCAAACTGAACCGAACTGAACTGATTTTACTTCGGACTCGCTTTGCGCAAACGTTGCTCTGTCCAGCGGTAAGTTAACCTGAAGGTAAGTTTTACCTTATTCCCAGGTTTTTGTGTTTTCTTTTTTTTCAGGAATCTCTGTACAGGTATATACCTGCTCGACAAATTGGGGCAAAGTCCGGACGGACCGCGGGGAATACCGGTCTCGGCTACAGATACCGGGACCGAGGGGAAACCGGCTACAGAGACCGTGGAACTGCGGGTAGCTGGTGGCCGTGGGGTTCGCCACCCAAGTCACTGACAACACAGTCAGTGGCTGTGGTTCCCAGGAAGGGGCTAAAACAAACCACAAGCCAGCAAGGTCTGTGAAGCCAGGCCAGGAGGGTCCCCCACGACATACAGGGAACATCTGCTGCCAGACCGGCTGTGGTTCGCAGGAAGGGGGTAAAACGAACCACAAGCCGGGAAGGTCTGTGAAGTCAGGCCAGGAGGGTCCCCCCTCCCGACTTACAGGGGTCAGCTGTCTCCAGACTGCTGTGGTTCCCGAGGAAGGGGGTAAAAATCAACAGCAAGTCGGGCAGACCTGTGGAAGTCAGGCCAGGAGGGACCCCTCCAACATATAGCGGGCAGCCGCTTCCAGACCGCTGTGGGTCCCCAGAAAGGGGGTAAAACCAAAGGTAAGACGGTCAGGTCTGTGGACTAGGGGAGTCAGGCCAGGAGGGTTCCCCTCCTTCAATGGGTAGCATCTGCGGACGTCTTAACCCACTTGGAGCACCTGATGGAGAGGTTGCTCCACAATGATACTCCAAAGGAGGGAGTTATCAGCGCGGGTCTCCTTGGGGGCCCGCGGCAGCGGCACCTGTTTCAGGGCTGCACAATGTCTCCCTCTCTGAGGAGGGGAGCATTCAGGGTCAGTTCCTGACTGACTCAGAGCGAAAAACCTGACATAGGTCCGTAGGAGGGGCCATGTCAGCGCAGGTATCCTCAGGGGCCTGCGGCAGCACCTGTTTTCAGGGCTGCCTACGAATCTCCCTCGCTGTGGAGGGGAGTGCGAGTGGTCAGTATATAACTGACTTTAAAATTGAAAGTATGTCCGTGGAACATACTGGAGCACATGCATTATGGCTTCAAGAGATACTCGCAAACGAAGGTGTTGCTGCCGGAAGAGTTGGGTCTCCAGCCGTTGGCAGAATACCCGGAAGGGGCCAGCGCTCCCTCACGCTACAAGTGCTGGAAGTGAACAGTGCTATCAGGGTGACATCAGAAGGCATGAAATCCATGAGTTGAAATCAGCCACCGAATCCTCTTTTCAGGTAAGACTTATCTCACAGGAAAGACCAGGATGAGGAAGCAAAAAGCTGTCGGACTAATCAAGGGAGCAAAGCTTCATCGGTAGGCGACGACACACCCCACGCCTCCATGGGGGGTGGGGGGTGGGGGGGCGGGGTAAGCGATTCACTGAAGCCGGTGACAGCTTCAAAACTGGGCACGAAATTATGGCCAAGGTTCTCAGTATGATGAGGTTTCAGACCAAGGCCCAAGCCGGTCTCAGGGAAAATATGGAATCCACGCACCCTACGATTCCTACTCTCCAATCAAGGGGAAAACGAACCCGCATCAACGGCCTTTGGGCTTACCATGAGACCACCGGTAGCCATGGAGGTAGGTGGGTCTGGTTCTTCCGAATCATGGTGTGGTGGACCATTTACATGTTGGCAATATTTACACTGGTGTTTTTGTACAAGGGACAATGATAACATGTGGTTCAGTTCTGGTTTAAAAATCTGATGATAACGTGATTACTTTATACTGCACAACATACACAGGTTCCAAGCAGGCTTGGAATTGGGGCTGGAGTTGCCTTTCGAGGCAGGCCCAGTATTATGGCCAGGACTGCCTTTCAGGACAGGGTGAAAGATGGAGGATGTCACTTCATCCAGATTTAACCCGTATGTGCAGTATATACTTTCAAGTGGGAAACTTCGTTACTGTCTAACTATTGATTCTATAGGAACTATATGGCAAGCATCGATCTCAAAGATGCATGCTATTCAGTTCCCATTCAGGGATCACCAGAGATATTTGAAATTCATCTGGGCCAATGATAACAGTTAAAGCGTTGCAAAATGGGCTAACTTCAGCTCCCAGGTTTATTTATCAAATTACTTAAACCGGTGCTTGGGCTGCTCAGAGCTCTGGAACATTTGTTATCACCTATCTGGATGATGTTTTAAACGCTGTATTTTACTAAAATTAACTGTTGCAGCCCAAACTATATTTGAGAAATTGGGGTCCTTTAATCCATCCAGTTAAATTTAAGTTGATACCAATCAGAACAACTGACTATTGGGATTTACATTTAACTATATACTTAACAGGGACTCTGCCCTGGGGCAAGAGATGGAATTAACAGAAGCCTGTAACAACCTCGTTGTTATTAAGCAGCCTATTCTTCAAGTGTAATTGGCAATATAGCAGCTGTGTTTCAGCGGTGCAAATTGGACCTTTGCATTATCAGAACTTACAACGTGCAAAGAATTAACCCCTCAAGTACCATATAGGTCATTATTAACAGACCTATGCTATTACCAGCTGAAGCTACCAAAGTCACAATGGTGGCAGTATTCAGCATTGCTCCAGTAATTTTGGTCAGTAATTTTCAGTAATTACAAACTGATGCTAGTCCTCAAAGATGAGAAATTACGAATGCCATCTCCAGTTACGGAGGCGGATGCGGTTTGCATGAGTCACCAATTTTTCAGTTATAATAATAATAATAATAATAATAATATCTTTTATTGTCATTACACATAAGCGTAACGAGATTTGGTTTGCAACTTCCATCCGATGTCATAACTTAATCAACAAATAAAATGTAGGTTTAAATACCATGAGAACAAGGTTTGTAAAAACGAACATTAGACCAGTAAAATCAACACAGACTAAAGTGCGAGGCCGGGGGAGACAGTCCATGGGGGTGGGGGGGTACTCAGCAGGGCCGGTTCAGAGCCGCTATAGCTCTGGGAATTAAGCTGTTCCTGAGTCTGGTGGTGCGGGCGTAGAAGGCCTTGTAACATCTGCCGGAAGGGAGTATGTTCGAACAGTTCACTACAAGGGTGAGAGGAGTCTTTATGTATTCTGACGGCCTTCCTGAGGCACCGTGTGTGGTAGATGCCCTCCAAGGCTGGTAGCGGTGTCCCAATAATCTGTTGCGCTCTCCTCTCCGCCTCTGTGCAGCTGAGATACCACACAGAGATGCCATACGTTAGTATGCTCTCTGTGGTGCAGCGGTAGAAGGTCGTCAGCAGCTGTTGGGGCAGACCAGTCCGTTTCAATTTTCTTAGGAAGAACAGTCGTTGCTGTGCCTTTTTGACCAGCGCAGCGGTGTTGGTGGACCATGTGAGGTCCTCTGAGATGTGAGTGCCCAGAAACTTGAAGCTGGACACTCTCTCCACACTGTCTCCGTAGATGGAGATTGGGGCGTATTCCCCATTCTGTGACCTCCTGCAGTCGATAATCAGCTCCTTGGTCTTGGAGGTGTTTAGCGACAAGTTTTTCCGTGAGCACCAGTCCGCCAGGTTCTGCACCTCTGCTCTATAGTTTGTTTCATCACCGTTGGTGATCAGCCCGATCACCGTCGTGTCGTCTGCAAACTTGACAATGGTGTTAAAGAAGGAACTGCAGATGCTGGAGAATCGAGGGTACACAGAAAGCTGGAGAAACTCAGCGGGTGCAGCAGCATCTAAGGAGCGAAGGAGATAGGCGACGTTTCGGGTCGAGACCCTTCTTCAGGCTTGACAATGGTGTTGTTGTCAAATGCAGGGACACAGTCGTGGGTGAAGAGGGAGTAGAGCATGGGGCTCAGTACACAGCCCTGTGGTGTGCCGGTGCTCAGGGTGAGAGTGGAGGACAGGTGCGGCCCCAGTCTCACTGCCTGTGGTCGCTCCGTCAGAAAGTTCAGGATCCAATCGCATATCAGTGAGCTGAGGCCTAGATAGTGGAGTTTGGTGGTGAGCTTGGTGGGGATGACCGTATTGAAGGCAGAGCTTTAGTCAATGAAGAGCATCCTCACGTAGGTGCCCTGTCTTTCCAGGTGGGTCAGGACAGTGTGAAGAGCCACAGAGATGGCATCCTCTGTGGATCTATTTGCCCTGTATGCAAATTGATGAGAGTCCAATGATGCAGGGATGCTGGATTTGATGTGGGAGAGGACCAGCCTTTCAAAGCACTTCATTGGTATTGGAGTTAGGGCAACCGGGCAGTAGTCATTCAGGTTGGTGACTTTAAACTTTTTCGGCACCAGCACTATGGTCTTCAGGCACTTGGGGACCGTTGCCAGAGATAGAGACAGGTTGAAGATCCTCGTAAATACCTCCGCCAGCTGTACAGCACAGTCCTTTAGTACCCTACCCTCCATCCGGGTCTGCAGCCTTGCGTGGATTGATCCTCCTGGGTGTTCAGTGTTAAGGCCTGTCTCTCCGCCCTAGCCGGGGTTGTTCCTCTCCTGGTGGTGTTGCCAGTTTCGAAGCGGGCAAAGAAGGTGTTTAATTCATTGGCCAGTGTGATATCACCGTGGGGGCAGACGGGGCTGCTCTTGTAGTCAGTGATGTCCCTGACACCCTGCCACATGCTTCTGGTGCCCGCGGTGTTGAAGTGGTCTTCCACCCTTTGCCTGTGGATGTCTTTGGCCTTTTTTATGCCATTGTTCAGGTTTGACCTGGCAGCACTGTAGGCAGAAGTGTCCCTGGATTTAAAGGCAATGTTGCGTGCCCTTAGCAGGTTCTGAACCTCCTTGTTCATCCATGGTTTTCGCGGTTTGGGAACATCTTTATTTCCTTGTCCACTGTGACAGTCTCCACACAGCAGTTGATGTAGGAGATCACAGTGGATGTGTACTCCTCCAAGTCTACCTCTGTACCACTGGTAGCCTGTTGTGCAAACAGGTCCCAGTCCGTGCGATCAAAGCAGTGCTGGAGTTGTAGGGTGGCATCCTCGGGCCATATTTTGACCGTCTTTATTGCAGGTTTGGTCTTGCAGATGAGGGGTTTATATGCAGGCAGTAGAAACAGTGAGAGGTGATCGGATTGTCCCAGGGATGGGCAGGAGAGGGCTCTGTATCTGTCCTTGATGTTGGTTTACACTTTATCCAGCGTGTTTGAGCCCCTGGTAGGGCACTGCACATGCTGGTGGAATTTGCGGAGTGCAGCTCGTAGGTCCACCTGGTTAAAGTCCGCTGCAACAATGAAGGCACCGTCGGGGTGAGCATCCTGCTGCTTGCTGATGGCCGAGTGCAGCTGTGCTAGCGCTAGGTAGCATTAGCCTGTGGTGGGATGTATATGGCCACGATGATAACCACAGTAAACCCCCGAGGCAGGTAAAACGGCCTACATTTAAGCAGTAGGTATTCCAGGTCTGGGGAACGGTAGCTCTCTACTGCAGTGTGGTTGGTGCACCAGTCCTTGTTGTTATAGATGCAGAGCCCACCGCCCTTGCTCTTACCGGAGTCCTTTGTTCTATCAGCACGATGCAGTGATGTCAGGAACCAGCGCGTTGAGCCAGATCTCTGTGAAGATCAGCACACCGCAGTCTTTCAGGGATCGCTGGGTGTTGATCCAGAGCCTCACCTCATCCAGCTTGTTGGTGAGTGTCCGGACATTCGCGAGAAAGACGCTTGGTAGCGATGGTCTATGTGGGGCCCTCCGTAGCATGTCCTGCACCCCCGCTCGCCTTCCACGTTTCTGCTTCCTCTCCCGGCACATTCTCCGTCTCCTACCCTCTGGGGTGATGATCCAGGAGGCTGTTCTGCCAAGCTCCATCGGGATTTTGGTGAGGGTACTGTAGTACTCACCAGCCAGTTTCTCGCAGCCTCGTCCAATGTTGAGCAGTTCCATTCGGCTCCACGTGCGACCTGTCGGGATCACAGTGCAGGTACTGGATATCCCCGTCCTGGAGGTGAGTCCCTTACTGTGTTTTCTGGGGGGTACTGGGACTTCTAGGGGTTCTAGGGGTTTTGAGGTTTTTAGGTACCTGATTTTCACAGCAGCGTTCGGTACCGGGCTGCTCCGAATTGACCCGTGTCTGATTTCCCCATCCTGGAGGTGAGTCCCTTATGGTACTGAGAATTCTAGGGGGGGTACTGGGGTTTCTAGGGGTTCTAGGGGTTCTCGGGGTTTTAAGGTTTTTAAATACCTTGTTTTCTCAGCCACGTTCGGTCGCAGGCTGCTCCGTATTCACTCGGACTGAGGAGCGCAAAGCCGCTACGTCTGAATGCGCCGCCATCTTCATTAGAGTTTATTGGTATCAACTACCTATAAACACTCGGTGCATTCTATAGGTTAAAGGTTATTGTGAGAATATACATAATCTGCATGCTCAACTCCAAGTTGATGCAATATGGTGGTGGCATATGTTAGTCACATGGGTGCAATAAAGTTAAAGTATCCAATGATATTAACCTAACCTCATTTGAGGCTATTGTACCATCAAGTGAAATCAATGACAACACAGAATGGATGTTGGATCACAAAGTATTTAATGTCATTATGGCTCGATGGAACACCGAATATCGATATGTTTACACCCAGGCTCATTTACCAGTTGCAAAATATGTGGCATACGGTGGCGAGAGATACACTATTGCCACACTGGGGAGGAATGCTCTTGCATGTCTTTCCTCCATACTGCCACATCAGTCGAGTCTTGCAATAAATCCAGCAAGATACCGCTTCATGCATGCCAGTCAGGCGTTCGAACTGCCTGACTGGCATGCGCAGCCATGGTTCCTGCTAATGTTGGGAATAATATAGAACCTAAAATGGTTATTCAAAACATAAAACTTGCTGGTTCTGCCTGTGACATGGGAAACCAGCCTCTGCTAGAAAATAAATTAATTGACTTGCAGACTATGAGGCGACTATGCCTGCGGCTTGTGTTGTCAGACCGATCCATGTAGTGCTCACTGCAGACTGCAGGGAAAGCACCAAAAGGCAGTACATTTCCACTTCAGCAGATGGGAAGCGTTTTTGTTTAAATACACGTTACATACTATACAGCACGGATAACTGAAGTCTTACAAATGGGTCTTTGACAATAATTAAGTTAAAGTGCCATTAACTGTGCCAACGTGCCTTCTCATCATATTTGCTGCAGTAAGTGGGACCCACACTGTCGGGTCTCACGCTCTGATATCCAGAATTATATAGGATATCTTTAACACAAGTTCTCCCAGGCCCGGTTACACGAAGAATGGGACATTGACATAATGTTAACATTACTTCACCAGGGGGCTCCAGCTACATCCTTATCTTTAGCCGGCTCTCATAAGGTAGTTATCCTCATGGCACTGGCCTCAGTGCAACGGGTCCAGTCACTACATAAATTGCGACTGGACAGGATGATTGCATCTGCTAATAACATAATATTTTATGTTTTTGATTTAATTAACCAGAACCAGGGGTGTTAGGTCTCAAACTAGTTTCATACCCTATGCACCTTCGATAATGTGTGGTCACTCATTTACAACTATACATCTAGGTCACCTAGAGCCTCAAAGGCTCCAACTAGCAATGTTTGTTAGTTGCAAAAAACTTCATAAGAAGTATTAGTTCTACCATCTCCAGGTGGTAAAAATGGGGTTTTGGCTAATGCATGAGTCAATACTAATATTTATAACACTCACTCTACCAGGGCTGCTACTACATCAGCTCCAAGGGTTATGCGCGTTCCACTGCACCACATCCTAGCAGCTGCAGGATGGTCAAACAGACATACTTTACCAACATTTTATATAACCCATTGCCAAACCGGGGGTATTTGCCAACTCCAATTAAGATTCTGTTTTATAGTTTCCCCTGGATGAAAGGGGACTATTATTTTCTTTTGATGATTAAAGCATCAGCATTTTAACAAACTAAGTCATGTCTGAATGCATTAATCTTTTTCACTCATCCATGCAGTATGTAATGCATGGACTCGTTTCCGGCATAAAATCACAGAGCTTTGAAATCTTCACGTAGTCACTCACGTGACTCCGAAGTAAAATAGTAAGATTAAATGAGAACTTACCAGTTTGAAGTTTGATCTTGATTTTATGAGGAGTTACGATGAGCGATTACATGCCCACGGCTCCCAACCCTCATATTATTAAGGTCATCTGGTAGTTCTACTCTTCTCTAATCTTACTATGTTCAGTTCAACCATTATTATCTGTGATTTCACACCGCTGCTTTGAAGATTGATGCGCATGCGGGCTAACGGGCTTCTTCACGTAATCGCTCATCGTAACTCCTCATAAAATCAAGATCAAACTTCAAACTGGTATGTTCTCATTTAATCTTACTATTTCTTTATATTCATTACCTAATATTGCTTCAATGAATTCTTTTCTGGGAAATGGGTTATATTCCATATTGAACAATGTTTGATTGAAACTCAGTGTCCCACTGAAACCCCATTCACACTCACTGTATGTTTTCCACTTTTGCAATCACTTCCTACATCCTGGGGGAAATTTATACAATTCATGTTCATTAATATATTCCATGCTCTAGGATTACATGCCGAGAGACATATTTAAGCAAAGGAAGACCAATATTTGAAGCCCTGCCATTATGAGACGTAAAAAGGGCTGGAACTTGTAAAATTAGCTCTCTGGCATTGTGACCACTCTAGCCCAGTACAACAGATCCACATCCGGTGCCATCTCCCTGGTCCTACACATTCCTGGATCACCTGGATCAGAGAGACACCCACGTCAGACTTCTATTCATAGACTAGAGCTCTGCTTTCAATAAGATTATGTGCATACACACACTGATCTTTGTTTCTTCTACCGTTATGTACTATGTTTACATATTCTGTTGTGCTGCAGAAAGTAAGAATTTAATTGTCCTATCTGGGACAAACGACAATAAAACACACTTGACTCTTCATCTCTGCATCTGGATCCTCGACTGTAGAAATACAGTACAGGGTGGAAACAGGCCCTTCAGCCCTCCGAGTCTGCACTGGCCTGTGATCACACTGCGGACTAACACTATCTTACACACTGGGGACAATTTTACCAAAGCCAATTAATCAACAAATCTGCATTCCTTTGGAGCGTGGGAGGATACTGGAACACCCAGAGAAAACCCACACAATCACCACTGGCAGCACCCGAGGTCAGGATCGAACTCAGGTCTCTGGCGCTGTGATGCAGTAACTCCACCAGCTGCACCATAGTTTCTTTGGCGATTAACAATAACAGTCAATATTTGGGAAATGGAAATTTGCATTTTCTATTTTTTACTTTTCTGCTGGCCCCCTTTGCTTGTGAAATATTCCATAGTCTGGATCACAGGTTTTGCTGAGGATGGAGACGGAAGCAATTGATTAGATGGTGCAGCTGTCAGCTGGCATAAGCATCCATCCAAAGAATAATAGTTCCCGAGTGAGATGTTGTCGGGCAGGTAATTACCTGATTCTCGGCAAAATTGGTAAAAGATAGGAAGAAAATAAGAATTTTTTAATGTGCAAGGAAATAGACACACAGCAAAGATATTCTAATCAAAAACCATTAACTCTGACTAAAATAAGGTTTGGCATCAGTAAGTTAAATGCCATTGAGGTAAAGAAGACGTGACATTAAATAACAGGTCCTGTATTTACTTTGGGGCACTTTCCAATGTGAACAGATAGGAAGACATTTCTGGTGCCTGGAATGAAATAAAATTCAACTTATTTTCTGAAAAATAATATCATAACAACAGAGGAGTAATTGCAGTTTCCATTCGCACTTGATTGACACCTCACTTTGCCAAGTGTCAAATCCACGACGATAGAACTACAGGATTTTCTTAAATGCAAATAGGAAATAGAACCATGAAATAGCAAGATTTCTTACCCATCATGAATGCAGCAGTTAAATAATTATATACTTTAATAATTATAGTTTAGAGACAGCACCAGAGACAATTTCTCTATTGGTTTAAAGACAGCAGTGACAAAGATATTCAAATCAAAAATATGCCAAGGTGGTAACAAAATTCATATTCAATGGGTTGTTACTCCTAGTACCAGATGCACTCCCATCCTCTCAACCATTAATTAATTTTCTATCCCCCTGTATGCTCATCTCCCATCCCCAAATCCTGAATTTTCCTTCAAATCTCCCTTTTTTTCCATTCCTCCCTGGTCCTTTCCACCAATTTCCCTCATTCCAGCTTTACATTACATCCCTCTTCTTTTCTTATCGGATACACTTGTCTCCTGTTCCTCTCTACCCTTTGTCACTTACTCCACCCATCTCTTGCACCCCAAATGTAGAATATCTGACTGCGAAGTGTCATCCAGACAGCAGTTTACATCCTACCTCAGGCCGAAGCTAGGCTTGCACTTGAAGGACTACACATCATTGCCAATGGGCTTGAAACAAAATACTCTGAAGCCTTGTTCATAATATCCTGGGGCTTCATACAAACCAACCTCAAGACCATGCTGCCAAAATACCATCAGACGTATTCATAGACATCTTTATTTTCTCACTGCTCCATTCTAAGGTTCCCATCTGCTTCAAGAAGTCCATTATCAATCCGGTGTCAAATAAATCTTATTGAAACATATAAGATTATTAAGGGATTGGACACGCTAGAGGCCGGAAACATGTTCCCAATGTTGGGCGTCCAGAACCAGGGGCCACAGTTTAAGAATAAGGGGTAAGCCATTTAGAACAGAGACGAGGAATCACTTTTTCACACACAGACTTGTGAATCTGTGGAATACTCTGCCTCAGAAGGCAGTAGAGGCCATTTTCTGGATGATTCATAAAAGTTAGAGAGAGCTCTTAAAGACAGCAGAGTCAAGGTATATGGGGAGAAGGCAGGAATGGGGTACTGATTTCAGATGATCATCCATGATCACAGTGAATGGCTGTGCTGGCTCGAATGGCCGAATGGCCTACTCCTGTAGCTATTTTCTATTGTCTATCGTCTATTGTCTAAAAGTAATGTAACGTACCCCAATAACTACTTTCCACTGGCTCTTACATCCGCCATCATGAAGTGCTTTGGGAGATTGGTGATTGCTTACGTTGACACCAGCCTCGGTGCCAGTCTTGATCCACTGCAGTTTGCTTACTATCGCAACATGTCCATAGCAGATGGCATCTCTTGACTCTGAACACATCTCGGAAATACCTTGACAACAAAGACTCCAACGATAGCCTCCAATTTATTGACTACAGGTCCATCTTCAGCACCATAATCCCATCCAAATTAATCTCTAAATTCCTGGACCTCGGAATCAGCACTACCCTCTACCACTGGACCCTTGCCTTTCTGACACACAGACCTCAATCAGTGATGATAGGTGACAACGCCCCCTCCACAATAATTCTCAACACTGGTGACCCGCAAGGATGCGTTTTCAATCTCTCACTATACTCCCTAGACACGCACAATTGTCTGGCCAAATTCAGCTCTAACTCCATCTACACGTTTGCAGATGACACCACTGCGGTGGGCCAGGTCATGACTACAATTATTCTTACAAACCTCTACAGATGCACCACAGTGTGCATACAGTCGTGTTCCATCATACTTTTGGGTACAGCTCTGCCCAAGACCACAAGATGGTGCAGACTTGTGGAAGTAGCCCAATCCATCACACAGACCAGAGTCCCCATAATTGTTTCCATCTACACCTCATACTGCCTCAGAAAAGCAGCCAACATAATCAAAGATTTGTCCCACCCCGGTCATTCCTCCTATCTTCCCCCTCCTGGCGAGTGCACACCGCCAGGTACAGGATTAGCTTCTTCCCCGCTGTTATCAGGTTTCTTAATGGTCCCTCCATAGGAGACTATCTAACTCATCTCCTCCTCATTGAGGACATTGGACTTAATCTATAGAACTGTCGTGCCACAATGCCAAGAACTATATTCTCTACTCTCTATCTTCCTCTTT
Source organism: Okamejei kenojei (assembly GCA_035221665.1). Taxonomy (NCBI): domain Eukaryota; kingdom Metazoa; phylum Chordata; class Chondrichthyes; order Rajiformes; family Rajidae; genus Okamejei; species Okamejei kenojei. Next base: position 122,631,318 of record CM069131.1, read on the forward strand.
GCTCCATATCTTGTATTTGAGTTTGATGTGATTGTATTTCTGATCTGTTTGGACAATATGCAAAATTTTCAATAAACCTCAGTATACGTAAACTTAAACCTAAACCTATATCCACCTATCACTTCATAAGACTCATAGGAGCAGTATTTTCAGGTTTTGCCCCAACCCCACCTTATTTTCGTGCTTTCTTCTCCATACTTCATCAATCAGAAGAAAGATCCCAACCCGAAAGGTTGTCTGTCCATTCCCTCCACAGATTCTGCCTGACCCGTTTGTGTTTTGCTTAAGGAACTCAGTTCTTTTTTTTTGTGGTTATGTCCTGAATTGTTCACTGAATTGCAAATACTTACCACTAGGTGTCAACATTGCGTTATTGTTAGAACAAAAAAAGTGTTGAGTAAAATTGGACCATTTCCCAAAGGCCTCTCAAGGCACTTTTTGAGGCTTTTTTTCCAATACTTTTTTCAATCTAGACATGAAAGGAAAAGTAAGCATCTATTGTTCATCTGTAACTAACTTTGAAATGTGTTGGTTAGCTGCATTGTTGAACAGTTGCGGTGTTTCTTGTGAAGGGACTCCCACAGGATTTTGGAGAGGGGGGTGCTGGTCCCACGATGTAGACCCAGTGACAATGAAAGACCTGTCATGTGCTTCTAATTCAGGATGATGTGCAACTTGCAAAGAGGAACCTGGAAGTGGTGGTATGTGCCTGCTGCCCTGCCCCTTCTTGGTAACAGAGGTCATGGTGTTGGGAAGTGATGTTGGAGTAGCCTGGTGAAGAAAGTGCAAAGCACTTTGCAGATGGAACATATTGCAGCCAATTGTGCAGCCACTCGTGCATGGATGCTGCAGAGAGTGCCCATTGATGGAACAGTTGATGAGGTGCCAGTGACGGGATAGTTGATGGGGTTCCAGTCAAAAATCTTGAATGGAGGGGAGCATAGGGAGATTTTTTTTTTGAACTGCACTCATCCAGGCAAATGGAACATATTCCACCACCCTTCTGACTTGGGTCTCACAGATAGTGGAAAGTTCATAAGGTCATGTCATAGGGCAGAATTAGGCCATTCGGCCCATCAAGTCTACATGCCGCTCAATCATGTCTGACCTATCTTTCTCTCTGAACCCCATTCTCCTGTCTTCTCCCCATAATCTTTGACACCATTATTAATCAAACCTGCCCACCTTGAATTTAAAAATATCTAATGACTTGGGCTCAGCCGACTGTGACAATGAATTCCACACATTGACCACCCTCTGACTAAAAAGATTCCTCCTCACCTCCTTTCTAAAAGTACATCCTTTAATTCTGAGGCTGTGTTCTCTGGTCCTAGACTCTCCCACTATAGTAACCTTCTCCACATCCACTCCATCCAGGCCTTTCATTATTCGGTAAGTTTCAATGAGATCCCCGCCTCATCTTTCTTAATTCTAGCTAGTACAAGCCCAGAGCCATCAAACGCTCATCATACAATCCACACAAACACAGGCTTCAGAAAATAAATCTCAGCATTGTAGCATAGCAATTCCATAGAACAATTCCTACCTTGTCCCCAAGTTATCATAAAAGCAACTTAAGATAACTTCGCCTTCAGGTTTTTGTCTAGCACACTGAGGAACAATTCTGCTTCAGCCTCGTCCCTCAATGTTACTAATGCCGTCCAGGCAATATTTTGAGCCAAAGTTTACCAGATATAAAAGCATAGTGTCAGTCCATCAGGGCCAAGGCATTTTCTTCCACTTTGGTTCTGTGGATTTGCAGAAGGTTGGTGAGGCCATTGTGGGACCTTTTGCTGTGCCTTCATGAGTGCATAATGTTATTGGGAGAAGCCAACAGTTACCTAATAATTTAGTTTATCCAGATAAAGGAGGTGTTTGATGGGAAGAATAGTTTTGGAGGCAGCACACTTCTTCCATTGTATATGCTCAGTTTGCTCCTGATGCATACACTCTAAGTTATCAATGCCTCCTGAATCATCCTCTCCATTTTGAGCAGTTATGGGCCAGGGATTGTCAGGAATCAATGAAAATGTTATTTTCTCAAGGAAAACATCCTTGTCCTCGGAGGTCCTGGCCATCTCTAGCCATCGGAGATCTTGGATAATGGATGGTCCATTTCAAGAGTTTGGTGTTAGGTACACAAAGAGTGCGGAGCCCCACAGATTGTGATGAAGACCACAATGCTGGGGCTCTTGGCCTGGGAGAAGATTCTGACATTGGTTCTCTTATGACATTGCTCGTGCTTTTTATCAAGATTTTCTGGGGCAGCATTAGTGGTATCTCTCCAATGCTTTAAGGTGCCGATTGTAGGCAGTGCATGACGTAAGCTAACAGATGTTTGCGATCACTCCTAATGATCGACCTTGAACATAAGATCATGAGCATAAGATCTTGATGTCAGATGCACTTTTCATCAAATGATCTTAGGCTGTATTGGTGAATGCACATAATGAATTTCATCACTGCTGTCTGCCTTTATTGAGAGGTGGCTCCTGAGATATGGAAACGGTCCACAACATGGACCTTCATTGGTCGAAGGCAGTTTTGTAGGGCAGAGGCAGGTTAGTAGAGGCCTTTGCATGTGTTAGGTTTAAGGCCCCTTTGAATAACTTGAAATGAAAACAGGCCCTGCTATTTATCTGCTTCATTTCGTATTTACTGACAAGGCAAACTGATTTATGATTTGGTGTTATTGGGAAAAGCCAATATTTTTCCAGAAACTAATGTATAAGTATGAGTTTTTCCAGACTAACAGAAAACATTCAAAACGACCGAAATTTCAGAACTAAATGGAAATGGCACATTCCTCTCCATGAGTTTCGATGCACTTCATCTATATCCTTATATAACTATAAAACTCTGATCTTGGATGTGTGTGTGTGTGTGTGTGTGTGTAATCATATCTTCGCGAAAAAACGACGCGGTAATGTTTTTTTTTACATTTTCTGATAGAGATTTATCCCATGGAGTCCAAAATCGCCTTCTGGAAAATTCATGCTGTACTTCTCCAGTTATTAATGAAAATGTTCAAAAAATCTGAGAAGACTTTGACATAAAAAAGCTGTCTTTCACTGATGACGTGACGACATCACGATGGGTCTGCTCACTGTGTTCACGCGCTGCGAGTGACGTCACCCAGGTGCTCGCTGCCAGGCCGCTCGCTCCCCGGCCGCTCGCTGCCCTGCGGCTCACCCCTCTCCCCTCCTCCTCCTCTCCCCATTCCTCCTCTCTCCCCCTCCTACTCTCTGCCCCTTCCTACCCCTTTCCCCCCTCTCGTCTCCTCATCCCCCTTTCTCGTCCCCCTCACTCTTCCCCTTCCTCTTCTCCCACCTCTCTCGTCCCCTTGTCCCCCTTTCTTGTCCCCCTCTCTCATCCCCCTCTCTCCTCTCTCCCCTCTCTCCCCCCTTCCCCCTCTGTCTCTGCCCCTCTCTCTCTTTGCCCCTCTCTCTCTCTGCCTCTGTCTCTGCATCTCTCGTCTCTGCCCCCCTCTCTCTGTCACTGCCCACTCTCTCCCTGCCCTCTCTCTCCACTCCCTCTCCCTCTCTAGATGCACCTGCGAGTTGGAGGCTATGCATGAGTGGATAGCGCGTGGATCGGGTAAAAGGAGCGAATGGATAATATTAATATAATAATAAAGGGGGGTGGTTAGTGTGTGTGTGCGGGGGGGGGGGGGGAAGGGGTGATTAGTGTGTGTGTGAGACGCTGCAGGCTGCAACCCCCCCCCCCCCCCCCCGCAACCACGCATTGAGGGAACGAGTCCCACTTGGTCTAGTATATAACTTAAAGTCTCATTTTGTTATCTTTCGATTTGCGCTACGATTTTTGCCACCAGGGTATATTTTAAAAGTTATTAAGGTATAAAAATGTTTAAAACCTGGCATGCGCAGATTGGTCTCCTCTCTGTCATTCACCGTCGGGACGGCGACGCTCCTTCCTGCACCATCACTGCACTGATTGGCTGCGTTCTGCTGTCAGTCACCGCCGGGACGGCGACGCTCCTTACTGCATCAGCTGATTGGCCACGCCCGTTGTTGTCGCAGCCTCTGCCGTCGCGACCGTTTCTTCTGGTGCTCCGTGGCCGCGCGAGGATCGCAAGGCCTGATTGCTGAGCCTGGCTCTGAGGGAGCTGAAGGCTGATGCTCATCCAGGGCAGGCAAGAAGGGAGAGGAGCTGCAACCTCGAGATCCTGGGGTGAGGAGGGGTTGAGGGAGAGGAAGGGTAGGACGGGAGTGGGGGAGTTGCAGAGGGAGACTGGGGGGATTATGGTGGAGGTGAAGAGGGAGACTGGGGGGATTGAGTAAGAGGAGTGGGTAGGGAGGGAGAAGTGGGGGAGGTGAGGAGGGAGTGTGGGGGAGGAGCGGCGATAGAGGGATTGGTGGGGGTGTGGAGGGGAGAGGACTTAAGGAGGGAGGGAGGGAGTGATGGATGGTAGGGGATAGGGGAGGTGATGGAGGGATTGGGGAGGGAGAGAGGAGAGGAGGGAATGGGAGAAGAGGGAGAATAGGAGAGGAGGGGGGAGTGGGGAATAGAGGGATAGTAGGGCAGTGGGGGAGGTGAGGAGGGGTTGTGGGGGGGATAGGGGAGGTGAGGTATGGGGGATAGGAGGGTGTAGGGAGGGGAGAGTAGTTCTGGAGGGAGGGAGGGTGTGACTGAGGGTCGGGGAAAGGAGAGGGAGGTAGAGGTGAGGGAAGGATTGGGGAGGTGAGAAGAAGAGGGGGAACGAAGAGGGAGGGTGAAGAGGAGGGGAAGAGAGTGCTGGGGATGAGGGGAAATGAGCTGTGTCTGCGCAGTTGGGGGTTATGGGTGAGTGGTGGAATATTGCGTTTGTGGGAACGGGTTTCTTTGGGGGACCAGGCATCCTGTGTGACAGGGTCCCACTTACTCTTCATAAAATTCTGCTTCAGTGATTTAGCCTCTAAATCCCATTTTCCTTCGGAGTCACATAAGTGACTTCGTGAAGACCCCACCAGCATGCATGCGCGACATATCGTCGACCGCATGCGAAGCGACAGGCAGGGAGGAGAGTCGCTCCTCTACTGCAATGGACCTATAGATAAGGTAAACTAACCTGCGGTCGTTTTTTTCTTCACCCAGGGACTCTGTGCAACAGAATACTCCACCAACGGGCTGCTTCGAGACTGACTGCGGACCGCGGGATGCGAGAAGTCAGCGGCGGCAGCAACAGACCGGAGTCGGGCAAGCCCGTTGACCCAGGACGGTCCGGGCTCACGAACTCACCGTTCGTAGCGACGGCAGAGCGGCAGCCCGACTCAACACCGCAGCCCACAGGCTGACGACTTTACTACACACCGGGTAGGTCGGGCAGCCCGTTGACCAGGCAGGGTCCGGGCTCACAGACTCGCCGTTCGCAGGTAGCGATGGCAGAGCGACAGCCCGACTCTACACCGCAGGCCGCAGGATCACCACGGGCTGACGGCAACGCTACCCGGAAGTCGGGCAAGCCCGTGACCTAGGAGAGTCCGGGCTCGGAGACTGCCATTCGCGAGTAGCGAAGGCAGAGCAGGAGCTCCGACTCAACACCGCAGGAATACCGCGGACTGACGGCAACGCTACCCGGTAGAGGTAGCGAAGACAGAGCCGGGGCCCCGACTCACAACATAGGCGGGAGGCTTGCCGTTAGCGGCAGTATATATTCCCACATGAGAGTCTGGTCACCATGGGAGCTGGGGGGGGTGGGGGGGGGGGGGAGTGCGCTCCTCCACCGGCACCGGGGGAGCCTGCCAGATCGCAGGCCGGTGGTAAATCATCTCGGTCACCGCACCCCGCACTAGCGGCTGGATGTGACTGAACGTCGCCTTTAATCAAGGTCAGAGTCTGGGAGCCCCGCAGGAGCGGCCAGCGCAGACTCACCACCGGTGGAGCCTGCCAGATCGCATGCCAGTGGTAAATCATCTCGGTCACCGCACCCCATGTTAGCGGCTGGACGTGACCGAACGTCGCCTTGTCCCAGGGGAAGACAGGCGGCAAGCCCGCGCGGATATCGGTGAACCCCGCTTCGGCGGCTGGAACCGACACCTCACCGCTCATGTCTTTCCAGACAGGCAGGCCGCCATAGTCCGGAAGACCGCGGACTAGCGGCATGTCCGCGCGGGAGTCGCATAGCCCCGCAGGAGCGGCATGTAGCAACATCCTGCCTCGGCACTCTAGACATCACCTCAACGAGGTGCGGGCCGATGGCAGAAGCCTCAATAGTTCAGGAGAACCTGAGGAAGTCGACTTGCTGTCCGCAGATGCGGCGGCGGTCGCATGGCCCACATGGAGCACATGATGGAGTGACTCCTTGAGCGAGATCCCGGCAGAAGGATCGGATGTCCTCAAGTCCAGGAGACATGCATCTGGGCCACCCAGCATATCCCCTTCATCGGTGGGGAGTGCCAGGAGTCAGCAGCTGACTGATGTTGAAAAGAGATTGGTGCAGGAACCTGCAGCACCTGAGAAACCCCAAGAGGAACTTCTTGATGTGGTTTCCAAATTTGCCAAAACTAGCGGCAAGCATTGACTCCTCACAACACACCAGCTGCAGGAACAGGCCTGACCGAGGAATGAACAAATACAAGGCCCGAACAACTGTGTTCGCTGAATGTACCGACAGTCAACACGCCCATCTGGGGCAACATCAGTCCAGGGATTAGGGCACAGGAGCTCAAACTTCAATAAATCCTGAAATTGTTGGCGTTGGGAATCACTGCCTTTGCCAGGTCGATTGATGGCACGGAGATGATGGAGGAGCAGGAAGATGCTCTTGCGCTACTGTGTAACACACAGTACAAGATAAACTCCTTCCGGGAAATCTCCATCAAACTAACTCACAACCCAAAATTCGCGGGTTTGTGCAAAACCTCTGCTACGCCGCCACCGAGACAGTTGTTCAGTGAAGACCTGCCAAAAAACAGGTAAAAGACCTGGACGAGGAGGCAAAAGTGGTTGGGTTGATGAAACCACCATCCTCGAACAGGCCACCGGCGTATCACAGACCGCATCCTTACGCTACGTCTAACAGGCCTCGGGTTCAACCCAACAGGGCTATCAGAACCTATCCACCAGTCGCACCCTATCTACAAAAGCCTTTTAGGCAGGGCCCACAGCAACCAGCATGGAAGATGCGCCAACCTCACATCCCAGCAACACTACGAACCAAAAAAGCCCAGAACATCAAGGCCGCCGGTAACCATGGAGGTAAGGGGGTCTGGTTCTCTTGGAAGTGCTGCATGTATAACCTCACAAGTAAGAGGGAGGTTGCGTACATTCTGGGATGCATGGGTTTCTGATTGTCACTATCCCAGGGAACAAAGCAATAGACATAATAGAGGCATGTAACAGCCTTGCTTGCGCCAGGAAACCGACTATTAGACATGCTGCTAAGGTAATTGGTAAACTTGTAGCTACATTCCACCTGCACAATTTGGGCCGTTACACTATCAAAGCTTGCAAAGAGCAAAAATGAGCATTAAAGGCGAATGCTGCACATCTTTACAGGCCTATGCAGCTGCCAAACAAGGCATAAATTGAGCTACAATGGTGGATTAGCAATGTTTGTGATTATTTAATCCCATCATTACATCAAACCCATCAGTTGTGTTATGAACCGACACAAGCGCCAAGGGCTGGGGAGCTACCGACACCACTTCCAATTGGGGGGGGTAGATGGGATTTGCACGAGTCTACTGTTCTTCAATCACAAGGTATAAGTCTGGGAGCATGTCACGGGCTGCAGGCTTACTGCACTAATCTGCATCATACGCATGTCCGTCTTCAAAATAAATAATACCACTGAGGTGGCATATTTAAACCATATGGGTGGTATCAAGTCAATATCTTGTGATGAATTGGCAAAAAATTAATTTGGCTCTGGTGTATTGAAAGAAATATTTGGATATCAGCTACGTACCTTCCGGTTAAGCTCAATACAGTGGCGGACACCAGGTCACGAGTATTTAATAACGACATCAAGTGGATGTGGAACCTCCAAATATTTGCTAAAATTATAGCCAAATATGGAACACCAGATATCGACCTCTTTGCGTCCAGGTTGACCCATCAGATACCAACATATGTCTCTTGGGAACCAGTTCCTGGGGCAGTGGCGATGGACACGTTCTCGCTACGTTGGGGGAAATGGGTTTTCTATGCTTTCCCCCATTGTGCTTCATCAGTCGGGTATTGCAGAAAATTCAACCAGATTCTGCAACAGAAAGGACCATGGACATCATACAGCATCGTGCAGAGAGTCCACTAGGGAGCAGTACCTCACCCACATATGGAAATGGGAGGTTTCTGTAGTTGGACCAAGACCACCTACAAATCTGCCACAATCTCCAATGTGCTGGAATCCTCGCGGGCCTTCATTATGATGAGGCCCTCAGTTATGTGGTTTTATGGGAATAAGAGTGTAAGGAATGCGGTGACCGGAGGTGACGCGGGAACCCGGGGGTGTGGCAGTTAGGGAGTTGCCCGGGCCATGCACACGAGCAGGCACCTGCTGTACAGAGTTGCTAAATAAAGATATAATCCGTTTACGTCGTGGTACGAGCTTTAATATACAAATAAACGCGACATGGTGTTGGAACTGGGATCCTTGTAGGCAAAAAATAAATAAAATAAAGAAGAGGAAGGGGTATCGTTTTGGCGCGAAATGGGACACGAGCCTTCAGATATGGCGCAACCCACACCAACTGCTACGTTCACAATACAACCTCCTGAGCCATTCGATTTCATCAAGCCTCAAGAATGGGAGCGTTGGATCAGGAGATTCGACCGCTTTCGGCTTGCAAGCAATTTAAAGCAGGAGAGCACGTTAGTGTATTGCATGGGCGATGAAGCTGAAGATGTGCTAAAGGGGCTAACGCTAACTGCAGATGAGAGGAGGGAGTACACGGATGTCAAGGCGGGCTTTGATGCATTTTTTGTACCTAAAAAGAATGTAATCTATGAAAGAGCCAAGTTCAATCAGCGTGTGCAACTGCCAGGAGAAACGGTGGATTCCTTCATCACATCTCTATACGGATTAGCTGAACACTGCAACTATGGACAGTTGCAGAACGAGCTGATCCGCGACAGGTTAGTGGTCGGGCTGAGAAACGTCTCATTGTCAGAAAAGCTACAGCTAGACAGAGACCTAACCCTTGCAACTGCAATAACAAAAACAAGGCAGTCTGAAGAAGTTAGACGACAGTGGTCTGACTTAAGAGGAGAAAATAGCGGTGCTAGCAAGTGCTCTAATGTTGATGCTGTGCATGCTAAAAGCTACAGAAAACCCAAATTTCCCTCAAAGCCTCAGCCACAAGCACAAACACCAAGCAAAAATAGACTTAATACAAGGCCTCAGCCAGGTTCAAAGGCCTGTTATAGATGTGGAAAAATGCCCTTGCATGGGAAATGGGAATGCCCTGCAAAAGATGCTGTGTGTCACAACTGTGGCAAAAAGGGACATTATGGTAGAGTGTGCAGAAACAGTGCAAAATCTCTCAATGCTGTCACTACAGAGGAAGAAGAGAGCTTTTTCCTGGGAGCCGTGGATTCTGGAAAAGACCCTTGGACGGTGCAGCTAGAAGTGAGACAAAAAAAATTGTGCTTTAAAATAGACACTGGTGCTGATGTCACCACCATGCCAGCCGAGGTGTACCATGACATTACAGGGGGGCATGATGTGAAGCGCCTGGCAGTGTCGACACGCCCATTGTTTGGGCCAGGGGGCAATGCACTCTCCGTCCTGGGTGTAGCCAGAGAAACACTGCGCAGAGGCAAAAAGACAGCCATAGAGAACATTTATGTAGTAAAAGACCTGCACACTGCACTGTTGGGAAGGCCTGCCATAGAACGGCTTCAGCTGGTGTGCAGGGTTAACGGCATCACCGTGGAATCAGTGAAACAACAATATCCGAAACTGTGCAGCAGCTTGGGTCTTGTTCGGAGACCATACTCAATTAAATTGAAGCCAGAGGCTGTGCCCTTCTCTCTCCACACGCCACGCAGAGTCCCTCTGCCGCTTATGGGAAAGTGAGGAAGGAGATAGACCGTATGGAGAAGATGGGCGTAATCAGGATTGAGGAGCCGACTGATTGGTGTGCCGGGATGGTGGTGGTGCCGAAGAAAACAGGTGATGTTCGCATTTGTGTGGACTTCACAATGATGAATGGATCAGTATGCAGAGAAAAGTTTATCCAGCCTTCTGTCGAGCACATTCTGGGCATGCTAGCTGGTGCAACAGTATTCAGCAAATTAGATGCCAACATGGGCTTTTGACAAGTACCATTGACAAAAGAGTCTGCCAAATACACCACCTTCATCACGCCTTTTGGGCGCTACTATTTTAACCGTCTACCCTTTGGCATAGCATCAGCACCCGAGCACTTTCAAAGGATGATGATGACAGAAGTGACCGGTGGCCTGGAGGGAGGTTCTGTGTCACATGGATGACATCCTGCTCAACATGGACAAATGTGAGCTCACACGCCACACAGTCAGATTCCTGGGTCATGTGATTTCAGCAGATGGAGTGAAGCCAGATCCAGAGAAGACGAGAGCAGTACAAGAAATGGATGCACCCAAAAATGTCAGCGAACGGATGGGCATGGTCAATCAGCTGGGCCGCTTCTTTTCTGGGCATGGTCAATCAGCTGGGCCGCTTCTTGCCTAACCTGGCTGAAAAAGACAAAGTGCTACGAGACCTGCTGTCCAAGAAGAACCACTGGTACTGGGGCACAGAGCAGCAGGCTGCCTTTGATCAGTTAAAAACAGAGCTGTCATCCACACCAGTGCTCACATTATACAACCCAAACAGTGCTCTAAAGATCTCTGCTGATGCCTCTTCCTTTGGCCTGGGGGCAGACCTGCTACAGAAAAGCGATGCCATGTGGTCACCTGTGGCATATGCGTCCAGGTCAATGACACCAACAGAGCAGCGTAATGCTCAAGTAGAGAAGGAGGCATTGGCTGCGACGTGGGCAAGTGAAAGGTTCAGCTGTTTCATCCTGGGAAGACCATTCGAGCTGGAAACTGACACAAGCCGTTGGTGAGTCTGCTGGGAGGGAAAGCTTTGGATGACCTCCCACCACGAGTCCAAAGGTTTAGGATGAGACTCATGAGGTACAACTATACAGTCAATCATGTCCCTGGCAAAAGCCTGGGGACAGCCGACACCTTATCGCGTGCTCCGCTGAGAGCCGCAAGAACACACGCAGGCACAAGCCTATTAGAGGACAGCAACATCTATGTAGACTCTGTCATCAGCAACATTCCTGTCAGTGGAGATTATCTGAGCAGCCCACGTGAGCACCTGCGGGCAGACAGCACATGCTCTGCACTGATTGAGTACTGCACAGATGGCTGGCCCGACAAAAGCCAACTGCAGGGAGTGCTGGGACATTACTGGGCTGATAGAGCAGTGCTGACTGTGCACGATGGGCTGCTGCTGCGGGGCACGAGGCTCGTCATCCCATCAGCCTTACAAGGTGATGTGCTGCAGAGACTAACATAGAAATTAGGTGCAGGAGCAGCCCATTCGGCCCTTCGAGCCTGCACCGCCATTCAATATGATCATGGCTGATCATCCAACTCAATATCCTGTACCTGCCTTCTCTCCATACCCCCTGATCCCTTCAGCCACAAGGACCATATCCAACTCCCTCTTAAATATGGCCAACAAACTGGCCTCAACTACCTTCTGTGGCAGAGAATTCCACAGATTCACCACTCTCTGTGTGAAAAACGATTTTCTCATCTTGGTCCTAAAAGACTTCCCCCTTATCCTTAAACTGTGACCCCCCTTACCTTCGTTGCACGAATTTCTAATTTCCTGTTTGATGGCATCCCCAACTCCACTACTACTGTTAGGTGGCCTGTACACAACACCCACTAGCGTTTTCTGCCTCTTAGTGTTTCGCAGCTCCACCCATATCGATTCCACATCCTCCAAGCTAATGTCATTCCTTTCTATTGCGTTAATCTCCGCTCTAACCAGCAACGTTACCCCACCTCCTTTTCCTCTCTGTCTATCCTTCCTGAATATTGAATATCCCTGGATGTTCAGCTCCCAGCCTTGGTCACCCTGGAGCCATGTCTCCGTGATCCCAACTATATCATACACCTTATTACGAATGCTCCTCGCATTAAGACACAAAGCCTTCAGGCTTGTTTTTACAACATTCTTGGCCCTTTTACAATTATGTTGAAAAGTGGCCCTTTTAGATTTTTGCCCTGGATTTGTTTTCCTGCCACTTTTCACCTTGCTACCTATTGCTCCTATCCTCATTTTACACCCCTCTGTCTCTCTGCTCACACATTTAAGAAACCCTCCACTTCTTATTCTCCGTTTGTTATTTTTTTCTTCTTTCCCCCCTACGTGTTGCGTCTGACTGCTTCTCTTCTCTGCCTCCTGCCTCACAAACAGGACTACTTGCCTTCTCTATTTGAGTCCCTCCCCCCAACCGATCTAGTTTAAAGTCTCCCCAGTAGTCTTTGCAAATCTCCCCGCCAGGATATTGGTTCCCCTCGGGTTCAAGTGCAACCCGTCCTTTTTGTACAGGTCACACCTTCCCCAAAAGAGGTCCCAATGATCCAGAAACTTGAATCTCTGCGCTCTGCACCAGTCCTTTAGCCACGCATTGATCCTCCACCTTGCTCCATTCCTACTCTCACTGTCGCGTGGTACAGGCAGTTCTGAGATTGTTACCTTTGCGGTCCTTCTCCTTAACACTCTTCCTAACTCCCTAAATGCTCCTTTCAGGACCTCCTCTCTTTTTCTACCTATGTCATTGGTACCTATATGTACCACGACCTCTGGCTCCTCTCCCTCCCATTTCAAAATATCTTGGACACGTTCAAGATATCTTGGACACTACATGAGGGACACCTGGGGGTGACAAAGTGCAGGGGCCGGGCCAAACAGATGGTATGGTGGCTAGGACTCAGCAGCCAGCTGAATGACATGGTGCTGAAATGTAGAACCTGCATCCAAGAGAGAAGGAATGTCAGAGAGCCGCTGGTGCCAACGGAGATGCCAGACAGGCCTTGGCAAACCTTGGGAGCTGACCTATTCACGCTGAAAGACAAGACTTATCTACTAGTAGTAGATTATTTCTCAAGGTATGTGGAGGTTGCGTTGCTGTCACACACAAGGTCCACAGATGTGGCGGTACACCTGAAATCCATATTTTCTCGTCATGGAATTGGCGAAGTTCTTAAAAGTGACAATGGGCCCCAGTTCTCAGGTAGCCACTTTAAAGCCTTTGCAGCAGAGTATGGCTTTGTGCACATCACGAGCAGCCTCAGGTTTCCTCAGAGCAATGATGAGGCGGAACGCGCTGTACAAACCGTGTGAAAAACCTGCTAACAAAGGCGTCAGACCCATATCTTGCATTGCTGGCCCACAGAGCAACCCCTCTACAGAACGGCTATAGCCCGGCCGAGCTGTTGATGGGGCGCCACCTCCACACTACTGTTCCTGCCCTTCCAACCCTGCTGAATCCAGTTTTGCCTGACTACAACGCGCTGGGGGCCAAAGAAAGGGAGAAGAGGTGGAACGACGCAAGATCCTTCGACAAGAGGCACGGAGCGAGAAATCTGGAGCCACTAGTACCTGGGGAGGAGGTGTGGATCACCGATGCACGAGTCCAGGGCAAAGTGCTATCTACACACAATACCCCTCGCTCTTATATCGTCCAGGTGCCTCAGGGCACACTGAGGAGGAACCGGCAGCACTTGGTGCCGCTGCAGACCAACAGTGGGGTAGTCGACGCTGATGAGCCACCGGTGGGAGAAGATTCAGCTCCACCAGAGCCAGCTCCACCAGTGACAACATCACCCAGCAGAGAGGGCCCCACCACAGAGACTGTGCGGACCAGGTGTGGGAGAGAGGTTAGAAAGCCGAAGAGACTTGATTTGTGATTTATTGATCTGTTTTCTACAATAAAGAAAAAGAGAGAGTGAAATGTGATGTGAAATTGTTCTGTAAACCTGGTACATTTACCTGAAACCTGAGAGTTTAAGTTTTGAAGAACACAGCCTGCTAAAGTGATAGTTCACAGTATGGTAACGCGGAAGTTATTTTATTTCTACTTTGCATGCTTGAATCAGGGACAGGTCTTCCAGCAAAAGGGCAGAATAAACCACTTAAGACCTGCAGAGACAAAGGTAGTCCACAAAGAGAGATGTGGTATTATGGGAATAAGAGTGTAAGGAATGCAGTGGCCGGAGGTGACACGGGAACCCGGGGGTGTGGCAGTAGGGAGTTGCCCGGCCATGCACACGAGCAGGCGGCTGCAGTACAGAGTTGCTAAATAAAGAGATACTCTGTTTACGTCGTGGTCCGAGCTTTATTATTCAAATAAGCGCGACAAGTTACAGTGCCAGGAATGCACTGTCATCCTATCTCAACATTGGAGTGGGATCTCACCAGCTGGTATCCAAACTATGAGGGGTATATTCTATCCAACCCTCCCCGACCACGATATTATATTACCCTGGATATAGGGGTGGTGTTGACTCTACTCATGAGCTGGTCGCCTATAACGGATTTACCACTGGACTAACTCACCTTCAAAGTGGTGATGTTAATGGCACTGACCACAGCACAACGGGTCCAGACTCTACAGGAACTAAAACTGGATAGAATGGTCTCGACCCCCAATAAAGTGACTTTCTTTATAGATGAGTTGCTTAAACAACACAGACCTGGGTCTACAGGTCTGAAAATGGACATCAGGAATATGGAGACGGGTCTGTTATCAGCCATGAAAACCCACATCACAGGGTGACGGTGCAGACTATCTCCAGGTGGCTCAGTGTGGTATTCGGTGCAGCAGGTAAGACATTAACATTTTTAAGTCTCATTCTACCAGGGCTGCATCCACATCAGCGGCGAGGTCCATGGAGGTACTCATGGATCATGTCCTCGCAATAGCGGGCTGGGCCAGTGAAACTACATTTCAGTGTTTTTATAACAAACCTGTGGCCGCTCCCGTAACGTTTGCGGAGTCTGTTTTAAGTGCTGTTCCCTAAACATTTGTCCCCGAGTTCAGGGGTTTATTGTTTTATTAACAAATATGTTATTAATTTTCAGCTTGTTCAAGTCTGAAATACATTAACATACTTCCTCCATCAGTATTACGGCAGTGTGTGAGCATGGACGTGATCCAGGGCATGGAATCACAGAGCTTTGAAATCTTCACGAAGTCACTCACGTGACTCCGAAGTAAAATAGTAAGATTAAACGAGCTTACCAGTTTGAAGTTTGATCTTTATTTTATGAGGAGTTGCGATGAGGGATTTCGTGCCGTCCACTCCCAACCCTCTATCATAAGGTCAACTGGTATATTAGAGTCTCTTTAATCTTACTATCTTCAGTCATTGTTGTTATCTGTGAACCCACACCGCTGCTTTGAAGAATGTCGTGCATGCGTGCTGGCGGGGTCTTCACGAAATCCCTCATGGCAACGCCTCATAAAATAAAGATCAAACTTCAAACTGGTAAGTTCTCATTTAATCTTACTATTTTAAGGAAAGGTGTTTTCCTAAAAACCCATGAAGAGATGATGAGTGAGATACATCTCAGTGGTCCAGCTACATAACTACAGGGGAAGGGGAGAAATTATTCAAGTGTGGGCCTTCAATTGCAGCTCTCCCATTCATTATGATCTTCTACTACTTTCCAATACATTTGGTTTAGTTGAGTTTAGAGATACAGCATGGAAACCAACATTATACATAATGCATAATTTAAGATCCCAGTAATAATCCTCACCAAAAGGCACCAGAGCTGGTCCCAGAGGAGAATCTATTATCATCTGATACGATCATCCAACTCTGGTAAATCACATTTCTACTCCTTTAAATCTCTTTTCAGCTTGTCCCTTCACTCCATCTATGTACTTGAGTTTGACTTGATTGCATTTATATATAGTATTATCTGCTTTGATTGTATAGCATGCAAACCAAAGCTTTTCACTGTGCCTTGGTACACGTGCCTGAACTTTAAGGATTTTGGCACAACCTTCCTCTAATCTCACCAGCCACTACATCAGTAAGTGAAACTCAACAAGCAACACTCTCTGGCTGCTGCTTTCTTTTATTTACCAGGGGGAAGGTGAGAAATTGTTCAGCCTTCCATTATGATCTTCATTAAGGTCATTATGACCTTAGTGCTGCTTTCATATATATCTGGTTTAGTTTAGTTTAGTTTAGAAATACAGCATGGAAACAGGTCCTTTGGCCCACCGAGTCTGCGCCGACCAACAATCACCCATACATTAGTTCTATGGTATCCTGGTTTTGCATCCTACACATTAGAGGCAATTTAACAGAAGCCAATTAACCAACAAACTGCACGTCTGTAAAACTGCTGCACCAATGTGCCACCCACTCCACATCACTATGTCCCTTAATCCGCTTTGTGCGCAGAAATCAGTCGATCTCTTTTTAGAATTAGGTCACATTCAATCTACAAACTACAATCTACTTTGCTTCGTACAAGTAGTCTTGCTGGAACAATTCATTCATCATTCTCGTTTTCTTTGTATTTCTGAAGAGCAATGTCATTCGCTATGTTTTTGAAGTTCCATTAAGCTAAACTAGTTCGCACAGAATGTGCCGAGAACACGGGCTGGTCCCATGGAGCAGAGTGACGTTACAGAGATCTTTCTCAAAACTGAACATACAAATGCACTGCTATTTTTGGAGATGCTGCAAATGATTTGTTTAACCTTTAAAAGGTTATAATAATAAACAAAGCCCTGCTTTTGTGGAGTCTGTTGTCTTTTAACAATAATGAATTCCTCAGTAATCCCCAATAACAAACAAAAAGTTTCCTGCAACTCAAAGAGTAGCTTCCTATTTCATTTATTCAACAAGTTGGTGGGTGTTCACTGACATTTTCAGAAACTGTCAGCACTTCCTGCCCAGTTCTCGGCTACTCTGCTCTATCGGTGAGTTATTGGTGATGAGTATCTTTGTGGCCTTTTCATTCCATGTACAGGCACCAACACAGTATGGAAGTCCAAATGTAATTTTACTTGGGAGTCACGTAAGTAACTATGTGAAGACCCCTCCTACATGCATGTGCGACATATCGTCCAATGCATTGCGCAGCTACAGGCGGGAGGAGCATCGCTCCTCCAGTGGTCGGTTTAAGACGGACCTGCAGGTAAGTTTTTCACTATTCTGAGGTCGTTTTTGGCCGCTCTGTGTAATTCTTTTTCAGAGCAACACCTATTATGGACAAGTCGAGGACTAAGTCCAAACGGACCTGCAACTAAACTGACAGCGGAGGACTGTGGGAATGCGGGCAGTCAGCAGCGGCCGACTTCACCGCAGCTGCTAACCGTTCGACCAGCAGCCCCCGACTTGGCACCGCTACAGCCCGTAGGTGTACCTCGGACTGGCGGTAAAGCCACCCGAAAGACTCAGCAGGGTCCAGGCCTGGAAGATTCACCGCCTGTGGGTAGCGACAGTGGTCATTTATCCCGCATGGAATGGTTGATGGAGCAATTGCTCCAACGTGACCTACTCCAGCAAACGGAGTCTGGTCACCATTGGTCTCCTCGGACACCCATGGCAGCACCTTTTACGAGGCTGCCAAATGTCTCCCTCTCCTCGGAGGGGAGCATAAGGAGTCAATTCTGGGCTGACTCTGAACAGGGGGATTTGGCTGAAGACTCTTCCAGCATGCTACGGGTGCAGGAACAACAAGAGCTACTCGGCATGGTTTCCAAATTCGCGATGCCTTCGCAAAAGGGACTGCCGTTACAGCCGCAGCTGGCAGCCGGCATAAACTACCTCACCACCAACCAACTACAGGAACAGGCCATGTGACACGGCTGCTAAATATTTAGCACCAGAGAACTGTGTTCCCCTCAACGTGCCTGTGGTGAACAACCCCATCTGGGGAAACATCAGTGCTGGCATCAGAAACCAAGAAATAAAAATGCAAAAGATTCTGAAACTACTGGCCTCTGGAATAACAGCATTTGCCAGGTCAGTGGATGGGAAGGACTTGTTGGAAGAGCAACAAGACGCCCTGGCACTCTTCTGCAATGCACAGTTCGAAATAAACTGTTTTAGGAAGAGTGTCATCCGACCTGCCCTAAACCCCAAATTCGCGGGGTTGTGCAAGACCAGCAGCACGCAGCCGCCTACTTTACTGTTCGGAGACAATCTGCCGAAGCAGGTTAAAGACCTCGACGAGGAGGCAAAAGCCATCGGCCTGATGAAAACGCCGTCCACTACCAAGACCTCGTATCCTCGGCGGCAGCACCCCTACGCATCCACCAGCAAACCACGTTACTACAGCAAAAGAGCAACAGCTGGTGAAAGCTCCACTCAGGCCGTACACTCACGATAATGGTCTTTTTTAGTATTCAGGGATACAAAATTGAATTTGTTCACAAACTCCTCCTTCCGGTTCAGCATGCACCTAGCCGAACGTTCGTGCTTTCACAAAAAGAAAAATTGGAAGGTCATGCGGAACTGTTAAGACTACATACAAAAGGAGTAATTGAGAAAACCAAACACGAATCTCTTGAGTTTGTGTCAAATATATTCACAAAAAACAAAACAGATGGCGGATGTCGCATCATCATTGATTTGACACAGCTGAATACTTTTGTGCAGTATACCCACTTCAAAATGGAAACCTTTGTTACTGCCAAACAACTAGTTTCCAAGAGATACTTAATGGCTTGCATCGACTTCAAAGATGCATACTATTCAGTACCAATAGAGAAAGATCACCGCAGATATCTGAAATTTATCTGGATGGGGCAGCTCTGGCAGTATAATGCGCTGCCTAATGGATTAACATCAGCCCCCAGACTAAAATATTTTAAATACTAAAATATTGAAACCAGCCTTGGCTGTCTCAGCCACCAAGCTCCTATTTCAAAAGTTGGGGTTTATCATCCATCCAGATAAATCCAAGTTAACGCCTTCAATTACTATGGACTACTTGGGGTTCACAATTGACTCGGTTCACATGCCTGTCACTTTGCCAAAGGACAAAGCAACAGACTTAATAGAGGCATGCAACAGCCTTGTTTGCGTCAGTCAACCATCTATTCGACAAGTAGCCAGGGTAATTGGGAAGCTCGTGGCTGCCTTCCCAGCCACACAATTTGGACCCTTACATTACCAAAATTTACAGAGGGCCAAGATTGAAGCACTTAAATATCATGCTGGCCATTTTGACAGGCCAATGCAGTTACCAGCCAAAGCAAAATTGGAGTTTCAATGGTGGATTAACAATGCTCGACATTGCTCTAATCCCATCATAGTCACAAATCCTTCAGTTGTGTTACAAACTGACGCCAGCGCTCATGGCTGGGGAGCAACCAATACCACCTCCAGTTGCGGTGGTAGATGGAATACATATGAGTTAACCTTACTTCAGGCACTGGGTATCAATCATCTAGAGATGTTGGAAGCGTTCTACGGACTTCGGGCTTACTATTCAGACATGCACCATCTGCATGTTCGCCTACAAATTGATAATACCACCGTGGTGGCATATATTAATCATATGGGTGGAATTAAGTCGATATCTTGTGATGAGTTGGTCAATACAATCTGGTACTGGTGCATAGAAAGAAACATTTGGATATCAGCTACTTACCTTCCAGGTAAGCTCAATACAGTGGCGGACACCAGGTAACGCAAATTCAATGACAACACCGAATGGATGTTGGACCACCAGGTATTTACTGACATTGTAGCTCGGTATGGAACGCCAGATATCAACCTTTTTGCATTCAGACTTAATCACCAGATACCAACATATGTTGCATGGGAACCAGACCCTGGGGCAGTAGCGATGGATGCTTTCCCACTACATTGGGGGGAATTGTTTTTCTCTGCTTTCCCCCCCCCCCCCCCCCGCCTCATCAGTCGGATCTTGCGCAAAATACAACAAGACTCCGCGTCGGGTATTTTGGTAGTACCCGACTGACCTACTCAGCCATGGTTTCCTATGGTACTCCGCATGGTCTCGGAACCATGTATTCCAATCTCTAAACACCCAAGTTTTCTGGTTCATCCTGTGACAGGTGAGAGTCACCCGTTCCATGACAGAATAAACCTGTTGATTTGCAGGATTTAAAAAGACCACTCCAGGAATTTGGACTGTCGGACCGAACCATGACCATCATCACGGCAGCATGCAGAGAGTCCACCAGGAAACAGTACCTCACATATATCAGGAAATGGGAGGTATTCTGTACCAGGGCGAACACCACTTACCATACAGCTACTATTACGAATGTGATGGAATCCTTGGCAAGCCTACACTTTGATGAAGACTTGAGCTACAGTGCCATCAACTGTGCCAGGAGTGCCGTATCTTCATAGCTGGGACAGGGTTTAGAACACCATGGGGTCGGATCTCACCATCTAGTGTCAAAACTTATGAAGGGTATTTTCAACTCTAATCCCCCCAGACTTAGGTATTCCCAGACCTGGGATATTGGTGTTAACCCTGCTCAGGGATTGGGCAGCAGCTACGTCCCTAACACTAACAAAACTGACATATAAAATGGTGATGCTGATGGCTCTCGTAACGGCACAGTGGGTCCAGTCGCTGCACAAACTAAGACTGGACCCCATGGTAACATCCAAAAATAAGATAACTTTCCATATATATGAGTTACTTAAACAGAGCTGGCCTGGATCGTCTGGCCTCAAATTGGAGTTCCTGGCTTACCCCATAGACCTTCGCCTATGTATAGTGACCCACCTTTTTCATTACCTGGAGGTCACCAAAAGTCTCAGAGGCACGGAAATGGCTTTACTGATAAGTCATAAACGTCCTCATAAAAGAGTGACCGTGCAGACCATCTCAAGATGGCTTAGGCAGGTATTAGGTGCAGCAGGGGTGGACACTGATGTTTTAAAATCTCATTCCACCAGGGCTGCAGCTACATCGGCAGCAAGGATGTTGGAAGTTCCCATGGACCACATCCTTGCAATGGTGGGATGGTCTAACGAAAGAACCTTCCAACAGTTTTATAATAAACCCATTGCCAGTCTTGAGACATTTGCAGACACGATTTTGAGTTCTGTATTATGATTTTCCCCGAATTAGGAGTTATTATTATTTGTTAATAAATACATCATTGTTTTCAGCAACCGATTCATGTCTGAAATACATTAATATACTTCCTCCATTGGTTATTATGGCAGTGTGTGAGCATGGACTCGTTTCCACGGCATGAAATCATAGAGCTTTGAAATCTTCACTTAGTCACTCACGTGACCGAAGTAAAACAGTAAGATGAAACGAGAACTTACCAGTTTATTTTATGAGGAGTTACGTTGTGGGATTGCGTGCCCTCCACACCCAACCCTCTATTATAAAGGTCAACTTGTATTTTGGTTCTCTTATCCTACTATCTTTAGTCAACTCTATTATCTGTGATTTCACACTGCTGCTTTGAAGAATGTCGCACATGCATGTTGGCGGGGTCTTCACGTAATCCCTCAACGTAACGCCTCATAAAATAAAGATCAAACTTCAAACTGGTAAGTTCTCATTTAATCTTACTATTAAAGTCCAATCCTGTTTCTGTTAGTGAGAAACTTAAAGTGATTTACAATACCTCCTATGGTATTATATCATTAATGTTTTATTCTTATTAATGTTTAGTGTTTTCTGAGTCATTCGTAACTATTACTGTATGGCATGCTGCTACTTGTGGGCGGAGCACCAAGGCAAATTCCTTGTATGTGAATACTTGGCCAATAAACTTACTTACTTACAATTGGAAAACTGAGTGAGCAGAGAGGCCGATTTTCATTTTTCTTGACAAAATGAATAGAAATATTATGGATTTTGTATCTCCACCAGATTAAAGATTAAAAATTATCCCAATCCCCACTTCGTAGGAAACATTTTTGGCCACTACATGAAGAAAACAGTCATTAGATTAGATTAGATTTTATTACTTGTCATTCGCACCTCAGAGAGGCTCGAACGAAATTCTGTTTCTACAAACCATACAGAGCAATTCATAAAAAAACACACACAAACAATTCAATTCACACAAACATCCATCACAGTGAGTCTCCCCCTCACTGTGATGGAAGGCAAAGTTCTTCACTCTCCCCTGCACCATTTCTCCCCCGATGTCGAAGCCCCAGGCGGGCGATGTTAAGTACCACGGCCATTGAGACCGCGCCGGGCGATGTACGGCCCCGCTCTAGGCCCAAAGTCACAACGTTGGAGCCCCCGGCGGGCGCTGGAATGTCCCGCGGCCATTAAAGCCGCGCCGGGCGATGTACGGCCCCGCTCCAGGTCGTTCCAACCCCACGACACGGGCAGGAGAAGCCACGTTGCGGGAGCTCCGAAGAGCGGTCTCATGTGTGAATTAATCCGTAAAGCACAAAGTGCTGGAGTAACGCTTCCTTGTGTCTCCCTGTGTAGATTTTAAAATATTTTTTTAACATTTTGGACAGAATAAAATGGTACTAGTTTGTTGACGGATTCTTCCTGATTCGCTGCAGCATGTTTTCAATTATTCGTTACTTAATTTACTCTCACAATCTCCAAGTGTCCAGCTATCCTGTGTCAGTGAACTTAATTAAATTTAGTTTGAATCAAAGGCATGCAACCTGTGAAATTCCTGACATTCAGAGAAATGACTAGTGGAAGAGAACGCCTCGTCACCTTGCCTTAGGAAATGAATTTAATGATTGTGAATAATAATTCCCTCTCACATCCCTCTCAATAATTCCCTCTCAAAATATTTCCGTTTTCTAACAATTGTGTACGATATTTTAACTTCTCCTTTAATCTCAGTTCAGTTTTAGTTTATTGTCACATGTAGCAAGATACAGCAGAACGACAATACATGATTACAATTGATTCTTTCACAGTGTACAGATGCATGTTACATGATAAGGGAATAACGTTTAGTACAAGATGAAGCCAGTAACATTTCATCAAAGACAGTTCAAGGGTCACCAAAGAGGTAGATAGTTGTTCAGGACTGCTCTCTAGTTGTGGTAACATGATTCAGTTGCCTGCTTATGTGTGGGTTCCAGTATCTTTTACACCACTCTGTATAAAGTTTAAAATATTAACCAAAACTTGTGCTTTATCCTTCATACCTTGTTGCCAATGATAATTATTTTGTCCGCTCGGTCAGATCATAAGATCATAAATAATAGGCATATAATTAGACCATTCAGCCCATCAAATCTCCACCATTCAATCATGGCTGATCTATCTCTCCCTCCCAACCCCATTCTCCCGAAATAATAAAGAATCTATCTACCTCTGCCTTAAAAATATCCACTGACTTGGCCTCCACAGCCTTCTGTAGCAAAGAATTCCACAGATTCACCACGTTCTGACTAAAGAAATTCCTCCTGTTCTTCCTAAAAGAACATCCTTTAATTCTATGACCTCTAGTCCTAGACTCTCCCACTAGTCGAAACATCCTCTCCACATCCACTCTATCCAAGCCTTTCACTATTCTGTACGTTTCAATGAGGCCCCCCCTCATTCTTCTAAACTACAGTGAGTACAGGCCCGGTGCTGATAAAAGCAGATAGAGGGGAGAGCATTGTAACTAATGGTTGGGAAATTACTTAAACTGCGCCTGTCATCAGCCAGCAACAGGAGAGGGGAGCTCAGATCACAGAGACAGCCAAATCTCTATCAGTGGATCTCTCTATTGTCAGCTTTTATCTGGCCTCCGAGCGACAAACTGCTTTGATTGACTTTGGATTTTGTTTTTGTTTTGTTTTTTGCATTATATATATATATATATATATATATATATATATATATATATAATATATTATTCATGAAACTTTTTTTGTTGTTGTTTATCATGAGTACTATATTTACATACCTGTGGAGCTACTGCAAGTAAGAATGTCATTGTTTGTTTTGGAACATTTGACAATAAAACACTCTTGATTTGACTCTTGACCTCACTGCAATACACACAACACCATGGGACTCCATCTTGTTTTCCATTTTGCCCCCGCTCCCCCTGCTACCCCACATGGATTTTGCTGATTTATTTTTTAATATTGATTATTTTATATGGACACCTTTGCTCCCATTTCCTTTCCTCTATTAAATGGTCTACCGACAACCTGCGTTAGACTGCTCAGTGCTTTAATATG
The DNA here is from genome assembly GCA_035221665.1 of Okamejei kenojei. Lineage (NCBI taxonomy): Eukaryota > Metazoa > Chordata > Chondrichthyes > Rajiformes > Rajidae > Okamejei > Okamejei kenojei. Next base: position 122,655,456 of record CM069131.1, read on the forward strand.
CTGTTTCATGCTTGATCTCAGCCGCGTTTTTGGCTTACGATCTCTCCCCATCCCAGCGGCTGTGAAAACCGTTTGCAGCCCGTGTACGAGAAGCATTCATTCTGCAGCCATCCCACAAGGGCGGGAGAGTGATGACCAGGAGGCAGGCACGTGCTGTGAGTAATTACTCAGGGTAGGCAGTCAGTCGGCTTTAAAATTGTTCTCTCTGTAAAAATAAAAAATAAAAACAGTAACAATTCAATTTGCCCAAGGTTTCCTAGTCTCCTTTAGGTGAAGGGTGATGGCAGCTGGAGAGATGGTGGGAAAAACGGGAGCACAGGGAAAAGTTGAATCAGTTGAATCAGACAACAATTGTTCAAGGGATCAATTGGGGGGGAGAGTTCCTGTCACAGTGTGTGGAGATTTTACTTCGGAGTCACGTGAGTGACTACGTGAATAGAAGCCCGTACAGCCGTTGGTGCGTCATGACGTCAGACGCTGTGCAGTCGGGCGGTTGGAGCAGCAGCGCTCCTCCGAGCGGTAAGTGTAAACCGCGGGTTTTTTGAAGAGCTGGAGAATTCGGCGGGTGCAGCAGCATCTAAGGAGCGAAGGAGATGGGCGACGTTGCGGGTCGAGACCCTTCTTCATACACCCTCGATTCTCCAGCATTTGCAGTTCTTCGTTAAGTTTAAGAGGTAAGGTTTTTAAAAAAAATTTTACCGCATGTTTAATTTCTGCGACGGTTTGGGTAGAGAATGTTGCAGAAAGGGAAGAAGGTGTCGGCGAGGCGCTCCGGGGGTAGAAAGGAAAAGTGGCAGGAGAGTGTTGAGGATGGAGGCCCGTCTGGTACACCTGGTCCGGTGCTGGCTACACAAGCCAGTGGTTGCGGACCCACTGCCGGGGGGCAGTGGAGGCTTGTCAGTAGGGCGGAAGGCCACTGGCAAGTCTCTGTGGCCCGTAGATGAGTCGGGCCTGGAGGTTATACCCTCCATAGGAGAGTCCGTTTGCTCACGGCTCTCCCACGTCGAGATTCTATTTCAAAAGAATGCTCGACAGGGACCAGCTCCGTGGGGAGGAGTGGTGCCCAAGCCAGGCTGATGGAGAGCTTGTGCTAGCAGCACCTGTTTCAGGGCTGCAGAACTATCCTGCCTGTGAGGAGGATGTTCCAGCTCCGTGAGGAGGAGTGATGCCCAAGCCAGGCTGATGGAGAGCTTGTGCTAGCAGCACCTGTTTCAGGCTGCAGAACTATCCTGCCTGTGAGGAGGATGTTCTATCAGGGCAGTTTGCTGACACTGTTTCTATGCTGGGGGAGAGCAGTAAAGGTGTTCGGTTGGAGGTAATTCCGAACATTGCTGGGAAGTTTGCTGAGTGTAGAGGCAGGAAAGGCGATTGATGTAGAATTGGCCGAAGCCATTCAGTATATGCTTCTCCATCAGTTACAGGAGCTAGCTATGGAGGAAGTAGCAAAGAACTATAAAGCTCCTGTTAATTGTGATCTCCTGAAGGTACCGGTGGTTAATCACCAAATTTGCATAGATGGGTTTGCCTGCTAGGGCCCAGGAGATGAAGTTTTAAAAAAAGTGCTTAAACTGTTGTCAGCAGGTATTACAGCTGTGGTGTAAGTTATTGATACAAATGATATGGTTGAAGCACACCAGGATGAACTGGCATTCCTTTGTAATGCATTTTGAAATTAATAATATCGGGAGGGCCGCTATTAGGCCAGTGCTAACCCGAATTTGGCGAGTTGAGCCAACCGACCAGTGCACCACCACGAAATCTGTTGTTTGGTGGTAACCTTGCAAAAAGGGTCAAAGACTGTTATGAGGTTGTTATAACCATGGCCCTCATTAAGCCAGCTGGAAGCAAGGCAAAAAAAGGTTCTCTACAAGAAGTCGAGGACAACAAGGCCGCAAGGAAAGATGCTGGTAAGGAATATAACATTGACAGACGATGAATTAACTGATGTTCCTGTTCAAATTGGGGAAGGTTAAAATTGTTTCTCAAACAATGGCAGCAGTTGAAATCAGATTTGTTCATACTTAGTGTATTGAAGGGGTGAAAAATTGGATTTTACTATAAGGACAGTCTACCTAGTCAACATTTTCCTAGTCGTAAACTTATTTTTCAGATGAGGAAAATGTGCTTATTCAAGCAGATTCAGTTGTTACATAAGAAGGGGTAATTGAGCCTTCTGTATATCAAAGTCAACAATTTCTGTCAAGTATATTTCCCAGATCTAAAAAGACTGGGGGATGTAGAATTATTCTGGATTTATCCAATTTGAACAAATTTGTTTGTTATAGGCATTTCAAAATGGAGACCTTTACCACGGGCAAACATCTAGTGTCCAAAGGGTATTATATGGCAACCATTGATTCAAGAATGCGTATTACGCAGTGTCTATTCATGGTGATGATAGAAGATATTTGAAATTTATTTGGATGACTGAGCTGTGGCAATTCAGGACATTGCCGAATGGATTAACTTCAGCTCTTAGATTATTTACAAAATTGGTAAAACCTGTGTTAGCTTTACTTAGAGCTCAGGGGCATGTGGTAATGGCCTATTTAGATGATATTCTGATTGTTGGAAAGACTCATGCTGAAACTCAATCATCAGTTTTCAGTTGTTAAAATCACTTTTGAACAAATGGGATTTGTTATTCACCCAGATAAATCTAAATTATCACCAGTCCAAATTATTGATATCTGGGATTTACCATTAATTCCAATCACATGTTGGTAACTTTGCCCAGGGATAAATTGAATCAGTTAATTGAGGACTGTGTTAATCTCGTTGGAGAATAACGGCCTTCGATTAGACAAGTAGCCAGATTTATTGGGAAGTTGTTGCAGCCTTTCCAGCTGTGCAGTATGGTCCTCTGCATTATCAACAATTACAACTATCAAAGGAACAGGCACTGAGAATACAAAGGGGCCATTTTTGATAGGCCTATGCCGTTGTCAGCTGGGCGATTGCTGACATACAATGGTGGATAGTACATGTTTCAAAAAATTTAAGGAAGGTTTTGGTGGAATCACCGTCACTGATATTACAGACTGATGTAAGTGCACTGGGTTGGGGTGCAACAGATATGTCTTCTAGTTGTGGAGGCAGATGGAATGTGGATGAGACATCGCTTCCTCAATTAAGAGGGATTAATTATTTAGAGTTGTTGGGCACCTGGTATGGGCTCAAAGCTTATTGTTCTACAAGGACGGATCTGCATGTGCAGGTCAGATTGACAACACCATAGCAGTGGCATATGTAAACCACATGGGTGGAGTTAAGTCACAGTCTTGTGATAGACTGGCTAACCAGATTTGGAGCTGGTGTATTGACCAAAATATCTGGCTTTCAGCACTTTATTTGCCAGGGAGAGGTCACGTCAGGTTAATGACAACATTGAATGGATGTTAAATCAGGATGTATTTAACCAAATGATTGATCAATATGCATTGCCAGATATTGACTTGTTTGCATCTCGATTAAATCATCAGTTACCTAGATATGTTTCATGGTAACCAGATCCTGGGGCAGTAGCAGTGGATGCATTTTCGCTGCATTGGGGGAGGAATGTTTGTGTATGTATTTCCTCCATTCTGTCTCATCAGCAGATGTTTGCAAAAGATCAAGGAGGACTCCGCTTCAGGGGTATTGGTAGTGTCAGGTTGGCCTACACGGGCATGGTTTCCCGTTGTATTACAAATGGCTAGGGAGCCTTACATGCTTATGCCCAAGAATAAAAATCTACTGGTAAATCCAGTCACTGGGGATCAACATCCTTTATAGGATCGTATTGATCTGTTAATTTGCAGATTTTAAGGAGGCCATACCTGGGGAGAGGACTGTCTCATCAAACTGTGGATGTTCTCACGTCGGCCTGCAGGGATAGTACACAGCAGCAATATATCACCTATATAAGGAAGTGGGAGCAATTCTGCCTACAGCAGGATATTGTATATCACACTGCAGGGATCACGGATGTATTGGAGTTGTCAACTCTTTATTTGACCAAAAAATTAAGTTACAGTGCGATTAATTCAGCCAGAAGTGCTCTGTCTTATTTATCTATGAATGCAGAATTGCATACAGTAGGGACACATCCGTTAGTTTCACAATTCATGAAGGGAGCTTTTTCAATTTTAATCCTCCTAAACCCAGGTATGCCGGTATTTGGAATTTGAGTGAGGTTTTAATGACTCGTCGCCAGTGGGCTCCTGTTACAAGCCTATCAGTAGCCAAATTATCTATGAAGGTGGTCATGCTTCTGGTGTTGGTTTCAGCCCAACGTGTACAAACATTGCAAAAGCTACGGCTAGATAGAATGCATGTGTCGGCTGATGCCATTATATTTTATGTCTATGATTCTCTTAAACATAATAAAAAGAGGCATGACAGGATGTAAGATTGGTGTTTTCAGCATACCCCGCAGATGATCGCTTCTGTATAGTCTCACATTTATCTCGTTACATTGAGATTACTAAACCTCTGAGAGGAACAGAGTTGGCTTTGTTTATTAGTCACAAAAAAACCACACAGTAAGGTGTCGGTGCAAACGATTTCAAGGTCCTCGCGGCCGCAGGATGGTCCAGTGAGCTAACTTTTCAGAGGTTTTATCACAAGCCGATTTCAAGGCTCGGGGTGTTTGCTGATTCTGGTGTCAGCACTGTTATATTTTTCCCCTGAGTTAGAAGGGTTTGTTATGATTTGTTTGTAAATAAACTGTTATTTCATTTAACAAATGTATTACTGATGCATGATTGATTGTTAACGACTTTTGAGTCAATCCAGGCAGTGTGAACGTTGGATATGAGTCTGCGGCGTGAATTCACAGTGCTTTGAAGTCTTCACGTAGTCACTCACGTGACTCCGAAGTAAAATAGTAAGATTAAACGAAAACTTACCAGTTTGAAGTTTGATCTTTATTTTATGAGGAGTCGAGTTGAGGGACTACGTGCCCTCCGCTCCCACCCTCATAGATCTCATCTGGTAGTTCTAGTTTTATCATCTTACCGTTATACTTCGGTCATTGTTAGCTGTGAATTCATTCCGCTGCTTTGAAGATTGACGCACCAACGGCTGTACGGGCTTCTATTCACGTAGTCCCTCAACTCGACTCCTCATAAAATAAAGATCAAACTTCAAACTGGTAAGTTCTCGTTTAATCTTACTATTCTGTGCCAGAGGTAAAATTGCGGGGAGAGCAGGAGTGTTGAGAAGGAGTGGGTCGGGAATAATGCCAGTAACTCACTCACTCACCGCTGCCGCAGCTCTCCGGGCGCGTAGCCACCGCATTGTAGCTAGGGATAGAAGCAGCTCTGGGAGCTGCGAGTGACCGCCGGGACCCGACATCAGAACTGGCTGCCACTTCAGCGCCTTCTGCTGACCGACTCACCTCTGGCAGTGCTCTCCGTCTGAACACCTCTCACCAGCCGCTTCCTGCAAATCCTTAAATTCCCACAGCCGAGTTACCTCAATCGCGCTGTCGGAATTTAAGGATTTGCGGGAAGCTGACATGAGTGGGGCCAGCGAGCGGCAGGAGAGAGGTTTTTAGACGGAGAGCTGCCAGAGGTGAGCGGGGGACGGCAGAAGGTGCTGAGGTGGTGGCCGGTTCCGCTGTCCGTTCCGGCGGCTGCTGCTTCTCCACCCCCCCCCCCCCGGCAACAATGCGGTGGCTCCGTGCAAGGAGCGTCGCAAGTGGGTTACTGGCATGATCCAGATCCCCTCCTTCACAATGCTCCTGCCTTCCCCGCAACTTTACCCCGGGCCAGACTCCCCAAAAGCTGTGAAAGGAGCTCTCCCCCCACCCCCACACCACGGGAAATACGATATTTAAAAACATCACCAAGAAATGTACTTACCACATCATTGGTACACAAGCTCCACTCTTTTCTCTCTGTTTCCTTTGATACACTTAAAGTGCTTCAAAGGCAGAATTTCAGCTGCCTTCAGCCCCATTTGAAACTGACGGCTTCCAGCAGCGCTGACGGCATGTGGGCTGCACAGACCTTCAAGGGTTACAAGCGCTGCGGATGAAAGGCACGAGAAGTATGCCTGCCTAAGAGATCGATCTCTTAGATAGGCATAATTCTCCCATGCCTTTACTATTTATATTTAGTAATTACCATGTTATAATTTTAGTCAGGGTAGGCAGCGCCCTGACGGCACGTGCCTGCCAGGAGGTCACTGGCCACTCACTGCAGTTAAAGGCACTTTCACTATAATCAGCGACACTTAAAGACAACCAAATTGATATGCTATTTTAGAGTAAGTCATCAATAAAAATAGTTACGGTGTGAGTATTTTACTGCAGGAATCTGTCCACATCAGAGCATAGAACGATACAGCACAGGAAGAGGCCCCTCCTCTGTTTAACATAACATTGTGTTCAGCACTGACCATAATGTTATGATAAGCTAATCTCCTCTGCCTGCATGTGATGCCATATCCCTCCATTCCTGCAAATCCATGTACCTATATTTTAAATGCCATTTAAGGTCTGCCTCCATCACCAACCCTGGCATTTCTTTCCAGGTACCCACCACTCTCTGTGTACAAACCTAGCCCAGCACTACTCTTTTAATCTTTATCCCTCTCACCACAAAGCCATGCCCTCTAGTCTTCGACATTTCGTTTCTAGAAGAAAGATTCTAATAGCCCTGTCCCACGGTACGAGTTCATTCCAAGAGATCTCCCGAGTTAAAAAAAAAATCAAACTCGGGATAAGCACGGAGAATGAACGTAGCGGGTACGTCGGAGCTCGGGGATGTCTCTTAGCAGGTACTCGGGAAGACTCGCTAACGGCAGGTAAGCACGGGTAAAGCTCATGAAGATTTTTCAACATGTTGAAAAATGTCCACGAGAGCCCCAAGTACTGACAAGTGGCCATTACCGTAAATCTCCGAGTTCGAATCAGGGCAAACACGGGAGAGCTCTTGGAATTAACTTGTACCGTGGGACAGGGGTTTAACTGTCCACGCTATCTTTGCATCTCATAATTTTATATACTTTTATCATGTCTCCCCTCAGCCTCCGATGCTCGGGGGAATACAATCCAAGTCCAACCTCTCCTTATAGGTAATACCGTCTAATCCAGGCAGCATTCTGGTAAACCTCTACTGCACCCTGTCTAAAGCCTCCACATCTACCTGTAATGGGGTGACCAAGGTTAGTTTAGTTTAGTTTAGATTTGGTTTAGAGTGGAAACAGGCTCTTGGGCCTACCAAGTCCACGCCAACCAGCGATACCCGCACACTTACACTATCCTGCACACGCTAGGGACAATTCACAATTATACCAAGCCAATTAACCTACAAAACTGTACGTCTTTGGAGAATGGGAGTAAACCGATCCTGGAGAAAACCCAAGCAGGTCACAAGGAGAACGTATCAACCATACAGCCAACACCCATAGCCAGGATCATATCCGGATCTCTTGGACTGTAAGGCAGCATCTCTACCACTGCGTCTCCATTCCGCCTGATTATGCACAATTCTCCAAATGCGGCCTAACCAAATTAATTAAAATTAAAAAGTTATTAAAAGTGAAGTAAAGAAAAATAAATAAACAATTTAAGCTGAATTTATCTTTCAACGAATGAGACCACAGCTTGTGCACCATGGTTTGGTTTAGTTTATTTATTATTGTGACATGTGTTGAGGTGGAATGGAAAGCTTTTGTTTGCGTGCTATCCAGTCAAAGTAAGTCTATACACGATTACACTCAAACAGACCACAGTGCACAGATAAAGGATAAAGGATACAACATGTAGTGCAAAATAAAGTCTGATGTCTGATTAAAGATAGTTGGAATGTCTCAGATGGGAGGATAAAGCTAAGGAGCTGGGATGTGAATTATATCTGACTCCTCAGCTCAGTACAGTTTGGAATCGGCACTGGCCACTGAGATTAGTCCAGTACCCTAGTAGAAGGTGAGGATCTGGCCAGCATTGCATCTCCACCTTCAACAGCACAGTGAACAGACGTTGAAGCCATGGACTTGCTGAACATCAGGGGGCAGAGCACCCCCACATGGTAACTGGATCCAACCCAACATTTTGTACCTCTGCACCTATGTCATATTGATTACCCCTTGGAGAGACATAGAAAGGGACTCTGCATTGATTACTCTCAAACTATAAACCAGTTCACGGAGCTTGATGCATATCCATTACCTTGAATAGAAAAGATTATCAATACATTAGCTAAGTATAAGATATTCTCTACTTTTGAATTAAAAAGTGCTTACTACCAAATTCCTTTGAAGGAATCAAGAGAAGAAATACACTGCGTTTGAAGCAAATGGGAAATGATATCACTACTGCAGAGTTCCTTTTGGTGCAACTAATGGCGTGGCTGTTTTTCAGAGAGAGATGGACAAACTTGTTGAACAGGAGAACCTTAAACATTCCCTTATCTTGATAATATAACTATTGCAGAAAAAGACCAAGCTGAACACGATGAAAATGTACAACGGTTTTTAGATGTTGTACATTCTAAAAATCTAACATTAAATGAGGCTAAGTCAATAACATCAGTGTCATCAATTAATATTCTTGGTTATTGGGTTGGAAATGATATAATCAAGCCTGATCCAGAAAGACACAGCCCACTCCAAGAGATACCTGTTCCAGCTACATTAAACTCTCTACGAAGAGTTCTTGGGATGTTTGCATATTATGCTAAATGGATACCAAATTTTTCTGACAAAATTCAACCTTTGATTAGAGCAAAATCCTTCCCCCTTGACTCGACAGCAATTGGTGCCTTTACTTCTTTAACGAAACAATTGGAATCTGCGACATTACACGCCATCGATGAGGATCTCCCTTTTGTTGTTGAATGTGATGCCTCTGATTTAGCAGTATCAGCAACATTAAATCAAGGAGGACGACCAGTGGCTTTCATGTCTCGTACTCTCCAAGGTAGTGAATTGCACTACCCACCCGTCGAAAAGGAAGCTACAGCAATTATTGAAGCAGTGAGGAAATTGAGTCATTTCCTTGCTCGCCAGCACTTCACTTTAATAACAGATCAGCGTTCAGTAGCTTTTATGCTGGGTAATCGAAAACAAACGAAGATTAAAAACAGTAAAATTCATGAATGGAGGATTGAATTATCTGCATATAGGTATTCAATTGAGTACCGCTCTGGTAAGGATAATGTTGCTCCGGATACATTAACTCGAGCATTTTGTGCTTCTGCACTCACTGATCTTCACAATGGCCTGTGTCATCCTGGAGTCACTCGTTTGTTACATTATGTTTCTTCCAAAAACGTACCTTTCTCTACAGAAGATGTGAAGATGACGTGTGCTTCATGTAGAATCCGTGTTGAATTAAAACCAAGGTTCTTCCATCCTGATCAAAGCTACTCAACCTATGGAATGTTTGAGTATTGACTTCAAAGGGCCTTTACCATCCTCCTCTCAAAATGTTTATATACTTACCTTAGTTGATGAATATTCAAGGTTTCCATTTGCCTTTCCTTGTCCAAATATGTCAGCTGCTATGGTTATCAAATGTTTAGATCAACTGTTTTCATTCTGTGGATTTCCAAGTTACATACATTCTGATAGGGGCACCTCATTCATGTCAAAAGATTTAAAAGACTACCTTTCTAATAGAGGAATTGCAACAAGTAAAACAACACCATATCATCCTATTGGAAATGGTCAGGTTGAGAGGTATAACGGAGTAATTTGGAAAGCAGTGAAACTGGCTTTAAAGTCAAATAACATACCAGATCAGCATTGGGAATGTGTTCTACCAGATGCATTACACTACATCAGATCTCTACTGTCAACTGCTACCAATACTACTCCACACGAGCGGTTCTTTAACTTCAAACGGCGTTCTTCTAGTGGTACTTCTCTGCCATCATGGTTGACTAGCCCTGGTCCTGTGTCGCTTCATCATTATGTCCGATCAAATAAGAATGAGCCTTTTGTTGATGAAGTTGAACTGACTGATGTCAACCCTTCTTATGCAACTATCAAGTATCAGGATGGGCGTCAGTCAACTGTCTCACTTTGTGACCTTGCACCATGTCCGTCTTCTCCATCAGCTCTGTTACTTCTTGATAACACTAATCGAGAACTTCCTCCATCAGCTCTGTCACTTCTTGATAACACTAATCGAGAACTTCCTCCAACACTTCCATCATCCCCAATGGAAACTTCTATAAGAAATTCTAAAATTGTAAATCTAAATAACAATATGAGTGAAGTTGATGACCAAGCAATATATCTACCACCAGCTATTGAAACACCATAAGCTCCAGTGCTGCGACGGTCATCAAGATGTACTAAACTTCCTGACCGTCTCAACTTATAAATAGGAGGGGAGAATGAAGTGGGCGTATGTGCAGGGCTCTTCTAGTGTGTGCATGTGCAGGGCTTTTCCGGAGTGTGCGCATGTGCAAAGTATTTCGGACGGGAAAGGCCTGCGGAATCAGCCATGTTCGCCAGACGTTTCTGAGTTTATGTATTAAAGAAATAAGTTGCTAAAAGCTTAAATAAAGTTAAGTAAATTACGAGTAGTGTAAATTTTCATTTGCCTCACAACAAAGATATTTACCTTTCTACCTAATACACAAATATTTATAGAATCACTGAAAAATAGGATTAAAAAACAAACTGCCGGATACAGTGGTGGCACAGTGGAACAGTGGTAGAGTTGATGCCTTACAGTGCCAGAGACCCGGGTTTAATCCTGACTATGGGTGCTGTCTGTATTGACTTTGCATGTTCTCCCCGTGACTGCAGAGGGGAGAACATACAGAGGGGACCTGAATGGGGGAGTGTGTACTTAGAGTGGCTGGGGAAGAGGATGGATGAGAGAGGGGCATCTGTTGAAGGAAAGAAAGGTATGTGTGGGAGGATCTGGGTGAATTCTCTAATTGCTGGGATTACCTGAAAGGAATAGGTTGCCTGCAATTAGTGAATTCATTGTTCATGCCATTTGATTCTAGACTATCCCGGCAGAATATGAGATGCTGTTCCTCTAGTTTGTGATTGGCCCAGTGGAGGAGGACAAGGACAGACATATTGGTGTGGAAATGGGGAGGGGAATTGAAATAGCTTTCAACTGGTAGGTTCAGGTGGCCATGCTGGACAGAGGCAAATGTTCAGTACACGGTTGCCAAGTCTTCTCTTGGCTCCATGGATGTAGAGGGGGGCCCATAGAAAGCACCTAATGCAATAGACAAGCTTAGAGAATGTGCATGTGAATCGTTGCCTCAACTGGAAGGGCTGTTTGGTTCCCTGGATGGTGTTAAGGCAGGAGGTGAAGGAACAAATGTTGAACCTCTTACTTCCATCCTGTCCTCAAATTCGCTTAAGCCATTTTATCCCAGGAGACAAACAATCCACTGATATTTACTTTGCGAGGGTAGTTCCTGTGAGGTGCGCGGCAGTGCCCTACAGGAACGGGCCCGGTGGCCGGGCAAGAACAAGGATGGACCCAGCAGCTAGCCGAGATTGAAGACCCGGCAGACAAAAGTGCTGGAGAAACTCAGCGGGTGCAGCAGCATCTATGGAGCGAAGGAAATAGGCAATAGGAAAGACCCGGCAGGTCGCTACCTACAGGGGGAAGCTCGAAATCCCCGAAGCCTGGCGATTCGAGTAGAGAGCCATTGGTGATGACGGGTGCAAGGAGTGGGCTGATAAAAGAGGGACAGAGATATTGCCTCCAGTGCCTTCTGGGTCGGCTGCAGTAGGCACCCCCTGGGACACAGAGGCAGTCGGGTGATGAGAGGGACGTCGGTCACGGGCCAGAAGCAGCCTGGGGCTCCAGTACTTCCAACATGTGGACCGGACTTGGATTTTGGACTTTATCTGTGGAAATGACAACAAAATATGGCAACTGCGCATGTGAGGGTCATTCAAAAGAATTTCACTATACAGTGAATGCATGACAATAAAGAACCGTTGAAGTGCATGGGAGCTGAACATCCACAGTGAAGATAAGGTGGTAGTGGCCGGGGAATTCGAAGTAAAGGATCAATTGAAAAAAAATTGATTAAATTTGCTGGTGACCTTCACCAACCATGGGACACAAGTCATGATTTTCTGCTGGTAAGGGATTCTTTGCTCGATCTGCCAGTGTGAATATTGTTCACTCTGAAAAAGCCACAACGGATGCCTCTGGGGAAGGACAAGGCAAGTGAAGCTTAGTCGTTCAGCTGACCTGACATTTTGATGACTGGCCTAGATCCTATAGAGTAACGGACTACTAATTGTCTCAGCAAAATAGTCAAGTGGGCGGAAAATCAAATTCCCAAAGACAACGGTTTTTGTAGATATCAGTCAGAGAGGTGGCCGACAGGTTCCAATAGATCCTACTTAGAAATTTTAAACTATTTAAATTTCCGATCAAACTTTAAACAATTTTGTGAAACAGGTTAAGTCTCCCTAACCTTACAGCAGAGCTACATGATGGTGTGAGCGTGGTATGCAGCTGTATGATGCTGGGGCAGAGACGGACATCGAGTGCTGCTGGAAGACCAACAACCCGTGAAAGACGCTCTGTGATCTGCCTGAAACGTGTTGGTCTCCCAGCCCAGCGTAGTGTCTGAAGGGGAATGTTGCCGACTGGCCCGTAAAAGATTGCAGGAGTACGTGCTGAGGGATACATTGAAGCTTTGTGCAGCCAACGCCAAGGCTCTGTTGGGGATGATGACAATCTTGGGTCCTTCCCCTGCTGGAAATTGAGGGCAGTGCTGAACATGATGACAAGATAGACATGAGGGCTAACATCAACAATCCATCCTCAGTAATCCATATAGTTAAAGTACACGTGACCTGCATTTAATAATAGACAATAGAAAATAGACAATAGGTGCAGGAGTAGGCCATTCAGCCCTTCGAGCCAGTACCGCCATTCAACGTGATCATGGCTGATCATCCACAATCAGTACCCTGTTCCTGCCTTCTCCCCATATCCCCTGACTCCGCTATCTTTAAGAGCTCTATCTAAAGGGCCTGTACCACTGTACGAGGTAAATCAAGAGCTCTCCCGTGTTTTAAAAAAAATCAAACTCGTGGTAAGTACGTAGAATGTACGTAGCGGCTATGTCGGAGCTCGTGGATGTCACGTAGCGGCTCGTAATGCTAACGGCAGGTACACGGGAAACGCGGTTTCCCATGTACACTTTTTCACAGTGCTGAAGTTTTTTCAGCACTGTGAAAAATGTCCACTAGACCCCCGAGAACCTATGAACGGCTACTACCGTAATTCCCCGAGTTCGGATCAGGGGAAACTCGGGAGAACTTTGAATTACCTCGCACAGTGGGACAGGCCCTTTACTCTCTCTTGAAAGCATCCAGAGAATTGGCCTCCACTGTCTTCTGAGGCAGAGAATTCCACAGATTCACAACTCACTGGGTGAAAAAGTTTTTCCTCATCTCCAATTGGCCTACCCCTAATTCTTAAACTGTGGCCCCTGGTTCTGGATTCCCCCAACATCGGGAACATGTTTCCTGCCTCTAGCATCTCCTCTCATCCTTCTAAATTCCAGAGGATACAAGCCCAGCCGCTCCATTCTATCAACATATGACAGTCCCGCCATCCCAGGTATTAACCTTGTGAACCTACGCTGCACTCCCTCAATAGCAAGAATGTCCTTCCTCAAATCTGGAGACCAAAACTGCACACAATACTCCAGGTGTGGTCTCACTAGGGCCCTGTGAAACTGCAGAAGGACCTCTTTGCTCCTATACTCAACTCCTGTTGTTATGAAGGCCAACATGCCATAAGATTTCTTCACTGCCTGCTGTACCTGTATGCTTACTTTCAGTGACTGATGAACAAGGACCCCCAGATCTCGTTGTACTTCCCCTTTTCCCAACTTAATGTTATTCAAATGGACCATTTCTAGCATTAAATAAGATCCACACCAGTGATCACTCAACAGCAAAAAATCATTGTCTGCCTGGGTTAACATATGATGAGGGTTTGGCAGCACTGGGCCTGTACTTGCTGGAGTTTAGAAGGATGAGACGGGACTTGATTTGTATGGGTGTCAGGGGTTATTGGGAGAAGGCAGGAGGATGGGATTGAGAGTGAAAGATAGGTCAGCCATGATTTAATGGCGGAGTACTGTACACTTGATGGGCCAAATGGTCTAATTCTACTCCTAGAACTTGTGAACTTACGCACTTATGAAGTATTGCATTGCATATTGAGAGCAAATAGAACATAAATGGCCAAATCTAGTCATCATCTTCTGACAGGTGTGCCTTACTGTATGAATCTATGTTAATTCAAGATCAAATGAAGAACAATAGAAACCATTATTGTAAGGGAAGCTCCTGTCTTTACTTATATGCACTACCTTTAGGCACCTTTGGTGACAATATTTTGATCATGATCTCTTCGAAGGTTGACAAATCAAAGAGTCATACAGCATGGAAGCAAGCCATTCAGCCAACAACGTGTGTAGGAAGGAACAGCAAATGCTGCTTTACACCAAAGATAGACACAAAATGCTGGAGTAACTCAGCGGGTCAGGCATCATTGTTGGAGAAGAGGAATACTACTAATAATAATAATAATAATAATAACTTTATTACGGACTCAAGTTCCAGACAAGGGACAACATTACATTAAAAATGCATTGCATATCAAATATCATAAAATATATATAAAATCATGGTAAATCACATAAAAACATCATAATTTATACATTTAAAAAACCCACAATACTTAAGTTAAAAATCCAGAGTAAAAGATGATCAATGTCGCACAACGAGACAATGATACCAGTGTCTCCACAGCTGGGATTCGTAGCGTGTAGTGCTAACCCTTATGTTTGTCAAGGCCACAATAAGCACAATTTTAGAGTCATTTATCCTGCAAATGAATTTATACATGTGGTGTCTTAGGAGAGCTTCTAAAGTCCTGACTCCTGCAGCCACAAACATATTACTGGCACTACACCATCTTGGTTGCCTTAGCAGTGTTCTCATGGCATCGTTATATGCCACCTTTAGTCTCTGCATACTTGTCTTTAAATAGTTCGACCACAGGTGCGCAGTGTAGAGGGGTGTGCAGTATGCTCTAAATAGCGACATCTTCACCACATCTGCACACGCACCAAATTTACGCAAGAGGATATTCGCCTGTATATACAGCATGCGTCGTTGTCTATGAATATCCTCAACATCTGTCATTTGTTCATGTAACATAGATTCATACAATACTGTAGGCGATGTTACATTTATTCCTTTTCTCAAGGGATGCTGCCTGGCCCGCTCAGTTACTCCAGCATTTAGTGTCTATGCCGATCAAGTGCCATTTTAAACTGGTTGCATTTAGCCTCATTTACCTATATCCCTTTGAAAAGTTGGCTGATATCTGGCATCCTTCTTTTCTGCCTGGAAGTTCTACCTTCTGTTATGAATCTGAATGCTCTGACAGCAGATGACTAGTGTCCACTTCAATCATTTCTACTACAATGGAGATACATTTAAAAAAGGCTGCTCATAACATGCTAACTGCATTGGTTTTAATGGGCAATTCAATCAGGCAAAGTAAACATGCAAGTACAACAGGCAGTGAAGAAAAGTCCTGCAGTTGTACAGTCCTGAGCAAAGTCCTGCAGTTGTACAGGGCCCTGGTGAGACCACACCTGGAGTATTGTGTGCAGTTTTGGTCTCCTAATTTGAGGAAGGAAATCCTTGCTATTGAGGAGTGCAGCGTATTATCACCAGGTTAATTCACGGGGTGGGGGCGGGGGTGCGGCCTGTGTCATCGTTCATACACACTAACACCCCCCCCCCACATACACACTAACCCCACCCCCCCTGATATTATATTAATATTATTAATTTGCTCCTTTTCCCCCATCCCCCGCCCTATCCACTCACGCATAGCACCCAACTGTGCAGGCACAGCTAGGGGGGGGGGGGGGGGGGGAGAGGGTGTGGGGAGTAGAGAGGGAGGGTAATGGAGGGGGTGGGGTAGAGAGGAAGAGGGAGGGGGTAGAAATTGAAGGGAAGGGGGGTGCGCGGCATCACAGGGGAGGGCTGGTCCCCGAACGCAATACTCCACCACTCACCCATAGGTCCCAATACGCACCACTCCTTAGAGAGGGAGGGAGCGGTGGGGGTAGAGATGGAGTGTTGATAGAGATTGAGGGTGGAAGAGAAGGAAGGGGGGCACAGAGGGAGGGGGCAGAGAGGGGGGATAGAGAGAGGGGAGGGGGATAGGAGGGAGGGAGAGGGGGGTAGAGTGGGAGGGGGTAGAGAGGGAGGGGAGGGGGGTAGAGAGGGAGGGGTGGGGGGTAGAGGGGGAGGGAAAGGGGGGTAGAGAGGGAGGGAAAGGGGGCTAGAGAGGGAGAGGTGGGGGGGGGGGGGGGCGTGCAGCATCACAGGGTTGGGCTGGTTCCCAAATGCAATATTCCACCACACCCATAGGTCCCAATATTCACCACTCCCTAGAGAGGGAGGGGAGTAGAGAAGGAGGGGAGTAGAGAGGGAGGGGTGGTAGAAAGGGATGGGGAGCTGAAAGGGTGGGGGTTAGAGAGAGGGGGCCAGACATAGGGGGGTAGAGAGGGAAAGTGAGGGGGTAGAGAGGGAGGGCAGGGAGCAGAGAGGGTGGTAGAGAGGGAGAGGGAGGGTGGCAGAAAGGGAGGGGGTTAGAGATGGAGGGGGAGGGGAGTAGAAATTGAAGGGCAGTGGGGAGGGGGGTATAGAGGGAGTGGGGGTGGTAGAGTGGGTGGGGGATGGGGTAGAGAGGTAGAGGGAGGGGAGGGGAACAGAGAGCGAGAGGGAGGGTTGGTAGAGTGGGAAGGTGATAGAGAGGGAGAGGGAGGGGGCATAGAGGGATGGTGGGGGGTAGAGGGGGAGAGGGAGGGGGTAGAGCCGGAGGGGTGGTAGAGAGGGAGGCGGTTGAGAGTGAGGGGGTAGATAGGAAGGGGGTAGAGAGGGAGAGGGAGGACAACTTGTTCTATTTGATCTGATTTGATTGTGTACGCCAGGTTGATTGCATTTGTGGAAACAGGATGGACCATGTGAAGGTTGCAATCTCGCACCCCTGTCGCATTGTGATGTCATTTGTAAATGAGATCCATTGTGATTGGATGTCTGTGAGATGGCACTGTGACATCATCAATGGAAGGTGCTGCAAGAGTCTCCCACTGAAAAGCAGTTACTTTTTTGGAAGGTTTATTTGGACAATATTCTTGAGATGTAACTGGCAAAGTTTTAATCATAATTTGCAGTTTAAACTGGCAATATTTTCTGGTTGAAGTGGTGCACGGTACGGCAGTCAATAATAAACTTGTAAGTCTTGCTTTTTTCTGCAAATTTCCAATTGGAAAGTTCGTCATCTGCCCTGTGGGATGTTACGGTTCTAACTTACAGTTTACTGAACATCTATTCAGATATTCGGAATACATTTATGGCATCATTGAGTATTTTGTACAGCCTCAAGTCAAGTAAGTTCTCTTTTTTTAAACCAAAAATAAATGTAATCAACAATACAAAATACAATACAAAAACAATACCAACAAACCCGCCACCATTGTTCAATTCTTAAATATCAAATATACTGACTATTGCACAACCATGTTACAGTCCTCGTCTAGGATACATTCTACCCCCATCCCCACCCCAATGCCCAGCGGTCCTGGAAAAACCCCAGTGCGCCCGTGGACTGCGCATAGTCCCTCTCCAGCACCACCCGGGGTGGACGTAACCCTGGAAAAGGGACAGGCAGAGTAAGTTACCTTGGTATTTTACAGAAATACAGTCTGTGATTATGCACTCATTTCTCTGCATTATCTAACAATATTTTTGTCATAGGTAAGTTTCCTAACCATTTTCTTTAAATAGTTCCATTTATACGTTGCCAGTTGCCAGTGGCTTATTATTTTCCAAAACCAGTGTTACTGCCATTCCTTATAAGTGATTGCTATCTTCATCAAATTTCTGCCTTATTTCTAAGAAAACCAATTTCCAATTAGAGTCATAGAGTCACAGCATGGAAACAGGCCCTTTGGCCCAACTTGCCTATGCTGACCAACATGATCCATTGCATTAGTCCCAACTGCCCACACTTGGCTCACAACCCAACTAAACAAAACAAAACTCAGTGCTGGAATAACTGAGCAGGTCAGACAGCTTCTGTGGAGAAAAGTTGAAACAAGTGACAGTTCGGTCCAGTTTGAAGAAGGGCCCCAACCCAAAATGTTGTGGCACCACCCGATGGTCAAGCCCTCGAACCCTCGAACCAGAACTGGAATGGTCATGTGACTGCATTGTGCGGGAAGAGAGCGTCATCAGTTCAGGGGTGTGTCCGACAACAACAGCAGAAACTTAGCTCGAGATCGCGAATCAACAACCTCGCTCAACAGCAGTAACCATATACCATATAACAATTGCAGCACGGAAACAGGCCCTCTCGGCCCTTCCAGTCCGTGCTGATCATTTGTTTTCCCCTAGTCCCATCTACCTGCACTCAGACCATACCCCTCCATTCCCTTCCTGTCCATATACCTATCCACTTTATTTTTAAATGTTAAAATCGATCCTGCCTCCACCACTTCTGCTGGAAGCTCATTCTACACGGCCACCACCCTCTGAGTAAAGAGGTTCCCCCTCACGTTACCCCTAAACTTCTGTCCCTTAATTCTCATGTCATGCCCTCTTGTTTGAATCTTCCCTACCCTCAATGGGAAAAGCTTATCCACGTCAACTCTGTCTATCCCTTTCATCATTTTAAAGACCTCAATCAAGTCCCCCCTTAACCTTCTGCGCTCCAAAGAATAAAGACCTAACTTGTTCAACCTTTCTCTGTAACATAGTTGCTGGAACCCTGGCAATATTCTAGTAAATCTCCTCTGTACTCTCTCTACTTTGTTGATATCCTTCCTATAATTAGGCGACCCAAATTGTACACCATACTCCTGAATTGGTCTTACCAATGCCTTGTACAATTTTAACATTACTTCCCAACTCCTATATTCAATGCTCTGATTTATAAAGGCTAGCACACCAAAGGCTTTCTTTACCACCCTATCTACATGCGATTCCACCTTCAGGGAACTATGCACAGTTATTCCTAGATCTCACTGTTCCACAGCATTCCTCAATTCCCTACCATTTACCATGTACGTCCTATTTTGATTTGTCCTGCCAAGATGTAGCACTTCACACTTACCAGCATTAAACTCCATCTGCCATCTTTCAGCCCACTTTTCCAAATGGCCCAAATCTCTCTGTAGACTTTGAAAATCTACTTCATTATCCACAACACCACCTATCTTAGCATCATCTGCATACTTACTTATCCAATTTACTACCCCATCATCCAGATCATTGATGTTCATGACAAACAACAGTGGACCCAACGCAGATCCCTGAGGCACCCCACTGGTCACCGGCTTCCAACCTGACAAACAGCCATCCACCATTACTCTCTGACATCTCCCATTCAGCCACTGTTGAATCCATCTTGCTACTCCGCCATTAACACCCAAAGATTGAACCTTCTTAACCAACCTTCCATGGGGAACTTTGTCAAAGGCCTTACTGAAATCCATATAGACAACGTCCACTGCTTTACCCTCATCAATTTCCCTAGTAACCTCATCAAAAAATTCAAGAAGGTTTGTCAAACATGACCTTCCAGGCACAAATCCATGTTGACTGTTCCTGATCAGACCCTGGTGATCCAGATGCTTATATATATTATCCTTAAGTATCCTTTCCATTAATTTGCCCACCACTGACGTCAAACTAACTGGTCTATAATTGCTAGGTTTATTCTTTGAACCCTTTTTATACAATGGAACAACATGCGCAGTACGCCAATCCTCCGGCACTATTCCCGTTTCTAATGACATTTGAAATATTTCTGTCATAGCTCCTGCTATTTCTACACTAACATCCCTCAATGTCCTAGGGAATAACTTGTCAGGACCTGGAGACTTATCCACTTTTATATTTTTCAAAAGTGTCAGTACTTCCTCCTCTTTGAATCTCATAGTTTCCATAGCTACTCTACTTTTTTCCCTTACCTCACAGATTCAATATCCTTCTCCTTGGTGAATACCGAAGAAAAGAAATTGTTCAATATCTCCCCCATCTCTTTTGGCTCTGCAGATAGCTGTCCATTCTGGCTCTCTAATGGTCCAATTTTATCCCTCATTATCCCTTTGCTATTAATATAGCTGTAGAAACCCTTTGTATTTACTTTCACCTTTCCTGCCAAAGCAACCTCATATCTTCTTTTAGCCCTCCTAATTTCTTTCTTAAGATTATTTTTACATTCTTTATATTCCTCTAGCACCTCATTTACTCCATGCCTCCTATAATAATTGTAGATATCTCTCTTTTTTCGAAACAAGTGTCCAATTTCCCTTGAAAACCATGGCTCTTTCCAACTTTTACTATTTCCTTTCAACCTAACAGGGACATAAAGATTCTGTACTCTTACAATTTCCCCTTTAAATGTCCTCCATTTCTCTTCTACATCCTTCCCATAAAACAAAGTGTCCCAATTCACTCCTTTTAAATCCTTACGCATTCCCTCAAAGTTAGCCTTTCTCCAATCAAAAATCTCCACCCTAGGTCCAGTTCTGACTCTCTCCATAATTATATTGAAACTAATGGTATTGTGATCACTGGTCCCGAAGGCATACTCACCAACGCATACCTCCGTCACCTGACCTGCCTCATTTCCTAACAGGAGGTCCAGCACTGCCCCTTCTCTTGTCGATACCTCTAAGTACTGCTGCAAAAAACTATCCTGCACACATTTTACAAACTCCAAACCATCCAGCCCATTTACAGAATGTGTTTCCCAGTCTATTTTTGGAAAATTGAAATCTCCCACAATCACTACCTTGTGCTTGCTACTAATGTCTGCTATCTGTTACACATTTGCTCTTCCAATTCTCCCTCCCCATTTGGCGGTCTATAATACACACCTAAAAGTGTTGCTACACCATTCCCACTTCTCAGTTCCACCCAAATAGCCTCCCTAGACGAGCCCTCTAATCTATCCTGCCAAAGCACTGCTGTAATATCCTCTCTGACAAGCAATGCAACACCTCCCCCTCTGGTCCCTCCAATTCTATCACACCTGAAGCAAAGAAATCCTGGAATATTTAGTTTCCAATCACAGCCCTCCTGCAACCATGTTTCACTGATTGCCACAACATCATATTTTCAGGTGTCAATCCAGGCTCTAAGTTCATCCACCTTTCTTACAATGCTCCTAGCATTAAAATATACACATTTTAGAAACCTAGCATCCCTTATTCTCTGTCTATTATCTTTTTCCTCTTTCTCGCCTACATTTTGGGTCCGAGTGTTTCCCTTCTCTGCCTCTTGCCCCACCCCCTGTCCCCTAGCCCCCTCTACCCGAGTCCCTCCCCCCAGCCTTTCTAGTTTAAAGTCTCCCCAGTAGCCTTTGTAAATCTCCCTGCCAGGATATTGGTCCCCCTCGGGTTCATGTGCAACCCATCCTTTTTGTACAGATCATGCCTTCCCCAAAAGAGGTCCCAGTGATCACGAAACTTGAATCCCTGCCCACTGCACCAGTCCCTCAGCCACGCATTTATCCTCCACCTCATTGCATTCCTACTCTCACTGTCACACGGCACAGGCAGTAATCCTGAAATCGTTACCCTTTTGGTCCTTCTCCTTAAATTTCCCCCCAACTCCCTAAATTCTCCCTTCAGGACCTCGTCTCTTTTTCTGCCTATGTCATTTGTACCTATGTGTACCACAACATCAGGCTCCTCTCCCTCCCTTTTCAGAATATTTTGGACACGTTCCGACACATGTGAGACCCTGGCACCAGGGAGGCAAACTACCATCCGGGTCTCCCGACTGCGTCCACAGAATCGCGCATCTGACCCCCTAACTATAGAGTCCCCTAATACAATTGCCCTCCTCTTTTTGCTACCCTTCTGAGCATCAGGGCTGGTCTCTGTGTCGGAGACCCGGCCGGTGTTGCTGCCCCCAGGTAGGCTGTCCCCTCCAATCGTACTCAAACAAGAGTACCTATTTTCCAGGTGTACAGTCACAGGGGTACTCTATAGCCCCTGCCTCTGCCTCTTGCCCTTCCTAACCGTGACCCACTTGTCTGCCTCCTGTGGTCTGGGAGTGACTACCTACCTGTAGCTCCTCTCTACGACCTCCTCACTCTCCCTGACCAGACGGAGGTCATCGAGCTGCTGCTCCAGTTTCCTAACACAGTCCTTTAGTAGCCCCATCTCGACACACCTGGCGCAGATGTGGATGTCTGGAGGGCTATCAGATTCCCTGACCTCCCACATCTGACATCCAGAACAGTACACTGCCCTGGCCTTCATACTGCCCCCCTTACACAGGATACAATAGCAACACAATACAAAATCATTACAAACTGCTGGAATCTGACTGCCAGTCAGCTGCTTACCCTAATCCACTTCCCACCAATCAGCTGTTTACCCTAATCCACTTCCCACCAATCAGCGGCTTCCTCAAACAAAACCACTTCTCCGAATGGAATGTTATGGCCCCGCGCTTGATTTTAATAATAATAATAACTTTATTTATAAAGCGCTTTAAACAACTACAGTTGCCACAAAGTGCTGTACATGAGAACTCATGGACAAGGCATTACAAACCATTAAAAACCGTAAGACGAAGGACTATAAAAAACACACTCTAAAAGTTAAAAGACATTAAAAGCACTAAGAACAGGAGCAAAGCCTCAGCCAGTGTCGAAAGCCAAGGAATAAAAATGAGTCTTGAGGGAGGATTTGAAGATGGACAGTGAGGGGGCCTGTCTGATGTGCAGCGGCAAGGTGTTCCAGAGTGCCGGAGCAGCAACAGAAAAGGCTCTATCCCCTCTGAGCCTCCGCTTAGACCTTGGTACCTCAAGGAGCAGCTGATCAGCTGACCTGAGGCACCGGGCAGGAGCATATAGGTGGAGCAGCTCAGAGAGATAAGACGGGGCGAGCCCATTCAGCGATTTAAAAACAAACAAAAGAATTTAGAAGTGAACTCGAAAATGCACTGGGAGCCAGTGAAGGGAGGCCAAAATTGGCGTAATGTGCTCCCTCTTTCGAGCTCCGGTCAAAAGGCGAGCGGCGGCATTTTGGACAAGCTGGAGACGAGCCAATGAAGCTCTTGCGACTCCAGAGTAGAGTGCGTTACAATAATCCAGCCTAGATGTAATAAAGGCATGGATTACTGTTTCAAAATGCCGCCGCTCGAGAATGGGCTTCACCTTTGCCAGCTTCCTTAGGTGAAAGAAGCTGGACTTAACCACCGCGCCTATTTGTTTATCTAGTTTAAAATCACCGTCCATCCTAAAACCCAGGTTCAAAACGGTTGGCCTTACGGACAATGCCAATGGGCCCAAATCAACAAAGGGAGGTTCACGGCAGCCATTGGGTCCAAACAAAATCACCTCTGTCTTCCCTTCATTAAGTCCCAGAAAGTTTAAGGCCATCCAGGACTTAATGTCCTCAAGGCAAGACAGAAGTGATTTTAGAGAATAGTCGTCTTCTTTCCTGAGTGGCATATATAACTGGCTATCATCTGCGTAAAAGTGAAAGGAGATGCCATGCCTTCTTAAAATTGAGCCCAGAGGAAGTAGGTATAAAGAGAAGAGCAGGGGCCCTAGAATTGAGCCCTGTGGAACCCCATATACCAAGGGAGTGGAGGAGGATTCAAAGCCAGCAAGGCTTACACGCATGGTTCTGTCAGCCAGATAGGACCTGAACCATCCCAGGGCACTAAACCTTATTTTAAACCTTACCGGTCGGGTGTCGCTCCTCCCCCTCCTTCACTTCCAACGGCTCCTGTGGGCCTCTGAGAAAAACAAGCCCCGCGCTTGATTTTATAGCTTACCAGTCGGGTGTCGCTCCTCCCCCTCCTTCTCTTCCAACGGCTCCTGTGGGCCTCTGGAAGAGAAGGAGGCCTTGCTAAACCAAAAAAGACCATTGGTCTTTTGATAGACCAATGCAGTTGCCAGCCAAAGCCATCACCAAATTACAATGGTGGTTAATCAATATTGCACAAAGTACCAAAAACATTGTGACTCAACAACCTTCAATGGTTTTACAAACAGATGTTAGTGCTTTGGGATGGTGAGCCACGGGCAGCGAGTCTAGCTGTGGTGGTAGATGGAGTGTGCAAGAGGACTTAATCCTGCAAAGGCATGGTATAAATTATTTGGAATTGCTGGGTGCATTCTATGGATTAAAAGCTTATTGTTCAGCAATGAATAATTTACATGTTCAGCTCCAGATTGACAATACCACGGCTGTTGCTTATATCAATCACATGGGAGGAATAAGGTCAGTATCATGTGATAATCTGGCTAACCTCATTTGGGACTGATGTATTTCCAGAAATACCTGGGTCTCAGCTATCTACCTACCAGGTAGGGCTAATGTGGTGGCAGACAACAGGTCACGGAAGTATAATGACAACATAGAATGGATGCTAAATCCTGATGTTTTTAAAATGATTGTCTGCCGCTATGGTTTGCCAGATATAGATCTGTTTGCATACAGGCTAAATCACCAGTTGCCTAAATATGTTTCATGGGAACCAGATCCAGGAGCAGTAGCGGTGGATGCATTCTCGCTACATTGGGGACTAGCGTTCTTTTATGCTTTTCCCCCATTCTGCCTCATCAGGCATTTTGGTGATTCCGGACTGGCCTACACTGCCATGGTTCCCATTGGTGCTGAGTATGATGACTCAGCCATCCATGACTGTCCCCAAGTGCAGTAATTTGTTGGTTCATCCAGTAGCAGGAGAAAGTCATCCTTTACATGATCGTATTAATCTGTTAATCTGCAAGTTCTGACCAGACCGTTCCGAGGGCTTGAACTGTCGAGTAGGACCATGGATGTGATAACTGCAGCTTGGAGAGATAGCAATAAAAAACAATATGTGTCTCATATTAAGAAATTGGAGATGTTTTGCTTGCAGTCAGATATGTCTTATCATACTGCAAGCATACCGGATGTATTGGAGTTCCTTGCTACATTGCATTTTGATGCACACTTGAGCTATAGTACCATTAATAGTGCTCGGAGTGCTTTGTCCTCCTATTTAGGGCAGTTTTCAGAACAACAATCTATCGGGTCTCATCCGTTAGTGTCCCGATTCATGAGAGGAATCTTTAACAAGAACCCTCCTAAGCCTAGATATACAGAAATCTGGGATGTCAGTATAGTTCTCACACTGCTTTGGCAATGGGCTCCAATCACGTCACTGTCTTTTCAGAAGTTAACACTTAAAGTGGTTATGCTCATGGCGCTAGTATCAGCACAACGAGTTCAAACATTGCAAAAGCTACGGCTAGATAGCATGTACTCTTCTGTAGATAACATTACGTTCTATGTATATGATTTAATCAAACAAAGCAGGCCAGGAATGGCCTGAACCAAAGTAAGCTTTAAAGGATACCCCGTTGACCAAACGCTATGTGTAGTCAAGCACCTGAGTCAATATATCGAGCTAACTAAGAGTCTCAGAGGCTCTGAGACAGCAATGCTCATCAGCCACAAAAAAAACTCATAAAAAGGTGTCAGTACAAACTATTTCTAGATGGTTAAAACAAGTTTGGGATTGTGCTGGAGTAGACACTCATGTGTTCAAACCTCACTCCACCAGGGCAGTATCAACATCCGCAGCGAAGGCACAGGACGTGCCTCTAGATCAAATCATCAGGGCCGCAGGATGGTCTAGGGAAGCGACCTTCTCAAAGTTCTATGACAAACCTGTCCTGACAGTGCAAGGTTTTAGGCATGCTGTTTTGGGTTCGGTTTGATTTATTTTCTAAATTTCATAGAAACATAGAAACATAGAAATTAGGTGCAGGAGCAGGACATTCGGCCCTTCGAGCCTGCACCACCATTCAATATGATCATGGCTGATCATCCAACTCAGTATCCTGTACCTGCCTTCTCTCCATACCCCCTGATCCCTTCAGCCACAAGGGCCTCATCCAACTTCCTCTTAAATATGGCCAACGAACTGGCCTCAACTATCTTCTATGGCAGAGAATTCCACAGATTCACCACTCTGTGTGAAAAACGATTTTCTCATCTCGGTCCTAAAAGACTTCCCCCTTATCCTTAAACTTGTCCTGGACTTCCCCAACATCGGAAACAATCTTCCTGCATCTAGCCTGTCCAACCCCTTAAGAATTTTGTAAGTCTCTATGAGATCACCCTTCAATCTTCTAAATTCCAGCGAGTTTCATTTCATTTTTGCGAACACATTTCATTTGTAATTTCCCCCTGGGATAGACGGGTTATTACTGTTTTTGTTTATTATTATTAAAAAATGTTATTGAATAATTCGAAGCAATGTTCAATACATTATTTATTCATTACTGTGTCAACTGAAGCAGTGTGTCGTATGGAATGGATCTACGGCATGAAATCACAGAGCTTTGACATCTTCACGTCGTCACTCACGTGACTCCGCAGTAAATTGGGCACTATTAAACGAGAACTTACCAGTTTGATCTTTATTTTATGAGGAGTTACGATAAGGGTTTACGTGCCGTCTGCTCCCGGCCCCCATAATCGCAAAGATCATCTGGTAGTTCTAGTCTTCTGAACTATATCACTTCGACTATAGTTTCTGTGTTTTCATGCCGCTGCTCTGAAGTATGACACGCATGCGCCTGGCGGGGCTTCTTCACGTAACCCCCCATCGTAACTCCTCATAAAATAAAGATCAAACTTCAAACTGGTATTTCTCATTTAACCGTACTATTCTATTCTACTCAGCCAATCCTTTCTGTAGCTGGCCATTATGATGGTGTTTTTGACTCATTATGCTGAACTTTACAGTTCATTTGTCCACATGTCTCCAAAACTTTGCCCGAGTAGGTTCTCAGCTTGACCTTACTCTCAAACAATGGCATCTGTGGGAACTTTGTTTAACATTTTAAATAGTAAATACAGAGTTGTGTCACAGTTGTTTGCTAGCTGGACACGATAGGCCGCAGATCCTTCTATGCAGCCTCAATGTGCTCCTGTAACTTACCTTTCAATTCCGCCGCCGCGATCGGGCCACTCGACTCCTGCCTATGCATGGTCTCAATGATCGCAGGTCGATGGGCGGATCCAGGCCTTGATTGACTGCCGCCGGCCCTGCCTCCTGATCGAGCATGTTTACCTGGGACGGAGGCCCGATGACGTCTGCCTACTCCTCGCCGGTGAGGATTTCAGTAATCCCCGGTGCTGGCTGGCCGTACGGTCGAGCTGTGGCCGGCCTAGCAGCCGGGCGGAGCCTCGGTCGGTTGTGAGTCAGCGGTCCTGTGATGGATTCCATGGCCCACGGCCGGGACAGCCCACAGCCAGAGTGCCGACTCGGCCCCGACCCACAGCTGCTGGTTCCTGTTTTCACTGAGGGCGCGGCAGCGCGGCCAGTCTTGAGTGCACCCGGCAACGGTACGTGGTGTTCCTACCTCCACTGGTGGGGTTCCGAGGCCCGTCGAGGCCGACCGACCTGCAAGCATCTGGGAAACGCCTCGACTGGCCACCAGTAATGGCGGCCACGGCCGGCCAGCAACATTGCCTCTACATTGGAGAGGTGTTCCTTTGTCGACACAGGAACAGCGGT
This sequence comes from Okamejei kenojei, assembly GCA_035221665.1. Taxonomy (NCBI): domain Eukaryota; kingdom Metazoa; phylum Chordata; class Chondrichthyes; order Rajiformes; family Rajidae; genus Okamejei; species Okamejei kenojei. The sequence continues at coordinate 122,683,038 of CM069131.1, forward strand.
GAGCATTTTGCCCCATCGTCCGGGGTGACCACTGACCCACAGCAGGAGCCGCCCTCGACCATGCTGGCGCACCGTCCGGATGAAGGTGGGCTCGCTCTCTTCTGTTTCGTCGTCCCGCCTGCTTCCACCCTCAAGGACTGCCTGTGTGTCTACTAAATGTGACTTTTGTGCTCGACATGGGTGGCTCGTCTTCAGCTCGATTAATTGGGACATTGGTCCGCCTGTACAGGTGGCCCAGCCTCACCACTCTCATCTTTTCCTTCTGTGTTTCCGGGCGTAGGTGTTGTGTTTACAAGTTCAGGCCACCGCATTTCGTCTGTCCGCTCGTTTTCTTTCCTCCGGTTCTGGGGGGGGGGGCATGTGGCGCCAACCGGTGGTCGAGTCACTTGCTGATCGAACCCTCGTCACCAGAACTGGAACGGTCACGTGACTGCATTTGGCGGAAAGAGATTGTCATCAGTTCAGGGTTGTGTCCGTCCTACAACAACAGCAGAAACTTAGCTCGAGATCGCAAATCAACAACCTCACTCAACAGCAGCAACAATTACTTTATGTTATAGTGTACCAAATTCGCATGTATGCCAAACCTGTAATGTCTTAATAAAAACCACATTTGTACACGACGTTTGGACTCTCTACAATGTCACCTATCCATTCCCTCGACTGATGCTGCCTGGCCCCCTGAGTTACTCCAGCACTTATTGATTTGATCAAGTGTCCGGCCTTGCCTGGGGTTTTAGTGTAGTTTAGAGATACAGCACGGAAACAGGCCCTTTCGGCCCATCGGGTCCATGCCGACCAGCGATCCCCGCACATTAACAATATCCTATACCCACTGGAGACAATTTTTTTTTACATTTACCAAGCCAATTAACCTACATACTGTACGTTTTTGGAGTGTGGGAGGAAACCAAAGATCTCGAAGAAAACCCACACAGGTCATGGGAAGAATGTACAAACTCCATACAGGCAGCACCCATACTCAGGATCGAACCCGGGTCACCGGCGCTGCATTCGCTGTAAGGCAACAATTCTACAGCTCCGCCACTGTGCCGCCCTAAAAGTTCTTAAAGTTGTGTTTCACAACTTGAATTGCTGCGGGAAGTCGTGCCGTGGCTTGTAATGACTACATGCAAGCAATGACGAGAGGGAAGCAGAGAAGGCACAGTTTCTATTGCTCGGTTGGTCATTGTAATGACAGAGTGACCATCCAGGGAGAAGATGACAGCAATAACTCACAATTACTCACTCACTCCCACTAGCAAACTGAAGGCCTCACATGCAAAATAGCTTGTCTATAATCAAATCGGAGCTGGATCTATTTGTTTTCTGCATTGGAATATGCATACCAATGCAAAGGTCAGTTGCTTTGAAGAGCACATGAGTAGACTTCCTTTCATCTGTTAAGGCTTACTTTCCAGTTCATAGCCCGTGCTGTTTGCTTGTCATATATCCAAGGTTCAACAATGCAGCAACATCATCAAACATGGATCACGTGATGACTGACCTCACTGTATGCTCAATAACATTCATGAGTCAGTGCATCCCATTCACAAAAACATAAGAGCTAAGAACTTCTGATCATGTTCACCTGTACAATTTCTCCCCTCAATTCCATCTCTGAGGATGTAACAGACTCACACCATGCTGTTCCATGACCAGTAAGCCTTCATTCCCTTGACTTCGTTACTGGGGAGGCACAATGGTGCAACAGTAGAGTTGCTGCCTTACGGTGCCAGAGACCTGGGTTTGATCCTGACTGTGGGTGCTGTCTGTATGGGGTTTGTACGTTCTCCCTGTGACTAAATAGGTTTTCTAGGTGTTCCGTTTCCTTCTGCACTCCAAATATGTATAGGTTTGTAGGTTAATTGGCTTCTCTAAAATTGTCCCTAGGGTGTAGGTTAGAACTAGTGCATGGGGATCACTGGTCGGCGCAGACTCGTTGGGCCGAAGGACCTGTATCCACACCGTATCTCTAAACTAAACTAAACTATACAGGTCTGAGCTATGGGGAGAAGTTGAGTAGGTTGGGTCACTATTCCTTGGATGCAGGAGGACCAAGGGTGATCTTATAGTGGTGTATAAGATCATGAGAGGAATAGATCGGGTAGAATCTCTAGATTAGGGGAATCGAGGACCAGAGGACATAGGTTCAAGGTGAAGGGGAAACTATTTAATAAGAATCTGAGGGGTACCTTTTTCACATGAAGGGTGGTGGGTGTATGGAACAAGCTGCCAGAGGGGGTAGTTGAGGCTGGGACTATCCCGATGTTTAAGAAACAGTTAGACAGGTACAAGTTTGGACCAAACATAGGCAGATGGGACTAGTGTAGCTGGGACAAGTTGGCCGGCGTGCGCAAGTTGGGCCAAAGGGCTTGTTTCCACGCTGTATCACTCTATGACTCTATGACTAGTCCCTTGTGCAATAAAGGCAGTTTGTAATTTCTACAACACTACAATCACCCAAGTTTACATCGGAAACAAGGCGGTAATGGCGGTGGTACTTCTCCAGAAGGCCACACACCACAGAAAATGCAGCAACAGTGAGAGTTGGTGATTCCAAGTTAGGCAAAATCTGACAGTTAAGGGTTCATGGAACGTAACCCTTACATACGTCAGGGAGTGCCTGTACGGTATTGCAGGCCTATCATGCTGATACAAGTAAGAATTTCATTGACTTAACGACTCCCTTGGTAGAACATTGCTGTACTTTTCTTTTTCTGCTTCTTTAATTTGCTATGCCCAGCGCAACCATCCCCGTTTGTTTCCACTGCCATTGAAGGACAACACAGGATGATGGATACCTATTGGCTTTGCCAGTAATGTTCACCTCCCGACAAATGAAATAAAAATCAAAAAATGAATCTTTCCAATGGTCTGTTACTTCATTTAAGTTACACCATTGAATTTTTTTTTTGCCACATTGTGAATAGCTCAAGTTATTTTTATGGATATTTTTATGGACTATATATTATGATGTGAAGAGGAATACAGTATGCAAAACTATAAAGCCTGACTAATGCTTGGGCTGCAACTGAATCCTATAATCAGGTCGTATAATTTACCAAACCATAGCAAATTGACTTAAAATCAATGATTTAGGTTATGGAAAATTTACTGTGCAATAAACTGAAAAATATTGCAAATATTGCTAAAATGATGGTGTTACAACTTAAGTGCTGGAAGCATTTTTTTTTTCATAGATGAATGGTTAACCGCAGTCAGAAGTAGATTCGTATCACTGACAAGTAGCCTAAAACATATAAGAAAATTATGTGAAAGAGAAGATAATCAATATAATCATGATTTTGCTTCATTCATCGTTTGCTCTATTAACGTTATCCCCACCCTCCCCAGATTGGAGATAATGGATTGTTAGATGTATAAAAATGGGAGTTTTATTTGTATCGGAGAGAGGGTGGCTAACTGGGACAAATTCTTTAGAATAAAGGGGAGGTCATTTAAGACTGAGGTGAGAAAAAAAGTTTTCACCCAGAGAGTTGTGAATTTATGGAATTCCCTGCCACAGAGGGCAGTGGAGGCCAAATCACTGGATGGATTTAAGAGAGATAGAGTTCTTAGGGGCTAGTGGAATCAAGGGATATGGGGAGAAGGCAGGCACGCGTAATTGGTAGGGGACGATCAGCCATGATCACAATTAATAACGGTGCTGGCTCGAAGGGCTGAATGGCCTCCTCCTGCACCTATTTTCTTTGTTTCTATGTTTCTATGTTTCTAACAGGCATAAATGTTTTTTGTTTTGTTTGCAACTGACCTCACTGTATGCTCAATAACATTCATGAGTCAGTGCATCCCATTCACAAAAACATAAGAACTAAGAACTTCTGATCATGTTCACCTGTACAATTTTGCCCCTCAATTCCATCACAGAGCATGTAACAGACTCACACTATGCTGTTCCATGGCCAGTAAGCTTTCATTCCCTTTACTTCGTTACTGGGGGGGGGGGGGGGGGTGCTTCGTTACAATGGTGCAACAGTAGAGTTGCTGCCTTACAGTGCCAGAGACCTGGGTTTGATCCTGACTACGGGTGCTGTCTGTATGAGGTTTGTACGTTCTCCCTGTGACTGCATAGGTTTTCTCTAGGTGTTCCAATTTCCATCTGCACACCAAATATGTATAGGTTTGTAGGTTAATTGGCTTCTATAAAATTGTCCCTAGTGTGTAGGTTAGAACTAGTGCATGGGGATCGCCGGTCGGCGCAGACTCTGTGGGCCGAAGGACCTGTATCCACACTGTATCTCTAAACTAAACTAAACTAAACTTCCGAGAATCTATTTTCTCTAATCTAAAGGTCCAACGTTAATAGATATTTCAACATTCTATGGACTGATTATACAGATTATATTCTGTTTTATTTTGCTTTTGTGAACCTTGTAATATTTCTCAAAGTTTATCATTCAGTAAATGTTCCATAAACCCAGCCTTTGATTTTCAGTCACTTAAATTCAGTGCATAATGTTACATCTTCAGGCAATGGTGTTCATTTCCAGTCCTTTTATATTCTGCAATAACTTTTGATGTGGCGCTTAGTATCAAATGCACTCTAGAAATCTAAGTACAGTTCATCCACAGGCTTTTGCTTTATCTACAGCATGTTGTTCCTTCAATGAATGCTAATAAAGTGATCAAATTTGACTGTCTTTTCACAAACCCACGTTGACCTTACATAATTACAGTACCTTGAATTTTTGGAAGTGTCCCTGGTTAATAATGGTTTCTAACATATTTTCCACAACAAATGCAATGCCAGGTTGTTTCTTGCATTCTGATTTCCTGCTTTGATTAATTACATGCCATTTGAAGATCTGAATCTGAATTCTGAATTCCTCCTAATTTACAGCTATTTCTGACATGGAATTGAGGAAAATGACTAACAACAGTGAAGTGACACTGAGTAAATCGTTGGAGCTGCAGGCTAATAATTCCTTGGGTCCAAGGGTCGACATCCTGGTCCAGGGTTTTCTAAAGTAGTGGATGCTACAATAGTTGTGATTTTCCAATGCAAAATATCTGTGAAATGTATTGGTCTTCTTCTTGTTTTCTATTATTAATTCCCTGAACCTACTTTTGGTGGGACCAAAACTCACTTTGCTAACATTTTATTTTAATTGAAAAGAAATCTGTATTTCTGGCTAGCTTTTTTATCTATTGTTTTACCTTATTAATAGTTTAGTCATTCTTTTTATGCATAATTCTGCTTCCAGTTTTGAGAGATCACGGAAATTGGCCAACAAGATGTATATTTGCCTCAAACATTGATCTGTTCTCACGTGGTCCTGGATACTAGTATTGGGGATGTTAATTTATTTATTATATATCGTTTATGTGTACAGACATTCTGACTTATGCAATAGATGTCTTATGTAAACTTGCACTTACAGTACATAAACAAATCTGTACTTAGTACCGCATGGTAGGCTGCTCTGGAAGGTTAGATCATATGGGATCCAAGGAGAGATAGCTGAATGGAGAGGAAATTGGCTTCATGGGAGGAAGCAGAGGGTGATGGTGGGAGGTTGTTTCTCGGACTGGAGGCCTGTGATTAGTGGTGTGCCTCAGGGTTCAGTGCTGGGCCTGTTACTGTTTGTCATCTGCATCAATGATTTGGATGAGAACATACAGGGCAAGATTAGCAAGTTTGCTGATGATACAAAAGTGGGTGGTCTTGCAGATAGTGAAGATGGTTGTGAAAGATTGCAGCAGGATGTGGATTGATTAGCCAGGTGGGCTGACGAATGGTTGATGGAATTTAATACAGAGAAATGTGAAGTGTTGCATTTTGGGATGTCTAACATGGGCAGGACCTACACAGTGAATGGTAGACCTCTGGGGAGTGTTGTAGAGCAGAGGGATCTAGGAGTGCAGGTGCATGGTTCCTTGAAGGTCGAGTCGCAGGTAGATAAGGTGGTCAAAAAGGCTTTTGGCACATTGGCCTTCATCAGCCAGAGTATTGAGTATAGAAGTTTGGAGGTCATGTTGCAGTTGTATAAGACTGCATTTTGAGTATTGTGAGACCACATTGGTCAGACTGCATTGGTGTGATTGCATTTGGAGTACTGTGATCGGTTCTGGGCACCATGTTATCTGGAAAGATATTGATAGGCTTGAAAGGGTTCAGAGAAGATTTACGATGATGTTGCATGGACTAGATGGTCTGAGCTATAGGGAGAGGTTGAATAGGCTGGGTCACTATTACTTGGATGCAGGAAGATGAGGGATGATCGTATAGTGGTGTATAAGATTATGAGAGGAATAGATTGGGTAGATGCTCAGAATCTCTTGCCCAGATTAGGGGAATCGAGGACCAGAGGACATAGGTTCAAGGTGAAGGGGAAACAATTTAATAAGAATCTGAGGGGTAACTTTTTCACATGAAGGGTGGTGGGTGTATGGAACAAGCTGCCAGAGGAGGTAGTTGAGGCTGGGACTATCCCGATGTTTAAGAAACAGTTAGACAGGTACAAGTTTGAACCAAACATAGGCAGATGGGACTAGTGTAGCTGGGACAAGTTGGCCGGCGTGCGCAAGTTGGGCCAAGGGGCCTGTTTCCACGCTGTATCACTCTATGACTCTATGACTCTATGACTAGTCCCTTGTGCAATAAAGGCAGTTTGTAATTTCTACAACACTACAATCACCCAAGTTTACATCGGAAACAAGGCGGTGATGGCGGTGGTACTTCTCCAGAAGGCCACACACCATAGAAAATGCAGCAACAGTGAGAGTTGGTGATTCCAAGTTAGGCAAAATCTGACAGTTAAGGGTTCATGGAATGTAACCCTTACATACGTCAGGGAGTGCCTGTACGGTATTGCAGGCCTATCATGCTGATACAAGTAAGAATTTCATTGACTTAACGACTCCCTTGGTAGAACATTGCTGTACTTTTCTTTTTCTGCTTCTTTAATTTGCTATGCCCAACGAACCATCCCCGTTTGTTTCCACTGCCATTGAAGGACAACACAGGATGATGGATACCTATTGGCTTTGCCAGTAATGTTCACCTCCCGACAAATGAAATAAAAATCAAAAAATGAATCTTTCCAATGGTCTGTTACTTCATTTAAGTTACACCATTGATTTTTTTTTTGCCACATTGTGAATAGCTCAAGTTATTTTTATGGATATTTTTATGGACTATATATTATGATGTGAAGAGTATGCAGTATGCAAAACTATAAAGCCTGACTAATGCTTGGGCTGCAACTGAATCCTATAATCAGGTCGTATAATTTACCAAACCATAGCAATGATTGACTAAAAATCAAATGATTTAGGTTATGGAAAATTTACTGTGCAATAAACTGAAAAATATTGCAAACTTTGCTAAAATGATGGTGTTACAACTTAAGCGCTGGAAGCATTTTGTTTTCATAGATGTTGGTTAACCGCAGTCAGAAGTAGATTCTTATCACTGACAAGTAGCCTAAAGCATATAGGAAAATTATGTGAAAGAGAAGATAATCAATATAATCATGATTTTGCTTCATTCATCATTTGCTCTATTAAAGTTATCCCCACCCTCCCCAGATTGGAGATAATGGATTGGTAGATGTATAAAAATCGAGTTTTATTTGTATCGGAGAGAGGGTGGCTAACTGGGACAAAAAAACAGGCATAAAACTTTTTTGTTTTGTTTGCCACATGTAACATGTAGTGTCCAACAGGGATGGATATGAGAAGGAATCTCAACTTTTTACAACTTATATACCTGGATGAAGGGACAGAGGGAATGGTTGCTAACTTTGCTATTGATACAGATATTGGTAGGACAGTAAATTGTGAAGATTTCACAAGAAGGCTCTGGGGGAATATAGATAGGTTAAGCGGGTAGGCAAGGATCTGATTAATGGAATATATAATATGGAAAAATAAGAAATTGCCTATTTTGACCATGACAATCTTTTTTAAAGTGAAATATATTATGTTAGTAGAGATACAAGCAACTGCAGATGCTGGAATTCTGAGTAAAACACAATATGTTGGATTAACTCAACGGGTTAGGCAGTATCTCTGGAGGACGTGGATAGGCAAAGTTTTGGTTCAGGGAGCTTCTTCAGAATCTGAAGCAGGATCGCTATCCGAAATGTTGCCTAATCATATCTTCCACAGATGCTGCCTGACCTCTTGAGTTACACCAGCACTTTGGGTGGCAGAGTGGTAGAGTTGCTGCCTTACAGTGGTCGATCCTGACTATGGGTGCTGTCTTTATGGAGTTTGTACGTGCTCCTCGTGACCATGTGGGTTGTACCCGGGTGCTCTTGTTTCCTCCCACACTCCAAAGACGTCCAGGTTTGTAGGATAATTGACCAGTAAAGATTGTAAATTGTCCCTAGAGTATAGGATAGTGCTAGTGTATGGGGATCGCTGGCCAATGCAAACTCGGTGGGCCGAAGAGCCTGTTTCCTCACCGTATCTTTAAACTAAGCTAAACTAAATTAAAGTAAACTAAACTACACATTATCTTAATGGTGAGCACTGGCAGTGTTCTGAGATGCAGTCGTGCGTGAGAGTGCGAGTGCATAATTCCCAAAAGACTGGTGTGCAGATAACGTAAGTAATTAGGAAAGCTAACAGGTTGTTATAGTTTCTTGCTGGAACTGAATGCAAAAGTATGGATGTTATGCTTTGGTTGCATATGATTTTGTGGGAGCACATCTGAAGTAGTACGTACTGTATTTGTCTGTTTATTTCAGGAAGGATGCTAATCTGTTGGAAACAGTTCAAAGTAGGTTAACTGTACTTATACTCAGAATGGGTAAGTTCTCTCATGCGGAAACATTGAATAAAAGAGGCTTGTATCTATTGGACTTAAGTAAAGTGAAGGGAAAAAACAGAAGATCCTAAGGGTTCTTGACAGAGTAGATGTGGAGAAGATGTTACCGCTTTGGGGAGAATCCAGAACTAAGAGTTCTCTAAAAATAAAGGGCAGCACATTTAAGGAAAAAATGATAAATGTTTGTTTTCTGTCTCAGTGGGCTGTGAGTCTTTGGAATTATCTTAAAGGGTAGTGGAGGCAGAATCTGAGGTAGATAGATGCTTGATAAACGTGGGAAAAAAAAGTCACTAAACAGGATTGTGGAGTTGAGGCTGCAATCAGATAAGATTATTTAACGAGGGAAGTAACCTTGTGGGACTCGGTGACCTACTCCTGCTTGTAATGCATGTAATTGTATGGCTTCCTTCACCAAAAAAAGTAATGAATTTTTTCCCTCTCACCTTAAAAACCCAGGGAGAAAAGGTAACGTGTATTCACCCTATTTATTTCCCTCAGCATTGTATACATCACTATAAGATAGGGTTGGTAAATCTCTAGAGGGGATTAGAAGGGATCAGCAATGGTAGCAAGACCTACGCATCAGACTTTAATGTTCTATTTTGCACTAAATGTTGTACTTTTTATCCTTTATATGTGTACACTATGGATAGCATGATTATACTCATGTATAGTGTTTTCTTTGACTGAAGAGCACACAACAAAAAGCTTTTCACTGTCCCTCGGTAGATGTGACAATAATAAACTAAACTAAACTAAACCTGGTGCTTCAAGCCTGAACCGCCATTCAATATAACCCGAGTCTGCCCCAGGCTCCATTTCTTTTTATTGCAAGTTCCTTATATCCCATGTATCTACTTTAAATAACAGATATCTAGTCTCCACGATCCCCTAGGGTTGAGAATTCCAGAGATTCACCAACCCTATCTTATAGAGGTGTATAAAATCTTGAGGGAAATAAATAGGATGAATGCACATTGCCTTTTTTCCTGGAGTTTTTAAGGTGAAAAGGGAAAGATTCAATAGGAACCTGAGGGGCAACTTTTTCACACTGAGGATGGTGGGTATATGGAATGTGCTGATAAAGGAAGTAGATGTGGCAGGTACTATAACAATATTTACATTACATTTGGGCTTGTACATGGATAGGAGAGGTTTCGGGCAATATGGGCCAAACACGGGCAAATAAGACTAGCATAGATAGGGCATCTTGGTTGGCACAGACAAGTTGGGTTGAAAAGCTGCTTCCATGCTAGATGACTCTAACCACCACAAGAATAAATTCCTCCCTCCCTCTCTCTCCCTCTCTCTCCCTCTCTCTCTCTCTCTCTCCTCTCTCTCTCTCTCTCTCTCTCTCTCTCCCCCTCTCTCTCTCTCTCTCTCTCTCTCTCTCTCTCTCTCTCTCTCTCTCTCTCTCTCTCTCTCTCTGTCTCTCTCTCACTAACTGAAGCACAGCGGGTTGTTGTTCCAGAAAGCAAGGAAGGTAGAGAATTCTATATATTTACTCCCCTCTGTTGGTAAGTTTAAAGTTATGGAAAGATTTAAAAGGAACCTTAGACGCATTTTATTACATGAAATGAGTTGCCTGAGAAAGTGAAATATGTAGGTACATTTACAACATTTAAAATACACTTGGACGGGTGCATTGTTGGAAAGGTTTGAAGGATTATTCAACAGGCACAGGCCTGTGAGACTACCTCAGTTAACAAACTGGGCCGGGGGCATGGATGAATTGGGCCAAAATCCGTGCTGCAGCCATTTAACTCTACGACCCTATCAATCTGAGTGTATTTGGCTGTATGAAGTCGATGATGTGAGGAAGAATATTAATGTTTGTCAAATATGGTCATTAATAAGGAAATGAATAATTTGTAAATCAGAATCTGTGAAGAGAGAAATTGAGTTATTATCTCCACTTAATGTCTTATCAGAAATTGGAAAAATAGAGGGAATGTGACCTTAAGATGCAGAAAAAGTTGGGGAGGGTGGGATATTTGAGGGAATTACAGCAAAACATAAAGTCTGACAAGTCCCAAGAAGGGTTAATAGCAAAAAGGATGATAGGGCATGGTTAAAGAGATGGTAATGACATAAGTAAGGATAAAACAAGTTAGTCTGGAAAGAGCATAAATGGAAAAGAAGAATATTTTTTTGCAATTACCAGAAAAAAACTGTGAGCTGGAAATGTGAAATGAAAATCCTAGAAATGCTCATTATCTGAAATTGTTGCAATCATCATTGTTAGAGAAGAGCAATTCCTTAAACCTGCTGTAACAAGAATTCCAAAGAGCACAGAGGTAATTGGGAGCAAGAGTAGTTATCCTGACCCCACAGGCCAGACTCTCCATTCAACATGATCATGGCTGATCTGCCTCAGGTCTCAACACCTGTCAGTGTTAGCACATGCTTCTCAATCAAAATCACATGACCCTTCAAAAGAAAATATCCCTCCTCTTTGAATTCTTCCAGTGATCTTACCTCCACAAAGCCCTGGGGTAGAGAATGCCAGTGATTCGCCACCCTCTGCACCCCACTTTGCAATGTATGCCTTCATATGGTGGTGTGGAGAGAATAACCTGCTCCTCAACATCTCAGACAAAGGAGCTCATAATAGACTACAGGAAGAAGAAAACGGACATTACACCACTAATCATCAGAGGGGACTGTGTGGAGAGGGTGGCGGATTTCCGCTTCCTGGGAATCCACATTGAGGAGGACCTGACATGGAGCGTGAACACCTCTGCGCTGCTGAAAATGGTCCAGCAGAGACTGCACTCCCTGAGGGTGCTCAGGAAGAACAACATCACCAAGAGACTCCTGCTGTCCTTTTATCGGTGCTCCATAGAGAGCATCCTAACATACTGTGTATGCGTGTGGTACACCAGCTGCACATCGGCCCAGAGGAAAGCGCTCCAGAGGGTTATTGACAATGCCCAGAAGATTGTCGGCTGCCCTCTCCTCACTTTGGAGGACCTACACAATTCCCACTGTCTCAAGAAATCGCAGAACATTATAAAGGACATTTCCCACCCCGGCCACTCCCTGTTTGAACTGTTGCCGTCAGGCAGACAGTACAGATCAATGAGGACAAGGACAAACAGACTAAAACACAGTTTTTATCCCACAGCAATAACTACACTTAATGTAGCCACCAAATGAGCGCAGGTGCGCTACATACCAAATGGATTGTGAAATCGACAGAAGAATGTATGGTTGTGTGTTTATGCTTATTTTATGGTGGTGTGTGTATGCTTACGTATCGTTAGATTTTAGAAATGTGTGAATGGTGCACTGACTGGTTGGCATTTTAATTTTGTTGTACATGTTCACATGTTATAATGACAATAAAGATTATCTATCTATCTATCTATCCATATATATCTTGAAACTATGTCGCTTTATTCAAGACTCCCATTTGTGGAAAATCTCAAAGTCAACCTTGCCATACTCCCTTAGTTTCTTCATAAGTTCATAAGTTATAGGACCTGAACCATGACTGATCATTCCGCAGTTCAATCGTGGCTGATCTATCTTTCACTCTCAACCCCATTCATCTGCCTTCTCCCCATAACCCCTGACACCCTTACTAATCAATAATCTGGCAATCTCCTCCATAAAAATATCCATTGACTTGGTCTCCATGGCCGTCTGTGGCCATCTTATATTTTAATAAGATGAATCTTCAAAACTCCAAAGATCAAACATTTGTGATGGGACAATTTTTTTTAATAAGATGAAGATTCAAAACTCCAAAGATTGTAGCCATTTGTGATGGGACAACCCTTCCATTCGTGAATGGAGGGATATAGATCATATACAGGCAGATAAGATTAGTGTATCTTGGCATCATGTTCAGCACAGAGATTGTGGGCCAAAGAGCCTGTTCTAGTGCTGTACCTTAACTATGTTCTATGAATTAACCTAGTGAATCTCTTCTTGACCAAATCCAAAGCCTATATATTCTTTCTTAAAACGGTTTAATGGTTCAGTGGTACTTTATTGTCTGTGTACCTAAGTACAGGGAAACTCTTTTTTTGCATACAGTTCAGTCACAATCTTACTATACATTAGAAAATAATGTAAATACTATAGTAATGATTGTAAGATAGTCGCAAGCCCGAAATATTCTAAAAATGTTAGTTGCTTAACTTGTCCGTAAAAGCCCATTGCCCTGGGGATGGCACTGAGTTGGAGTTGCGGTGGTTGTTCTGGCCCGGTGATGTGTCGACGTCTTCTGCTGCTGCTGCGCGCTGCAGGCCCCATCTGTTCCATGCTCTCGGCCACTTGGAGTGGTCTAATGAAGCCCCTGGCTGTTTCAGTGCCTCCAGCGGCTCACTCCCCCCCCCCCCCCCCACCCCGACTCGATCACTCTGTTGCCTCCTCGTCATTGGTACTGCACAGTACTCCAGATACAACCACATTAACAACCTGCAAATTATCACACTTCCCTTTTTAAAATTCCTACTCATAGACACATTGAAACATAGAAAATAGGTGCAGGAGGAGGCCATTTGGCCCTTCGAGCCAGCAACGCCATTCATTGCGATCATGGCTGAACGTCCCCAATCAATAACCTGTGCCTGCCTTCTCCACATATCCCTTGATTCCATTAGCCCCTAGAGCTCTATCTAACTCTCTCTTAAATCCATTCAGTGACTTGGCCTCCACTGCCCTCTGTGGCAAGGAATTCCACAAATTCACAACCCTATGGGTGAAAAATGTTTTTTCTCACCTCAGTCTTAAATGGCTTCCCCTTTATTCTAAGAAACTCCCTAGCAATGAAGGCCAACAAGATATTTTGCCTTTTTAAATGTGCATTGCAGCTGCATTTTGTGTTTCATGTACAAGACAAGCTAGATCGCTCTGTAACTCTATTCATTTGCTATCCTCCTTTTGATTCCACCTACTTAAGTGCCTGACCTTGCAGTTTTCTACATTAAGCTTCATTTGCCAAGTTTTCACCCACTCACTGAACCTGCCTGTTACCTGCGAGAGAGTCCAATTGTCTTCATCACAACGTACCTTCCCACCTAGCATCAACAAGTCTGGATACCTCAAAGGCAAAGGATTGAATCTTTGGGCACTCCACTAGTTACCTCTGTCCGGCCTAAAAATGCCTCGTATATACTGACTGTCTCCCTTGTGATAACCAGTCTTCAGTCACATTTAGAATTTATGATTTAGTTCAATGACCTGGAGGGAGGATGTGGAGTGTAAAGGTCTTCAAGTTTGCTGATGATATGAAAATAGGTGGGAGGACAATGACGCGTTGAGGATACTTGGTCTCTCTGTGTGTGACAGATAATTTAAGCGAGTGGGCGAATACTTGGCAAATTGAGTTTAATATTGAAGATGTAAGGTCATGCACTTTGTGAAGAGTTTAAAGGCAGATAATTATTGAAAGAGAAAAAGTTTGCAAATGAACAAACTACAAATTATATAACTTTGGCAGACAAGTGTAACAAGTGGTTAGGATAGTGATTGGCATAAAGTCATAGAATCACACAACATGGAAGCAGGCCCTTCAGCCCACTTTGTCCATGCCAACCAAGATGTCCATCCATGCTGTTCCATTTGCCTGTGGTTGACCCTTCCTATTCATGTACCTGTCCAAAATATTGTCCTTTATTGCAAGAGGGCAGAAATTGATCAAGAGGGTAGTATTGTTGCCCCTGTACAGTGTACCCGCAGTACTGTGCAGATTTTGGTCCCCTTATTTAAAAAAAGGATGTACTGGTCATAATGTTCACATGCTTGCCGCTGGACTCCTGAAACAGGCACACTATTCAGTGCTCTGCCACAAGAGATTACTAGGTCCACAGAGAAAAAAAAATCACAGATATTCCCCAAGCAGTCTTGAAAATGTGTAACATAATTACCGATGCACCAGAATTCCTGGCCAATATTGGCTCAGGGTAGTGAACTATTCGGGATGGCATTGGGAATGTCAGACCTTAGACTTTAGAGATACAGCGTGAATACCGTCCCATTAGCCCATCGAGTCCGTGGCAAACAGCGACAGTACACTAGCGCTATCCTACTAGCCAAATGGAGTTTAATATGGGAAGATGTAAGGTCATGCACTTTGCAAAGAAGAGTTTCAAACTCGAGGGACAATGTACAAGCCAATTAAGCTACAAACCCGTACATCTTTGGAGTGGGGAGGAAATCGGAACACATGGAGAAAGCCCACGCTGTCACAGGGAGAATGTATAAACTCTGTACAGACAGCACCCGTAGTCAGGATCAAACCTGGGTCTCTGACGCTGTAAGGCAGCAACTCTACCACTTTGCCACCCTTGAGTCCATGTGACAGGAGCAGACAGAAACCTAGTATAAATAATGAAAGAAGCACCTGAAACATCAGGTACCTCCCAACTCTGCCAAAGTCTGCAAGCTCCTCACTGACCACCTCGGTCTTCCTTCTGTAGCTTCTGCCTGACATGCCAATTCCAGAATTTCCTGTTTTGTAAAACCCCACAAAATTGGAGTGGAGGCAAATGATCTTGAACACAGAGATACTGCCTCAGAGGAGTCACTTATTTACACTTATCTACTTATTTACAAACTGCTGAATTGTATGCACCTTACGCATTTCCAGTGTTGGAAACATTTTCAAGTCCAGAAGGAGAATGATTCATTTTAAAAGATATATGGGACATGCATGATCACACTTTGCAGTGCGAGAGCTTGGTGCAGAGTGCTGGAACTGGCAGCTTTCTTGACAAAAACCTTTTCTTTTCACAAGCTTAATTCACTTGCTCTGTAACGTCATTACTTATTGAGCATCCACAATCAGCGTGGGACCAATCTGCTGAGGTCTACCACATGTGTGTCTATAACTGGGCAATGCCTAAGCGGATGTTGTAGGATGGTTTTCAAATTGTCATAGCATGGTCAACTGTGCTACCAGGTTGGACCATTCATTGTAGCATATTTAATACTGGGGTGTGCAAAAAAAATTGTTTCTTTACTGCTCTGAGTCCTTATTGTTTCCGGGTTTGCAGCAATCGTTTTGATTCAAAGAGAGCAGTCTGAGAATAGCCTTCTCACAAACACACACACCTGATTGCATGAGATCAATATGTTGCAGATGCATCCATCCACTTGCTCCACAGTCGTCATTGCTGCAGGTAGGGTTGCCAACTGCCCCGTATTAGCCGGGACATCCCGTATATTGGGCTAAATTGGTTTGTCCCATATGGGACCGCCCTTGTCCTGTATTTGACTGGTACTTCTCGGGTCGAGGGGACTGTCGGGTCGGAGCGCCTCGTCCGGCCCCACCTCACCCGTCCTGACGTAGTGCAGCCCATAGTGCAGCCCATGGAGTGCAGCAGCAGTGCCTCGCCAGTGGCCCCGTCGGTCGGCAGCCCAGCCAGCTGTCCGACATTCGGACCTTCGCTTACCGCCAACATCAGCACCCTTCCTTCTCGTGGCCGATCATCGGTTCATGAGTTGGATGGGGTGCCGGGCCAAACCTCCTCCTCTGGTCTGCTGGCTGGGCTTTGTGTGTAGTCCAGCATCCCAGCCAACTCATCATTCACCCAGCCATGACCAGGTTGGTCTACGAATTGCCGTCAGAAATTTGTCCCTTATTTTGACCGTTTGTCTCTTATTTGGCAGTGAGAAAGTTGGCAACTCTAGTTGCAGGTCATAATCACTGGACACACTATTTGTAGAGCTTTCCTAAACAAACAATGGTAATTTTCACAGAGTTCCCACTTTCCAGCTGGTAATTCTAGCTGACCTGCGTTAGAGTCATAGAATCATACAGCATGGAAACAGGCCATTTGGCCCAACATGTCCCAGAAGCAGCGAGAGTGAGTATTGGCTGGAAGTGGATGTGTCAGAGGGAAAAAGGATTTAAAAGGTGCCAAAGGCCCAGTTCAAGTGTTTTCTGTAAAGGTCGGAGAGAAGCAGCAGCCAGAAGCAGCGAGAGCGAGTATTGGCTGGAAGTAGGTGTGTCAGAGGGAAAAAGGATTTAAAAAGAGTGCCAAAGGCCCAGGTTTGAGCAGTATACAAAATAGCTCTAAAGTAGTTGATTAGGTAACAGATAAAGAAGTGCGGAGCAGCCTTGTTGAGGTGAAGTGCCTTGGTGAGTAAAGTGTGAGTCATTGGCTTGAGAGTCTTTGGCGAGGAGGCTGAGGCAAGGAGGCTACACTTGATAGAAATTTGTAATTTGTGATTTTTGTCCACTGAAGAAATGGCAGGCAAGTTGGTGCAGTGCGTTTCCTGTCGGATGTGGGAAGTCAGGGACACCGCTGGTGCTTCTGGAAACTACACCTGCAGAAATTGTGTCCAGGTTCTGCTCCTGAATGAACGTGTTGGGGAACTGGAGAAGCAGCTGGATGACCCAGGGCCATCTGGGAAAACGAGAGTTGTCACACCAAGGATACAGGAGGAGCGAAGATGGGTGACTGTGAGAAATGGGAGTAAACGTGGAGTGCAAGAGAGTGCAGGTGGCTGCACCTAATGAAAACAGGGAGCTCTCGAGGCACATGACGCTTCCAGTCCGAGTGGCGGACAGGCCGGTGGCTCCAATCCTAACAGCGAGACCGGCGTCGGGTAGAGACATAGTGGTGGGTGACTCCATTGTCCGAGGAGCGGGCAGGAGATTCTGTGGTGGCAGGCGAGACCCGAGCATGGTCTGTTACCTCCCTGGTGCCAGGGTTCAGAATGTCACGGACTGAGCAGAACATCCTTGAGAGGGAAGGTGAGCAGCCAGCAGTAGTTGTGCACGTGGACACAAATTACATTGGGAAGATGAGGATCGAGGTTCTGCAACGTGAGTTTAGAGAGTTAGGATGAAGACTGAAAAGCAGGACTTTTAGGGTGGTTATCTCTGGATTGCTTCCTGTACCTCGTGCTGGTAATGGCAGGAACATGGAGATAGGGGATCTGTATGTGTGGCTGGGGGGCTGGTGCAGGGAGCAGGGATTTAGATTTATAGACCACTGGGATCTCTTCTGGGGTAGGGGTGACCTGTACAAAAGGGACGGGTTACACCTTACCTTGAGTGGGACCGACATTCTGGCAGGCAGGTTTGCTAGGGCTACACATGTGGGTTTAAATTAAATAGCAGGGAGGAGGGGTTGACAAATTGGGAGTATAAGGATGGAAGTGAGTACAAGAAAAGTTGCAAAAGACTCCCGAATTAATAGGAAGGAAAGTTCGAGAAGGGATAAGAGAGTATGGTCAGGGGCAATAGTGACCGGTGTGAGGGGTGGTGAATACCAAAGTTAAAGTGTTGTATATGAATGCGCGAAGCATAAGAAATAAAGTTGATGAGCTTGAGGTTCAGTTAGAGATTGGCAAATTTGATGTTGTGGGAATTACAGAGACATGACTGCAAGAGGATCAGGGCTGGGAACTGAATATTTAAGGGTATATATCCTATCAAAAAGACAGACAGGTGGGCAGAGGGGGTGGGGTAGCTCTGTTGATAAGGAATGAAATTCAGTCCCTTGTGAGGGGTGACATAGAATCAGGAGATGTAGAGTCAATATGGATAGAACTGAGGAATTGTACGGGTAAATAGACCCTAATGGGAGTTATCGACAGGCCCCCAAACAGTAGCCTGGATGCAGTGAAGAATGTTGTCCTTCATAACAAGAGGAGTCGAGTATAGGAGCAAAGAGGTCCTTCTACAGTTGCACATGGCCCTGGTGAGACTACACCTGGAGTATTGTGTGCAGTTTTGGTCTCCAAATTTGAGGAAGGACATTCTTGCGATTGAAGGAGTGCAGCGTAGGTTCACGAGGTTAATACCCGGGATGGCGGGACTGCCATATGTTGAAAGAATAGAGTGACTGGGCTTGTATACACTGGAATTTAGAAGGATGGGATCTTATTGAATCATAGGATTATTACAGGATTGGACACACTAGAGGCAGGAAACATGTTCCCAATGTTGGGGGAGTCCAGAAACAGGGACCACGGTTTAAGAATAAGGGGTAGGCCATTTAGAACGGAGATGAGAAAAAACGTTTTCACCCAGAGAGTTGTGAATGTGGAAATCTCTGCCTTACAAGGCAGCGGAGGCCGATTCTCTGGATTCTTTCAAGAGAATTTAGATAGAGCTCATAAAGATAGTGGAGTCAAGGGATATGGGGAGAAGGCAGGAACGATGGTACTGATTGTGGATGAACAGCCATGATCACAGTGAATGGCGGGGTGGAAGATTGCAACCTTCACGTGGTCCGCCCTGTTTTGACGAATGCAATCAACCTGGCGTGCACAATCAAGTAAGATCAAATAGAACAAGTTGTCCTACAACTTTAGGCTGTGCACGCCATACGCAAGAAGAAGAAGAAGACAGTGAATGGCGGTGCTGGGTCAAAGGGGCAAATGGCCTACTCCTGCACCTATTTACACTAGTCCCATCTGCCAGCATTTGACCATATCTTTCTAAATCTGTCCTATCCAGGTACTTATCTAAATGTTTATTAAGTTGCAATAGTACCTGCCTAAAATTTCCTCCTCCGTCAGTTCATTCCATTCAATCATCATTCTTTGTGTGAAAAGGTTTTCCCACAGGTCCCTAATAAATCTCAATTGTCTCAGTTGGAGAGATTAGCTGCCAGGAGAAGAGCAAGTCAAGATTTATATTTGATTTATGTAGTTGTAAGATTTGAGACGTTTTCCCTCATGCTACAATTAACAAAACCAAAAAGCAGCATTTTGGACATTTTTTTATACGGGACTGGGACTGAGAGAGAGAAAAGCTGCGGTCAGTTTCAACAAGGGATGTCACAATCAGTGGGGCCCAAGATGGCCACGGGACCTCGTGACCAGCCACAAAAGCGAAACCCCACAGCCCAATCTCTGGGTTTCTGCAAAGTCACGGCCTGAACAATAGATGGATATTGGCCGTGCAGAAACCCCCAAAGCCAGGTCGAAGTCCAGCCACTGGGGCGCTGACATCAGCAGGCATCACCATGCCCCAAGCCGACCTACATAGTTAATCTCGTTAAGGGAGCACAATAGCCCATAGAAACCTACCTGGCCGGTGATGGGAAAACCAGTTAAACCCATCACCTCTTATCGAGAAAAAAATGAACAGACCGTCTAGCCATCACCGGTACTCCCGGACATAACGCAGAACAAAGAGAGAGTTCGAAAACCCATCTTGTAAGCAAAGAGATCCCGAGATCTGGTGGGAGATAGGACGGGTCAGGATTAGAATAACAGGTCACGATTTTTGGGTTTAAGAAGGGAAAAGAAAAAGGAGGGGGAGACAGAAGGAGTCAATGAACGAATCTGGAGACTTGCGGAGAGAGAGAGAGGACACAGGACAGCGCCGAAAAGTACACGGTGTCTAGTGTGACACACACTCCAGCTGGAGTCCCCGCCATGTGGAAAGAAAAGGAAAGCAGCCATTTGAAATTAGCTCTATAATATTTGCTAACACTAATGTAGCTAAGAAAGTTTATAATGAAAATCCGATAATAGAAAATGGAATCCGCATCTGGAAACAAATAAAGAAAGCATTAAAACTAAAATCTATAACATTAGGTCTTACAATTGCCAATAATTTTGTGTTTAAACCTTCAATGTTGGAAAAGGCTTTTTTACAATGGAAAAATAAAGGAATTTCTAAGATGGGTGATCTTTATAAGGAAAATATTTTTCTTTCATTTCAAGAGTTACAACAAATTTATGGACTACACAATAAAGAATATTTTAGATATTTACAAATTAGAAATTATGCTTCTGCAAATATACAAGAATTTAGAAATAGAAAGACAGAAATTTTAGATGAATGCTTGAATAAACATCCAAATACGGAAAAAATGATATCATATATATATAATATTCTATTGGAAAATGATACCCCATCAACAGAAACATATAGAGAGTCTTGGGAAAAGGAATTAGGTCAAATAATAAGACCAGAAATATGGGATGAAAGTCTACAACATATACATCACTGTTCGTTAAATACTAAACATTCCCTTATACAGTTTAAAATACTTCATAGATTACATTATTCTAAATCTAAATTACATTATATTTTCCCAAAGATATCTCCTACATGTGATAAATGTCAAATTTCAGAAGCAAATTTGTCACATTCATTTACTAACTGTATAAAAATTGTAGAATACTGGAATGAAATATTTAAGATAATTTCGAATGTTGTCAATATAAGTATGACTCCTGACCCAAAGTTAATTATACTTGGAATATTTGAAACTGACCAATTAATAACAATGAATCAAAGAACTTTTATTGACTACTGTCTAATAATTGGGAAAAAATTAATATTAAAATTTTGGAAAGGCCCTGCATTCCCAACAATCAAAATGTGGAATATAGAAATGTCGGAGACACTCCATTTGGAGAGATTGAGGCTTATCCTTATAGATGGGTTAGACCTCTTCAGAAGGATTTGGTCTCCGTATATTAAATATTTACAGGGTCATAACGGTTCGGCGCGGGGACCTGACTGGGACCTGGATATTTGAATGGATGAAGAAATATATACAATAATTCATGAATATATCTTTAAGGGCGAATTAATGACGAATATTCTATTCTCCATCAAACCTTTCTTATTCTTTATTCTATTTTCTATTTTCTTTTATCTATATAAAAAACTAGAAAATAGTATAGAAACAAATGATCTTAATCTCTTAATACTGGTACGAATATAAATATTATTAATCTCATGAGAATATTATTAGTATCATATATTTTTAATTATATAAAATTGTGTATTTTCAATTATATAATAACACAAATATTGTTAACTTTATGAAAATATAATGAATATTATAAAAGTTTTACTAATATTTCATATTATTAATCACATAATATTTAGCATTATACTTAAAATTAGAGATAAAATAAATAGTATTAATAGTATGTGTATATTGCTAATATTATAAATGTATTATTAGTATTATGTATTTTTAGTTATATAAAATATATACCTTGAAATTTATAATTAAGAACAATACAAATAATATTAATAGTATGAATTGATCATTAATATTATGTATTTTTTACTATAGTAAAATAATGTACTCTGTTATTATTTTGTTTCTATAATAAATAAATTAAAAAAAAAAAAAAAAAAAAAAGAAAAGGAAAGCAGTAGGACCCCTGGGCGAGGTGAACCCCCGGGACCACCCAAAAGACCGAGACGACCGCCAACGACCCTTCCACAGCCACCTATTCAGAGGAAGCAGCACGACCAGCCAGTAACCTCAGTAATCGCGCCATGTTGAGCATGTACCCCGCTCCTGCACATCCTGGACATAGTTTAGTGTAGAGGGGAGGGGGAGGGGGTTATATTAACATGGGTGTAAGTGTAGATGTGTTGGCAAATTTTACGATGTGCCATACGTTCCCCATCCCGCACTCGAGTATTGTATCGTAGATATTGCGTCTATGATCCCGTAACAGGAACTGTAATGCATATGCCTTATAGAACTGTGTCAAAGTATTCGTGTACCGTAGTCCCAACCGCTAAATAAAAGTTATTTTCCTGTTTAAACCCTGGTCTTCGAATCTGGTCTGGTTGAACTTTCTGCACTATCAACGCTCCTGCAACTAAGTCCAGTGTCTAGAACCGTAGGGGGTGAGTGGGTCGAGCCACTCACGGGGAACCAGTGTGCGCGGCCTGGTCGAGGGACCAGAGCAAACCACAGGGACCTTAGGTCGGGCGAAAGCTCGATGCAGAAAACCCTTACATAGTTGAAATGTTTTGAGTGATTAAAATGTGTATTTTCAACTATTTTTAAATTAAAATAAACTTATTGATATTATTTGGAATTTTTGGCACGTGCTAAGCGACTGTGACAGTCTATGGCTCTCACAACTGATTTAAAGAGTGGCATTCATGAGCTGAGTGGGAAGATCATCACTTCACTGCTCACAATGCCCACCTCTGCAGCTCTCCAATGACATCTGTTAGCTCTGCAGTAACCCTTGCTTCACTGCCGTGCTAAGAGCTGGACTCCCAGCAGAAGAGTAGGGGCAGTGGGCTGCATAGTGGCGCAGCTGGTAAATGCTGCTTCCTCACAGCTCCGGAGGTACATATTCGATCCTGACCTCGCTGCGGTCTGCGTAGAGTTTGCACGTTCTCCCTGTCACTGTGTTGGTTTCCTCCGGGGGCTCCTGCTACCTCCCACATCCTAAAGACATGCAGATTTGTAACTTAATTAGCCTCTGTTAATTGCCCCGAATGTGTTGGAAGTGGATGCAAAAGTGGGATAACATATAGTAGAATAATGTGAATGGGTGATCAATGGTCAGCGTGGTCTTAGTAGGCCGAAAGGCCTGATTCCATGCCGTATCTTTCAGTCAATTGATCAAGACTGCATGCATCCTGCCCCATAATGGAAGGAAATATTGGTCTCAGGAGTGGGCAACTGGTGAACACTCCGTGGATGCAAGGAACCCTCTACAATCCACCCGCACCAAATGTAACATATCACTAAATGGCACGCTGAGTCCTGCATGTAAATGGTTAGCCACAAAATCTATTTATTTCTTGGTGAGTGCCGCTTTGCTTCAATAACTATGACCTATGCACAACATACATTTTCCTCATATGAGCAACAAAGCTTTGCACTGCTGTTCAGCACCAGAGGAGGCAAGGCAACACTGCAGCTGCAACAGCCGGGAGCAATGTACATCACAACATATTGATCACATAAGAACATTAGGGCGGCAAGGTGGAGCTGCAGTAGACTTGCTGCCTTACAGCACCAGAGACCCAGGTTCCATCGTCACTACGGGTGCTGTCTGTATGGAGTTTGGACCTTCTCCCCACGAACGCATGGGTTTTCTCTGGGAGCTCTGGTTTCCTCCCACACTCCAAAGATGTACAGGTTTGTAGGTTAACCGGCGTGGTAAAATTGTAAAAAAATAATTGTGCCAACTATGTGCGATAATGTGCTAGTGTTCGGGTGGTCGCTGGTCGGCGCAGACTCGGTGGGCTAACCATTCTATATCCCTAAAATAAATTAAAGTAAACTAAACTAAACATAAGGAATAGGAACAGGAGTTGGACTTTGGGGGCTTGACCTAAGTGTGAGAGAGGAGGGCTAGAACAAAGTTACTACATTGAGATGCCCTTATCATGTATCTGTACACTGTGAATGGCTTGATTGTAATCATGTATTGTCTTTCCACTGGTTAGCATGCAACAAAACCTTTTCACTGTTCCTCGATACACATGACAATGAACTAAACTGAACAGAACTGAGATTGGGGGTGGTGGAGGTGAAGTAATGTATGGGCCATGAGGGGTTGTGGATGCAGTCATAGGTTGCATGATTAACCATTGGTCTGAGTGAGGGATTGTGCATCATACAGTATAGAAACATGCCCTTCGGTCCAAATTGCCCACGCCGACCATCATACCCCATCTACACTAGTCCCACCTGCCTGTGTTTGGCCCTTATCCCTCTGAACTTATCCTACCTATGTACTTGTCTAAATGTTTGTATGAGTGTTTCTGGATAAGTGCTCACGTTAAGGCTGCAGTGGTTTTATTTTGTGATTTGCAGGTCACCTTGAGATACCTTGTGAGGTCATTAAACTTTTTTTTGCCATTGTTCCATGGCAGTGGAGTTGTATTGCGTACAGTTTTGGTCTCCAAATCTGAGGAAAGACATTCTTGCCATAGAGGGGGTTCAGAGAAGGTTCACCAGACTGATTCCTGGGATGTCAGGACTTTCATATGAGGAAAGACTGGATAGACTTGGCTTGCACCTGCTAGGATATAGAAGACTGAGGGGGGCTCTTATAGAAACTTACAACATTCTTAAGGGGTTGGACAGGTTAGATGCAGGAAGATTGTTCCCGATGTTGGGGAGGTCCAGAACAAGGGGTCACAGTCTAAGGGTATTCCTTTAGGACCGAGATGAGGAAAACATTTTTCACACAGAGAGTGGTGAGTCTCTGGAATTCTCTGCCACAGAAGGTAGTCGAGGCCAGTTCATTGGCTATATTTAAGAGGGAGTTAGATGTGGCCCTTGTGGCTAAAGGGATCAGGGGGTATGGAGAGAAGGCAGGTACAGGATACTGAGTTGGATGATCAGCCATGATCATATTGAATGGCGGTGCAGGCTCGAAGGGCCGAATGGCCTACTCCTGCACCTATTTTCTATGTTTCTATGTTTCTATGTTTCTCTCTCATGGAGACAACAGGCTCCTGCCAGCACTTCTAATGATGTCTGGGGGTGATCGCCTGCCTGGCTGGGTGCAAGTCCTCTCTCCTGGCTTATTAGTTCAATTTTGTTTATTATTGTCATGTGGCCCGAGCACAGTGTTGAGCTTTTGTTTTTATACTGTCCAGTCAAAGATATACATGAATATAATCAAGCTGTCCACAGTGCACAGATAAAGGATGAAGGGTACAACATTAAGTACAAGATATAACATTGAAGTCTGATAAATTTGGATTAAAGGTAGCCCAATGCTCTCCAATGTGATCACAACCAAGCTATCCACAGTGCACCGATACAGGGTAAAGGAAATAATGTTCAATGCAAGTCCTGGACAGTCGAATTAAGGATAGTTCGAAGGTCTCCAATGAAGTAGATGGGAGGTCAGGATTGCACTCTAGATGAAGAGAGGATGATTCGGTTGCCTAATAACAGCTGGGAAGAAACTGTCCCTGAATTTGGATGAATCTGGAGATATGTGTTTTTCACACTTCTGTACCTCTTGGCTGATCGGGGTGAGACTGGTCCCTGATAATGCTAGCGGCCTTGCTGAGGCAGCGCCAAGTGTATACTTCATGCATACTGACTTTCCAGACCCTATCTGAAAATTGTGGAGCTCTCCCTACACCAAGGCAGCCACAAGATATCTTGGAGCTGTCCGACTGCTAAGGCAGTGTGTCTTTAATAGTGATCATTGCACAGCAAGATGTGTGCAGCCTGCTCATTTGAGTCTAGTACTCCATCGGTCCCGCTGTTAGGCTCATTTCTGAGTGTAAACGGGCCTCACACTGTTCCACATATTATTTTGAACAATTTTACCTATCAGGAACCCTGTTTAATGGTAGCGCTGCACAAGAGGATGTTTAAATGCACCAAATATATATCCAAGTGCACGCGCAGGCGAGCAGCACAACGTTTAAGAAACATTTGGACAGGTGCCATGGGTAGAATAGGTTGAGAGGGATATGGGGCAAACGCAGGCAGGTGGGGCCAATGCTGATGCGGCATGTTGGTCGGATTGGGCAAGTTGGACCCGAAGGGCCTGCTTCAGCGCTGTGGAAATATAACTCTATGGAATTCTGCAGCAGGGACGGAGGGCTGGGAAGTTGGAGGTTTCAACCCAGTGGGGGTCACGGCTCGTCTTGCATTTAGCAATTTGAGTGTAATGCAATACAAAAATCCCAACAAAGCGAAAGGAGATTTATGGTTTGGAAACAATGGCCTTAGACTTGTGGCATTGGATTCATTCAGGCGCGGAGTGGATTGACGGAGTTAAAAGCTCACTGTAACATGGCATGGAGTTTAATCCAAATCCCGCCTAAATGCAACTCTTGAAGAAGGGTCCCGACCCGAAACGTCGCACATCCCTTTTCTCTGGAGATGCTGCCTGCCTCACTGAGTTACTCCAGCACGTTGACTTTATCTTCGGTATAAACCAGCATCTGCAGTTCTTTTCCACACAACTCCTCACCTCTGCTGACATTCCACCACATCCGGAATCAGTCACATAAACAGCGCTCCTCGGATACTGGGCGTTCACCTCGCTGCATTAAATTTAAATTAATTTGCGACTTCGTTCACTGTTTTTAAGAGTAGGGAACGTATTCTGAATTAGGTCCAGACCCGAAACGACACCCATCGTTTTTCCTACAGCGATGCTGCCTGAATCGCTGAGTTACTCCAACACTCTGTGTCTATCTTCGGAGACTGTCCTTCCATAGAAAACATAGAAAATAGGTGCAGGAGTTGGCCATTCGGCCCTTCGAGCCTGCACCGCCATTCAATATGATCATGGCTGGACCATGTGTCCTTCAAGCACAAGTCCGTGAAACCCAATAACATCGAACAGAGTTTTTGGTTAAGTCACTTGGAAGGAGTTAGTGCAGTAAACATGCTATTGAGAGTGGAAACACAATTCTCTTGAGTTCCATGGAACAACTATGGCTAAATGATGACTGTGTAGGAAGGAACTGCAGGTGCTGATTTACAGCGAAGATAGACACAACATGCTGGAGTCAGACAACATCTGTGGAGAAAATAAATGGGTGACGTTTCGGGTCGACACCCATCCTCAGATTGTATGTGAATGTAAGCGTCAACTTGTCAAACCTGCCGCAGTTTGTTTTAGATTTATTGCTTCCTCGAGGGGAGATTCAACAGCTTCGGATGTCTTTACTCGCCATCCGCAACAATTGGTGTCCTCTACGAAAGTTAACGGTTTCGCTGCACCTTACTCTATGCATATTCGCCTGGAGTGACCTACCCCCCTTCGTTAACTTGGGGAGAGCTGAAAGAGTGTCACCGATAGATAAATAATTTATCACCTGTTTGACTTCTAACATTTCGCGAGTCGTACAAAATGAACGGACAACTGACTGAACCAAGGGTATACATCCATAAAGCTGCTCAGCAACAGCCGCGAAGGAAGCGTTTGATTGTTTTCCGCGCTCCCCGGGTGGAAACCAAACCATGTTATGTTGCGTGTCTATTTCATGATTCACCGAGTCCTGGAACAAATGAGATCGCCATCAAAATAAATCAGTAAAGCATGAGATGCATGAAGTGCTGCTTAAAACAAAGGCAGATGTGAATGAATCAAGTAAAATGACAAATGTGCATGTATGAATGCTTGCATGCATGTGTATGTATGAACGAATGGATGAATGAATGAGTGAATGAATGAAGGAACAGTCGAGTGAAATGAAGGAATTAATATGAATGAATAGGTGGATGAATAAAGCAGACTACGGGACGGGGCAGTGCTGGGCAGTGAGCTTTGAATCGTGTAATGTGACAAGGAAGTGTAGCCGGCGCCGCTGCTAGTCTCCGCCAGCAAGGGGCGGCCGCTCACACGCCAGACTCGCGTCACCAGACCAACGCTAAAATACCACAAATTAACAATGTGATGGGGAGACTGAAGATATAAAAATCCTGCGTCCGACGGATGTTTAAAAATCCTTTATAAAAAAAAGTTAGATCGCTCTAGTTTAAAATATATATAAATAACCTTTTTTTTAAAGTTTGATCATGATGGAAGCAGATGGAGGCTACCCCGGACAATTTCATTGCTGGTGACCAATTTCGAGTCTGGGATTGAATGATTGACTATTTTTTGCTCTTAGAATCTAAAACTTGCCGTGCCAAGCCGAGATCCAGCCAAAATGAACCGGAACATAAGCCGTCTAAATAATTCCAGCTTGGGACCCGAGGCGTTCAATTTCGATCGTCCGGCTTGGGTAACGAACTCACTGGCTGGGTTGCTTATATTTACCATCGTGGTCGATATCTTGGGCAATCTACTCGTCATTTTGTCCGTTTACAGGAATAAAAAGCTGAGGAACGCCGGTGAGTCGCAGTATCATGTCTTCTTTGTGAATGTGTTTCGTGTTTTAAGTGTTAATTCGTGTCAGAGCCATGCAGCCAATATTTTAGTTAGTTCGGGAGATGAGGGGGGGCTGGCGTTTGGTGAATTTGCCGTGTTTTCCAGCTCTCTGTCGGGGGAAGGGCGGCTGTGTTTGTAACGGCAACGAGAGAGCACCGGGTAATCCCGAAGCCCTGTCTGTGCAGCCGCCAGATGTAACTTCGCGGCGGTGAGCGGATGATCAGCTGGCCAGCTCTGTCTCTGGGTCATGTTGCCGCGGTGTGCAGGCATCCCACGTTATAGCACAGGGGGATCCCACTCGGCCCAATGAACCCCACTCCCTCGTCATCCACTCCTCATCCTCCCTCCGAGTATTTACCCTAGCCCTTTTCTAAAGTCACGAATGAGTCGGTTTCCACCATCTTTCGGGGCGTTACATTTTCGTTTTTAAAGGGAACATTTCCATGATCTAATTTCATTCCAAACCTCATGTGTGAGGGGTTGCTGAACCCTGATATGACGCAGGGAGAACCTAATGGGTCTGTGTATGCGTGTGTGTGAGATAGTGTTCGCGTCAACATTATACCATACATTTGAAGCCGTTTTATTGATGATTTTACTCTCCAGCGACTATCCCCCTTGCAGTGGCGATGAGATCGACTCTATAGTTGGTGGCACCTGAGCCTGATGTTGTACCTCGGTCAAGGTGCAGTAACTCACAATTTTAGGCAGAATTCTCCTTTCACGGTGCTAACCACAGAACAGTGCAAAGCGAAAGAGAGAGTGCGCAAAGGGCTGGAGTAACTCGTGCAGGAAGGAAGTGAGATGGTGATTTAAAGCAAAGGTAGACATAACAAGCTACAGTAACTCAGGCAACATCTCTGGAGAAAAAGGAATAGGTGACGTTTTGGCTCGACACCCTTTTTTGTCTATCTGCTGGAGTAACTTAGCGGGTCATGCAGCATCTGTGGAGAGAATGGGAAGACGCCGTTTCTGAGCGGGACCCTTCTTCACACTGACTGACTTTGGAAGGATGGGGTTTCATTGATACTCATATCTCCTGCGCTTTGTCAGCTTTGGATCCAGTTATTAAAAAAAGTACAACGAAATTACCACTCTCACATTAGGATACTAAGTGGGAAATGTAAAGAAAATCGTTACACACATTTCACTGCAACATGGAGGAAAAGTTTAGTGGCACGTTCCTCTCTGGAACCACAGACGCATACAGTGTTGTACCGTGTTCGCCGAAGCAGTTTTGCAATTACCATGCCTTTCTGTAACCTTGCAAATCTTTTTTTTGTGTGTGTAGTCATCTATATCTATAACTGTTCAGTTTTTATTCACAGATAATGAATGTTGATGGCACTATTTTTATTTTTTCAGTGCAGCTATAAATATTTCTTGAATAAAATTCTTCCCTGTGGTGATGTTGATCTCAAGTGAAGTTTGTGAAGAATTCATTGGTAAAAACAAAGCTGCTGTTAAGAAGCGCTCCCTCTGGCATACGTTGGATGGCCATGCCTTGTACATGTTGCAGTGTACATCCAAATCTGTCTTCATCCTTGGTAGAATTAGTGTCCTCACTCTGTCATTCCATACAATATTCCAGGATTAACCATCTATTCCCTTGACATTTCAAATTTTATTCAATATACGTTTGAATTTTTTTGAAAATCGCTGCAATATGCTATAAAGAGTCAGTGCATGAAGGATGTCAGAAGGGGGTAAAATAACTTTTCCAAGCTTGACCAAGATGAATCGATATGTTTTTTTGCAGCATCTCCACATATACTGTATTGGCAACATTAAAGCGCAATTTGACA
Source organism: Okamejei kenojei (assembly GCA_035221665.1). NCBI lineage: Eukaryota > Metazoa > Chordata > Chondrichthyes > Rajiformes > Rajidae > Okamejei > Okamejei kenojei. The sequence goes on from CM069131.1 coordinate 122,713,206, forward strand.
ATCTTTCCCATTCAGTATATGAATGTATTGGTGTTCACTGTGTGGTGACAGGAAATTACTCATCATCCCCAGAATGCTCAAAAACACTTCAAATCTAATATTTTGGCATTTCCTGGGCAAAATACAAACTTGATGGATTTTCTAATTTACTGATATATCTGTGTATTAGTGGATCAAGAATGTGGCGTACCATTGCTTTTTCAAGGCAAGTTATGAATGAACAATAAACGCAGGCTTTGTAAGTGAAGTCTAAATGTTATAAATGAATAATGAAAAGGAAAAAAACAATATTTTGTAAAATTACAGATTTCCTTTACAGAAATGTGATGGTGACGGCAATTGATTGAAGTAGAGATATTTCAGAGCTATGAATGCATGTTTCATCGGTTTTCCCCATGCGTATGTGACAAAGAAAATGCAGACGTGCAGTTTTGATAACGCAGAGAGTAACAATCCATAGCTAGGAGGCTAATATTTGATGTTATGTGAATTTAAAAGGAGCAGAGGGAGTTTGAAAGAAGCACTCAAAACCATGAACAAAAGTTTGGTTTAATCAAAGACACAGGGTGTTGAGAAGTTCCTTCAGGCTAGGGAAAATAGTAAGTAATCTAACAGTAATATTATTTGAAGTACTGAAGTACAGTGAAATTATTTGAATTACTGAAGAACATGAATTATTAAAGAAGTACTGTATATCTGCATTACAAAGTTGCCAACACAGTGCATGTGGAGATGCCCCAAAAGAGCCTATTGATTCATCTTGGTCAAGCTTTGAAGTTATTTTATCCCCTTCTGACATCCTTCATGCAATTACTTTTTATTGTACAATTTGCAGATTCTCAAGTGCATATTGAATAAAATTTGAAATGTCAGGGGAATAGATGGCTAATCCTGGAACATTGCATCACCGACGCACCGATATATCAGTAAATTAGAAAAATCCATCGAGTGAGGATACTAATTGTACCAAGAATGAAGGCAGATTTGGATGCAACATTTACAAGGAGTGGTCATCTAACGTATGCCAGAGGGAGTGCTTCATAACAGCATCTTTGTTCTTCTTTTGTTTGAGCTTACTGTTCAGAGGCACAGCAGAGCTCATCATACCTGGGAATGCATGCAGCTTGAATTATAAAAGACTACAAAAACTGGTAAACACTGCCCAGTCCATCACGCATACTGACCACCTCACCATAGAAGGAATCTACAGGAGGCGCTGCCTCAAAGAGGCAGCCAGCATCATCAAAGATACTCGCCACTCTGGCCACACTCTCATTTCACTCCTACCACCGGGAAGAAGGTTCAAGAGTCTGAAAACCATGACCAGCAGGTTCAAGAATAGCTTCTTCCTAACAACCATCAGGCTCTTGTAAATTACACAAGATGAACATATGAATTATGGAAGGGAGGAAAGTTGAGCAATAAACAGACTTCAGGGGGAATTCAGCAGGTGAGGCAGAATCTGTGGAGGGAAATTGACAGACGACATTTTGGGTCAGAACCCTGAAGTTTGAAAACCCATTTGAAATAACATTTGTTTGTTTTTCTCCATAGGTGTTGTCTGACTGGCTGTGTTCCCCCTGTATATTACTATATATTCCAGTATCTGCAGTCTCTTGAGTTTCACAGATAGAAGAACTGTCAAGATGATAGATAAAGGGGAAACAACAGTTTGTGGAAAAAAAGCTCTTCAGGAGAAAGGTCTCAACCTGTAACATTGACCGTCTATTTTCCTCCACAGATGCAGTCTGACCCACTGACATGCTCCAGTGTTTGTTTTTTGCTCCAGGTTCCAGCATTTTTTGTCTCTAGTAGAACAAATAGGTGTTTCAGTGGTTGTAGAAGTGATTCCAGCATAGTACCTCCCTTCCCTGGTGCCAGTTTTAAGGATATAATTGAATGATTGCAGAAAGTCTTGGAAGTGGAAGAGTGAATAAACCAGAAGTCATGGTCCATATCGTTACTCATAATAAAAGTGGAAAAATGAATGAGATCCTGCAAGCAGGTTTAAGGAGGTATAGAAATGATTTAAAAATCAGGAACTCAAAGAGGGTAACTACACAAATGGACTATTCTATGGGCTGTCAACTAGTGGAGATGATAATGAGGAGCAAGTTTGCAGTGAAATTACCAGAGAAGTTTAAAGGCTAATACTAGAAGGGACTTTAATTATCCAGGTGTGGCACAGTGGAACAATAGTAGAGTTGCTACAGCCCAGTCTGTTTAATCTCAGTGGTGGGGAATGTCTCAGAAAGAATAACCAGCGACAGGAGTAGCTGTCACTTGGACAAGCATAGATTAATTGGAGATATCCAAAGGGGATATTGGAGATATCCAAAGGTAAGCCATGACCATCTAAGTTGTTAGAATTTTTTTAATGAAACAACAGAGCAGTGATAAAGGAAACGTGGTGTATATGGATTTTCCCCAAAGGCTTTTGGCAAGATGCCACATTACACACGCTATCATTAAGATTTAAGGCCGTGGAATAAAAAGGTATGTTGCACAGATGAGAACCGCTACTTACAACATTTTACAACAGGTATAGGAAGAAACTGCAGATGCTGGTTTAAATCAAAGGTAGGCACAAAATGCTGGAGTAACTCAGCGGGACAGGCAGCATCTCTGGAGAGAAGGAATGGGTGACGTTTCAGGTTGAGACCCTTCTTAAGACTGAACAACAGGTTATTTACAAGCACTTGGATATGTACATGGGCATGAAAGGTTTGGAGGAATATGGCCAGGTGCAGACAAGTTGGAGGAGTTCTGTTGGGCAGCTAGTTGGAAAGGCCTGTTTCTGTACTGTATAGCTCTCTGGCTCTATGTTGCTTACCACCCTGAAAGGAAGTATACAGTGGATTATATCCAGGGCCAGTTACAAGGATCGTTGTTTCCCTTAATCTGTTCAGTGCCACCCCCGAGGTCATGGTCCATAGTGAAAAAAAACTTGGTTTTTTAAAAATTCTAAATTCTAAATTAAATTCTAAAAAACTTGGACCAAACTTGGCAGTGAACAGGTTAATTTGCACTAATGATTTTGACTGGAGTGCACATGGCACGCTGTTTACTTTCATATTTAGCCCAGGAGTTTGAAAGCTTTACGAGATACCTCTCAAAGCAAATATTGAGACAGGGAAAGAGAGAAAAATCATAAAAAGAATGACCAGGCAAAGAATTGTGCATTCCCAGACAATTGTGCATTCCCAGCCGTTGTTGTATCCTTGTAATATCATGCACCAAACAAGGATACAACAGAGGCATATGTAGTAATTTTTAATGCATCTACTTTAAACTGTCTCGACATTTGGCAGCTTCTCAGATGTTCTCTTTATAGTGAAGCAATACAATGACATAGATATGGCATATATATACATATGGAAACAAAAGCAACAACAGAGTAGGTAGTTGTGGCAGGTACTATTACAACATTTAAGAAACATATAAATTGGTACATGGATAGGATAGGTTCCACACAGGCAGGTGGGACTAGCATAGATAGGGCAAGTTGGTCGTTGTGGGCAGGTTGTGCTGAAGGGCCTGTTTCCAGGATGTATGACTCTATGGTTCGAATGATAAAGGCTTTTGATAGGTCTCTCAGGTAGGCTGATCCAGAAGATTAAGATTATGGCATTCATGATTACTTGGTCGTGTGGATTTTTTTTTTTTGTAAGATATTTTTATTAGAAGCAATTACATATTAAGAAGAAATATAAAATCCAATTAAAGCAAAAGAAAATATTAACGTCACATACATTCTTAATATTTTTAAAGTTAACAATCAATCTTATTTGTACTTCTATAATTTTCTTTTTTATTTTATAGCAGTAGGAAATAAAAAAGGGAAAAAGAAAAGAAAAATAAAAGAGAGAGATAAACTGATTGAGTGGAATATTAAACAAGATATTCTTCAATGGAGATATATTTATGATCTATTGTTTATAATTCTTCATCCATTCATACATTCAGGTTTCCGTCATGGTTTCGAACCGGACCATCTTGACCCTTTAAATATTCAATAAATGGAGACCATATTCCTCTGAACTGGTCCAGCCTGTCCATCAGGGCAAGCCTTAATCGTTCCAAGTGTAACGTCTCCGACATTTCTGTAATCCACATTTTAGTTGTGGGGGAAGTAGGACCTTTCCAAAATCTTAGTATTAATTTTTTACCAATTATTAAACTATAACCGATAAAAATTATTTGTTGTGTTGTTAATATCTGATTTGTTTCCAGTATTCCCAATATAATTAGTTTTGAGTCTGGAATCAACTTTGCATTAACTACAATTGAGATTATCTTAAAAATCTCTATCCAAAAATTACTGATTTTTATACATTTTGTGAATGAATGCGTTAAATTAGCTTCTAATTGTTGACACTTATCGCATATTGCAGACACATTTGAGAAAATTCTATTTAATTTGGACTTTGAGAGATGTAATCTATGTATAACTTTAAATTGTATCAAGGAGTGTCTAGCATTTAATGAACAATGATGTATATATTGTAAACTTTCATTCCATACTTCTCTACTGATTACTTGACCTAGTTCATTTTCCCATGCTTGTCTATATTTATCCGTATTTGGTAAATCATTTTCCAATAAAATATTATAAATATATGATATTAATTTCTCTGTATTCGGATGTTTATTTAAACATTCATCTAAAATTTCTGTCTTTCTATTCCTAAAATCCAGTGTATTTGATTTAACATAATCTCTAATTTGTAGATATCGAAAATATTCTTTAAAATGTAATCCATAATTTTGTTGTAATTCCTGAAATGAGAAAAATAAGTTTTCCCTATAAAGATCACCGATCTTATTTATTCCATAGTTCTTCCATTTTAAGAAACCTTTGTCCATCAGTGAAGGTTTAAAAGAAATATTGTTTACTATTGGAAGAGCTAGTGGTACATTCTGTAATTGTAATGTTTTTTTTAATTGTTTCCAAATACGTATTCCACTTTCTATTAATGGATTTTCTTTATAAGTTTTCTTATGTATTGGAGTATTAGCAAATAAAATCGAACCAATTTCAAAAGGGGTACAGTCTTCTTTTTCCATCTTTAACCAATTTGGTTGTTTATCTAGTTCACCCAACCAAAAATTCATATGTTTTATATTAACTGCCCAATAATAAAACATAAAATTAGGCAGTGCAAAGCCACCATTTATTTTTGATTTACATAGATGCTTTTTAATTATTCTATGATTCTTATAATCCCAAATAAAATTAACCATGGAGTCCACTTTCTTAAAGAAATTTTTAGGAAGATATATCGGGATCATTTGAAACAAATATAGTAATTGTGGAAGAAAAATCATTTTTATCGCGTTAATCTTACCTAACATTGAAATAGGTAGTTTTCCAATATTGAATATTCTTAAATAGTTTATTCAATAAGGGTAAAAAATTAGATTTAAATAATGAATTATATCATTTTGTTACATAAATTCCAAGATATTTAATTTTTTCATTTGCAATCTTAAAAGGGTATTGTTGTAATATGTAAATTATTTCCCATTATTGGCATAAGTTCACTTTTATTCCAATTATCCTGAAAACGATCCAAATTGAGTTATTAAATCTAACAAGTTAGGAAGACTAATTTCTGGTTTTGTGATATAAAGTAATACATCATCTGCGTACAATGAGATTTTATTTTCAGTTTCTTTAGTTTCATACCATTACAAATACATTCTGTAATTGTAATGTTTTTTTAAATTGTTTCCAAATACGTATTCCACTTTCTATTAATGGATTTTCTTTATAAGTTTTCTTATGTATTGGAGTATTAGCAAATAAAATCGAACCAATTTCAAAAGGGGTACAGTCTTCTTTTTCCATCTTTAACCAATTTGGTTGTTTATCTAGTTCACCCAACCAAAAATTCATATTTTTTATATTAACTGGCCAATAATAAAACATAAAATTAGGCAGTGCAAAGCCACCATTTATTTTTGATTTACATAGATGCTTTTTAATTATTCTATGATTCTTATAATCCCAAATAAAATTAACCATGGAGTCCACTTTCTTAAAGAAATTTTTAGGAAGATATATCGGGATCATTTGAAACAAATATAGTATTTGTGGAAGAAAAATCATTTTTATCGCGTTAATCTTACCTAACATTGAAATAGGTAATGTTTTCCAATATTGAATATTCTTAAATAGTTTATTCAATAAGGGTAAAAAATTAGATTTAAATAATGAATTATATCATTTTGTTACATAAATTCCAAGATATTTAATTTTTTCATTTGCAATCTTAAAAGGGTATTGTTGTAATATATGTAAATTATTTCCCATTATTGGCATAAGTTCACTTTTATTCCAATTATCCTGAAAACGATCCAAATTGAGTTATTAAATCTAACAAGTTAGGAAGACTAATTTCTGGTTTTGTGATATAAAGTAATACATCATCTGCGTACAATGAAATTTTATTTTCAGTTTCTTTAGTTTCATACCCATATATTTCAGGGTTTGATCTCACAGATTTTGCTAATGGTTCTATTGCAAGTGCAAACAGTAGTGGAGATAAAGGGCAACCTTGTCTACAACCTCGGAATAAGTTAAGTTTAGTTGTTAACACTTGGTTAATTAATAACCAATTTATAGCTGTTATAGGTTAATAGCTGTTGGTCTAGTATATAGTAATTTAACCCATGTTATAAACTCTCTCCTAATTGAAAAAATTCCATAACCGAAAATAAGTAAGACCATTCAATCTGATCAAAAGCTTTCTCTGCGTCCAACGAGATGATTGATAAATCCTTATTAATGTTTCTTTTCGAGTATATAATATTAAATAATCTTCTCAGATTATTTGAAGAGTATCGTTTTGGTATAAATCCCGTTTGATCTGAATGAATTAGTTTATTAATCACTTTGTTTAGTCTTTGTGCTAATATTTTTGTTAAAATTTTTTGATCAGTATTTAAAAGAGATATAGCTCTATATGACCCTGGGTCATCGAGATTTTTATCTAATTTAGGTATAAGGGTTATAATAGATTCATTTAATGTATCTGGTAATTTCTGTTGTGTGTAAATGTGTTCATATAGTGTCTTCAAACGTGGGGCTATCATATCATAAAATATTTTATAAAATTCTTCTCCAATACCATCTGGTCCTGGAGTTTTACCATTTTTTAATGATCTAATAGTTTCTTCGATTTCTTTAGTAGTTATTTCGACATTTAATAATTCCCTATCTTCTAAATCTAGTCCATTTAGATTACAATTTTTTAGAAATGTTTCTACTCCTATACGATTTTCTTTTGTTTTAGCTGAGTATAAATTTTTATAATATTGCAAAAATCTTTCGTTTATATCTTTAGTTTGTGTTAGTAATTCTCCTTTATCTGATTTGATCCTATATATTAATTTTTCTCCTTCCAATTTTCTTAACTGACGAGCCAATAGTTTATGTGGTTTATCACCAAATTCAAATTGTATTTGTTTGGTATATTGGTATCGTTTTACAACTTGATCTGACTGTATTTTATTTAGTTTATATTTCAATGCCAAAATTTTATTATGTTTTGTCGTAGTTGGATTAATGGCATTCTCTGTATCTAATTGTTTAATCTCTCTTTCCAATGCCTGTTGTAGCTTCCTATTCTCTTTATTATAAAATACTTGAGAAGATATCATAATTCCCCGAACATAGGCCTTAAAAGTTTCCCATAAGAGGGATGATGATATTTCTGGTGTATCATTTGTTTCAAAGAAGATCTTGATCTGTTTTGTAATATATTCTTGAGTTATTTTGTCCTTTAAAATTTGTGGATTAAATCTCCATTGATCTTGTTTTTCCATTTTACCCGTTAGTTTCATCTTAAAAGTTAATGGTGCGTGATCTGAAATTATAATATTATGATATTTTGAATTATACGTAAGTGGAATAAGTTTTAAATCTACCAGAAAATAATCTATTCTTAAATAAGTTTTATGCACGGCTGAGTAAAATGAGTATTCGTGTCCTGTTGGATTTTGCAATCTCCATACATCTTTAATATTACTGGTGTCTATATATGCATTTATTAACTCACTGGAATGTGATTTAAGTTTTCGTTGTTTTGATGATCTATCCAAATAAGGGTCAAGTGTGCAATTTTAATCTCCTCCAATTATTAGATTATGTTGTGATAATTCAGGGATTGTATTAAAAAATTTTTTTAAAAATCGCGGGCTATCAAAATTTGGGCCATATATATTAACAAAAATCACTTTTTGTGTATATAATTCTCCTATTACAATAATATATCTACCGTCACTATCTGTTATTATTGAAGTATGTTTAAATGCAGTACCTTTACAAATTAATATTGCTACACCTCTAGATTTATGTGTAAAAGAAGAGTGATATACTTTATCAATCCATTTGGCTTTTAGTCTATGTTATGCCTCTTTTTTCAAGTGTGTCTCTTGGATAAACGCAACATCTATTTTAAGTGCTTTTAAATATGCTAATACCTTACCCCTCTTAATTGGTTCGTTAATACCTTTAACATTCCAGCTACAAAACGTTATTCCTCCATTCCCCATATTTGTATGTAGGTCTTGCATCATTTATCTAAAGGGATGTATACCAGAGCAAATGGTACAGCTCGACACACCAGACCCAACACCTGAACCCTGAACAGACGAATTTCAAGACTCTTGATTTTCTCTCATATATATATCTCCTTTGTATTAATTGATGATTCCACTCAGATAAAAAGTAATAATAGTAATAATTAGAAATGGTAGTAAAAAAGAGATAGATTAAGAGATTAGTAAAGTGCTCAAAGAAAGAAAAAACTACATCTAGTATGTGTGTAGTTAGTGTTAGCCATACTAACATGGCTAGCAGTCTAAGGACTTCCGTGTTGAATGTTAAAAGTTATCCATCTCCATGATTCAGTAAATAAATATTACAAAAAAAAAGAGATTATTATTAAAACCGGGGATATTAAACTATGATATATAAAAAGTTCATAGTCAGGTATAATGGTATATATGCGTGGTACTTAATAGAAAATTATAATAATATAAACATATAAAAAAGAGAAAGAAGAAAAAAAAAAAATAAAGTCTAAAGTTAAAATAAGATGTATATTTATATTTACTATTTACTTAATTCTAGGTTAGTCGGTTATAATTAATTATTAATTATCAATCAATGATCAACAATCAATAGTCAACAGTCAACAATCAATAGTCAATAGTCAACAATTATTAACTCTAATTATTAACAATACCAGTGTGTTAGATTTAATATATGTTTATGTATGTTAATATATGTTAATTATTAGGTTAGTAGTATTACTATTCTAAATATTAGTATTCATGGAACAGTCTTCAATCCAAATCTCCTTGATTCTCCCATCCGTCTCCTTCTCCGTCTTCTTTGGATGAAATAAGTCCATAGTTTATTATAATCTTCAGCCAATCTTGAAAATGCAGTTTAATTGTTCTTTTAATTCAACTGTGAAGGTTTCATTCAATCTTCCTCGCTGGCCTTAATCCTTTGGGCAAATTTCAATGGGTCTTCTGGGTTTTTGAAGTGATGCTCTTCCTGATTGTAAGTGACTCTCAGTGTTGCTGGGTATCTCAAAGTGTACTTCAGATTCTTCACTTGCCTCAGGATGCTTTTGGTTTCATTAAACGCATTCCGTTTCTTAGAGACCACTTCTGGATAGTCTCGGTAGATACTGATTGAGTCTTCTTCGTATTTAAGATTTCTGCTTTTTACCACTTTTTTCATCATATCTTCCAAAACATAATCATATTGGACTTTGACTATCATTTGTCTTGGAGGGTCACCGTGCTTTGTATAACGTCTCATAACTCTGTGTGCTCGGGCTATCAAAGGTTTTTCTTCCAAAGATAAAACCTTTTGTAATAAGATTGCAGTAAATTCTCGGGTATCTTGATTCTTTTCTCACCCTTCTCGAATACCCACGATCCTTAGATTCTGCCTTCTCTGGCGTCCTTCCAGCTCAGTACACTTATCAGTAACTTTAGCCAGTAAGTCAGATAGTCGTTGACTTTCTTTGACGATAGTTTTCATAGTCTTAGTATTTGTTTGGACTGTTTCCTCAAGGTCTTTTATGGTTGTTGATTGTAACACCATTTCTTCCAGCACTGGTTCCATTTCTTTTTCCACTTTTGTTTCAATTTTTTCATGCAGCTCTTCCATTATACTTTCAAATTTTTCAGTCATAACTTTAGTAATTTCCTTTCGGAGCTCCTCTGATAAATCCGTGGCCAAGAGATTAATTTCAGATTTTAACTCCTTCATCTCAATCTTAATTTTCTTTATTTCTTCCATAAAGTTCATTTTTTCCAGTTCCACCTTTAATTCAGACTTCACTTCCTTCAGTTCTTTCTTTAATTCTGCCATTTCTTGCATAAATTTTTTTTTAAGTTCTTCCAGTTCCGTTTTTTTTCTCGATTTTTTGAACACATCTTCAAGGGACTGTGTCCTACCTGAGGCCGAGGCTTCAGTTGGGCCTTGTTCCTGTTCAGCCATTTTTTTTTGAAATCGGAGCCTGGATTTCTCCGGTGGTGGGCTGCGCTGTGTTGACATTACGGTCGCAGGCCTGATGACGTCACACACGGCAGCCGGTGCAGAAGCAGCAGATGCAGAAACAGCAGAAGCAGCAGGTGGGTTTTTTCAGTGTTTTCTCCCCGGTTTTTTCCCGTTTCTTCACGGAGGTGGCTGGCGTTGCCTTCTACTCCTCCATAGCGCCACCGGAAGTCTCGGTCGTGTGGATTTTTAACTGACTTTTTTAATAAAAAAGAGTGTTGTGGCGGAAGGAAGATGCTGTATTCTTGCTGGAGGTCTGTGACCAATGGAGTTCCGCAGGGATCTGTGCTGGGACCCCTGCTGTTTGTGATATATATAAATGACCTGGATGTCAATGTAGATTGATTGGTGAGTTATATGGAAATGCAGGAAATGAATGTGTATCGGTCATGTTCAGGCAGATGAGATCAGTTTAACGCCGTCATATTCGGCACAAAGACTGTGGGCCAAATGGCCCGTTCGTGTACGGTACTGTTTGTCTTATATTCTATGACTAATACCTTATTCCAGAAGACTACCTACAAATATTTATTTCCAAATAATCTTACATTATAATAATACTTCATAGTCATTTCCGAGACCTAAGTGTCTCCTCTTTAAGATCGATCGGTGAGACTTATTCCCATTGCCTGGTTGTTTTCCAATGTCTTTTGAGCTGGTTAATATTTGCCATTTTACAAGCGTCATCCGCAGTAAACAAGACTTTTAATTCTGTTTTGTCATCTTTTGATGAATGGGTTTAAAGTTCAATGGATTGGAGCAATTGTTTTTGTTATTCCTGGCGACAGGATGGGCACGGTATTTTAAATAATCATGGATAAAATGTCTTCCTGCCAGGCAGTTTTTTATTATTGACACAAAATGCTGGAGATACAGCTGGACAGGCTGTCTCCAGCTCTGGAGATGAATCTCTCTGTCTCTGGAGAGAAGGAACAGGTGACATTTTGGGTCGAGACCCCACTTCAGACTGATGTCAGGGGAGAGAGAGATAGATAGATTAGGAAGTGTAAAGTGTGAAAATAGGATAAAGGAAATGGAGATCAAGGAAAATGCAGAATAGATCATTGTTAGCTGGGAGAACAAGCTAACAGTCGGAGAGCAGGAGGAATCACAGAGGGGGAGCAGCGAGAGAGGATATTGCTGAACTCCCATCGGAGAGAGGAGAACTTCTTCAAAGTAGACATACTTTGAGGAGATTTCTTAACATTATGTAGGAAGGAATTGCAGATGCTGGTTCAAACTGGGTGGTGCCAGCAATTGCTGCCTCACCAACAGTCTGTCTCGTCCTTTCCTTTGTTGTTTTATAGTATGTGTTAAATGTATGATTCAGTGTTCTTTAGCTTGTTTTATGTGGGGGGGTGGGGGGTTGGTAGTTGGGGGAAACTTTTTCAAAACTCTTACCTGGCTGGAGAAGCGATTTTTTTCCATATCGTATCTCCGTCCGCACTGCGGCCTAACATTGAGGAGTTGGTGGCCTCTGCTGGAGACCGACTTCTGGAGCTCCAACCGCGGGAGCCTGTGGACTTTACCAACATGGAGCTTGCAGTCCCTTGGTTCGGGACCGACTTTGGGGGCTCCAAGCTGCAGGAGTCCTGACGCAGAGGCTTTGATCGCCGGTTGCGGGTGCTTCGATAACACCCCAACGAATAGTTTGAATGCCCCGACCACGGGAGTAAAGGAGGGATGAAGATTAGACTTTATTGCCTTCCATCACAGTGAGGAATGTGGGGAATCAGCTGTGGTGGATGATCATGTTAACTTTTATGTAGTTGTGTGTCTTGTTGCTTTTTTTAGTATGGCTGTATGGTAATTTGAATATCACTGTACCTTAATTGGTACACGTGACAATAAAAGACTGAAACCGAAGATAGACACAAAAAGCTGGAGTAACTCAGCGGGGAGAGGCAGCATCTTTGGAGAGAAGGAATGGGTGACGTTTTGTGTCGGGACCCTTCCTCAGACTAGTTATTATGTTATGTTGCACTTTTCAAGTAATTAAATGACAAAACTTTAGATATGAACGTGACCCAATCAGAGAATACAGATTAAAAATAAAACATGTTGTACCATAAGATTACTCAACATTGGAACATATGATGGCAGGCCAAACTAATCGAAGAACTTACTCTTACATTGTTGCAAAAGTGAATATCGATACTCATCTACATATTAAACAAATTGCATCTTTAAAATCAAATTTGCTCTTAAAATGTCTTTCAGTTCCAGTTATTGGGATTATTGTAGTATGTGGTCAAACATTTACTGTTTAGTTGTGATTAATAATTCAATAACATTGTAACCATATATTATAACTGCCTTGCAATTAATGGTTACATACAGTAGCTATCAATAGCTCTCTGTCCCCTGGTCTATAGGTGAGAACATGTTTACTACATGCTTAGACACATGTAAATATGTCTCCACTACACGTCTTAATGTTAGGAAATTGCAAAAGGCAGTGTTATTTATTTTCCATAATTTTATGAGGTTCGTCAGTAAAATGTGTCCAGGAAATCTAACAGAGTGACGTCTCTCAACTTAATTTTATTCCATTTTTGGATTGATGTGCAGCCAGAATTACTTTTTATCTCCAAAAAAATGATGTTTAATTGTAGATCTGATAGACAGCATTGTTGTTGTCTTTGGAAAGGAACATACAAGAATAAAGAGATTAATATGAGCACCCAATGCAGATAAAAACAAAATAAATGATTAAATTCATGATAGTTGCGCAGACTTTCTTTAGCAATGCAATCAATGGTATTAGAAAATAATTTGTTAAATGCAAATTTTGTTATTTTACATGTTCAACATTTAACAGATTAACTTACTAGATTCATTAGTATATTAAGTTCAAATTAAGTGCAAATTAAGTTTTCTTTTTTATACATATTGCTTTAACAATTATAGCAATCATTTTGATTTTGTTTATTTTACATAATCAAATTCATCCGAAAGAGTAATGATATTGATGTTGAGCAGCTTGTTAAACAAAAATGTAACAGTTCACAACAACAAGCGGAACAGTGGCACAGCCTTACAGTGCCAGAGTCTCGGGTTCGATTTAACTATGGATGCACAGAGTTTGTACACGCTCCCTGTACCTACGTGGGTTTTCTCCGCATGCTCTATTTTCCTCCCATGTTCCAAAGACCTCCAGGTTTGTAGAATAATTGGCTTCTGTAAATTGCCCCTGGCATGTAGGATGTGAAACTGGGATAACATAGACCAAGTGTTGAGGTTGTAGGTTGTCAGCGCAGTCTCAGTGGCCCAAGGGACTTGTTTCCATCTTGTATCTCTAAACTGTCACGTTTCCTTTCTGCTTTCTTTGACCAACTGTACTGAATACTTTGTGTTTAATTTGTATGTTTTTTTTAATTCATAAACCAATCACAGGCATTTATTTTCTTTCGAAATTTCTTTTGAAATGAACTAAGTTGCAAGGCCGGAGGGCAGTTTAGCAGCACCACTTTACTCTTTATAGATGTCAGGTCTCCTTCTCTATAGTGTATTTACCATTGCCACTGTGACCATTCATTCTGCTTTCCATGTTTAATTAATTCCCAATATCCTGTGGTGGGATATAAACCCAAGTCTCCGGATTATTATTCCTGGATTTTGCAATAATATTACCATTAATTTCACACTTTGTGTGGTATGTGCCAATTATTATTTCTGAGTTGTTGGAAGATGACATGTTTTGGCAAAGTTGCTGAACCAAAACTGCTTCTTCTTTTGTCAGGTGCATGTAAAAGAGCCATTGCACCCTTTTAATGATGACATTGTGGAGTTCCTTTCATTTTCATAGCCAATGTTTATTTCTCAAATAAAGTAAAAAAAATAAGTACTTACAAATAAACAGAATAACAGGTCTCTTGCCGTTTGTGCGACTTTGCTATGTGGAATTTAGCTTCTGCATTTTTATATTACAGCAATAGAATGATGTCATGGTTGACACTTAACCCTTACTGCTGCCACGCAATGCCTTCTGGAGGACAAGTGGTGTACTGTAGGCAAGCATGAATGTGTTGATTACTATGGCTGCCAGTACAGCAGCCATTGAATTGCCACAATATTAAAGTTTAATATTAAAGATTTTGATCTGTGCAGAGTTAAGCATGAGTATGCTCCCTTTTGACATAGGGTCTGTTATGTTTTAATATAAAAATATAACAACGGTATTAAAAAAAGAGATACCAAAGTAATTTGAATGTGCTCTCTTTAATAAAAAAAAGAGCCTTCTTTGACTTTAGTGTGCTGTTTAAGAAAATATGGTATTTTCTTTGAAGTATGCCTAAGTAAATATTATACAAGTATGTGTGTTTTTATTGAATTGGTAAATGTATGAGGCTTTCTTCGAAGTATAAACAATGTGCCATAGGTACATCGAGTGTGTGCTGTCACGGTAAACAGTACTTTAGTGTGTGTTAGAAGTTTGTGTAAGTGGTCTCTGGTTTATTTTATGTGGGGGGAGGGGGAAACATTTTTTCAGTTTCTTACCTTGCTGGAGATGCGATTGTTTTCCGGATCGCATTCTTCAGTCGCTCTGCAGCCCACCATCGATGGAGCTGGAGGTCTCCTCGGACTGACCAGCGAGCCCCACCATGGGGCATGGACTTAACATCAGAGTCGATCCCTTGCCTGGGATCGCTCCAACCGCAGCCTGTGGACTTTACACTGGGAGCTCACATTCTCGGGAGAGGCTAGTCAAGAGTTCCAATGAGGCAGAAGCTTGACCAGGCCCAACGCAGGGTCCGATCACTGGCACGGGGGAGCTGACATCCACCCAATGCAGGCGTTGATCACCCCGTTGCGGAGGGCCAAAACGCCGCCGGCTATGGGAGTCAAGATCGTCCAGTCAATGGAGAGCTCGAGGACCCTGACCGCGGGAGAGCAAAGGGAAGAGATTGAAACTTTTTTTTCGCTTTCCATCACAGTGAGGAATGTGGAGGAGTTTATGTTAAAATGTGTTTTGTGTGTTCCATTGCTTTTTATTTGTATAACTGACTTGGCAAATGAAATTCCTCGTAAGTTGAAAAACATACTTGGCTAATAAAGTATTATTGTGATTGTGATTGTGATTATGATGTTTATAGTTCGACCAAGTCTGGGCGCGCGCCTCTAAACTCGTAGGACTATTACAAAATACTTTGAAGCAATCTATAATCACTGCCACATGCTTTCCAAATGTCTGCCAAAATTGCATGGGCATGGTGTTTTTAACAGCACAAAAGCTTATTATTTTGATGGTATTTTCCAGGTAAGAAAGTAAGTCTTGCATGTGTAACGAGTGTCTGCCAGAGGTTTGCTTGTCCTCGAGAACGCTTGAGAGATTCCGTGGGTCATACACTTTGTCCTTTTGACCTATCGTGCAATCACTCTATACCTGCATTTCAAAAAACAGTTATTCAGTCATAAAACATTCAATATATTAAGAATTAAAAAAAATGTTTCCCTTTAGTACATATTATCTTACTGTTCCCAGAGTAAGCCACAAATGTAAATTTGTTACAATACATTAAAATATACTTTCTAATGAATTAACACTAATAATGCATTGTGCTTTCTGGAGTTTTAAAATAGATTAAGTCAGATATTCCCTCACATTTATCTGTTGTGCATATTCATCTAATGTTTACTATTGCAGGAAGCATCAGATATCAATTTTAGTGTTGTCATATTCAATAAGTAATTTTCAAGCTTATATAAACATGTACACAAAAAATAACAACCTAATTTTTGAACGTATCAGGTCTGGTGAACAAGACATAGCAAAAATGTTCCTACCATTTCACATAGCTGATTTAACAGTGAGCACCGTGAATTTGGTACACACTATTCATTGTGCTTACAATTGCCTACAGTCTTTCAAGAAATAATTCATAGTTGCTAAGAATCATTCTTATGGGGTGTGTGTTTGTGAGTGCATGTGGTTGAGTGCATATGCTTGTGCGCGTGCATGTGTGCGCGCATGTGTGTGCTTGTATGTGTGTTTGTGCATGTGTGCGTGTATGTCCATGCATTTGTATGTGTGTGTGCGGGTGGATGTGTGCATGCGGGTGGATGCGTGTCTGGAAGCTCGAGCATAGCAAAGCATTTTTTTCCAGTCAGTCAAATTTAAAATTCCATTATAACAGAAGCACGATGGACATTCATACTTGGATAAATCTGTTGATTGGATAGTGAAGTAAAGTATATATTTTGTACATTATTTCAAAAATTAATTTCTTTTGACGGGTATATATTCTCTGTATGACACATGACGCTTTTTGTGCTTGCAAGCAAGGATGAACATCTACCAAATATTGGAGTATTTAATTCAATGCGGAACAAAAAATAAGCATATTTACACAAGACCGAATGTAATAATTATATAAAAGACCTTGTATGGTCTCAACTTATTAAAAAATAATATTACACGTTATTAGATTGTCATTGCCTTGGCAATTAATCTTTATGGCAATTAATCTTTATTAGCCAAGCCAGGGTTCCAGCAACTCTGTTACAGAGAAAGGTTGAACAAGTTAGGTCTTTATTCTTTGGAGCGCAGAAGGTTAAGGGGGGACTTGATTGAGGTCTTTAAAATGATGAAAGGGATAGAGTTAACGTGGATACGTTTTTCCCATTGAGGGTAGGGAAGATTCAAACAAGAGGGCATGACATGAGAATTAAGGGACAGAAGTTTCAGGGTAACGTGAGGGGGAACTTCTTTACTCAGAGGGTGGTAGCTGTGTGGAATGAGCTTCCAGCAGAAGTGGTGGAGGCAGGATCGATTTTAACATTTAAGAGTAAAGTGGATAGGTAAATGGACGTGAACGGAATGGAGGGGTATGGTCTGAGTGCAGGTAGATGGGACTAGGGGAAAACAAATGGTCGGCACGGACTGGAAGGGCCGAGAGGGCCTGTTTCCGTGCTGTAATTGTTATATGGTTATATGGTTAAACACAAAGTACTGGAATAACTCAGCGGGACAGGCAGCATCTCTGAAGAGAAGGAATGGATGATGTTTCGGGTCAAGACCCTTCCTCAGACTTTTGGACTTTAGGGATAAAGCGTGGAAACAAGTCTTTCGACCATCCAAGTCCACGCCGACCAGGGATCACCGTGCACACTGGCACTATCCTTTACACTAGGGATAATTTACAATTTACAGATGCCAATTAACAAATAAACATATACGTCTTTGGAATGTGCGAAGAAACAAAGCAGCAAATGTGCGAGGAAACCAGAGCACCCGGAGAAAACCCGCGTGGTCATAACGGAAACATACAAACTTCGTACAGATGGTGAAGATCGAACCCGGGTCTCTGGCGCTGTACGGCAGCAACTCTACCGCTGTGCCACTGTTGCCGAATGTTGCCTTTTCTCTTGGAGCCTTTATTTATACAGGAGGCCAACAGTGACAGGAATTGAGGAATAGTCATTGCTTGGAAAGAAAGTGATTTGCATTGTCAATTGCATTGACCAGATATATTGGTCGTCAGCTGACATGTTGTCGAATCGTGGCACTTCGACCTTTGAGCCTTCATCACTTCTGCCCCATTGAGAACCTTGAAATGGTAATTGCTGCAATGGCTTAAAATGAATCGCACTAAGTTTCATGAGAGATTTTGCATGGCTGAATGATTATGAACTTAATTTCCTTAATGTAAGTCCCTCAAGGCATCTTGTTGTCCTTTTACAGGTTCGTCCCAGCTTACGAATGCTTGACATGTCTAATGAGTACATACAAACGAGCATTTGGGAGATGGGCAGGTTGGATTTGCAGGTTGCTGCGGGGCTGCAGGCATCTACTGCCCAGTGGCAACATGGTTCGCAGCCACTTATCTGACTCATGAACTGTTCGGGTTATGATCAGTTCTCGGGAGCGGAACGCTGTCGTAACATAGGGTGGACCTGTAACTATAAGGCAGTTAGTATGCATCTCGTGTGTATTTCTGTCGTTTACTGTGTGTAAAACACTGACTAGGTATTGTTTCCAGAGAGCAGAGATCCAAGCCATTCAAAGTGTTTTAACTGTGTGGCGCTGTTGCAAGAAAATGTTATTCTTCATGGTGTTCAGAGTACTACCTCCAGTTGCAACGCATGAGGAATGACAGATCTCGTAGCAATCCATTTAATAAAATAAATCTGGGAATTGTTCATCGATGTGTTATTTTTAGTTTAGAGAGTTACAACGTGGAAACATGCACTTTGGGCCAAACGATTCTGTGCCGACCAGTAATCACACATACACTAGTTCTATCCGACACACTGGGGACAATTTAGGGAAGCTAAATAAGCTCCAAACCTGCACATCTTTGGAATGTGGGAGGAAACCGGAGCACCTGGAGAAAACCCACGCAGTCCCAGAAAAAACGTACAAATTCCATACAGACAGCACTGTAGAGGAGCAGCTCTTTTCCTCCTGCAAATATGCCACTGAGCTCCTGATCACTCTGATTCTCTGGACCACTCCCAATTTGCTCCTCAGTGTTCCTCCTTCACTGCTAATCCAACGACATGCAGTTCAAGCTTCACAAACAAACCCCCAACTTTCGGCTGGGCGTCGTGATGCCTTCTAACTTTAAGAATGAAAGATTGGCCTGGATCAGAGCTTTCTCCTCCGATGCAGGCTTTGAAATGTGGAATGGGTGTGCTAACAAGTCCAGGGATGGGGGTACACAAAATGCTGGAGAAACTCAGCGGGTGCAGCAGCATCTATGGAGCGAAGGAGATAGGTAATGTTTCGGGCCGTTCCAGGGATGGACTGGGTTGATGCTTGGGATGGGGAATTTGCATTGGAACGCCTTGGTGATATGTTGACCTGCTTATTGCACTCATGCCCATGGTTTCCTCTTTGAGGTTCCTCCTCTCTTTGTCCAGTAATTATACTTCACTTTGACTTTAGAGATGCAGCATGGAAACAAGTAATTCGGCCCATTGAGTCCGCGCTGACTAACAATC
The DNA here is from genome assembly GCA_035221665.1 of Okamejei kenojei. Classification (NCBI taxonomy): domain Eukaryota; kingdom Metazoa; phylum Chordata; class Chondrichthyes; order Rajiformes; family Rajidae; genus Okamejei; species Okamejei kenojei. Next base: position 122,732,737 of record CM069131.1, read on the forward strand.
ACGCGTATTCTGCACACTAGGGGCAATTTATAGAAGTTAGCTAACTTACAAACTTGCACGTCTTTGGAATGTGGGAGGAAACCGGAGCACACGGAGAAAACCCATGTGGTCACAGGAAGAATATACAAACTCTGTGCAGACAGCACCTGTAGTCAGGATCGAACCCTGCTCTCTGGCACATTAGGACAGCGATTCTACCCCTGCATCACCGTGCCATGCCATTTTCCATTGGGGACTTACTTATTTCCAAATACTTCAACTGTACACTGCAAGGGCCAGGAAATGAGCAGGTAAGATAATCTCTGACCCCTCTCACCCTGGCCACAAACTCTTTGAAGCACTTCCTTCTGGAACACGACTCTGAACTGTCAAAGCCGCCACAGCCAGACATAATAACAGCTTTTTTCCACGAGTAGTAGCTCTACTCAATGCACAAAAGTCTTAGCCTCATTTTGCTGTGGTATTTTATTTCATTCACATGTTTAAACTGTAATGTTTTATTATTCATGTTTTATGTGTCATTCATAATTGTTACTGTATGTCGTGTTGTTACTTGCGAGTGGAGCACCAAGACAAATTCCTTGTCTGTGTACATACTTGGCCAATAAACTTATTCATTCATTTATTCATTCATTCATTCATTCATTCATTCATTCATTCATTCATTCGTTTAGGTATTCTGGTTCATGACTGTCGTCTTTATGTCTTAATTGGATGACATTTACATCATGTCTGGTCTTTAATAATCTATGCAAGAATTTTACAAACATACTGTTCTTCACCTGTATTTGTGTTTTTCTTTCTCTCTTGTTCAACGTTTAAGATGCTGTTTTGTCTCTTCGGGTTATTTGTCATTCAGTTTTGAAGAAGGGCAGTGACAGAAACGCAGATGCTGCCTGATTGCCTCCACAGATACTGCCTGAACTGACATTCATTTATGCAGCACAGTGGCCCAACTGGTAGAGCCACTGCCTCACAATAACAGAGACCCGTGTTCAATTCCGACCTGTGGTGCAGTATGTGTGGAGTTTGCACATTTTCCCTGTAACTGCATGGGTTTCCTCCTGTTCCCTCCACATCATAAAAACATGCGGGTTTGTAAGTAAATTGTCCTCTGTAAAATTGCTCTAAATGTGTAGGGAGTGAATGACAAAGTGGTATAACATAGAGCATGAGGATGTAACTAGGAAAATGGACAAGGGAGAGCCAGTGGATGTAGTGTACCTGGACTTTCAGAAAGCATTTGATAAGGTCCCACATAGGAGATTAGTGGGCAAAATTAGGGCACATTATATTGGGGGTAGAGTGCTGACATGGATAGAGAAGTGGTTGGCAGACATGAAACAAAGCGTAGGGATTAACGGGTCCCATTCACAATGGCAGGCAGTAACTATTGGGGTATTGCAAGGCTCGGCGCTGGGACAGCAGCCATTTACAATATATATTAATGATTTAGATGAAGGGATTCAAAGTAACATTAGCAAATTTGCTGGTTGGCGGTGTGAACTGTGAGGATGATTATATGAGAATGCAGGGTGACTTTGACCGGTTGGGTGAGTGGCTAGATGCATGGCAGATGCAGTTAATGTGGATAAATGTGAGGTTTATTGTCATGTGTCCCTGATAGGACAATGACATTCTTGCTTTGCTTCAGCACAATAGAACATATCAGGCATTGGATACAAAACAGATCAGTGTGTCCATATACCATTAAATAAATATATACACACATGAATAAATAAACTGATAAAGTGCAAATAACAGATAATGGGTTATTAATGTTCAGAGTTTTGTCCGAGCCAGGTTTAATAGCCTGATGGCTGTGGGGAAGTAGCTATTCCTGAACCTGGTCGTTGCAGTCTTCAGGTTCCTGTACCTTCTACCTGAAGGTAGCAGGGAGATGAGTGTGTGACCAGGGTGGTGTGGGTCTTTGATGATACTGCCAGCCTTTTGAGGCAGCAACTGCGATAAATCCCCTCGATGGAAGGAAGGTCAGAGCCGATGATGGACTGGGCAGTGTTTAATACTTTTTGCAGTATTTTCCTCTCCAGGGCGCTCAAGTTGCCGAACCAAGCCATGATGCAACCGGTCAGCATGCTCTCCACTGTGCACTTGTAGAAGTTAAAGGGAGTCCTCCTTGACAAACCGACTCTCCATAATCTTCTCAGGAAGTAGAGGCGCTGATGTACTTTCTTGATAATTGAATCAGTGTTCACGGACCAGGAAAGATCTTCACAGATGTGCACGCCCAGGAATTTGAAGCTCTTGACTCTTTCAACCATCGACCCGTTGATATAAACGGGACTGTGGGTCCCCATCCTACTCCTTCCAAAGTCCACAATCCCAGTTCCTTGGTTTTGCTGGTGTTGAGGGCCAGGTTATTTTGTTGGCACCATATGGACAGTTGCACGATCTCTCTTCTCTACTCTGACTCATCCCCATCAGTGATACGTCCCACGACAGTGTTGTCGTCAGCGAACTTGATGATGGAGTTCGCATTATGACCGGCTATGCAGTCATGAGTATAGAGTGAGTACAGAAGGGGGGTGAGCACGCAGCCTTGAGCTGCTCCCGTGCTGACAACGAGATCTGGGGGTCCTTGTTCATCAGTCATTGAAAGTAAGCATGCAGGTACAGCAGGCAGTGAAGAAAGCGAATGGCATGTTGCGCTTCATAACAAGAGGAGTTGAGTATAGGTGCAAAGAGATCATTCTGCAGTTGTACAGGCCCCTAGTGCGACCACACTTGCGGTATTGTGTGCATTTTTGGTCTCCCAATTTGAGATTCTTGCTATTGAGGGAGTGCAGCGTAGACTCACAAGGTTAATTCCCGGGATGGCGGGACCATCATATGCTGAGAGAATGGAGCGGCTGGGCTTGTATCCTCTGGAACTTAGAAGAATCAGAGGGGATCTTATTTAAACATATTAGATTATTAAGGGTTTGGACACACTAGAGGCAGTAAACATGTTCCCGATTTTGGGGGAGTCCAGAACCAGGGGCCACAGTTTAAGAATGAGGGGTAAGCCATTTAGAACGGATATGAGGAAACACTTTTTCACACAGAGTGTTGTGAGTCTGTGGAATTCTCTGCCTCAGAGGGTCGGGAGGCCAGTTCTCTGGATACTATCAAGAGAGAACTAGATAAGGCTCTTAAAGATAGCGGAGTCAGGGAATATGAGGGGAAGGCAGGAATTGGGTACTGATTGTGGATGATCAGCCATGATCACATTGAATGGCGGTGCTGGCTCGAAGGGCCCAATGGCCTACTTCTGCACCTTTTGTCTATTAACTATTATCTATTAGTGTGAATAGGTGATCGAAAGTCAGCGTAGATTCAGTGGGCCAAAGAGCCTATTTATATGCTGTGTTATTAAGTTAAAATTTCTAGGGTCATCGACCATTGTTTCTGGAAGTGCAACAGGAGCGGGCTCAGATCGCGTTGCATTACATCAGGAGGCTGCTTAGACCTACAAACAAGCACAGAAACTCTGAAGTCGCTGCTTTACACAAATACATTTTTTATTGCTATTCCCTGGGATATTTCCTCAAATAATTCCCACAACTAACAACCCTTTCAAATTGTTTTAATGTCCAATTATTACCAATAAACATCAGTTTATCTACTGGAGCTTAAAATTTCATGCTGTGAACACATATTGGAACTAAAATAACATTTCCTGAGTTCATTTGTGCATTTCTGCCATTGCAATAAAATAAAATATTTTATCCAGTCCTTCCAGCCTGCACCTCTCACGAGATCCAGAAGTAACAGGAAAAAACCTTCAGAATGTTTATTTTATGTAAACATACATAATGGGTTATAATAGAATCAGGCATTTACTCCTGGCCCATATATATAAAAGGAAATTTCATAATAATTTAATCTCAAAAGTACCTTTCTTCAGCTCCATGTTGAACAGAATATTACATTTTCTAAATTACGTATATGTTTTCTTCCAATCTTCTGACATTGCACAGATTTAAGTGCTGTGAAATAACCTCTCAAAAACTTCCACAGTAGATGTAATGTGTTGAGAACTATGATTAGGTTTGGAACAAAGTAAGGAACGAGACATGACTTCAGTGCCTGAATTTATGGCTCATTATGGTGAGGTGTAATTATCTGGGCAAATAGAAGCCTGCTGTAAACATCAAAAAGAATAGTTAAATTGTAGATATACACCAGTGGCTGACGATACCCAAGTTCCCACATGATGCTCACATGATACACAGTAATTCATCCCAGGACTAAAAACAGGTAGAATGGGATAGTTATGAGAAGCTTGAATGGACCTAAAGTGGCAAAACACAATCTGAATGTTCACTGGTATATTGTTACCACAAATAAAATAGATTAAAAAAAGAATGATGTGGCATTAGAACTGAGGTTGTGAAGTTATGTTGCGGAAGAATGTCTTGTCGGGTTCCTCCTGCATATCCTCTGCCATTTCAGGATATGATAAGTTCAATAACTGGCCATTTACACTGCTGTTTAAACATTCCACCCTTCCCTCAAATTGACTTGGAATATTTCTATTGTGTCCCACCCCTTTCTCAATCTCTTTGTCTCCATCATGGGGGACAGACTATACTTCTTTCCACTTCTCGTTGACACCACTCTTTCCGTAACTCTTTGGTTCACATCCCTTCCCACTCAATCTGTCCATTTCCAGGCACTTTCTGCTGCCACTGAAGGAGAATGAACCCCTGTCCCTACACTTCCTCTCACACTTCCGACCAAAGACCTCAGCATCCCTTCCAAGTGAGACTAAAATACACATGCATCCACTGCATCCGATGTTCCCCATGAGGCCTCCTCTACACCAGTGAGACCAAGCGAAGACTGGAAAATGTGCCTGGTGGTGGGATCACATTGAAGGAGGCAGAAATGTTGGAGAATGATGTGCTGGATGCTGTGGCTGCTGGGTGAAACTTGGGGACCAGGGGGATTCTATCCTTGTTCCTTTGCAGGTAGAGGGAGCAAGAGCAGAACTGCAAGACACTGCGGAGATGTGGGTGAGGCATCCATCTACAACAGATGGGGGAAACCACATTTAGCAAAGAATTAAGATGTCTCGGATGTCTTAGAGTGGAAAGCCTCTTCTAAGGAGCAGATGTGGCAGAGATGGAGAAATTGAGAGTAAGAGATGGCATCCTTGCCAGAGTATGGGGAGGTGTAATTTAGGTATGTGCAGGAGTCAGTGCGTTTTAGTAGATGCCAGTCCATTTTCTGTCCGCTATGATGGAGACAGAGAGATCGAGAAAGGGGTGAGAAACAATAGAAATATTCCAAGTGAAGTTGAGGGCATGTTGGAATGTTTAAACAACAGTGTAAATGGCCAGCTATTGAACTTATCATATCCTGAAGTTGCAGAGGAGATGCAGGATGAACCCGACAAGACATTCTTCCGCAACAGAACGTCACAATCTCAGTTCTTATGCCACATCATTCTTTTTTAAATCTTTTTTTTTTGCAGTAAAAATATACCAGCAAATATTCAAAGGTAGACAAAAATGCTGGAGAAATTCAGCAAGTGAGGCACCATCTATGATGCGAAGGAATAGGCGATGTTTCGGGTCGAGACCCTTCTTCAGACCCAGCAAATAATCAGATTGAATTTTGCCACTTTAGGTCCATTCAACCTTTTCATTACTATCAATTCTACCTTCATTTAGTCCTGGGATTAATTTCTGTATATCATGTGAGCATCATGTGGGAACTTGGATATCGTCAGCCGCTGGTGTCTATCTACATTTAACTACCCCTTTTTTTAAATGTTTACAGCAGGCTTCTATTTACCTGGATAATTGCACCTCACCATAATGAGCCAAAATTTCAGGCAATATAGTCATGTCATGTTCCTTACTGTGTTCCAAACCTAATCATAGATCCCAACACATTACATCTCCTGTGGAGGTTTGAGATGTAATTTCACAGCACTTAAATCCGTGCAATATCAGGAGATTGGAAGAAAACATCTGTAATTTAGAAAATGTAATATTCTGATCAACATGGAGCTGAGCAAAGGTACTTTTGAGATAAAATTATTGTGAAATTTACTTTTATATGTATGGGGCTGATGTAACTGCCTGATTCAATTATAATCCATGATGTCTGATTACATAAAATAAACATTCTGAAAGTGACTTGGGGAATGAAAGCTTACAAGAGGTGCAGGCTGGAAGGACTAGATAAACTATTTTTTTTTCATGCAATGGCAGAAATGCACAAAATTAATCCAGGAAATTTTATTTTAGTTCCAAAATATGTCCACAGCATGAAATATTAAGCTCCAGTAAATAACCTGTTTATTGGCAATAATTGGATTAAAAAAACATATTGAAAGAGTTGTTTGTTGTGGGAACTATTTGAGGAAATATCCCAGGGAAGGCATTAAAATATTTATTTGTGCAAGGCAGCGACTTCTGAGTTTCTGCGCTTGGATTGTAGGTCTTAGCAGCCTCCTGAAGTGATGCAACATGACCTGAGCCTACTCCTGTTTCAGTTCTAGAAACAATGGTAGTTGATCCTGGAAATGTTAACTTAATAACACAGCATATAAACAGTCTCTTTGGCCCACTGAGTTTTTGCTGACTATCGATCACCTATTCACACTAGTTCTATGTTATCCCACTTTGTCATTCACTCCCTACACATTTAGAGCAATTTTACAGAGGCCAATTTACTTACAAACCCGCATGTTTTTAGGATGTGGAGGGAATAGGAACAGCTGGAGGAAACTCACACAGTTACGTGGAAATCGTGCAAACTCCACACATACTGCACCACAGGTCGGAATTGAACCAGGGTCTCTGTCATTGTGAGGCAGTGGCTCTAAAAGTTGTGCCACTGTGTCGCATAAATGAATGTTAGTTCAGGCAGCATCTGTGTGGGCAATCAGGCAGCATCTGCGTTTCTGTCAGTGCCCTTCTTCAAAACTGAATGACAAATAACCCGAAGAGACAAAACAACATCTTAAATGTTGAACAAGAGAGAAAGAAAAACACAAAAAAAGAAGACAGGTGAAGAACAGAATGTTTGCAAACTTTTTGCGTAGATTATTAGAGCAGACATGATGTGACTGTACGCCAACAAAAGGCAAAGACAACAGTCATGAACCAGAATACTTAAACAGTTGAAGTATTTGGAAATAAGTAAGTCCCCAATGGAAAATGGCGTGGCACAGTGGCGCAGCGGTAGAGTTGCTGCCTTAATGCGCTAGAAAGCCAGATTCGATCCTGACTACAGTTGCTGACTGTACAGAGTTTGTACATCCTTCCTGCGACCACGTGGGTTTTCTCAGTGTGCTCCGGTTTCGTCCCACATTTCAAAAACGTGTAGGTTTGTTGGTCAGCTGACTTCTGTAAATTGCCCCTAGAGTGCAGAATACGAGTGATTGTTAGTCGGTGCGGACTCAATGGGCCGAACATCTTGTTTCCATGCTGCATCTCCAAAGTCAAAGTAAAGCATAAATGGGTGATTCTTCAGTAAGTGTCTACTTTGGTGTCCTGCTACTTTGATGCTGTATATAAGGACAATCCGTAATCCCATCCCATTTCTTCTTTTTCTATATTGTTAATAAATATAATCCTTATAAATAAAGATTAAACCATAAATGAATAAAGTGTTATTTTTTAATTTTTTTCCAGATGTTCTACGCCCCCCCCCCCCCCCCGGAAAATTTCTAGTAGGCATAGTCGGCATATTTATTTAATGGGGGATCTATCTGAAATGAAAATACTTTTAAACTGTAGGTGTTAATAATTAAAATATTTATCACCCTTAAAAACATTCCTCACACACAATTACATACTAACATAAAATATAATTAATAAAATGGTGTAATATTAAGGCATAGCTTAATAATGGCTGATGTTTATTTCATGATGTTAATTACTTGCTAAATATAAGAATAACAAGTTAAATATGATTGATAAGTACTAATAACATACTAACAAATTTTATGGATATAGTAGATTTAGTCCAAATTGCGCGCAAAGAGGGGGGAGTAGACTCAGACGCTTGGAAGTTATCCAAGGGTCTGAATCTGGTTAACCCCTTGGAACCTGCTGGTGTCTGATACAAAAGTTTGAGACTTAATTGTTATAGAGCTAGGCATATCAATAGATATGGATATATAATTAACATAATTACTGTTATATCTAAATATATACTCAGAAACTCTTTTTTATTTTGTTTTTTTTCTTTGAAGATATATTTCTAATCTATCTATTGGAGTGCGTTTTATTTTATATATATATTTCTGAACTTTGTATCGCTCTCTCTTCCAATTAATAATAACTGGTCAAGGGGGCAGAGCGAAACATATAAAAACATCTATGGAAGTCAACAAGAATTTTTCTACCACCTGTTGCTGGTCTGTTTTTAATTATAATATCTTTATTTTTGGATATTATATTATCACTTTTTGTTTGTTAAGTATCTTTTCACGACTCTACACTTTCTGGTCTTTTTCAAGGTCTATTCTGAAGGGGAGATGCCAACAAAACTTAACAGTTGGGGATGACCATCCTCCAACTTAGAGTTATGAGGTTCTTGGTTGCACCACATGAAGTAAAGGTATTAACATGATTCATAATGCAAGACGATAAACAAAAGAAAACTGGAGGAATCACGTTCTGTAGTTGGAATATAAGGGGCTGTAATGAACCAATTAAAAGGGGTATGATCTTTGCCCAATTAAAAGCCTTAAACAGTGATATCATTTTCTTACAAGAAACACATTTGAAATATCAAACACAGATAAGACTGAAGGCAAATTGGATTGGGCACACATACTACTCTTCATTTACTTCTAAATCTAGAGGTACGGCTATTATCATTCGTAAAGGTATACCATTTAAATTAAAGAATACTATAGCAGATAAAGAGGGGAGGTATGTCATAGTCACGGGAGAAATTTTATTCTACTCTTGATATTTACTCTTATATTTACTTTGATAAATATTTATGCTCCTAATTTTGACAACCCCCAATTCTTTAGTAAAATTTTGGATACAATTACAGAACTTAACTATCAAAATGTGATAATTGGGGGAGATTTGAATTGTGTTTTAGATCCATATCTGGATAAATCAGCAAAACAAAAAAGGATTAACATAAAATCTAAAACTAGTGAACTCCTAAATACATACATGAAAAATACCAACATAACAGATGTATGGAGGATCGCTGACCCAGTAGGTAGGGAATATTCATTTTATTCAACAGTACATAAAACATATTCATGTATTGATTACTTCTTAGTGGACACGAAACTAATTCTATATACATATAATTCTAAATATCATAATAGTATTATTTCTGATCATTCCCGCTAACATTTCTTTAAAATTAGCTGGAATGCCTGATAAAAAATCGTTTTGGAGGTTTAACCCCCAAATCTTAAACAATTCACAAGGATGTACATATTTAAAAGAGCAGATGGGATTCTTTTTTGAGACAAATGATACATCAGATATTTCACCCTCCTTATTATGGGGAACTTTTAAGGCATTTATTAGAGGAATTATAATCTCATATCAAGCTTTCCAAAATTAAAAAAAATAACACTGGACAATAGCAGTTAGAACAAGAAATTAGACAATTAGATTTAGAAAATGCTAAAGAACCGACTATAGATAAACATAATAAGATAACAATACTAAAATGTAAATTAAATAAAAAAATTATTGGCCAGAATAATAAGATTATTTCAAACTATGAAATAAGAAAATTTCCAATTTGGTGATAAACCACATAAACTCTTAGCACGCCAACTGAAAAAACGGGAAACAGAAAATACAATTACTAAAATTAAATTAGACAAAGGGGAATTACTAACACTACCTAAAGATATTAATAAAAGATTTGCCCAATTTTATCAAAATTTATATACATCGAAAACCTCTGCAAATAATACTCAAATTACAAATTTCTTAGAGAATTGTAATCTTCCAAAATTAAATATGGTGGAACAAGAGGGATTAGGAGCCCAGATTACACTACAGGAAATAGAAGAAACAATAAATTTGTTGAAGAATGGCAAAACGCCAGGACCAGATGGCTTTAGTAATTAATTCTATAAAAGATTCTATGAGATAATCTCTCCATGCCTGCAAGATTTATATATATACACTTTTAAAGAAAATAAACTACCAGAAACATTAACTGAGTCAACGATTAAACTGATACCAAGAAAGGATAAAGATCTAGATGACCCAGGCTCATATAGAGCCATAGCACTCCTAAATACAGATCAAAAAATATTAGCAAAGACACTAGCGAGAAGATTGAGTAAATATGTTAGCAAACTAATAAACCCGGACCAAACAGGGTTTATACCAAAGAGATACTCTTTTAACAATTTGAGACGGCTGTCTAATATAATGTACTCACATAATACTGAAGAAGAACGAGCAATTATTTCATTGGATGCAGAAAAAGCTTTCGATCAAGTAGGATGGCAATATTTATTCAAAGTATTGCAAAAATTTAACATGGGAGATAACTTTATCTCATGGGCAAAATTATTATATGATAAGCCGACGGCTAGAATACTGACTAATAATATATTATCCCCGAAATTCCAATTAGCAAGGGGCAATAGGCAGGGGTGCGTACTATCGCCCCTGCTATTTGCACTAGTGATAGAGCCTTTAGCAGAAAGTATAAGAAGTCATCCGAATATTTATGGATATAATACCAAACACTCAAATAATAAAATTTCATTATATGCAGACGACATATTACTATATATTGCAAATACGCAAATTAGCATACCAAATATACTAAACTTAATAGAGGAATTTGGTTCTTTTTCAGGATATAGAATATATTGGAACAAAAGCAAAATTATGACGATAAAACCTCAAGAGCCGACACATTTGTTGAAATTCCCCTTTAGAATTGCAACAGAAAAATTTAAGTATTTGGTCATCCAAATCACTAGGAAATATAAATCATTACTCAACGCAAACTATATGCCTTTATTAACTAAATTAAATGGGTTGATTAATTTTTGGAAAACACTGCCGATGTCCTTAATAGGCAGAATAAACGTGATAAAAATGATCTTCTTACCACAAATATTGTACCTATTTGAGTCAATACCAATATACTTACCTAAAATATTATTTAAAAAACTAGACTCTGATATTATAAATTTCATATGGGATTATAAATCACACAGAATTTAAAAAAAAACACTTGTGTAAATCTAAAGAATCAGGGGGACTGACACTTCCTAACTTATTGTATTACTATTGGGCAATGAATATTAAAAATATAATCTATTGGTTGGACAGTTCTGCCCAACAGGTAGATTGGATAAGAATGGAGAAAGAGGATTGTTCCCCTTATAATATAGGAGCGATCCTTCTTTTCCCGATGAAACTGAACAATATAATATATAAGAAGAATCCAATTATTCACAGTATAATACGAATTTGGAAACAAATAAAACTAACTTTAAAATTAAGAAAATTATCACTTCTTTCTCCAATAGCTAATAATCCCTCATTCAAACCATCCATTATTGATAAAACATTTATCCATTGGGAAAGAATAGGAATTAAAACGATGGGAGAGATGTATGAAATGGGAAAACTTTTATCATTCCCACAATTACAACTAAAATATAATTTGAAAAGTAATCAATATTTCCAATATCTTCAAATTCAAGATTATTTGAAAAAATATATACAAGGATATCAAACTTTAACTCCAGATTCATTGGAGGAAGGAATGAATAGAAAGGCAGAATCAAGCAATTTAATATCTTACTTTTATAATAGTAAGATTAAACGAGAACTTACCAGTTTGAAGTTTGATCTTTATTTTATGAGGAGTTGAGTTGAGGGACTACGTGAATAGAAGCCCGTACAGCTGTCGGTGCGTCAATCTTCAAAGCAGCGGAATGAATTCACAGCTAACAATGACTGAAGTATAATCATAAGATGATAAAACTAGAACTACCAGATGAGATCTATGAGGGTTGGGAGCGGAGGGCACATAGTCCCTCAACTCGACTCCTCATAAAATAAAGATCAAACTTCAAACTGGTAAGTTCTCATTTAATCTTACTATTTTACTTCGGAGTCACGTGCGTGACTACGTGAAGACTTCAAAGCACTGTGAATTCATGCCGCAGACCCAAATACGACGTTCACACTGCCTGGATTGACTCAAAGTCGTTAACAATCAATCATGCATCAGTAACAACATTTGTTAAATGAATAACAATTTATTTACAAACAAATCATAACAAACCCCTCTAACTCAGGGGAAAGTGTAACAGTACTCAAAACAGAATCAGCAAACACCCCGAGCCTTGAAATCGGCTTATGATAAAACCTCTGAAAAGTTAGTTCACTGGACCATCCTGCGGCCGCGAGGATATGGTCTATTGGCACGTCCATCGCCCTTGCCGCGGAAGTTGATGCCGCCCTGGTGGAATGAGATTTGAATTTATCAGTATCAATTCCAGCACTTGCCAGGACCTGCTTTAGCCACCTTGAAATTGTTTGCACCGACACCTTACTGTGTGGTTTTTTGTGACTAATAAACAAAGCCGACTCTGTTCCTCTCAGAGGTTTAGTAATCTCAATGTAATGAGATAAATGTGAAACTACACACAAGCGAACATCTGCGGGGTATGCTGAAAACACAATCTTACATCCTGTCATGCCTCTTCTATTATGTTTAAGCAAATCATAGACATAAAATATAATGGCATCTGCCGACACATGCATTCTATCTAGCCGTAGCTTTTGCAACGTTTGTACATGTTGAGCTGAAACTAACGCCATAAGCATGACCACCTTAATAGTTAATTTGACAATAGATAGGCTTGTAACCGGAGCCCACTGGCGAAGAACCATAAGAACCTCACTCACATTCCAAATCCCGGCATACCTGGGTTTAGGAGGATTAGAATTGAAAACTCCCTTCATGAATCGTGAAACTAACGGATGTGTCCCTACAGTATATAATTCTGCATTCATAGGTAAGAAGAAGACAGAGCACTTCTGGCTGAATTGATCGCACTGTAACTTAATGTTTGGTCGAAATAAAGAGTTGACAAAAACTCCAATACGTCCGTGATCCCTGCAGTGTGATATACAATATTCTGCTGTAGGCAGAATTGCTCCCACTTCCTTATATAGGTGATATATTGCTGCTGTGTACTATCCCTGCAGGCCGACGTGAGAACATCCACAGTCCGATGAGACAGTCCTCTCCCCAGGTATGGCCTCCTTAAAATCTGCAAATTAACAGATCAATACGATCATGTAAAGGATGTTGATCCCCAGTGACTGGATTTACCAGTAGATTTTTATTCTTGGGAATAATCATGTAAGGCTCGCTAGCCATTTGTAATACAACGGGAAACCATGCTTGTGTAGGCCAATCTGGCACTACCAATACCCCTGAAGCGGAGTCTTCCTTGATCTTTTGCAAACATCTGCTGATGAGACAGAATGGAGGAAATACATACACAAACATTCCTCCCCAATGCAGCGAAAACGCATCCACTGCTCCTGCCCCAGGATCTGGTTCCCATGAAACATATCTAGGTAACTGATGATTTAATCGAGATGCAAACAAGTCAATATCTGGCATTCCATACTGAACAATCATTTGGTTAAATACATCCTGATTTAACATCCATTCAATGTTGTCATTAAACTGATGTGACCTAGTGTCAGCTACAGTGTTGAATCTTCCTGGCAAATAAAGTGCTGAAAGCCAGATATTTTGGTCAATACACCAGCTCCAAATCTGGTTAGCCAGTCTATCACAAGACTGTGACTTAACTCCACCCATGTGGTTTACATATGCCACTGCTGTGGTGTTTGTCAATCTGAACCTGCACATGCAAGTCCCTCCTTGTAGAACAATAAGCTTTGAGCCCATACCAGGTGCCCAACAACTCTAAATAATTAATCCCTCTTAGTTGAAGAAGCGATGTCTCATCCACATTCCATCTGCCTCCACAACTAGAAGACATATCTGTTGCACCCCAACCCAGTGCACTTACATCAGTCTGTAATATCAGTGACGGTGGTTCCACCAAAACCTTCCTAAAACTTGTTGAAACATTTGCTATCCACCATTGTATGTCAGCAATCGCCCCAGCTGACAACTGCATAGGCCTATCAAAATGGCCCCTTTGTATTCTCAGTGCCTGTTCCTTTGATCGTTGTAATTGTTGATAATGCAGAGGACCATACTGCACAGCTGGAAATGCTGCCACAAACTTCCCAATTAACCTGGCTACTTGTCTAATCGAAGGCCTTTGTTCTCCAACGAGATTAACAGTCCTCAATTAACGGATTCAATTTATCCCTGGGCAAAGTTACCAACATGTGATTGGAATTAATGGTAAATCCCAGATAATCAATAATTTGGACTGGTGATAATTTAGATTTATCTGGGTGAATAACAAATCCCATTTGTTCAAAAGTGATTTTAACAACTGAAACTGATGATTGAGTTTCAGCATGAGTCTTTCCAACAATCAGAATATCATCTAAGTAGGCCATTAGCTATAAGTAACGCTAACACAGGTTTTACCAATTTAGTAAATAATCTAGGAGCTGAAGTTAATCCATTCGGCAATGCCCTGAATTGCCACAGCTGAGTCATCCAAATAAATTTCAAATATCTTCTATCATCCTCATGAATAGACACTGAGTAATACGCATCCTTTAAATCAATAGTTGCCATATAACACCTTTTGGACACTAGATGTTTGGCCGTGGTAAAGGTTTCCATTTTGAAATGCCTATAACAAACAAACTTGTTCAAACTCGATAAATCCAAAATACTTCTACACCCCCCAGTCTTTTTAGATCTGGGAAATATATTTGACACAAATTGTCGACTTTGATAGACAGAAGGCTCAATTACCCCTTTCTTATGTAACGACTGAATCTCTGCTTGAATAAGCACATTTTCTTCATCTGAAAAAATAAGTTTACGACTAGGAAAATGTTGATTAGGTAGACTGTCCTTAGAGTAAAATTCAATTTTCACCCCTTCAATACTACTAAGTATGAACAAATCTGATGTCAACTGCTGCCATTGTTTGACAAACAATTTTAACCTTCCCCCAATTTGAACAGGAACATCAATTAATTCATCGTCTGTCGATGTTTTCCTTACCTGCATCTTTCCTTGCGGACCTTGTTGTCCTCGACCTCTTGTGGAGAAAAGCACCTTCCCCTTCATGCTGGCAGCCTGCCAGTTCCGAAATTGAAGACCTGAACGGCTCGTTCCTTCTCCTGCATCCACATTAGTTCCTTTCCAATACGGAGAAAACCTTTTGCCTTGCTTACCAGCCGGCTTAATGAGGGCCATAGTTTTTAACATCTTCATGACATTCTTTGACCCTTTTTGCAAGGTTACCTCCAAACAACAGATTTTGTGGTGGTACACTGGTCGGTTTGCACAAACTTGCCAAATTCGGATTAAGCACTGGCCTAATAGCGGCCCTCCTGATGTTATTGATTTCAAAAAATGCATTACAAAGGAATCCCAGTCCGTCCTGGTGTGCTTCAACCATATTGCTTGGATCAATAACTTTCACCACAGCTGTAATAACTGCTGACAACAGTTTAAGCACTTTTTGAAACTTCATCTCCTGGGCCCTAGCAGGCATACCCATCTGTGACCAAATTTGGTGATTAACCACCGGTACCTTCAGGAGATCACAATTAACAGGAGCTTTATAGTTTTTTGCTGCTTCATCCATAGCTAGCTCCTGTAACTGGTGGGAGAGCATATACTGAATGGCTTCAGCCAATTCTCCATCAATCGCCTCTCCTGCCTCTCTAGGCTCAGCAAACTTTCCAGCAATGTTCGGAATTACCTCCAACCGAACTTCTTTACTGCTCTCCCCCAGCATAGAATCAGTGTCAGCAAACTGCACTGATGGAACATCCACCTCACAGGCAGGATAGTTCTGCAGCCCTGGAACAGGTGCTGCTAGCACAAGCTCACCATCAGCCTGGCTTGGGCACCACTCCTCCTCACAGAATGGTCCCTGTCGAGCATTCTTTGTAATAAAATCTCGACTTGGGAGAGCCGTGAGCAAACGGACTCTCCTATGGAGGGTATAACCTCCATGCCCGACTCATCTACGGGCCTGACAGACTTGCCAGTGGCCTTCCGCCCTACTGGCAAGCCTTCACTGCCCCCAGGCAGTGGGTCCGCAACCACTGGCTGTGTAACCAGCACCGGACCAGGTGTACCAGATGGGCCTCCTTCCACAACACTCTCCTGGTCACTCTCCTTTCTACCTGCGGAGAGCCTCGCCGACACCTTCTTTACTTTCTGCAACATATCTCCAAGAACTTCAAACCATCGCAGAAATGACCTGTGGTAAAAATTTCAACAACCTTACCTCCGTTTTTAAACTTACCGCTCGGAGGAGCGCTGCTGCTCCAACCGCCTGACTGCACCAACGTCTGACGTCATGACGCACCAACGGCTGTACGGGCTTCTATTCACGTAGTCACTCACGTGACTCCGAAGTAAAATACAATTCTAAATATAGAAACACCAACGACAGAGGCAATTAGAAGGGACTGGGAACAAGAGTTATTGATAAAAATTCCGAATGATAGATGGGAAAAAAATTTATTATATGTAAATAAATGTTCAATTAATGTAAGACATAACCTAATTCAATTTAAAATTTTACATAGACTATATTATTCGAAAACTAGACTGAATAAAATATTTTCAAATGTTTCCCCCTCCTGCGACAAACGTTTAACTCAAAATGCCACTATAGCACATTCCTTTGTCTCTTATATAAAACTGTATACATTTTGGAATGAAATTTTTGGAATTTTTACAAAACTATTTAACACAAAATTGAACCCCAATACAGAACTGATTATCTTTGGATCAATGTAAGAGGGAAGTAAGCTAACGATATTCCAAGAAGCTTTTCTTAATTACGGTCTAATGACAGCAAAAAAACAAATACACAAATTTTGGAAAAACGCTACCAGGCCAGCATTCAAAATGTGGATTTCAAACGTCTGAAGTGCTACACCATGAAGAAATGAGATTCCTCCTACTTGGCAAAGTAGACCTATTCTTAAAGACTTGGTCTCCTTTTATCAAATTTTTACAAGCAGATGGTGCAACATAAGAAATTAAATGGTTTAGAACCGGGTGACGGCCTCGATGGCATGGAAGATAAGGTCCCCGGGTCTTCTCACCGGGCTCTTGTGTAGTGACTGCCTCCGTCCACTTCAGCCCCCGACCTAATCCTAGCCCTAACCCTAACCCTAGCCATAACCCTAGCGATAACCCTAGCCCGAGTCCTAGCCCTAACCCTATCAGGAATAGAGGAATTTTTTTAAGGGTGATAAATATTTTAATTATTAATACCTACTGTTAAAAAATATTTTCATTTCGGATAGATCCCCCATTAAATAAATATGCCGACGAAATTTCACAAGTAACCATCGGGACATGCAGTTTTCTGTGGGTGGGGGTGGCATCGAACAACAGGGGAAAAAATTAAAGAATAACACTTTATTCATTTTGGGTTTTATTTATTTATTTATTTATGAGGATTATGTTTATTAACAATATAGAAAAAGAAGAAATGGGATAGAATAGTAAGATTAAATAAGAACTTCCCAGTTTGAAGTTTGATCTTTATTTTATGAGGAGTTACGATGAGCGATTACATGAAGAAGTCCCGCCAAGGCGCATGCGTGTCAATCTTCAAATCAGCAGCGTGAAATCACAGATAACAGTAATTGAAGTAATATAGTAAGATTAGAAACCTAGAAACTACCAGAAGATCTTTGTGATATGAGGGTTGGGAGCGGTGGACACGTAATCTCTCATCGAAACTCCTCATAAAATAAAGATCAAACTTCAAACTGGGAAGTTCTCGTTTAATCTTACTATTTTACTTCAGAGTAACGTGAGTGATTCCGTGAAGACTTCAAAGCTTTGTGATTTCATGCCGTGGATACGAGTCCATACGACACACTGCCTCGGTTGACACAGGAGGATTAATAACAAATAATGCATTCAAACATGATACAGAATTAATCACCT
This sequence comes from Okamejei kenojei, assembly GCA_035221665.1. NCBI lineage: Eukaryota > Metazoa > Chordata > Chondrichthyes > Rajiformes > Rajidae > Okamejei > Okamejei kenojei. The sequence continues at coordinate 122,750,833 of CM069131.1, forward strand.
TGAAGCTTTATTTAACAAAAGAAAAACCAACAGCGACCCCGCTCTCCCAGGGGGAAGCTACAAAAGAGAACTCAAAATAGAACCAGCACTGGTTTTAATAACTTTGTAAAGATCCTGGGAGCCGAATTTAATCCATTAGGCAATACCTTAAACTGCCATAATTGCTTCATCCAGTTAAATTTCAAATATCTCCGGCAATTATGATGAATGGGTACTGAATAGTATGCATCTTTGAGATCTATGCATGCCATTCAGCATCCTTTGGAGACTAGTTGCTTAGTAATTTTGAAATGTTTATACTGCTCATAGGAATTAAGCCGATCCAGAATGATGTGACACCACCATCTTTCTTTTGTGTATGGAATATATTAGACAAAAATTGGTGAGATTGATGAACAGATTTCTCAATTACCCCTTTTTTAGCTAGTGTTTAAATTTCAACCTGAACATCTAAAGACTGTTGTTGTGGAAAACAGTACGTCTGTTTAGGTGTATGCTGTGTGGGTGGACATAATTTGAAAATAAACTCAATTCGGAAACCAAGTATACTGTGCAGTATAAACAAGTCTGAAGTTATACAATTCCATTTATTGAAAAACAAATGTAACCTTCCACCAACTTGTGACTGGCCCATACATTACTGAAAAGAACCAGATGCACCTACCTCCAACGTTGGTGTATACCTCTGCCCCCGAGTTTTCGAGGGGAAATTTGGCGTACGCCAGTTGCGTAAAGTTGGCTGGATCCGGCTTGGACCTTGGCCTGCAGCCATTGCAGCGAACCGTTGGTAGGAGTGCTGGCGCCGGGGAGGATTTTTTGTTGGCCGGTTGAGCTTTTATGAGGCCAACCGTCTTTGCCTCATCATCCAACTCACAAACCTGTTTGGACAGGTCGTCCCCAAAAAGCAAATTCGGCGGATGCACATTGCTTGTTCTGCAAAGTGCAGCGCATTTGGGGTTTAACATGGGGCGGATAGCACTTTTTCTTAAGCAGTTAATCTCAAAGTGTGCGTCACGCATGAGAGCCAGTGCATCCTGTTGTTCTTCCGAGAGAGCCCCATCATCCACGGACCTGGCGAATGCCGTGATACCTGAGGCAAGCAACTTCAGTACTTTTTGGAGCCTCAGCTCTTTGGCTCTGACCCCCGCACCCATGTGACCCCAGATTGGGTGGTTCACTGTCGGAACTCGCAGCAAAGCACAGTTGGTAGGTGTTAAGTACTTCTTTGAGGTGTCCTCCATGGTGAGTTTTTGCAACTGGTGGGAGACCATATAATTAATGGTCCTGGCCAAATCTTCATTCCGCGGACCGCCTGTTGCAGCTGGAATGGCAAATCTGGTTTGGTACACCAGGCTTGGCACACCAGATTCCGGGTCTCCTAGTCTGGGGGTATGCTCACTGGTTTCACTCCCGACCTTGGAGTCAGAGATAACTGACTCCGGGCACACTCCTCCTCCATGAGGGGTGCATTAAACAGCCCTTCTACAGGGACTGCTGCCACGGGCCCGAGAGGGGTCCCACGAATATAAGGCTCGTCTTCGCCGCGCACGTTAGCATGGAGCATCCACTCTGGACAGCCGCCCAAAAACGTCATCCATATTAGGAGGGCTTTCCTCCTGGCCCGACTCATCTGAGTCTGTGCGCCGCACCGACTGTTTTGCAGCTTTCCAGCCCACCGGAGTAGCCATGGTACCTCCTACCGGCACCAATTCGGAAGCCACTGGCCATGCCGCCAGTGACTCTGCAGGGGAAATGGACGGCCGCCCGCTACCCGCACTGCCGTGGTCTACCATAGTCGATTTTGTGGCGGACCGTCCCGACTTTCCCTTCAGCATTTTCACATGGTCGACTTGTTCCTGTGGACAAGAATTTACAGACCGCAACAGAACTGAAGTTAAGTTTAAAGCACGTACTTAGGGTTTTAAACTTACCGCTGGTGAGGCTATGCGCCTGCCAGCCGATCAGTGCGCCATGCGTCAGACGTAATGACGCGCATGCACTCTGGCGGGACTTCTTCACGGAATCACTCACGTGACTCCGAAGTAAAATTACGGATTTTCCTTATATACAGCATCAAAGTAGCGGGACACCAAGTCGACATTTACTGAAGAATCACCCCTTAGTCATCTCCGTCACGCTACACTCCCAGACTTGATCATCTCTATCACACTGTCATGCCCCTCACATGAGCATTGTATGCTCATAATGTGTAAAATAATACAACAATTACCATAATTATGAATTGTAATTGATAAATGAACAGTATGCTTCTGCCTATTCATCTGAAGTTAATATTATTTTAGAGGAAGTTGGTGAAAGGTTATGGGACGGTTAGCATTCTTGCTGAAAAATCACCACTTTATTTAGCAGTAAATTGTTACGAAGGTTTAAAATCAATGCGTTAGACTGAAAACGTTTTTTTTTAATACTATAAGTTGAAAGACTTCAACAAAAATTTGATTTTATATTCTTAAATCAGTTATATTTTACTGTGTTGTTCATTATAAAAATGCAATGGATATAATGCAATGGGCATCCTGGAAAAAGTAGAGGAAAAAAACTCTCTGAAAGATTGCTCCAAATATATTTTTCCCATAGTAGAGACGTTAATCTATGTGAAACAACATTCAAAGTTGCAAAAATTTAAGTTTTATAATCGGGTTTCCAGAAATTTCAAAGTAGACACTTACTGAAGAATCACCCAAATACTGGACAAAGAGAGGAGGAACCTCAAAGAGAAAACCATGGGCGAGTGCAACAAGCAGGTCAACATTATCACCAAGGCGTTCCAACACAAATTCCCCATCCCAAGCATCAACCCAGTCCATCTCTGGAAATGTTTTATGCTGACACCCAGTCCACATTTCAAAGCCTACATCTAGGGAGAAGACCAATCTGTCATTCTTAATATTAGAGGGCATCGCAATGCCCAGTAGAAAGTTGGGGGTTTGTTTCCGAAGCTTGAATTGCATGTCGTTGGATTAGCAGTGAAGGAGGAACACTGAGGAGCAAATTGGGAATGGTCCAGAGAATCAGTGATCAGGAGCTCAGTGGCATATTTGCAGGAGGAAAAGAGTTGCTCTTCTACTTAGTCACACTCTCAGGAATAGCTACTTTCCCTCCGTTATCATGCTTACGAATAACCCTTCCATAGGCCAGGGTATTGTCCGATTCTCATCTACCTCATAGCAGACATTGGATTTGTCCATGAAACTAGAGCGTTACAATGCAGAGAACTATATTTGCACTCTTTATCTTTTCCTTCACTCTATCTATTGTATTTGAATTTGGCTAGATTGTATTTACGTACAGCACTATCTGATTTAATTGAATAGCATGCAAAACAAATCTTTTCACTGTATCTTAGTACCTGGAACAATAAAAAACCTAAATCCTAACCTTGATCTGTGCTCGGCATCCCCATTAAAAGGGACATCCCCCAAGGATTGTGATCATGTGCCGTACATTCGGGCAAGGCTGTTTGTGGCCATGCAAGAGTTGCACCTTTTGTGCTCTCATTAAAATAAGATGAGATAATTGATAAAATTGTCTTAAAACTTATGGATGCCCCGAAAACCTTAAAATTTGATTTGGTGGCTGGTGGGTTAGAAGATAATGAGAAGACAAACCATATGAAGATTCTGAGCAGGGAAGAACATGTGTCAGGAGATTGCAGATATCTGCGAAGTTAATAGAGTTGTCATGGGGGATTTTCACTTCCCCAATGTCGACAACGACTGCCATAGATCCGAGGGATTATATAATATTGACATTGTCATAAGATCATAAGTGATAGGAACAGAATTAGGCCATTCGGCCCATCATCTACCCCGCCATTCAATCGTGGCTGATCCATCTCTCCTTCCTAGCCCCATTCTACTGCCTTCTCCCCATAACCTCTGACACCCATAGTGTCAAATGTATTCAGGAAAGTTTCCTCAGGCAATTTGTAGAGGCCTTTACATGGGAGGGCAAAGCTTGAACTAGTCAAAGGAAATCGAGAAGTGCAAGTGATTGAAGTGGGTGAGTCTTTTGGGACCAGCAACCACAGTTCTAACAGGCTTAAAATAGTTATGGATAAGGACAGGGCTGGTCCACAAGTTAAAGTCCTTAACTGGGGCAAGGCGAACTTTGATGGATTAGATAGGAACTTGCAAAAGTTGACTGGAGTAGGATGATTGGGAGCAAAGGAACATCCAAAAAGTGGGATGCTTTTAAAAGAATGATGGTGAGAGTTCAAGGTCTGCATGTTTGAACACATGTGTAATTGTTCAAATTATAGTTTTAGTAAACTAAAATGGTTAAAAAAATATGAAATATAAATCAGTGTTAGACATGGGTGAGGTGCCAGATGACTGGAGGGTGGCTAACAATGTGCCTCTATTTAAGAAGGGTTGCAAGGAAAAGCCTGGGAACTATAGACCAGTGAGCCTAACTTCTGTGGTGGAAAAGTTACTGGAGAGGAATCTGCTGATGAGATAAACTTGTATTTGGAAAGACAAGGGTTAATTAGGGATAGTCAACATGGTTTTGTACATGGGGAGATCATGTCTGACATTGTATTGAGTTTTTTGAAGCAATAACCAAGAAGGTTATCTGCAGGGACTCTGTAATCTGCAGGGGCTTTGACAAAGTTTTGCATGGTAGGCTAATCTGGGAGGTTAGATCACATGGGATCCAAGGAGAGCTAACTAACTACCTGGTTACAGATGGCAGGAAGCAGAGAATGGTGAGTGGAACATTGTTTATCGGACTGGAGGCCTGTGACTACTCATTTGTCTCAGGGGTTCAACGCTGGGTCCATTGCAGTTTGTTATCCCCATTAATTTGAATGAGAATGTACAAGTTTGCAGATTACACTAAAACAGGTGGTGTCATGGACAGTGACAATGGTTATAAAGAATTACAGCGGGATCTTGATCAGCTGAGTGAATGGGCCGAGGAATAGCTTATGAAGTTTAATTCTGATAAGTTTGAATCGTTGAATTTTGGGAAGTCAAACCAGGGCAGGACCTTCATAGTGAATGGTGGAGTCCGAGGGATTATTGTACAGCAAAGGAATCCAGGAATACATGTACATAGTACATGTACATAGTTTCCTGAATGTTACATTGTAAATAAACATGGTGGTGAAGACATCTTGTGACATGCTAGCCTTCAAGTTGGGAATTGAGCATAGAAATTGGGACATTATGTGACCGTTGTACAAGACATTTGGAAGGTTGCTCTTGGAGTGTTGGTTGAGTTTTGGTTGCCCTGCTGAAGGGAAGATGCCTTTAAGCTCTAAAGACTGCAGAGAAGATTTACGAGGATGCTGCTAGGACTCAGAACGCCTGAGCAATAGTGAAACATTGGGCAGGTTAAGACTTTGTTACTTGAATTAAAGGAGCCTGAATGAATATTGTACAGGTGTATAACATCGCGAGGGGAATAGACAGGGCAAATAAACTATTTCCCAGGGTTAGGGAATCAAGAACTAGAGGGCGTTCCCACCAAACACCACTCCTCAATGTATAGCAGTGGAAGAACCCCAAACTGTGGTCCACCCCCACGGATCCTTGATGTTGGCATTTGGGCAGAATATGGATATATGAATATGGATAGAATAGGGATATAGGACAGGCATGGGCAAATGGGACGAGTGTCGATTGGCATGGATGAGTTGGGCCAAAGATCCTGTTTCTGTGTTATATGCCTTTGTGTCACTGTGTGACGGAGGAAGCACATGAAATGGAAGTGACTCAACTGAGGGCTCTGTGTGTGACAGCGCTGTAAATTCCTAACTTCAAGAGAAATAAGGACACTGTGAAAACTGATGTTTTTAAATTTAAATAAAAAAAATCACTGAGATGTAGGCATTGTTTGCATTTCTTGCTGATTTTCTTGCTATACTCTAGAGATACAGCACGGAAACAGGCCCTTCGGCTCACTGAGTCTGCGCCGACCTACAATCAACCCATACACTAGCTCTATCCTACACAAACTAGGGACAATTTACAATTTACAGAAGCCAATTAACCTACGAACATGTACGTCTTTGGAATGTGGGAGGAAACCGGAGCAACCGGAAAAAAAACCCACACGGTCACAGGAAGAACGTACACTGCTGCAGAAAGTGGTATCTGAATGCCTACTGATCTTGTCATTCATGGTGGCGGTGGTCAGGTGCAGTTAGATGAGGCAAGAGGAATAACTCGAGCATATTTCGCAGACAGAATCCACAGTGGAGCCGTTCCACTTTCAGAGGTTCCGAAATATTTTACTGAAGGAATAGAGCAACTCTTTCGAAGTGCTGGTGTAGATTTAGTTTAGTTTAGTTTTGTTTAGACATACAGCACGGAAACTGTCGCTTTGGCCCACCGAGCCTATGCCGACCTGCGATCCCCGTACACAATAGCACTATCCTACACACTAGGGACAATTTACTATCTTTGTACTGAAGCCAATTAAACTTCAAACTCGTACGGCTTTGGAGTGTGGAAACCGGAGCACCAAGGGAAAACCCATGGGGTCGCAGGGAGAACGTACAAACTCTGCACAGACAGCACCCACAGTCAAGATCAAGTGCAGCAAGTCTACCAATGTGCCACCGGGCCACCCCAGATATTAGTATCCCCATTAGCTTCCATGGTGGAGAGGTTGGAAAGAAGAATTTAACTATAAAGAACAAACATTTGCATTCATATGACACCTTTTATTATCACAGATTATTTCAATGCAGTATTCAGTCACAAAGATCCTCACAGTTGCAATGGAAGGCAAATCCCAGTAAATGCTTATGAACTGTTAACATGTCTGTGCGTTGAATGAAGAATAACTATTTGCCAGATACTGCGGGTAGCTTTTCTGTTTTTTTTTAATTAGTGGCATGGGATCATTTACATCCACCTGAGAGAGCAGACAGATTAAGATCGCAGTTGAAAGACACCATTTCCACTAATGCATTCACTCAGCACTGCACTGTGTCAGCCTATATTTTTATGCTCTAGTCTCTGAACTGGGACAAGAATTCACAGCCTTCAGTCCCAGAGGCACACAGACCAATACTAACACAATATGACACTGTGCCATCTAGTAATTCATCAACAATGCTTGTAATTGCTCATCTTGTCTGTAGTTTCCAGGTTCCTACTCCTGCGGCAGGTGGTATTTTTCAAGGCATGACTGTCCATGTACAGTACTTTGTAATTAAACACAGGGTACATTTCATGTGGATTTTTCTGCTTGCATATTGTAATTTGAAGAAGAGTACTAAAAGCTCCTATCGTATTTAGTCTATTGAGCATTGGGTTTTTGCTATTCATTTGTCAAGGGTACAGAGGATTTCCTTGTGGAAATTCTTCGACCCGGCCCATATCCCTGTTTCTGCTGCTGAATGGGGTGCTTTTTGTTACTGGGCATCAGATGTCCTCTGGTATCCGGCCTGGCAACCGGGAGGAGGGGGTTGGGGGGGGGGGGGGGGGGGTGCAGGGAACAATGCGGGGACCAAGCGGGAGGGGGGTGGGGGAGGATGGGAGGGTGGGAGGGAGGGAGGGAGGGAGGGAGGGAGGGAGGGAGGGAGGGAGGGAGGGAGGGAGGGAGGTCTGCTGCCATATGTGGTGCCACATGCGGTGGCAGGCAGAAGATAGGTGAAGTTTTGGTGAACTGCTATAACTTTGTCTGTGCCAAAGCTTGCCATTACTTCTGTACTGCCTAGATGAGGTCTGCTATATGACTTTACTGGGTTGTGTGCAAAACAAAGCATTTCACCGTACCTAGGTACATGTGACAATAAAGATTAATTGAATCATTGAATCAGTGGATAGTTAATTATCAGTAGAGCCAGGATTTTGCCATAAATGTCATGTGCCTTTTCATGCCTTTTTTGATGATTTCAGGAAGATAATGCCTTTTTCAAGATTGAGTGCCTAAATCAGCCTTTTTTTGTCGTGTTAACGTAACTTACAAGAAAATTTACACCACCGGGGCGAAACCCGGCTACAAGTGGATGTTTTTTTTTTTTGTTTTTTTTTAATTAGTTGTAAATACATATTAATAAAAAATACTTCTTACATACATTCATAATATTATTAATATTAATATTAACATTTAAGACTTTATGTTTCTATACATTAAAAACAAATATTTTATTAAGTAGGGAAAGATAGAGAAAAATAATATAGAAAATAAGGAAGTGAATGGAGTATTAAACAATTATCCATCGTTGGAGATATAACCATGATTAATTATACGTAATTCTTCATCCATTCTATTCTATTTAGGCCTCAGTCAAGTCTCTGCACTGAGCCACTTTGACCCTGTAAATATTCAATATATGGAGACCATATCCCTCTGAAGAGATCCAACCTGTCCATTAGGACAAGCCTTAATCTTTCCAGATGGAGCGTCTCCGACATTTCTGTATTCCACATTTTGATTGTGGGGGATGTAGGACCTTTCCAGAATTTTAATATTAATTTTTTCCCAATTATTAAACTATAATCAATAAAAATTCTTTGATTCGTTGTTATTAATTGATCTGTTTCCAGTATTCCTAGTATTATTAACTTTGAGTCAGGAGTCAGATTCATATTAACAACATTCGAAATTATCCTAAATATTTCTATCCAAAATGTTGTAATTTTTACACAATTTGTAAATGAGTGTGTCAGATTAGCTTCTAAGTGCTGACATTTAGCACATATGGCAGATACTTTTGGAAAGATGTTACGTAGTTTGGATTTTGAGTAATATAGTCTATGTAATATTTTAAATTGTATAAGAGAGTGTCTATCATTTAACGAACAGTGGTGTATGTGTTGTAAACTTTCATCCCATACTTCTGGTCTTATAATTTTACCTAATTCGTTTTCCCATGATTGTCTATATATTTCTGTTAATGGGACATCATTTTCCAATAGGATATTATATATATATGAAATCATTTTTTCTGTGGTCGGATGTTTATTTAGACATTCATCTAAAATTTCTGTCTTTCTATTTCTAAGTTCCTGTGTGTTAAATGCTGAAATTTCAGTAAAAGAAATCCAAGAATCTATTAGATCATTAAAAAATGGTAAAACACCGGGACCAGATGGTATTGGCTCGGAATTTTATAAAACATTTTATGATCAGATTGTACCACGTCTGAAAACATTATATGAATATATATATATATATATATATATACACAGCAGAAACTACCAGAAACGTTAAATGAATCTATTATGACACTTATACCTAAAATAAACAAAGATCTGGATGAACCAGGATCATTTAGAGCTATAGCTCTTTTAAATACTGATCAAAAGATTAACTAAAATATTAGCACAAAGGCTAAGCACAGTTATTAACGAATCAATTCACCCCGATCAAACAGGATTTATACCAAAACGATATTCCTCATATAACTTGAGACGGTTATTCAATATTATATATTTGAAAAGAGGTATTAAAAAAGATCTAGTAGTTATATGGTTATATGCAGAGAAAGCCTTCGACCAGGTGGAATGGTCCTATTTGTTTTCGGTTATGGAAACTTTTAAATTGGGAGAGAAGTTCATTACTTGGATCAAATTATTATACACTAACCCAACAGCCAGAATAATAACAAATCAAATGCTATCAACTAAATTCAGTTTATCTCGAGGCTGTAGACAAGGTTGCCCTTTATCCCCACTACTGTTTGCACTTGCAATAGATCCGTTAGCTCAGAGGGTGAGATCACATCCTGAAATATATCGGTATGATACTAGAGATACTAAAAATAAAATTTCCTTATACGCGGATGATGTATTACTTTATATCACAAAACCAGAAATTAATATCCAAAATTTGTTAAAATTAATAACTGAATTCGGATCTTTTTCAGGATATAGTATCAATTGGAATAAAAGTGAACTTATGCCAATAACGGTAAATAACTTACACATATTAGAACAATTTCCTTTTAAGATAACAAACGAAAAAAATAAATATCTTGGAATTTATGTAACAAAAAGATTTGATTCTTTATTTAAATCTAACTTCCCACTATTATTGAATAAATTAAATAAGAACATTTTATATTGGAAAACTCTACCCATTTCAATGTTAGGTAAAATTAATGTAATAAAAATGATTTTTCTTCCACAATTATTATATCTTTTCCAATTAATTCCGATATATCTTCCTAAAAATTTCTTTAAGAAGGTGGACTCCTTAGTTACTAACTTTATTTGGGATTAAAAGAGCCATAGAATAAATAAAAAACATTTATGTAAATTAAAAATAAATGGAAGTTTAGCACTACCAAACTTTATGTTTTATTACTAGGCAGTTAATATTAAAAATATGAATTTTTGGTTAGAAGAGACAGATAACCAACCAATTTGGTTAAAAATGGAAAAAGAAGATTGTTCTCCTTTTGAAATCAGTTCAATAATATTTGCCAATATTAAGTTAGGTAAGAAAACCTATAGTGAAAACCCTATAATAGAAAGTGGAATACGTATTTGGAAACAAATAAAGAAAACATTAAAATTGAAATCTATACCACTAGCCCTTACCATTGTAAATAATGTTACATTCAAACCTTCAATGATGGATAAAGGCTTTTTACAATAAAAAAATAAGGGAATTATTAAGATGGGCGATCTCTACAGGGAAAACTCTTTCCTTTCATTTCAAGAATTACAACAAATTTATGGATTACATCCCAAAGATTATTTTAGATACTTACAAATCAGAGACTATGTAAAAACAAGCGGGTTTTAAGTGGTGATTGGAGAGGTGTGTGCGGGAAAGGGTCCAGTCTTTTCAAACTGGAGTCAGGCTGTGTAGGTGTGAAGTGTTGGTTGGGGAGGTGGTGTGGGGGTACCAGGATTAAGTTTCTATTTATCAAACTGGCATTAAAAATCGTTCAGGTCGTTGGTCAGCTGATGATTGTCCAAGGAGCCGGGGGGGGGGGTTTCCTCTTGTAGCGAGTGTATGGGAGTGATATATTCTCTACAGACAACTGCGTGCTTTTTTGCAAAGCATGTGAGAAAGCAGTGAATCATGAGAAGAAACATTTCGTGCTCCAGCATGTACAGTCAGCTAAACACAAGTCGGCGGCAGAGAAACTGAAGGTAGGAAATATGCAAGCTTCCTCACAATATTTACTGTTGACTCCAGTCACAAATCTCAGTTTTTGAGTGATCTGTGCAAGGCATTCATTGATGCTGGAATTCCACTGTGGAAATTGGAAAACAAATCTCTCAGACTTTTTTTAGAGAGATACACATAGGAACATATTTAGGTACCTAGGTTATCATTACGGAAAAGTTATGTTGACAGAAACTTCAACATTGTTGTGCAGAAAATTAGAGATGAAGTCACATGCAACAAAATATGGATCTCAATAGACGAGGCAAACGATGCTGTGGGGAGATATGTTGCCAATGTGGTCATCGCTAAACTGGAGGCAGATCAACCATCAAAGGAGTATTTGTTGACATTGGAAGTATTGGAGAAGACAAACAGCTCAACGATTGCTCAATTGTTTACATCTTCACTTGCTGTACTTTGGCCAGAAGGTATAAAACACGAGAATGTTCTTCTGATGCAGCTCGGTACATGAAAAAAGCTGCTCGGGTCTTAAAGTTTTATTCCCCAAAATGTTGCATTTAACATGCTTAGCACACGGACTCGATAGAATTGCCGAGCACATACGTAGCTAGTTTCCAAATGTCGATCGCCTATGTCAAGAAAATCTTCCTCAAAGCACCATCATATATGCAGTCGTTCAAGGAAATGGCACTCGAGATTCCGCTACCTCCTCAGCCTGTTTTGACTAGGTGGGGTACATGGCTTTCTGCTGTACTCAACCAACTGCAAATTTCGAAAAGATAAAATAAATTGTCAGCTGTTTTGCGGTCAGGATTGTCAGTGAAATCCTGCAAAAAAGTCCCACCGCGATCTTGTGTTTATTGCTTCCAATTTTGCAAACTTCCCACAACCTATCACTTCTCTTGAGAAATGTGGCGAAACATTAGTGAATAACTCGCAGATTTTCAACAAAGTAACTGACGATATTCTTAAAGTTCCTGCCGATGTAGGTAAAGATATACAAGGAAAATGTGAGAGGGTGATTTTAGCTAACAAAAATCTTAAAGAAATACAAAACATAGCTAAAGTTATCAAAGGTAGTTGTTATGCACAAGATATTGGCATGAATATAGAGTCTGTAGCTTGTTTCGGGTATGCACCAGGAACCTCAGCTGTGGTAGAAAGAAGTTTTTCACAACTGAAGCATATTCTGTCTGACAGATGGTATAAGTTAACACCAGATAATTTGAAAATAATGCTAGTAATTATGTGCGACCAGGCAACTTTGGTCATTTAATGTAGTATACCTTCATAATTATCATTTTTAACCATATTTTGGTGGTGGAAATAAATGCCTTTTTACGAAGAAGGCATTTTACGAAGAAGGCATCAATAAATGCCTTTTTCGTGCCTTTTTTGTAAATTTATTATGCCTTTTTGCCTGCCTATTTCAGAGATTTTTAGCACCTAAACATCCTGTCTAATTACGAGTCACATACCTGTAATAGCCTGTGTTAACAAGTGCTGCCTGGGGACCAGAGCGGATCCTGTTCACATCTAACTACACACATTCAAACACTTACAGAGAGATTGCTGAAGATCAGAAATGTTGTGAGTTTTTCTCTTCTTAACTCAGGACACTTGAAATGAATTCTAGCTACTCTAACAATGACCCACTTATGGTTTGGTTGCTGCAAGGAGTAAATATTGAATCTGGAAGATGTCTGTATCTCAGCTAATTGTGAGGATAATCTGCTCTGAGCTTGAGGCACTGCATTGTAAGAGTTCATAGACCAGGCTATCTCTGGAAAGGTTGCTCAGTAATGTTTAATGGTTTGGTTTCATGGATTTGTGTTGTAAGCAACATCCAGCTTAAACTAGGAAGGAACAGGAATGAAAATAAAATTGGACACATTAACTAGCCAAAGGAATACCCGGAGGTAGACACAAAATGTTGGAGTGAGTAAGCGGGTCAGGCAGCATCTCTGGAGAGAAGGACCAGAGATGCTGCCTGACCCGCTTACTCACTCCAACATTTTGTGTCTACCTTCCTTGAACCAGCATCTGCAGTTCTTTCCTAGAATACCCGAGTTTGACGAAGGGTTCCATCCTGAAACATCACATATCCATGTTCTCCAGACATGCTGCCTGACCTGCTGAGTTACCCCAGCACTTTGTGTCCTCAAGGAATACTGACTTTGCATCATCTCTGGCAGTGGGGCCCAACAAATAAGGATCTACTTGTCATCATATGTGAGAAAAAAAGTGATAATATATCAGGTCGAAGATACTATCACATCTGAGAAAGAGGGATGAAAGGGTAATTTGCATACCTTTGCAGAGAGAGTGGTGGTGAGGTTCATAGAAACATAGAAAATAGGTGCAGGAGTAGGTCATTCGGCCCTTCGAGCCAGCACCGGCATGGATCATCCAAAATCAGTACCCAGTTCCTGCTTTCTCTCCATATCTCTTGATTCCATTAGCTAAATCTAACTGTCTCTTGAAAACATGAATTGGCCTCCACTGCCTTCTGTGGCAGAGAATTCCATTCGGTGTAGAATGTGGGCAATAGCTGTGAGAGAATGAGGCTACTTTTGCTATGGGGATGCGATGTAAGGCCTGTCTGATCAGTGGTTAATGGGGTGGGGGTTCAGTTAGTGGGTGATAAAAATGGGCCAAGAAGCATAATGTGTTAACTGCAGGGCTGAGGAGAGTAACCCACAGACCAGGCTGCAATAATCGCTGATTCAGTCTTCATCCTGAACAAGGTCCCTACTTGAAACATCACCTGTCCATTCCCTGCAAACATGCCTGACCTGTTCAATTTATTTTAGTTTAGTTTAGTTTCGTTTAGAGAAACAGCATAGAAACAGGTACTTCGGACCAGAGAGTTCCTTGCAGAACAGGACCTTTGGCCCACCGAGTCCGCACCGACTAGCGATCACCCCATAGATTAACACTATCCTCTTCACTAGGGACAATTTTACAAATCTACTGAAGCCAAGTAACCTACAAACCTGTACATCTTTGGAGTATGGGAGGAAAGTGGAGCACCCCGAGAAATTTCACGCGGTAACAGGGAGAACGTACAAACTCTGTACAGACAGTGGGGGAGAGAGGGGGGGAGAGAGGGGGGGGAGAGAGGGGGGGGAGAGAGGGGGGGAGAGGGGGGGAGAGGGGGGGGAGAGGGGGGGGAGAGGGGGGGGAGAGAGGGGGGGAGAGGGGAGAGGGGGGAGAGGGGGGGGAGAGGGGGGAGAGGGGGGGAGAGGGGGGGGGAGAGGGGGGGGGGGTGGAGAGGGGAGGGGGAGGGAAGACGGGAGGGTGTGGGTCATTTTCCCACACAAGCCATCTGAATCCTAGCACCAGGTTGTAAGCGGCCGAAGGTGCGCATCCCTCAGGAAAGCCCCCACTCTCCCACGGCCACCCTCCGCGGGCTGTGGGTCGGGTGGATCGGAGGTGTGGGACAATGTTCATCCCTCCACAGTGATGTGATGGACGCGGGGGTCTGGACCAATTGCTGACAAGTCCCGCCCCCCGACAACGTCATGTCTGTTATTTTACTTTTCTGTTGAGCGGCATTCGGTCCGTTGGCTTGTAGGCGATGCTGCCTTTCGGGTAGGTGGCGTTTCGGTAAGTTTGCATTTAGGCGACGCAGCCTTTTGGTTAGTTGGCTTTTGGGCGTCCCATCCTTTCGGTTAATTTGCATTTAGGCGTCCCACCATTTTGGTTAGTTGGCGTTTCAGCTTTGGTTATTTGGCTTCCACTTCTTTGCTTTGGCTTCTCGTCCGTGGGTGCCACGTTCGGGTGCCGCTGGCTCAAAGGGCCAAATGGCCTACTCCTCCACCTATTGTAGAAACAGAAAACATTCGGCCCTTCGAGCCAGCACCACCATTCATTGTGATCATGGCTGATCGTCGCCTATCAATAACCCGTGCCTGCCTTCTCCCCATATCCCTTGACTCCAGTAGCCCCTAGAGCTCTATCTAACTTTCTCTTAAATCCTCTGTGGCAGGGAATTCCACAAATTCTCTGGGTGAATTTTTTTTTTCTCACCTCAGTCTAAAATGGCCTCCCCTTTATTCTAAAACTGTGACCCCTGGTTCTGGACTCGCCCAACATTGGGAACATTTTTCCTGCATCTAGCTTGTCCAGTGCTTTTATAATTTTATATGTTTCTATAAGATCCCCCCTCATCCTTCTAAACTCCAGTGAATACAAGCCTAGTCTTTTCAATCTTTCCTCATATGACAGTCCCGCCATCCCAGGGTTCAATCTCGTGAACCTATGCTGCACTGCCTCAATCACAAGGATAGACAATAGGTGCAGGAGTAGGCCATTTGACCCTTTGAGCCAGCACTGCCATTCAATGTGATGTCCTTCATCAAATTAGGAGACCAAAAATGTACGCAATACTCCAGATGTGGTCTTACCAGAGCCCGATACAACTGCAGAAGACCCTCTCTACTATACTGAACTCCTCTTGTTATGAAGGCCAACATTCCATTAGCTTTCTTCACTGCCTGCTGTACCTGCACAGCAACTTTCAGTGACCAGTATACAAGGCACCCAGGTCTCACTGTACCTCCCCCTTACCTAACCTCATTGAGACAATAATCTACCCCCTTGTTTTTTCCAGCAAAGTGGATAACCTCACATTGATTTATATTATACTGCATCTGCCAAGCATCTGCCCACTCACTCAACCTGTCCAGGTCACCCTACAACCTCCTAACATCCTCTTCACAGTTCACACTGCCACCCAGCTTTGTATCATCCGCAAACTTGCTCGTGTTGCTCCTAATTCCCTCTTCCAAATCATTAATATATATGGTAAACAGTTGCGGCCTTGCAGCATTCCACTCGCCACTGCCTGCTATTCTAAAAAGGACCCATTCACTCCTACTCTTTGCTTCCTGTCTGCCAACCAATTTTCTATCCATGTCAACACCCTAGCCCCAATACCATGTGCTCTAATTTTAGTCACTAGTCTCCCGTGCGGGACCCTATCAATTGCTTTTTGAAAGTCTAGATACACTACATCCACTGGCTCCCCTTGATCCATTTTACTTGTCACATCCTCAAAAAATTCCAGAAGATTAGTCAAGCATGATTTTCTTTTCATAAATCCATGCTGACTTGGACTAATCCTTTTACTGCTATCCAAATGCCCCATTATTACCTCTTTAATAACTGACTCCAGCATCTTTCCCACCACCAAAGTCAGGCTAACTGGTCTGTAATTCCCCGTTTTCACTCTAGCTCCTTTCTTGAAATGTGGGGTAACATTAGCAATACCTCCAATCCACAGAAACTGATCCCGAATCTATTGAACGTTGGAAAATGATCACCAATGCGTCCACTATTTCTAGAGCCATCTCCCTGAGGACCCTGGGATGCAGTCCATCAGGTCCCGGGAATTTATTATTCTTTAGTCCCATTAGCCTACCCAATATTATTTCTCGCCTAATGATGATTTCTTTCCGTTCCTCGACCCGCTTAGATCCTCTGTCCTCCAGTACTTCCGGGAGATTGTTTGTGTCTTCTTTAGTGAAGACAGATCCAAAGTACCTATTCAACTCTTCTGCCATTTCCTTGTACCCCATAATAATTTCACCCGTGTCTGCCTTCAAGGGACCCACATTTGACGTTACTACTCTTTTTCCCTTAACATATTTAAAAAATCTTTCACTGTCCTTCTTTATATTCCTGGCCAGCTTCCATTCGTCCTTCATTTTTTCATCCTGTATTGCCCGTTTTGTTTCCTTCTGTTGTCCTATGAAAGTTTCACAATCCTCTTGCTTCCGGCTATTCTTTGCTATGTTATACATCTTTCTACTCTTTGCTGTGTTATACATCTTTCCATGTTTCTATCCACATCCCTGTCTAATTGTTTCTTAGACAATTAGTCATTTAATGTGAGGACAAGTAGAACCAGGCATATGGGTTGGTGAGAGGAAACCAATTGAGCTTCAGTGCAAGGAGGAAGTGGTGGGATCTCAGACCTCCTGGATGTGTGATGGTGATGTAGCTGAGTGTGGAGGACAATGAAGCAGTTGGGACCAGGAAGCTCGAAACTGTCAAAGTAACACGGGGCAACTTAAGTGTCATGGATGAAATTGGCATGGGAGGAAGATTAGAGTCAAGATGGGAAGAAATAGCTTTGGTGGGGCAAAAGCAGGCTGAAGGAATACAGCTCCCTGGACACTCCTGGCTTGTGCATCTTTGACAGGAGGGACTAATTGGACTGTGCAATGCTGAAGGAATCCAAACTTTGAAGCTAAGGAGGAAATTGATTCATAATTTGTTTCTACTTGTGTTGCCACATTCAGTGATTTATGGATGGATCCCAAGTCCCTTCTGTACATCGATGGTTTTAAGTGTGTTGCCGTTGATTGCATATCTTTTCCATTACAGTCAACCTCCCAAAGTGCAACACTTCGCATTTGCTTGAATTGAACGCCATCTGTCATTTTTTCACCCATTTCTGTAGCTGATCTACATCCTATGAATTGACAGCTTTGCATACAGAAAAGTATACAAAGCAGTATACTTTGACAACCTTCCTCACAGTTCGCAACCCCAGTAATCTTGGTGCCCTCTGCAAACTTACTAACCAACCCATCTACATTGTGTCCATATAATTTATATATGTGGAACCCGTCACATGGGAAGCCTGGTTTCCACAACGCAACACATTCCACAACGCAATATTCAACCACTCAGAGGAGGGGTGTGGGGGATGGAGTGTGTGGGGGAGGGGGTGTGTGGCGGTGGGGATGGGGGGGGGGGGGTGGGGGAAGGGGGTGTGTGGGGGAGGGGGAGTGTGGGGGAGGGAGTGGTGTGGGAAGAGGGGGTTGGGGAAGGAGGGTGTGGGAGGGGGATGGGGAGTGGAGAAGGGGGTGGCGGAAGGGGGGGTGTGGGGAAGGGTGGGTGTGGGGAAAGGGGGTTGGGGAAGGGAGAGTGCAGAAGGGGTTTGGGGAATGGCGGGTGGGGAAGGGGGGTGGGGGAGTGGGTGGTAGAAGGGGGTGTGGGGAAAGGTGGGTGTGGGGAAAGGGGGTGATTGGGGGAAGGAGAGGTGGGGGGGAGGGGGGAGGGGGGGTGGGGGAGGGGGAAGGGGGGGTGGGGAAGGCAGGGGGGTGGGGAAGGCGGGTGGTGGTCACAGCAGACGCAGCTCTCCCCGCACCGTCAGCTTTCGGCCTTATGCAGCAGATCCCAGTCCCACTCCGGCTTCACTCAGAGGCTTCCGGTTCAACTTAGCAGCTTCCGTCTGGTCGTGCTGGTCACCGCAGAGGCAGTCTGCAGGCTGCTCACTTTCCACGAGCTGCACATTCTCTGCAAGCTGCTCAGTCTACGTGAGCTGTTCAATCTCCGCAAGCTGTTGAGTGTCTGCGAGCTGCACACTCTACGCGAGCTGCTCAGTCTACGTGAGCTGCTCAGTCTCCGCAAGCTGCACACTCTACTCGAGCTGCTGACTCTCTGCGAGCTGCACACTCCCCGTGAGCTGCTAAACACACTCCGCCCTTTCAGGTTTTCATTCTCCTCGCCACGTTATTGACAGCGGGTTCCGGAAGGAGCGGTTTTTACGATTTTTAAACCTTCATAATTTTTGTACTAATTCACCGATCGGTGGTGAAAAATCGTAGCACTATGGGGGATCGTTTTTGCACAAATTTATTTGTAAAATATTTTTATTAGAAGTAATTACATATTAAGAAGAAATATAAAATCAAAGTAAAACAAAAGAAAATATTATCGTCACATATATTCTTAATATTTAAAAAATTTACAATCAGTCTTATTTGTACTTCTATAATTTTCTTTTTTTATTTTATAACAGTAGGAAATAAAAAAAGAGAAAGAGAAAAAAAAGAGATAAACTAATTGAGTGGAATATTCAAAAAGTGAGTGGAAAATTAAAAAGTAAAGTGGATAGGTATATGGACGTGAAGGGAATGGGGGGGTATGGTCTGAGTGCAGGTAGATGGGACTAGGGGAAAACAAATGGTCGGCACGGACTGGAAGGGCCGAGAGGGCCTGTTTCCGTGCTGTAATTGTTATATAGTTATATGGTTATATGGTTAATATTAAACAAGATATTCTTCATTGGAGACATATTCATGATCTATTGTCTATAATTCTTCATCTATTCATACATTCAGGCTTTAGTCATGGCTTCGAACCGAACCATCTTGACCCTTTAAATATTCAATAAATGGAGACCATATTCCTCTGAATTGATCCAGCCTGTCCATCAGGACAAGTCTTAATCTTTCCAGGTGTAATGTCTCCGACATTTCTGTAATCCATAATTTAGTTGTAGGGGAAATAGGACCTTTCCAAAATCTTAGTATTAATTTTTTACCAATTATTAAACTATAACCAATAAAAATTATTTGTTGTGTTGTTAATATCTGATTTGTTTCCAGTATTCCCAATATGATTAGTTTTGAGTCTGGAATTAACTTTGCATTAACTACAATTGAGATTATCTTAAAAATTTCTATCCAAAAATTAGTGATTTTTATACATTTTGTGAATGAATGCGTTAAATTAGCTTCTAATTGTTGACACTTATCACATATTGCGCACACATTTGAGAAAATTCTATTTAATTTGGACTTTGAGATGTAATCTATGTATAACTTTAAATTGTATCAAGGAGTGTCTAGCATTTAATGAACAATGATGTATATGTTGTAAACTTTCATTCCATACTTCTCTACTGATTACTTGACCTAGTTCATTTTCCAATGCTTGTCTATATTTATCCGTATTTGGTAAATCATTTTCCAATAAAATATTATAAATATATGATATTAATTTCTCTGTATTCGGATGTTTATTTAAACATTCATCTAAAATTTCTGTCTTTCTATTCCTAAAATCTAGTGTATTTGATTTAACATAATCTCTAATTTGTAGATATCGAAAATATTCTTTAAAATGTAATCCATAATTTTGTTGTAATTCCTGAAATGAGAGAAATAAGTTTTCCCTGTAAAGATCACCAATCTTATTTATTCCATAGTTCTTCCATTTTAAGAAACCTTTGTCCATCCGTGAAGGTTTAAAAGAAATATTGTTTACTATTGGAAATTTAAATACAACGCAGACCAGAAGTGGTCAAGATGAGAGTTTTAGTAATAGTATAGATAGATATCGCAAACCACAGAGATCCCAGCGTAGATCCCTGCGGAACTCCACAGGTCACAGCGTGAATATTGTCCTTCTGCCACAACCCTGTGTTTTATCTCAGCCAGTTGTGAATCAATACAACAGTCAATGTCAATCCCATGCATCTTAATCTTCTGGATCAGCTTTTCGAATATTTTCTGTTTTTAACACCAATATGACAATTTTTATGCAACAATGTAATAAGATGGAAACAGTAGTGCCAGGCATGAATTAGGTGACGGGATCACGGTTCTTACGAACTGACACGCTAGGCATATTGCATTGATTTGGTTTATGAGTCTCAACTGGATCATTAGGGGACAAAAACCAAAAGGAATGTTTCATTTTTTCCATTTGCATAAGCATACTACCCGACACTTCACTGAACCATCTCAGTAATAATGCTCATGCAATGAGTTCACCTCTCTCTGGGGAGAAGAGTGCTGACACAAAATAATTAATGTGGATGAATAAAGAAATTAGAGCAATGTTAAAATCTTACATTCAGGGTCATAACTCTCTGAATTTTGAGATTGGCAGTTTAAATGGAGTTCGGAGCATTTTTCTATTTTTATATTTAGTTAAAAGCATATTTGAGTTAGGGGTGGTGTTGTGCATTAATTTAGTACACTTACTGTACATCTCTGGGACCACAGTGTAAATACTCTAACAGTTTTCTTTCAAATGAATAATTTCATGCTGACCTGGTCTCATTATTTAGCTTTAAATGCTTCTATGATGTTGATAAGCTCTGATTTCCCAAAGAAGATTTAAACCAACGTGCTCTGAGTAAGTAGATTAATACCAGGTTGCAAGATGACTGAGGAGAATGGTGTCTGGCTTTTTTAACATTTTGTTTTGGCTTTTTTAACATTTTTTAATTAGTAGGGTTAGTTGGATCCTTCCTCAACTTAGTTATTTAACTTTAATATCATCAGACCTAAAATAAATATGTTTTAAGATGCATCCACTGCTTAAACTAATAGGGATTTACAATATGTTAAATGACTTGAGGTAGCAGAGAGAACCACTGGAGGGATATGTTGGAATACTTTGCATTTGCCCGAGTAAGTGTTTCTCTAACATATATCTAAGAATTATTTTACACAAAGAGTGGTGGGCAAATGGAACCAGCTGCTGGAGGTGGTAGTTGAGGCAGCTAATATCACAATGTTGAAGAAACATTTAGACATAAGGGGGAAGTCTAAATGTAAACATAAGGGGGAAGTATTTTAGATGAGAAAATCGTTTTTCACACAGAGAGTGGTGAATCTGTGGAATTCTCTGCCACAGAAGGTAGTTGTGGCCAGTTCGTTAGCCATATTTAAGAGGGAGTTGGATGTGGCCCTTGTGGCTGAAGGGATCAGGGGGTATGGAGAGAAGGCAGGTACAGGATACTGAGTTGGATGATCAGCCATGATCATATTGAATGGCGGTGCTGCTTGAAGGGCCGAATGGCCTGCTCCTGCACCTAATTTCTATGTTTCTATGTTTCTAGACAGATATGTGGACAGGATAGGATTAGAGGGATATGGACCAAATGCAGGCAGGTGGGACTAGTAGTACAGATGGGGCATATTAGTTGACATGGGCAATTTGGGTCGAAGGGTCTGTTTCTGCACTCTATGACTCTATGGCTACATGAACCTCAACCTGGACAATGAAGCCTATCTGATTAGTATCCCATTTTCACCTGCAACTTTCTCTCCCTCCAGTACTGACACTTTGTGGATGCAGTGAGAATCTGCTGGTGCTGCAGTGTGTTAGGCCACAGATTTTCAACAGCACTTCTCAGAAACATGGCCTCTGGTTTCTAGAGCACGGATGCATCATAGATGCACCTCCTCCGGCAGCTGGACCCATACACTTACCGCCCTTTGTGTAAAAAATTCTTAGATCATTGTTAGAAATACACTTATTCAGGAAAGTGCAAAGTATTCTGGAGGTGGGCTGTATTCCAATGGATGCACCCTGAGACACTGTTCCTCCTAGGCACCAGTTCAGACACATCTTTATTACGTAGTTGGTGCATGTGTAGAGTACACACATGCATAGCTGGGAATGAATGAACAAAGCAGCCACCGGCGCTGAGTCAGCAAAGATCTTGCCCCAGGAAGATATGGATAACAGCTTCAGGATCCAGTCTTGAGAAAATAACTGCTTGCATCACCCAAGAATAACATGGCATAACATGACATTGTAACATATTGGATGGCTTGACAACAAAGTAAAATGGCTAGTATTCATGTTTTAATTTCCAACATCAAAGGAGAGACGTCTAACTTGGACAGAATGCTATATAACTGGGTCAAATAGTCAGGGACTCTACAGGAGCTGCCCATCCTTTGAACTGCTCTTTCACAGATCAGTGCATGTAGTAGTTCCCAGCTCTGTGTGAGTTGCAGTTCTGCACTATAATAATAAGATTAAATGAGAGCTTACCAGTTTGAAGTTTGAACTTTATTTTATGAGGAGTTACGATGAGGGATTACGTGAAGAAACCCGACTACCTACAGCGCGCGTCAATCTTCAAAGCACCGGTTGGAAATCACAGGTAATATTGACTGAAGTATAATAGTAAGATAACAGAAGACTAGAACTACCAGATGACATTTATGAGGGTTGGGAGCAGAGGGCACGTAATCCCTCATCGTAACTCCTCATAAAATAAAGATCAAACTTCAAACTGGTAAGTTCTCGTTTAATCTTACTATTTTACTTCGGAGTCACGTGAAGACGTCAAAGCTCTGTGATTTCACGCCGTGAGAAACGGGTCTACACAGCCACAACTGCTTCATTGACAAATGAAGGAAAAATATTCCTAATACATACAGTCACGACATAGATTTAAACATGCTGATGTTATTAATGAAGTAATAATAATAGTCCCACCTTTCACTTGGATGGAAAACTATAATCAATGAAAATGGAGTTGACAAATACCCCTGATCTAGTAATGGGTTAGTATAAAAGTTTGAAATTAATTCGCTTGACCATGCTGCAAGCGTTAGGACATGGTCCAACGGCACGTAAGACCCTTGCTGCTCATGTTATAGCAGCCCTGATGGAGTGATGACTAGAATAGTAAGATTAAACAAGAACTTACCAGTTTGAAGTTTGATCTTGATTTTATGAGGAGCTACGTTGGTGATTACATGAAGAAGACCCATTCAGGCTGCATGCGTGTCAATCTTCAAAGCAACGGTATGAAATCACAAATAACAATCACCAGTGACATAGTAAGATGCGTGACTCGAGAACTACCAGATGATCTTTATGAGGGAGGGTTGGGCGTGGCGGGCACGTAATCACCAACATAACTCCTCATAAAATCAAGATCAAACTTCAAACTGGTAAGTACTCGTTTACTCTTACTATTTTACTTCGGAGTCACGTGAGTGATTCCATGAAGAGTTTGAAGCTTTGTGATTTCGTGCCGCAGATTTCAAATCCCAGCATCCCACTGCATTGATTGACTCGGATGAGAAAATAATGCATTAGGATTAACATTGCATTGAATGCAGTAACAAAGTTTATTTGAAATAACAAACAAAAACAACAGTACCCCTCTATCCCAGGGGGCACTTTAAACAGAACTTAAAATAGCACTGGCAAACAGCCCTGGATCGGCAATCGGTCGATGATAGATACTCTGAAACATCAGCTCATTTGCCCATCCGGCGGCCGCCAAAATATGGTCGATGGGCACGTCCCTCGCCTTAGCCGCCAACATAGCTGCTGCCCTAGTGGAATGAGATGTGAACACATCAGTGTTAATACCTGCATCAATCAAGACTTGTTTCAACCATCTTGAAATAGTATTAACTGACACTCTCTTATGTGTTTTATTGTAACTGATAAACAATCCTATCTCCATGTTACGTCAGGCCTCCGTAGCTGCAATGTATTGCATCAAATGTGTTTTTACACATAAGGATGGATCCGTGGGATATGCTGAGAACACTATTTTGAACCCTGTCTCACCTGGCCTGCTTTGTTTGAGGAGATCATAAATGTAGAACGTAACATTGTCTGCAGCTGTTTCCATTCTATCTAGCTGTAGTTTTTGTAACGTCTGTACTCTCTGTGCTGAAACCAATGCCATGAGCATGGCCACCGTCATGGTGATTTTGGTCAAAGACAGAGATGAGGCAGGGACCCACTCACGCAGTAGTCTGAGGACCACACTTACATCCCAAATTGTATTATATCTAGGTTTAGGAGGTCTGGAATTAAAAATCCCTTTCATTAACCAAACAACGAGAGGGTGAGACCCAATAGAATGTTTGTCTGACTTCATCACTAAATATGATGACAAAGCACTTCTAGCTGTATTGATTGCACTATAATTCAGCCCTTCATCATAGTAGACAGTTGACAGGAACTCTAGAACATGCAAAATACGTGCTGTACAATTGTCAATATTATTTTGTACACAGTAAACTTCCCATTTTTTTACATAACAAATATACTTCTTTTGAGTACTCGATCTCCAAGATGCAGTGAGCATGTCCACAGTTCGACCCGACAATCCGCGCCCCAGATATGGCCTCCTTAAAATCTGCAAATTAACAAATCAATACGGTCATACAACGGATGGCATTCGCCAGTTACCGGATGCACCAATAAATCCCTTCTTTTGGGAACAGCCATCAGGGGTTGTGTCATCAGCTGTAATATCAAATGGTACCATGGCTGGGTAGGCCAGTCGGGTATCATCAGTACACCTGAAGCATCATCGTGCTTGATTTTAAGCAGACATCGATTTATGAGACAAAATGGTGGAAATGCATATATGAACAATGCAGCGAGAAAGCGTAAATCGCTACTGCCCCAGGATCTGGTTCCCATGACACATATTTGGGTAGCTGGTGGTTTAGAACAAGTTGACATCTGGCCTTCCATATTTGACAATGATCTCATTGAATACATCCTGATTCATCATCCACTCTATGTTGTCATGGAACTTCCATGATCTGCTGTCTGCTACTGTATTGAATCTCCCTGGTAGATATATAGCTGAGAGCCAAATGCGCTTATCAATACACCAGGTCCAGATTTGGTTTGCCAGTTTGTCACAAGATAGCGACTTGATACCACCCATGTGATTGACATATGCTACTGCCGTAGTGTTATCAATTTGGAGCTAAGCATGCAGACTAATTGTGTTAGAGCAATAAGCCTTGAGCCCATAAAACACTCCTAAAAGATCTAAATGGTTTATTCCCCATGTCTGCAAAAGCAAAGCTTCTTCCATACTCCATCTTCCTCCACAACTCGAGCTTGTATCCGTGGCACCCTACCCGAGTGCACTGTCATCAGTCTGTAAGACCATGGAAGGTTGTTCAAGCACCACTGTTCTGAAACTACTGGAGACATGTTGGATCCACCATTGAAGATCAGTAACTGCATCTGCTGATAATTGCATGGGCCTGTCATAATGGCCCAATTGTACCCTGAGTGCCTGTTCCTTTGCTCTCTGTAAATGCTGATAGTGCAAAGGCCCAAATTGGACTGCTGGAAATGCTGCCACTAATTTCCCGAGCAGACTGGCCACTTGTCTAATTGAAGGTTGTTTTTCGTTTAGAAGTTTTATACAACCATCAATGAGCTCCACACTTTTCCCCCTGGGCAGAGTAATTACATTTTTAAGTGAGTCAATTGTGAAACCCAAATAATCAATTGTGGTAAGTGGTGTCAATTTAGATTTTCCTAAATGAATGACAAACCCCAGTTTTTCAAGTGTGAATTTGACAACTGCCACAGATGTTTCAGCTAATTCCCTTGTTTGTCCAATAATTAAGATATCATCCAAATAGGCCATAATTACATGGCCCTGACCTCTAAGTAGCCCCAAAATTGGTTTTAACAATTTAGTGAATATTCTAGGGGCTGAGGTTAAACCATTCGGCAGTGCCTTAAATTGCCATAATTGAGTCATCCAAGTAAATTTAAAATACTTTCTATGCTCGCAATGAACAGGCATTGAATAGTAAGCATCTTTCAGATCTATGGTTGCCATATAACAACCTCTGGAAATCAGTTGTTTGGCGGTAACCAACGTTTCCATTTTGAAGTGTCTATAGAGTACAAATGGATTTAACTTTGTAAGATCCAAAATAATTCTACATCCTCCGTCCTTTTTGGGATGGGTAAACATATTTGATACAAATTGACGGACTTGATGAACCGTCCTCTCAATTACCCCTTTGTTACACAAATTTTCAAGTGTGAAAAATCAGCCTGAACCTCTATTACTTCTGTTTGTGAAAAATAAAGTGTTCTGCTAGGAACATATTGGAGAGGCAAATCACCATTTGGATTGAATTCAATCCAAAACCCTTGAATCACGCTCCTGATAAACAGATCTGAAGTAAGCTGCTTCCATTCTTCATAGAATATATGTAATCTACCATCAATTTTTTCCTGTGTTATACTTAATATGTTTTTTATGAGAACCAGGCCCACTTACCTCCCTGGTAGCTGGTGTGCCCTGCTGACCCCAGCTCCTGGCAGGGGCCCCCATGGTTGCTCGTGCTCCTGTCAAAGGGTACCAACCGTGCCCTTGCGTTGACCACCGGCTTGTCCCTGGTGTAACCCCAGAAGCTGAGGTGGTTCTATAAGGTTACTTCCTCTTAACTGGTCTGCCGGTTAACATTGGTCTCATCAGGCCCATCATTTTGGTTTCTTCATTCAAATCCTTGATCCGTTTAGCAAGGTCTGCGCCAATCAGTTCGTTGGGTGGCTGGATATTTGATGGTTTGCAAAGCGCAACGAATCTTGCATTGATGGTGGGCCTAATAGCTCTTTTCCTGATACAGTTAATCTCAAAATGGGTGCTACATAACAACCCCAGAGCCTCTTGATGTGTTCTAGTCACATATCCACCATCCATTGTCCTTGCGAATGCCGTAATACCAGAGCCCAATAACTTTAGGACCCTCTGCATCGTGATTTCTTGGCTTTGCATGTCGGGTCCCATCTGACCGCATATGACCTGATTAACAGTTGGTACTTTCAACAACTCACAATTTTTAGGAGGCTCATGCTTTTTGGCTGTCTCATCCATAGTGAGCTCCTGGAGCTGGTGAGAAACCGTATAATTTATTGTAGCGGCCAGCTCTTCTCCTAGCGGCTCTCTTGCTCCTGATGGGACAGGAAATGGTGCTGCCAGGGGTGGAATATCAGGTAAATCCATTGTTTCTCCTGGCTGGACCTCCCCATCAGATTTGGGGTCAGGACTAATCTGACCCATTGCACTCCCCTCATATGAGAAGGGGTTATCTGGCAGCCCTGTTGCTGCTGGCACCTCTGACTCTGAGTGGCACTGACACTCCTTCTCCTGGAGTGTAATTTGCTGGAGTACTGTGTGCAACAGTTCCTCCACTTGGGATAGGCATGAACACACTCTATCCAGCCCCGGTGAGGAATCATCCCCCAACTCCGTGGGCCTAGCAGACTTTTCAGGTGCCTTACGCCCTACTGGCGCTGGCTCTGTGATGTGTAGCACCAAGTCTGCAGTTGCTAAATCTGTAGCTGGCGACTGTACAGGGATATGGGGTTATCTGGCAGCGGTTCCAAACCTGTACATCCACGGCTGGCTGCGACTCGCTGCTTCCCTTTCCCTGTTTTGTCCATTGCTAGCGATCGGTAGATAAGCGTACCGGCAAGCACGGACTTACACTCCAGTGAAAATTTTTCACTTACCTGGAGTCTGAACACTTACCGCTAGAGGAGCTCTGTTCTTCACAGCCTCCGTGCGTCAATGCGGCTGATGTACTGACATGCATGCGGCATGAACGGGTCTTCTTCACAGAATCACTCACGTGACTCCGAAGTAAAATCAGTATCTACTCCTACATAATCAAAGCCCATTTTATCCTCTGGAAGTGACCTGAACAGATATGTTCTTATACGTTTTTGTGACTAACAACATAACTAGTTCAGAACCTCGAAGACTCTCAGTGACCTTAACATATTGTTATATATGCGAGTCCTCACTTTACCAAAAGTCCCTGGGTATGCCTTGAACTATTTTGAGATCTGACACCCCTTCTGCTCTGCTTAAGTGAATTATAAGCATAAATATTATATATTATTCTTTACAAACATACCCATCTTGTTCCGTCGCAACTTATGTAGTGACTAAACCTGTTGTGGTAACTAGCGCTAGGAGGATAACTACCTATGAAATCCGGCGAAACTAAGGATGTAGCTGGACCACCCTGGTGAAATAGTGTTCACACAATGTTGACATCCCATACTGCATTGTACTTGTCCTAGGAAACACTGTGTTAAAGATATGCTTACCAACTTGACATCCAGGGTGAACCTGACAGAGCGGGTCTTGTTTGCTGCAGCCAATACAATGAGAAGGCACGTTGGCACAGTTAATGGCCGTACAACTTAATTATTGACAAAGATCATTGAAAATTAACTCCAACATCAGTAATTTGTACTGTCTTCAATGCAACATGAACATTCAACAAACGCTTTCCATCTCCTGGAGAAGAAAGTCCTGCTTTTTTGATGCTATTACAGCACACTGAACATATACAAGGATTGATGTAACAACCCAACCCGTAGAGCAGTCTATTGAACCTGCAGAACATAATTTGATTTTAACATGCAACAGTTGATTTCTCAAGCCACAGACTAAACCAGCAAGTTACGTTCAAAATAACCATATAATGTTATATTATTATTCCCGACAACCGGGAATCAAAGTTGCATATGCCAATCACACAATAGGAACCTAAACGGCTCTAATGACTTCATTTGAAGCCCCGATTAATGAATCAAATGGAGGAAGACGCAAAAGACCTTTCTTCTCCTTGTAGCGAGAATGTATCTTCACCACTGTTATGCCACATATTTTACAACCTGTGAATAAACATGAACAAACATATGTATATTCGGTATTCCATTGAACCAGAATTTCAAAAATACGGTGTGATTCAACACCCATTCTGTGTTGTCATTGACCTATACTTGATGTTACTCCAGTGGCCAACGAGATTATGTAACCATAACAGGATTCTTTACTTGATTGCACGCACATGTACTAACATATGCCACCATCATAACGTGTCAACATGAAGTTGAGCATGTAGATATGCATATCCGCTCAATTACTCTTAACCCACAAAATGCGTAGGGTCTATAGATATTTGACACCAATAAAAGAAGAATTGGCAACTCATGCAAATCTCCTCCAGCTCCAAACCAGAGATGATATTCACAATTTCTCATTCTTAGACCATTAGCATCATTTTGCAATATAATGAGATATTTATTGATTAACCTACTGGAACAATGCTGAACAATGTTTATCCATAATTGCGACTTTGGCAGCTTCAGCTGATAATAGCAAAGTGTGTCGACCATGACCTACATGGT
Organism: Okamejei kenojei; assembly: GCA_035221665.1. Taxonomy (NCBI): domain Eukaryota; kingdom Metazoa; phylum Chordata; class Chondrichthyes; order Rajiformes; family Rajidae; genus Okamejei; species Okamejei kenojei. The sequence goes on from CM069131.1 coordinate 122,780,452, forward strand.
ACTTTAGAGTTCTCCATTTAGGATGATTTCAAATCTCCCACTTGCACAGCTGAACCACATCCATTATATTGCCAATTAGTCTTAATGACTAGACTGCTGTTTTATAACAACAAAGCTGTAACAGGCTTCTATTGACTCCAATCTGTTGCCTAGGACGGCGCCATAAGCCAATTGATAACTCAATGTAAATTGTAATGACCTGATAGAGTGCATGGAACCTCTGGCCAGCTTTCATGCTGCTACCAGCTTCAGTGAACCGCTTACCTTCATCCTGCAGGATTTGCCTGTTGAATAGGTCTTACCTGACAAACAGATTCAGCGGCTGGGTCTAATGTTCCCCTGATAGCGGTGTTCACTGCATATGTGTTGTGATGGCAAATCTTGCTGTCAGTAATGATCTCTGACACGTGACCGTCATCCCTTTGTGTATGTTCACGGCTATACCATCAGACTCAGTATGCTCTCCATTAAACAGCCCTACTACAAGGCGCTGTTGGCGCGGCCTCTCAAGTTGGCCGACACTGCCATGGACCCGGCATCAGACTAATACTGACCCATTGACATTTATGTGTTGGGGTATGCTCTCTGCAACATCTCCAACAAGTCTATTTGATAACAACTTAATTTTAATTGAATAGAGGAGCCCAATTTCTCAAACATGGTTTGAGACTGAAACAGTGGATTATACAGTGCCTCATCACAGCAATGCCTCCACCAAATATCTCGAATGATACTGTAACTGGGCACCACTATGACTCCAGTTGTTAATCAGCCATTTTTCATAATGAACAGGCACGGCTGTCATCCTTCACGTCTGCCTTGAACGGCAACTCTGGCCCGATTCCCGAGCCTGTCTTGTAAGACAACCTGATCATAATAATGAACCTGTCTGCTAATTTTAATTTGTCTAAAACAATTCTAGTCATAATTCTGACCCGTCTCGAAAGACAAGTCTGCCCATATTTTTGAACCCATCTTGAAAGCAACCCTGGTCAAAGTACTGCGCTTACCTAAACACAATTCTGGCCCAGTTTCATGGTTAGATGCCTCTAAATTGATGAAGAATGTCTTGATCATTGTATTGTTCAACCAAGTGTAAATCTTATCCACTTGTAAATTGTCCCTTTCTGTAGAACTTCTGTAGGTGCTGCTGGCTCAGGCTTACCCATATGCCATTACTATCACAGAAAAGACACCCCCTAAAGCAGCCCTGTGCAAAGGTGCTGCTGTCTCAGGTTCACCCATATGCCCGGCACTGTCACAACTCCTGTAGTTGGAGTGTATCTAGATGGAGCCTCCTCTCCACAAGGCTCCATCCTGGTCAACCTAAAATTATTTACATTACCCGGAGGGGAACCCTCCCGGCATCAGGGCTGACCATATTGGTCGGTTCCCCCCCCCTAACCTAAACTACTGCGGTCTGGACACCGCATTGCTGCTGGGTTTCCCCTCCCCGGGGAACCCTAGCGTCTATGTGCCTTACCAAGGGGGAACCCACCCCCATGGCACCCGGGCTGACCGTTCTGGTCAGCTTCAGCCCCATATCGTGGGCCACTGCAGTCTAAAACTGCACTTCTGCTGAAGTTCACCTCCCCGGGAACCCAGCGTTCAAAGGTTACTGGCTGTTCTGGTCAGCTTCAGCCCCATATCATAGGCCACTGCCGGCAGGAACCCTGTGGAAAAAAGGGTTCCTTCAAAATATCAAAAAACAGGTAAGAAACACTTACCTCGAGTTTAAACTTACTGCTGGCAGAAGCGACATGCCTGCCAGGCCGGTGTGTTGCAAATGCGTGCGTCATAATGATGCGCACTGCGGGCAGTCGGGTTTCTTCACGTGGTCACTCACGTGACTCCGAAGTAAAATGCCAAGTTATTGGCTCATTTTCAGTCTCCCAATCATCAGTCATTATTTTGTCATCAAATGAGGGTTCAACAGCAGCAGAGGGCCAGTAGTCTGCAATTGGGCCTTCAGGGGCGGCACAGTGGGGCAGCGGTAGAGTTGCTGCCTTACAGCGCCAGAGACCCACGTTCAGTCCTGACTATGCGTGATGCCTGTACGGACTTTGTATGCTCCCCCTGTGACCCAGTGGGTTTTGTCTGTGTGCTCCGGTTTTCTCCCAGACTCCAATGACATACAGGTTTGTGGGTTAATTAACATTGGGTAAAAATTGTAAATTGTTCCTAGTGTGTAGGTATAGTGCTACACAGACTCGATGGGCTGAAGGGCCTGTTTCCATGCTGTATCTCTAGAGTAAGGTAAACTAAAATAAAAGGTGATAACACCCAGTGGTTCTGCCAGACAAAAAAAGTACCTACTAGAGCATAAAACAGGCCTGTATTACTCAGTAGCCCTTAATAAAAATTAAAGCAGTACATTTAGTCCTGATGTAAAACAATTATCGTTAATTGATATATTTAGTTTTAAATTGATCATTTTTTTAAATCAAATTTAGCAGTCTGATTTATAATGAGGATTCCATGGTAACTAATGAGTTTACATTGAAGGTTCCTCACTGATATGAGTTGACTTAGCAAGTCACTAGAATTGCTGTGTAATGAGCTGATGGCTCACACTTCTGACAGCAAGGCACTGTGGTGGGCCATTATGTCTAGAAACATTTACTGACTTCACTCTCAAAGGGATCTGTCCTAATTTCTAGATTATCCTCCATAGCCCTAGAGTCCCTGACCATTAAGAATAATTTAAATGTTCCTTGATGGGTTCCCACAATATCTTGAAAACTTCATTCAAATGACACTTAGCATTCAAAATTCCCGTGACTACAGCGCTAGTCCGTGATTTCTCTCCCTGAAATTTAATGGTGGGGTGGTGTACCCACGTGGCAAGCGTGCAGACTTCTGGACCCTTGATCCAGTGCCGTGAGTTCCAATCCCATCAAGGCAGCTGGAGGATTAATTACATAAATCTGGAATTGAGCAAAAACATTACTTGCGGCAACCAGGAGGCCCCACAGGATTGCAGTACAAACTCATTTGCTTCACCAATATCTTTCAAAGAAAGGAATCAAGATGAGACCTGGTAAGGGTCCTTTATTGCTCGAATGTCTAGTTTAGGATTTTTATTATGGTCACTTGTACCGAGGTACAGTGAAAAGCTTTTGTTATTGTGTTATGCAGCCAAAGAAAATACTACAAAAATAATACAATTAAAGCCATTGGATACAATCTTGTCAATGAATTAATCAATAGAATGAATATGAAGACTAACCTCCACAGTCACACCATCTACTACTTTGCATCTGCTACAAGGGAGCCTGTGCACACCTCCTATTAAAAAAAAACCTTTTCATATTTCTTAATTCTATGCATGAAGTCTCCACTAATTGTTCTCTCTCATTACACCCTCGTGATCATTGAAGTGATTTCCTTGCTGAACCACTTTTTTGCCGTTTTCTTTATTTTTCCTGTGGATTTTATTTCCAGATATGGTGAGTTCTTAGTCCTGGCTGACATGTGAGTTGGTCTCAGACATAGCTAGAACATTCTCGAGTTCACGTTGATTTTGACGTGCATATCTGTTAAATTGTTCCCTGCATATTATGCATTTGTGAGCAGCATCTGTCGATTCCTCCTCTGCTCCACTCATTCCTTCTTTCTCTCTGTTGGGCTAACCGCTCTACCTCTATTAATATTATGGCAACTAAAGGACAACTTCAAACTATGATGTAGGAAGGAACTGCAGATGCTGGTTTAAACCGAAGATAGACACAAAATGCTGGAGTAACTCAGCGCGACAGGCAGCATCTCTGGATAGAAGGAATGAGTGACCTTTCGGGTCGAGACACTTCTTCAGACTATGAGCTGGCTTTCATCCCTTTGTTGCATAAGTAACCTAAAAATATTATTCTCTCCGTTATTTCAGTTACTTATTCAAACATTTCAACATTCCATTCATTCTTTAATAATTTCTTGACCATTGCATGCACTCCCAAGCCTCAGCTTTCCACCATCTGGCGTACTCTGTTCAATCTGACAGTCCAAATTATGATTTATTATACTTATTATTATGATTATTACTATTTATTATACCTTTTCCACTTGATTATTCTATCTTTCTTTTCCCCATTAAATCATTCCCAACTGAAATGTGAGTATTGTCACCAAATCATCCACACACATCAATCTATCAACGAGGCGCAGGTTATAACCATGTTAATAGTATTGTTGTTTTCTTAGTGAAGAATGTTTATTTCATAATGATCAGAATAACACTTCCTGTGCTATAGGTTCTTAACAGAAAATGAATCTCTAACAGGTTAATTGAAATCTTGTTGTTATAAACTGTATGTGATTTGATTGTATGGATTCAGAACTGGTTTACTGATAGAAAGCAGAGGTTGGAGGCTGTGACCAGTGGAGTTCCATAGAGATGAACTGTCGAAGCTGGGATCTCTGCTGTTTGTGATATATATATAAATGACTTGTGTGTAAAAGAAGACAGGTTGGTTAGTTAATTTACAGATAACATCAAGATTACTGGCCTTGCAGACTCGGCAAGGCAAGCAACATAATCCCTCTCCCATCAGGCAAAAGGTATAGAAGTGCGAAAATGCACACCTCCAGATTCAGGGGCAGTTTCTTTTCTTCCCAGCTCTTATCAGGCAACTGAATCATCCTACCACAACCAGAGAGCAGTACTGAACAACTAAATGACAGTCTGAAGAAGGGTCTCGACCCGAAACGTCGCCCATCTCCTTCACTCCTTAGATGCTGCTGCACCCGCTGAGTTTCTCCAGCCTTTTGTGTACCCTCGATTCTCCAGCATCTGCAGTTCCTTCTTTAAAACTAAATAACCTCATTGGTGACTCTCAGATTATCCTTGATCAGACTTTACTGGCTTTGCCTGCCACTAAATATTATTCCCTGATCATGTACTGTATCTATACACTGTAAATGGCTCGATTGTAATCATGTCTTTCTGCTGACTGGATAACACGCAACAAAAGCTTTTCACTGTACCCCGGTACACGTGACAATAAACTAAACTAATGAGGGAGGATTTCAAAGGTACAGCGGTATACAGATCAGCTGCAGAAATGGGCAGAGAAATGACAAATGGAGTTAATCCAAGGAAGTGGGAGGTTGTGGTGGCCCGTTGGTAAAGACGATGTCGGGTTGTGCAGTCTCAATTCTGGTGAGGCTGCACAAAAACCTGTGTGTGAATGAGTTTATGGTGGAGAAGCTGTTGCACTGTGACAACCCCACCCTCTCGGCCGCAGATGTCAGAGTCCAGTGGTATGAAAGATCATCACGGCTGGAGACTTCGTGGCTGCAGTGGATGGCCGTCTTTAGTGCTCTGACTAGCCCTTCATATTCCACAGTGCGTTGCTGCGTCGCCTTTCTAGCCGTTGGTTCATAAAGATCTCTTCCTCCTCGTCCGCCAAAGCACATATTCCATGAAGGATGAGCATGTCCCACAGGTTGAACAGGACTACATGGTACCAGTTGCAAGGCTATGCCTTGACCTGACAGTATATAGACATAGACATATACATATATACATACATACTGATTGGGGATGATCAGCCATGATCACATTGAATGGCGGTGCTGGCTCGAAGGGTCGAATGGCCTACTCCTGCACCTATTGTCTATTGTTTATTGACATACATACATAAATCCATACATAATCAACATAAAACATAAAACATCCAACCACAGTAGGACCAGCGCTTTCAGTAGTGATGGATGGCACAAAACGTCAGTCAGTCTTCCTCATTCTGTGGACCCATGGTCGGGGCCCTGAGACCCTCCGCAGTCACCACTATGGATGGCCTGAAGTACAGGCCCTCTCGCCGGGACAGTGGAAATTTCCGACATCAGGACGGATCAGAACTTCCCGAGTCAGCTGCTTCCCTCCAGGGATTGCGGCTTCATGATGACAGGTCCAAAGGTCGGAGCACCTCATCTGGCGAATCCTCGGCAAAGGTCGCTGGTAGCTCCGCAAAGGTCGCAGGCAGCTGCGCGATGTTAAAGTCCGTGCAGCACCTAGGGCTAGATGCTCCACAGACCGAGCTCCATCATGTTAGGGCAGGGCACCGTGGTCGGATACCAAACATTGGCGATCCTCGGCAATAGACCGCAACTCCGCGATTGAAGTCCATGCTGTGCCTCCAGTGAAGTCCAGTGTTGTCCTGACACCAGAGTGCCAGATTAGCCACCTCCTCCCGGTAGGCCTTCTCATTGTTATCGGAGATCAGGCCCACCACCACAGTGTCATCAGCAAACTTGATTATCGAGTTGGAGCTGAACCTAGCCACACAGTCATGGATGTACAGGGAGTACAGCAGGGGGCTGAGGATGCCACCCTGGGGGGATCACGTGCTTAGGGTGAGGGACCTCGATGTATTTCCTCCCATCTTGACTACCTGGGGCCTGGTGGTGAGAAAGTCCAGGACCCAGGCACACAGGGGGGTGTTGAGCCCCAATTCCAGCAGCTTGTCGGCCACTCTGGTGGGGACTATCGTGTTGAAGGCTGAACTGAAGTATATGAACAGCATCCTCACATAGCCCCCCTTCTGGCTGTCAAGATGAGAGCGGTGTGCAGAACCTGGGAGACCGCATCGTCTGTGGATCTGTTCGGACGGTATGCAAATTGTAGCGCGTCCATGTTGCGAGGGAGGAAGGCGCAGATGTGCTTCTTGACCAGCCTCTCAATGCATTTCATGACTACCGAGGTGAGGGCCACCGGACGGTAGCCATTCAGACAAGCTGGGGAGGCATTCTTTGGTACAGGTACAATGATGGATCTTTTGAAGCAGACAGGGACCACGGACTTGGCCATGGAGCGTTTGAATATTGTAGTGAGCACCGGAGCTAGCTGCGTATCACATCGTGCTCCGACAGCGAGAATGTGTGCACATTCCTCCCTTCAGCTTCATTAGCCAGCATGCTGGTGGTGTTATTGTTAGTTGGCAGACCTGGGGTGATGTTGCCCGTCTCGAAACTAGCATAAAAGGAGTTCAGGTCATGAGCTAGGGAGGTGCCGGCACTTCCGATGCGGGGGGGGGGGGGGGGGGGGGGGGGGGGGTGCTCCGGTAGTTGGTTACAGTCCGTAGGCTCTGCCACCGGCGTCTGGTGTCCTGCTGCTCCATCTGTGACTCCATCTTGTCCCTGTACCTCCTTTTTGTGTCCTTCACCGCCCTTCGCAGTCGGTAGGACTCTACCTTGTAGACGTCCATATTTCCGGATGCCAGGCCCGAGTTGTAGGCAGCGGTGCGAGCATTCAAGGCAACATGAACGGACCTGTCCACCCTGGGTTTTTGATTTGGAAAGGTGCTAATCCTTACCGTGGGGACGATGTTGTCGGTTATTGTTGCAATGTCCGTGACTGCTTCCGCGAACTCACTGACGTCACTGGAACTTGCTTGGAACATATTCTATCGACATCTGTCAGTGCATCTTGCAGCGTGGCCTCTGAATGGGCGGTCCACCGCTTTACGTCCCTTGTCACTGCCGCTTCCCGAACTATCCTCTGTTTATACTCCGGCAGCAGGGAAAATGGCAGTGTGGTCATATTTTCCTAAGGGAGGGAGTGAAACAGCCTTGTAACCCTTCCGGAACGGCAAAAAGCAGTGGTCCAATGTTCTCTCCGCCCTGGTGGCACACGTGATGTGTTGGTAGAAGTTCGGCATGACCTTCTTGCGGTTTAATTTGTTAAAATCTCCAGCCACCACCATAGCCACATCCGGGTTCTTGCTTTGATGTCGACACAGCACATGTAGGCCCGATAGTGCCATGTTGGTGTCCGCATGCGGTGGAATGTAGACGGCCGTGACGATCACTGAGCCGAACTCCCGGGGAAGTAAAATGGGCGGCATGAGATTGTCAGATGCTCCAGGTCCAGCGAGCAGGAACGGGAAAGCATCTTGATATTTCCAGGGTTGGACCAGTTGTTATTGGTCATGAGGCAGACTCCTCCACCCTTGGATTTCCCAGATTCTTCTGTTCTGTCAGCACGATAGACAGTGAAGGACTCGGTTGGGCAGATGACCTGATCCGGAATCAGGGAGGTCAGCCATGTTTCGGTCGGGCAGAGGATGTTGCAGTCCCTTATGTCCCGCTGGAATCTGACCCTCGCCCTGAGGTCATCCAGCTTGTTTTCCAGGGACTGGTTGTTCGCCAGAAGAATGCTGGGCTGAGGAAGACGAAAGGCTTGGGCTCTCAGCCTATTCCAATTCCCCCCCGCTTACCCCGATGTTTTCTCCGGGTTTTCCTTGGAGCCGCGTTCCCATTGTTTTTGCCGCGGCGCTCTCTGCTGGCCATGCTGGATCGTTAAGTATAGCGTTTAAAAAGTTTTAAAAAGAGGTAATGCACTTTAAAAAGTCAAATGCAACGGAAAAATATACAATTAATGGCATGACCCTTAACTGCGTTGATCTACAGCTGGATCTTGGGGTCCAAGTTAATAATACCATGAAAGTAACAACATACATAGATAGACTGGTAAAGAAGGCATATGGTATACTTGTTTTCATAGGTTGGAGCATTGAGAATAAGAGTCAGGAAGACATGCTGTTGCTTTATAGGACTTTGGTTAGGCCACATTTGGAGTATTGCCTGCAGTTCTGGTTGCCCGAATACAGGAAGGATGTGGAGCGTTTGGAAAAGGTGCAGAAGAAGTTTACCAAAATGATGAAAAAAGGAACTGAAGATTTTGGTTCATACAAAACAAAAATCCTGGAGTAACTCAGCGGGTCAGGTAGCATGGGAAACATGGTTGGGTATGAAGAAGGGTTCCCAACCCGATAGAGTCTGAAGAATCGTCCCATCTGGAAAGGTCACTTATCCATGTTGCCCAGAGATACTGCCTGACCACTGAGTTACTCCAGCACTTTGTGTCATTTTTACCAGAATGATGTCTGGATTAGGGAGCATTAGCTACAGGGAGAGGTTGAACAGTCATGGATTGTTATTTCTGGAACGTCGGAGGTTGTAGGGAGAACTGTTAGAAGTACATACAATTATGAGAGGCATAGATTGGGTAGAAGTCAGAACATTTTTCCCAGGATGGAAAAATCAAATACCAGAGAGTATAGCTTTAGGGTGAGAGGGGCAAAGTTTAAAGGACATACGTAGTAGTGCGAGGTTTTTTTACACAAAGGGTGGTGAGTGCCTTGAACATGCTGTTGGGGGCAGTGGTTGAGGCTGATATCATAGTGACATGAAAGAGACTTTTGGATAGACATATGGATATGCAGAGAATTGAGGGATATTGGCAGGCAGCAAATAATTGGTTGTGGAATAGTAAGATTAAACGAGAATGTACCAGTTTGAAGTTTGATCGTTATTTTATGAGCAGTTACGATGAGGGACTATGTGAAGTTGAACCCCGTCCAGCCGTACGCACGTCAATCTTCAAAGCAGCGGGGTGAAATCACAGGCAAAAGTGACTGATGTATAATAGTAAGATGAGAAAAGACTAGAACTACCAGATGACGTTTATGAGGGCTGGGAGCGGAGGGCACGTAGTCCCTCATCGTAACTCCTCATAAAATAACGATCAAACTTCAAACTGGTAAGTTCCCATTTAATCTTACTATTTTACTTCAGTCACGTGAGTGATTAAGTGAAGATTTCAAAGCTCTGTGATTTCATGTCACAGATTTAAATCCCGGCGTCTCACTACATTGATTGACTCACAATAAGAAATTAATCAATTATGCATCAAACATAACATTGCTTGAAACAAATTAACGATTTATAACAAAACAATAGTAACCCCTTCTATCCCAGGGGAAACTATAAAACTGAACTTAAAACAGAATCAGCAAATACCCCCGATTTGGCAATTGGCTTATGATAAATTTTTTGGAACATCAGTTCACTGGACTATCCTGTGGCTGCGAGGATATGGTCCATAGAGACGTCCATCGCCCTGGCCGCTGAAGTTGATGCCGCCCTGGTGGAATGAGATTTAAATTTGTCAGTGTTAATCCCAGCGTAAACCAGCACCTGCTTTAGCCACCTTGAAACAGTTTGAACCAACACCTTTCTATGCAGTTTTTTGTGGCTAATAAATAATGCTGATTCCACTTAGGGTTCAGGTAGCCTCAATATAATATAACAAACATGACACTACACAGAGGCGGGAATCCATGGAGTATGCCGAAAAGATAATCTTACACCCTGTCACCCCTATTCTACGCTGCTTGTGCAAATCATGGATATAAAAGTACATTGATACATCAATCATATTTAGTCTCAGCTTCTGCAATGTCTGCACACGTTGGGCTGAAATCAATGCCATAAGCATGACTACCTTCATGGTGAGTTTGGGCAAAGACAGGGCTGTGACAGGAGTCCACTTACGAAGGAGCATAAGAACCTCACTTACATTTCAGATAACCGAATACCTGGGCCTGGGAGGATTGGAATTAAAAACTCCCTTCATAAAAGTGGTCTCCAAATCTGAGGAAAGACATTCTTGCCATAGAGGGAGTACAGAGAAGGTTCACCAGACTGATTCCTGGGATGTCAGGACTTTCATATGAAGAAAGGCTGGATAGACTTGGCTTGTACTCGCTAGAATTTAGAAGATTGAGGGGGGATCTTATAGAAGCTTACAAAATTCTTAAGGGGTTGGACAGGCTAGATGCAGAAAGATTGTTCCCGATGTTGGGGAAGTCCAGGACAAGGGGTCACAGTTTAAGGATAAGGGGGAAATCTTTTAGGACTGAGATGAGAAAAACATTTTTCACACAGAGAGTGGTGAATCTCTGGAATTCTCTGCCATAGAAGGTAGTTGAGGTCAGTTCATTGGCTATATATAAGAGGGAGTTAGATGTGGCTAAAGGGATCAGGGGGTATGGAGAAAAGGCAGGTAAGGGATACTGAGTTGGATAATCAGCCATGATCATATTGAATGGCAGTGTAGGCTCGAAGGGCCGAATGGCCTACTCCTGCACCTATTTTCTATGTTTCTATGTATCTAAATCTAGAAACTAGAGGATGTGTCCCCACAGAATATAATTCTGATTCCATGGGTAAATATGAGGACAGAGCACTTCTGGCTGTATTGATCACACTGTAGCTTAACTTATGATCGAAATAGAGAGTTGACAAGAGCTCCAGCACGTCTGGGATGCCTGCAATTTGATATGAAATATTCTGCCGTTAGCAGAACACCTCCTACTTTCTGATCGAGGAGATGTACTGCAGGCCGATGTGATAACATCCACGGTACGATCGGACAGTCCTCTCCCCAGGTATGGCCTTCTTAAAATCTGCAAATTAACAGATCAATACGATCATGTAAAGGTTATTGATCGGCTGTTACCGGGTTCACCAGTAGGTTTATATGTTTGGGAACAATCATATGAGGCTGAATAGCCATCTGCAAAACGAGAAGGAACCATGGCTCAGTAGGCCAGTCTGGTACTACAATACTCCTGAAGCGGAGTCCTGCTTGATTTTTTGCAGGCATCGACTGATGAGACAGAATGGATAAATGCATATAAAAACATTCCACCCCAATGCAGCGAGAATGCATCGACTGCTGCTGCCCCAGGATCTGGTTCCCATGAGACGTATTTAGGCAACTGGTGGTTTAGTCTAGATGCAAACAAATCAATATCTGGCATCCCGTATCGAGCAACAACATCATTAAATATGTCCTGATTTAACATCCATTCTATTTCGTCATTGAATTGGCATGACCTTGTGTCTGCCACAACGTTGAATCCACTTGGTAAATAGATTGCTGACAGCCAAATGTTTTTGTCAATGCACCAGCTCCTGATATGATTAGCCAATCTGTCACAAGATTCCGACTTAACTCCACCCATGTGATTAACATATGCCACTGCTGTAGTGTTGTCAATTTGAACCTGCACATGCAAGTGACTCTTGGTAGAGCAATAAGCTTTAAGCCCATAAAAGGTTCCAAAAAGCTCTAAATAATTGATCCCTCGCAATTGCAGAAGGGATGCCTCAACACTATTCCATCTGCCGCCACAATTGGAAAACATATCAGTAGCACCCCAACCTAGAGCACTAACATCAGTCTGTAAGACTATGGATGGTGGTTCAACAAAAACTTCCCTGGAACACATTCATGATAAACCATTGTATTTCTGAAATGACTTCAGCTGGTAATCCCATGGGCCTGTCAAAATGACCTGCATGTGTCCTCAGTGCCTGTTCTTTCACTCGTTGTAATTGTTGATAATGTAGAGGTCCAAACTACACAGCTGGAAAACCAGCCACCAACTTACCAATCAAACTGGACACCTGTCTAATTGAAGGTCGTTGTTCACCAAGAAGCTTGATACAACCTTCAATTAACTGCTGCCTTTTATCACTGGGCAGAGTCATGTGATCTGAGTTAATGGTGAAGCCCAAGTAATCAATAATTTTGACTGGTGTTAATTTGGATTTATCTGGATGAATGATGAACCCCAATTGCTCAAAAGTAAGTTTAACAACTGAAACAGATGATTCAGCTGCATCCTGAGTCTTTCCTACAATTAAGATATCATCTAAATAGGCCATTACAACATGACCCTGAGCTCGGAGTAGCCCTAGAACTGGTTTTAACAATTTGGTAAACAATCTAGGAGCTGAGGTTAATCCATTAGGCAGTGCTTTGAATTGCCATAACTGACTCATCCAGCTAAACTTCTAATATCTCCTATCATCGCAATGAACAGATACTGAGTAATATGCATCTTTAAGATCAATGCTGGCCATATAACACCCTTTGGAAATCAGCTGTTTAGCCATCAGAAAAATCTCCATTTTTAAGTATCTAAACTGTACAAAAGGGTTAAGGCTCGTCAGGTCCAGAATGATTCTACATCCCCAATCCTTTTTAGACCTAGGAAATATATTTGACACAAACTGGTGGAGTTGACGAACTGACTTCTCAATCACCTCTTTACTGCACAATACCTCAAGTTCTGCCTTTATCTGCATATTCTCTTCATGTGAGAAAACGAGTATCCGACGGAACATGTTGAGTGGGTGGACACATAATTAGGGTAGAATTCAATTCGAAACCCTTCTATACTGCACCGCACAAACGGATCTGATGTTATCTCCTGCCATTCTTCTAGGAACAAGTGTAACCTGCCCCCAACTTGAACATATTTCCCACTTAATTTGATTCTATCAGAAGCAAAACCACTGACCTGCTTGTTGACTGATGGTACTTGTTGCCCCCTGTTCCTCGTGGGAAAATTCATCCTTCCCCGTGTGGCTGCGGCAGGGTGCCAGCTTCGTATGTTTGGGAATGAACGGCTCGTCCCTTCACCAGCCCCAGTTATTGCACCCCGTCGATAGGGGAATTGCCTCCGACCCATTTTGCTGCTCGTCGGCACTTTTATTAACCCCACAGTTTTCACCTCATCATCAAGTTCTTTAACTCGCTTTGCGAGGTCCTCCACAAACAGCAGTTTAGGCAACTGTACATTACTAGGCTTGCAAAGCGATGCAAACATAGTGTGAACATGTGGGCATATGGCACTCTTTCTTAAGCAGTTCACCTCAAAATGTGCACTGCTTAAGAAAGAGTGCCAGAAGCCCCAAAGCATCCTGATGTGCTTCTGATAGGTGCCCCTCGACAACCGTTCTGGCAAACCCAGTAATACCTGCAGCAAGCAATTTCAGCATCCGCTGGAGTTTTAGCTCTTGTGCCCGAACTGCAATCCCCATTTGTCCCCATATAACATGGTTCACCACCGGCACCTTCAATAAGGCACAGTCAACCAGGGTTTCATACTTCTTTATAGTGTCATCCCATACCAGCTCTTGGAGCTGATGGGAGAGCAAATAATTTATACTTGTGGACAACTGCTGCCCCAATAGCTCTCCTGCTTCTGAGGAAATGGCAAATTTTGCAGCCAAACCAGGTATTGTAACCTCATGCTCTTTGCCCCCTGGGCTCTGTTCACCCACTGGTTCGGCGTCAGTATACCCCTGACCCATCAAGCTCTCCTCCTCCATGAGGAAGCGATCAAGCAGCCCTATTGCAGGCGCTGCTGGCGCAGGCTCTCCATCAGCCTGGCGTGGACACTATTCATACTCCCGGAGTGCATCCTTTGCAAGTATCCTCTCCAACAGGACCTCGATTTCATTTAACCGTTTAGAAATGGTCTCCCCTTGCGGCGACAGGCAATGTGTCTGCAGTCGCTAACCCCCCTGTTAACGGTGATATAGGTGATCTAGGCGGGCACCCGCTATCGCACTCCTGCGGTCTTCCAAACTTTTCCTAGCGGCTCGCCTCCCCTTCACTTTCGTAGCTTTCTGCATTTTAGTACTAACGCTGTGAAAACCAAGCGTACCTACAGAAAGCAACCTCCAAACTAAGTTTAGCACTTACCTCGAGGTTTTTTAAACTTACCGCTGGAGGAGCTCTGCTACTTCAACCGTCGCTGCGCCATGCATCTGACGTAATGACGCGCATGCAGCTGGACGGAGTTCTTCACGTAGTCACTCACGTGACTCCGAAGTAAAATCATATTCGGCATAGATATTGTGGGCCGAAAGGCCTGTTCTTGTGCTGTACTGCGCCATGTTCTATGTATATTGACTTTCTCAACCGTAAATTCCTGAATCATTCCAAAATGATTGAACATGCTGCTTGAGTTCTTCTTTCTAGACCATAACCTATTTTGGCAGCATAGTGCACGAATAGTTTGCCCTTTAATTAATCGTGCACTCAAAATGTTTCAACAAAGCACTGATCCAACTCTAATTGCTGCTCAGGAGCGTCACACAAATAAGTTAAATAGTTGTTCATTAATATTACTGAGTGCAAATATAAGCAAAATTGCAGAGCTTTATATTGTGACTATAATAAAATTATTTTTCATTACAATTGAATGTAACTCCATTAAGGTCGATATTCAGGAGGTATGTCATAGGGTCATGCTCATAAATGATAGGAGCGGAATTAGGCCATTCGGCCCATCAAGTCTACTCCACCATTCAACCTTGGCTGATCTATCTTTCCCTCTCAAACCCATTCTCCTACTTTCTTCACACATACTAATTAGGAATATATCTATCTCTGCCTTAAAAATATCCACTGACTTGGCCTCCAGAGTCTTCTGTGACATTGAATTCCACAGATTCGCTATCCTCTGACTAAAGAAATTCCTCCTCACCTCTTTCCTAAAGAAACATCCTTTTATTCTGGTCCTAGACTCTCCCAGTAGTGGAAAAATCCTCTCCACATCCACTCTATCCGGTTCTTACACTATTCGGTAAGTTTCAATGAAGTCCCTCCTCATCCTTCTAAACTCCAGTGAGTAGAGCCCCCATGATGTCAAACGCTCATCATATGATAACCCATTGATTCCTGGGATCAATCTTGTAAACTTCCTTTGCACCCTCTCCAGCGCCAGCACATCCTTCCCCAGAATTACTCACAATACTCCAAATGCGGTCTGAATCAGCTAATAGGCCTGTCCCACTTAGGCGATTTTTTAGGCAACTACAGGCGACTAGGCTGTCACCACATGTTCGCCGGTGGTCGCTGGGGTGTCGCCTGCATGGTCATGAGTAGTCTCCTCAGTCTCGCAAAGAGTCGTAGCATTTTCTCTGGTTGGCGAAAAGATATCGGCGACAGTGGGTTTGACGCATATGAGCGTATCTTGACTTCTCCTGACATAGGTGCTATGGTAGGTTGTCACCAGGTTAACGTAGGTTGTTGCCAGGATGACGTAGGTTGCATCCGGTTCTTACTTCGGTGAATTCCATTGGCGACTACGTACATGAACTTACATCAACCGGCGACAGGTAACGGTGACTGAATTGTCTTATCTTGTCATAGCTTGTCATGGGTGGGCGTAGGTTGTCATAGGTGTGGTCGTAGGTGGACGTCCTAATGGTCGCTGGTTGTTGGTAGCTTGCCGTAGCTTGACGTCGACTAGGAGGTAGGTTGTTGTAGACATTGTCGTAGACAATGTCGTAGGGGGGGTCCAGTCGACTATGACAGTCGGCGGCAGTCGCCGAAAAAATTGCCTGTGGGACAGGCCCATAACACTCCCCGAATTGCATGAGAGCTACCCCACCAGATCAGCGCCTGTCATGCAGAACCTTATCACATGCCATACAGCCAATGTCTATGGCTTTGCTACTTTGTCTACGGCTGCCTTTCGAAATTTCCTGCTGTTCTCCCCTGGTGGAGGAATAAAAAATTGGGGGAATTTTGAAAAATGGCATGGGAAAACAAAATGTGTTTGTCAACCTAAATGGTAGCAGATGTCCAGAATTGTTTCTTCAATTGATGTGGTTGCTGGGAAACGGGAAACTTTCAGGAGTTAGATTGATAAATTGTTGTTGAGTCTGGCTTTGGAAGAGTGTCAACCCGAAACGTCACCTATCCATGTACTCCAGAGATGCTGCCTGACCTGCTGAGTTACTTCCGTACTTTGTGTTCCTATGGAGCTACCATGCATAAGTGTCGAGATATAGGTCAGCCACAGTCTGATTGAATACTATCTTGAGGGGCCGAATGGCATATTGATTCCTGCAACTGGTGGATCCCAGCTTAATGCAGAAATCTGTTAAATAGAGCATAAGAAGTTAGTCTCCCAGTATGGACCACGTCATCCATATTTTTAAAGCACTTAGAAATCTTAACAAATTGTAAAACAGCTGTCAGCAGACCAAAGCACTTTCCCTAATGGCACAATGAAAGCGGCATTTGATGCAGAAAAAAGACAGTGCACTCGCAATAGACCTTTAACAGTTCTGTCTTTAGACTTCAGTGATACAGCACGGAAACAGGCCCTTCGGCCCACCGAGTCCGCGCCAACCAGCGATCACCCCGTACACTAACACTATCCTACATTCTGGGAACTATTTACAATTTTATCAAAGTCAATTAACCTACAAACCTGTACGTCTTTGGAGTGTGGGAGGAAACTGGAGGACCCAGAGAAAACCCTTGTGGTCACAGAGAGAATATGCAAATTCTATACAGACAGCACCCATAGTCAGGGTCGAACCCGGGGCTCTTGCACTATAAGGCAGCAAGCCTACCACTGCATCACTTGCTGCCCCTTGCTCTACTGTGCCTCCCCTGTCATGGTGCAAGGGGTGTTCTATCAGGATCAGAAAAACATCTTTAAATACAAGAACAAGACTACATTATCACTGCATAGTTCAATTAAAGGGAGATTGGTGTAGGAATGGGAGAGTCGAATTGTGATGGAGAAGAAATGGAGATAGGGTCAGAATAATTGGGTGAACCTTAACCTGAGCCCTTGACTAATAATCTGGGGAAAATGCGATAGTACTTTGTGAATTTGTGAATTGGTTTAAATACTTTCAACGTAAACAGTTAAAGTAAACAGGCCAGGCTAGCACAGTTGCTGCCTTACAGCACCAGAGATCCGGGTTCGATCTTGACCACGAGTGCTGTCTGTACGGAGTTTGTATGTTGTCCCTGTGACTGCGTGGACTTTCTCCAGGTGCTTTGATGTCCTTCCATACTCCAAAGATGTACAGGTTTGTTGGTTAATTGGCTTCGGTAAAATTGTAAATTGTCCGTGGTGTGTAAGATAGTGTGTGTACGGGGTGATCGCTGGTTGGCATGGTCGGCTGAAGAGCCTGTTTCCGTGCTCTATCTCTAAAGTCAAAAGTGACTCCAAAACTCTAGGATTATTGCAAAAGGACAAGATGTCTGCTCATGCTGTTCATTTAATGAAAACTGCCCTGACATAATCTGTCCTAAATGTAACTGCATTGTTGAATCTTAACTGTGCTGTAAAACAGTCTTGCAAGCCAATCAAACTGGTGGTGGAGAATAACTGTTAAACTTGGCAACACCTATTAAAAAAGCAGCAACCCGTCTGTGTTCGGAATGTTTCAAACTATGCATCTGGAGAGTAGCAAGAATTACCAGGGAAGAAAAATTGTCCCTTGAGGACTAAAATAAAACAGCACTATCTATTATTTTTAGATTAGCAGATTGACACCAAACAATCCCATCCTGTCCAGTCTATCCTTATAAATCAAACCCCCAAACCTGGCATCATACATATGGATCTTCTCTGCACCCTCACCAGCTTATTCACATCCTTCTTATAGTATAACGACCAGTGCTCCAGGTGTGGTCTCACCAATGCCATGTACAGCAGTGAGGGTACTCCCATGGTGCTGCTTTAGGGGGGGGTCCCAGATGCTGCCTGGCCTGCAGAATTTCCAACAGTTTCACCATAGGACGGTGTGGGCAAGTTGGGTCGAAGGGCCTGTTTACACGCTCAATGACTATTAAGTTGTAGAAGTCAGGGAAACTGCTGGTGTCATCTGCTTTACTCATCTGCTTTACTCATCTGGAACACATGTAGGCATTGTGTCTGGATACAGCAGGGAGTTCGGCAAAAGGTTAAAAAGCAGGACTTCCAGAGTCCCAGTACCACGTGCTAGTTAGAACAGATGAATGTATGGCTGAGGAGTCATAGAGTTTTATGGCAGAGTCTTACAACATAGAAACAGGCCCTTCTGCACAATTTGTCCATGTTGACCAACATGCCCCATCTAGCTAGTCCCGTCTGCCCACGTTTGCCCATATCCCTCTAAACTTATACTATTCATGAACCTGTTTTCAGATTATTGGATCATTGAGATCTCTTCTGGGGCAGAGAGACCTGCACAAGAGGGTAGGATTACACCTGAACTAGAGGGGAACAAATATCCTAGCAGGACTGAGCCAGTGAGAGACTGGACGTTGGTATGGAAGGCGATGAAATAAAGTTCAGTGGACAGGATCGGCAGGAGCACAGCAGGGACTAAGGAAATACTGCTGGACTGAAATGCATTTATTTGAATGCAAGTGGCCTGATGAGCAAAGGAGATGAACTCACGGCGTGGATCGGGACGTGTGACTGGAACATTTTAACCATTATAGAAACCTGGCGAAGAGAGGGTCAGGAATGGCAATTTAATGTTCCCGGGCACGGATGCTACAGGCGGGATAGAAGTAGAGGTAAAAGAGAAGGAGGAGTTGCATTATTGATTGAGGAGAATGTCACAGAAGTTGTCTGGGGTGACATTGAGCCTAAGTGAGCCTAACATCTATGGTAGGCATGTTACTGGAGAGGACTCTGATGGATAGGATAGATATGCATTTGGATAGACAAGGGCTCAGCCAAGTTTAGTCAGCATGGTTTTGTACGTGACATATCATATTTTACAAATCTGATTGAGTTTTTTGAATAAGGAACCGAGAAGGTTGATGCGGCAAAGACATAGATGTTATCTGAATGGACTTCAGAAAGGCATTTGATAAGGTTCTGCTTAAAGGCTGCTGGATTGAATTGCATTTATTTTTATTGCAAGAAGGTTAGATTGCACAGGGTACAGGGAGAGCTAGCCAACTGGATAGATAATTGGCTTGATGGTAGGAAGCAGAGGGTGATGGTGTAAGGGTGATTTTTAGATGGGGCTTGTGTAGTGGTGTGCCTCACAGATCAGTGCTGGACGTATTTTTGTTTTCGGCTTATATCAACAATCTGGATGAGAATGTGCAAGGTATGATTAGTAAGTTTGCTGATGTCACTAAAGTGGTTGAAAATATAGATAGCGCAGATAGTTATAAAAAAATACAGCAAGATCTTGATCAGATAGGCAAGTAGTTTATATACAGTTTAATGGAGTTTAATGCAGATAAGTGCAAGGCGTTGCATTTTAGGAAGTCCATCCAGGGCTGGACCTACACAGAGAATGAAGGGGCCTTGCGGATAGGGTGGTCCAGAAGGCTTTTGGTACTTCATCAGCCAGGGTATTGAGTATAGATGTTGGAACGTTATGTTACAATTGTATAAGTCATTGAAGAAGCTGCATTTGGAGTATTGTGTAGAGGTTTGGTCACCCTGCTTTAGAAGGATATAGAAACATATAATTCTTAAAGGATTGGACAGGTTAGATGCAGGAAAAATGTTCCCGATGTTGGGGAAGTCCAGAACCAGGGGTCACAGTTTAAGAATAACGGGTAGGCCATTTGGGACTGAGATGAGGAAAAACGTTTTCACTCAGAGAGAGTTGTGAATCTGTGGAATTCTTTGCCACAGAAGGCAGCGGAGGCCAATTCACTGGATGTTTTCAAGAGAGAGTTAGATTTAGCTCTTAGGGCTAAAGGAATCAAGGGATATGGGGAAAAAGAAGGAACAGAGTATTGATTTTGGATGATCAGCCATGACCATATTGAATGGCGGTGTTGGCTCAAAGGGCCGAATGGCCTACTCCTGCACCTATTTTCTATGTTTCTATGTCATTAAGTAGGATAGCCTGCAGAGAAGATTTATCTGGATATTGCCAGACTTGAAGACGAGCTATAGGGAGAGGTTGAGCAGGCTGGGACTTTATTCCTTAGAGTGCAGGAGGACGAGGGGTGATCTTATAGAATATAAATGTATAAAATCATGAGGGGAATGGGGAAGGTGATTGCACATTTACCCAGAGTCGGGGAATAAAGAACCAGAGGGCATAGGATTAAGGTGAGAGGGGAAACCTTTTCATATATATATAGATAAATATATATATATATATATATATATATATATATATATATATATATATATATATATATATATATATATATATATATATATATATATATATATATAGGGTGTAGGGTATATGGAATTAGCTATTGGAAAAAGTAGCTGAGGCAAAAACTATAACACAATTTAAAATACATTTGGACAAGTAAATGGAGAGGGAAGGTTTTGAGAAATATGGGCCAAACACGGACAAATTGGTCTAGAATAGATGGACATCTTGGTCGTCATGGGCAAGTTGGGCCGAAGGGTCTTTTGCCTTGCTGCTTGACTCTATAACTCTATGACCTCGATCTTTCAACATCTGTATTTTTTTAATTTTCTTATTAAATTAAATCTCTTCTTATCCCCCAATCTTTTTGCAGAGAGAATGCTAAGTGTTTAAATCTGCCATTTACAAGAAGATTATGATTTCATTAGAGCAAAAACAGGATTTACAAAGATATTATCAGGACAGGACAATTTATTTTTGATGAAACTTGGCAAAACAAAAGCAAGGAATGTTTTATTTGGAACTATGAGGTTAGGGTAAGGTTTAATTAAGGAGTATAAATATATGAGATCTTGGATCGAAATAGCATGTGACGGTAAGACAAATAACTAGGTGGCACAGATTAAATGTTGTTGGATAAACAATTGTCAAGTACCTGAGAGAAACAGTTTGCTGAGAGGATTGTTTCAATGTATGAACCTGACTGCCTAAATGAATAGTAGAGTTAGAAACACTCTCTGTAATTAATGGATACTTGTAAATGCACTAGAAGAAGTGAGACTATCTACTGGAGTGTACGAGGCTCGATTAGCTGACATGGATAAAACAAACTGAATGGACACCTGCTGTCCTGTGAATGTCAATGATTCTTCTATGGCTATATCTTGGTCTTGACCTCTCAAATGTCTTCATTCATGTTGTACAATAGGCAATGTCAATAAGCGAGTTTGGTATTCCGAAAAATGCAAGGAACCATTTTGTCAAAGGTCATTCGTGATAAGGAAAAAGCGAACAAAGCGCTGGCTGTATAAACTGTGTATAAATTCTTATCTTTATTCATTATTTATGTGTAATAATATATTTAATCTGAAGAACGGGGGTGACAGGTAGCGGGAGAGCGGGGTGTAACAGCGAGAGAGAGGGGACATGTGAGTGGGAGACAGGGGCACAGACTGGATCGGCGGAGAGACATTCTCGGCAGCTGAACTGCTGCATGTGTACAGACCTGCGTTTCATCCGTAGGCAGGATCGAACCCAGGTCTCCGGCACTGCAAGCGCTGTTGAATTGCTACTGGACTGTCCCCGTCCCCTCCCGAGTGTCCCATCCCTGTCTAGGGGCGGCCGGAGATGTCCGGGGTGACCCTGGACTGACGGGACACCGGCCCGGAGCAGTGGTGGCCCCAGGCTTACAGCCAGCGCAGAGAAGAAGCACTAACTCCAGCTCAACTCTGCTTGTCCCGCCGGGTTAACGGACAGCCCTGAAGTGACGGGACACCGACCCAAAGCAATGGCGGCTGCAGGCTTACAGCCAGCATGGACCGTCAGTACAGGGCTGTCGGTTAACCCGGCGGGACAGGCAGAGTTGAGCTGGAGTTATTGCTTCTTTCCCGTTCTGACTATGTGGGTTTTCTCTGGGTGCTCCTGTTTCCTCCCACAATCCAAAGACGTGCAGGTTTGTAAGTTAATTGGGTTTTCTAAAATGTCCCTAGTGTATAGGATGGAACCAGTGTACGGGTGATTATTGGACAGTGTGAACGTGGTGGGCCGAAGGACCTGCTTCCATGCTGTATCCTTAAACTAAACTATATTGAATCCATTTTTGTAAACTAGTAACAAGTTTGGCTGGGCATTTTTCACTCACTATAAGTTGAGCTGCATTATTTTTCTCAGAGTAGAGTTAGAAGTTAAGATACCGTGGGCTTAATATTTGATCAGCATTTTCAGTACACATCACATCCAGCCAGTTCTGACAACAGATCATCTACCATTTTTCTCTCTCCACAGATACTGCTACATATTTCCAGCATTCGCTTATACTTCAATTTCCAGCAATTACTGTGTTTGCAGTGAGTTGTACACTGATTCATCATTACTTTTCAATTTCTCTCCTCTGTTCTCCCATCATTCCCTTTGTTTCCGTCTCCACCAGACAGATCAGTTGCAGTTAACATGGCTTCACACCCTCTCCAAGTGGGGCCTTTACCATGTACAATTCAGCCTCTGTCAGTTTCCAATCTCTCACTGCTATTTCCTTCAGTCTCTCTAACAATCCATCCCCGCACCGCTGCAACTCAAAACATCGCCCTGAAACGTTCCAACTTTGCATAATTCAGGTGAAAGGTTATGCACGCTGAGTTACTCCGGCGCTTTTTTTGTAAACCAGCATCTACAGTTCTTTGTGTCTGCATTTACCTGAAACGTTGGCTTTGGTTCACTCTCTACTGACGCTCCCTGACTTGCTAAGTATTCCAAGCATTTTCTGCCTGTTGCTAATCGTCCAGACCTTCTTTGAAATATTGGCAAATTTCTTCATGATTGTCCTCTTTAAGGCTGACATCAGCCAATTTTCAACACCTTGGTACCTTCCACCTTTGGTAACCTATTTCTGTTGCCGATAAATGTCACATATTTTGGTTTACGGGGTTTTAAAAGTTATTTGTTATTCAATGAGTTGTTAATCATTTTTGTCTTACAGAATGCTTTTTGTCATTGCTTTTGAGTTCCTGAAATCCTGCTTACTCAGCATTGTACATTTAATGGTGCTCCACATGATCAATTAATTTATTGTGTCTTTGGATTTCTCTTGAGGCTCTCGTCAGTGCATTTTCTTGAAACATCCATCATAGCCAGAGTTACTGTATGTTTAATAAAATAAACTGGTTTATAGGAAGACAATCATCAGCAGTTTTAAAATTTTCCGCGCTGTCCTAACTCTCTTCTAACACTCTCTCTTCAAGGTCTTAAATAATAGGGGTATTTCTAACTCCACAAAACAGAGTCGGATGAGTTGTAAACATTAAAAAAAAATTCCAGTTACCCTAGTGTGTGTAGGATAGTGTTAATGTGTGGGGATTGCTGGTCGTTGCGGACTTAGTGAGGCAAAGGGCCTGTTTCCGCACTGTATCTCTAAACTAAAAATGTATGGAGAATTTGATACATATTGAGGGCATTGCCATTTGAAATGGTAGTTCTGATAAGGTAAAGCAGGAGAACAAGTGCATAAGATGGTGGAGTGTAAGAAGTGGTATTTAGAGTGTGGGTGGAGTTGAGGGCTGTGATAATCAAGAGGTTTTATCCCATCCGCTTGCATTGCAATGGTGAGAGGTAGATATATAACCAGCTATTTTCACAAATAATAAGTTTTCAATAATGACCACACGTGTCACGTGTTAATATACTATTTTTTGGATATCTTGTTCTCTGGAATGTTTGATGTGCACTGTCACAGTTGAATAGCAAAATGTTGATGATCATGCAACAAGTCAGAATGTTCCACACTTGCTGAAAAAAGTCAATGCTGAATTCCAGTTGCAACTCGTCAGTCAATGAAGGATGTAACAAGACCTCATCCTGCCATTCAATAGGATCATGACCCTACATGTTTTGTGGCATTACCGTCATCTCCATCATCAATATCCTTTGGATAATCATTGACCAGAAACCCAACTCAAATAAATACCATTAGGCAGCATCAGATAGAAGGAATGGGTGACGTTTCGTGTTGAGGCCCTTCTTCACACCAGTCTGAAGAAGGGTCGCAACCCAAAACATCACCAATTCCTTCTCTCCAGAGTTGCTGCCTGTCCCGCTGAGTTACTGCAGCATTTTATATCTATCTTCAGTGTAAACCATCTGCAGATCCTTCCTATACATAGATACCATTGCTGCAAGAACAAGTCAGAGGCGGGTTATCCCAAGACAATTGACACACCTCCTTGCTCTCTTAGGTCTTATTACCATCTACAGGACGTATCCATAGCATTATGGAACACTCTCCGCTTGCTTGCATGGGTTCGTCACTAACAATACTATCCAGGATAGAAGCCCATCAAGGCTAGCAGGTAACATTGAAGCATCACCATTTACACCTTACTCTTCAAGTTACATACCATTTTGACTTGGAAATATGTTTGTGATCTTTTGCCATTTCTGGATCTCAAAAACTGGAACAGTAAGAATATCTTCATCAGAACAGTTGGAGAGGTTTAAGGTTGATATTCACCATCACCTTTTCAAGGGCAATTAGAGGTGGCAAAAAATATCTTGCCCTTGCCTGTGACACAAGAGCCCTGAAAATGAATTATTAAAAAGTAAACTTTCATGGTAATTAGGACACTGTTATACAAAAGGTTACATTAACAATCAACCTAATAGAAATAATAGGGAATGGACTATGAAATTAAGCTTTAGACACTACGGAAAAAGGCCTAACTAAAATAAAATCCACGTTGGGAAAAGATCAGAGTGATACAGTGGAGCAGTTTCCTTCCACACTCCAAAGACGTGCAGGTTTATAGATTAATTGACTTTGATAAATTATAAATCGTCCCTATTGTGTAGGATATTGCTAGTATCGGCGCGGACCCAATGGGCTGAAGGGCCTGTTTCCAAGCTGCACCTCGAAAGTTTAAAGTCTAAATTTTAAATCAAAAGATAGAATTTTCTTGCAAATATAAAGTTTTGTGCAACTTAGTTGAAGATCCTTGACAAGCATATGAAGGAGAAGAAATTAGTGTTCAATTCCAATATTTTCAGATGAGGAAAAGTGAAAGGATACTTGGATGGAGCATAAGCA
Organism: Okamejei kenojei; assembly: GCA_035221665.1. NCBI lineage: Eukaryota > Metazoa > Chordata > Chondrichthyes > Rajiformes > Rajidae > Okamejei > Okamejei kenojei. The sequence goes on from CM069131.1 coordinate 122,805,770, forward strand.
CCAGTATTGTCTGGCATTTATCCTACTATATAATCTCATGTAAATAAGCTAGAGAGAAATAAGAAACATGTGGGCGAACAAAAATGCGAAAGATTGCAGGGTGCTGTGTAGCGAATCCTGCAGAAAATGAATAATTCCTAGATGCAGCTGTTCAAATAAAATTAACTGCTATCCATGTATTGTGTGCCCTATCATATGTGGCTAAAAAAGATCTGTATTCTTTAGAATTTAGTTTAGAGATGCAGAATGGAAACAGATCCTTCGGCCCACCAAGTCTGCGCTGACCAGCGATCATCCCATATCCTACAGACTAGGGACAATTTACAGAAGCCAATTAAACTACAAATCTGCACAGCTTGGGAATCTGAGAGGAAAATGAAGCACCCGGAGGAAATCCATGCAGTCTTATTGAGAATGTACGTACTCTATACAGACAAAATCAAACCCGGGTCTCTGGTGCTGTAAAGCAGCAACTCTACTGCTGTGCCACTGTGCCGTCCCAATTTAGCTGAATGACGGGCAATTTTATGGCAACTTTTAAGATCCTAAAAGGCCTGTCCCACCAGCATACGACTGCATGTGGCGAGCGAGACCAAACGTGGTGGCTTGAGGCGTACGGCCTCACGGGGCCGGGCCCACTTCCAACCACGGAGCCATATGGAGCTGGTCCCGCCATCATACTCACCAATCAGCTGGGCAGGAGGAGGGCCGATTGAATTTGGACGTCACACGGCGTCGGGTGGTGACGTCATCACGCAACGACACGCCGGGCGTTGACGTCATCGTGCAACGCCACGCACTAGGCGTACGCCGTCAAGACGCTGCGTACGGCATCCAGACGCTGCGTATGATGTCAAGACGCTGCATACGACATCGAGGCGCTGCGTACGGCCTCAATGCGGCTGCGGGCCGACAGGCCGTTGCCGCGCGGGATTTTTGAACAGTGTCAGTTTTTCGGAGTCCCGTGCGATGTTGGGACCAGCCTCTCTCAATTTCATTCGGCTCCGGCGATCGAAATGGGACCAGCCCCGCGAGGCCGTACGGCTCAAGCGACCACGTTAGGTCGCGCTCGCCGCATGCAGTCGCATGCTGGTGGGACAAGCCCTCAAAGGTGCATGGTAAGATGATGAGATGATACCACCAGTGGCTGAATCCTGATTGAGTGGAAGTAGTTACATATCAGGGGGGGAGGTGGTCATTTAAACTAAGGTTTGAAGATGGAAAATCTCTGGATTTCTGGATAGTTTTGGAGAAGATATTGTTGAAGGTTTCTAAAGGGGAGGTAATTACATTATTGAAAGAGTCGCACAGAGTGCAAAGTGCGGCACAGTGGCGCAGCTGGTAGAACTGCTGCTCACTGTGTCAGAGACCTGAGTTTTATCTTGACCTCAGAAGCTGTGCAAATACAGAGTTCTCCCAATGACCGTGTGGGTTTCTACTGGGTGCTCTGATTTCCTCTCACAACCCAAAGATGTTGCGAGATTGTAGATTTATTGGTCTCTCTAAATTGCCCCTAGTGTATAGGGAGTGGAAACGAAAGTGATATAATATGTGAACATTAACAGATAAATATCTCAAGCCTACGTTGTCCACAGGGAAGGAGTGAAAATGATTGACTTGATGATAAAAATCGCAGTTGACAAGCGCAAACTGACAATAATATTTTTAAAGATGAAGTTAAGAAATAGAAGACAATTTAGAACAGTGGCAGAAGTTGTATATGAGCTTTAGCAGCAGCTATGAGGTGCAAAAACACACACACATGTAGCAAAGACATTCATCGAAATTCATCCTCTATTGAAAGCACCGAAGGCTTTATAGAGTTGCACTGATTCATTGTACACAGCCACTGAAGGCAATGTACAATGCACCAATTTCATTGAATCATTAGGCTGATTGCACTGACCTTGGCCCACGTTTCATGATTGCCTCCTCTGCAGTTCATTAATGCAACCACAGGATCTGGTGCTAACATTCAGAGGTAAATTAGCAGAGAACTGGTTTAATAGGAGTTTTTACTGCGGAAGCGACAGTCGGGAGGAGCGTCGCTCCTCCAGCGTAAGTTTAAAAAACAAGCGGAGGTAAGTACTTACCATTCTGGTAGAGTTCATAGCGACTCTGTGTGGTGTATTTTTACAGGAAAGAACACCACCATGGAGTCCGGGAAATCGCGGAGAGCAGCGGCAAAAATCGCTGCTGTGGAAAGCAGCCAGCAGCGTGCCGACTCTCCAGAGCTGCAGGTACATCCAGCAGCCCCCGACTTCTCGCAGCAACAGACCGCAGGTGCGCCGTGGCCCGGCGGCAAAACCACCCGGACGTCGGACAGGTCCGTTGACTCGGCTGGGTCTGGACCTGAGGACACCCCGTTCACTGATAGCGACGGCGGTCGTCTTACCCGCATGGAGCGGATGGTGGAGCAATTGCTCCAGCGTGACCTGCTTTTGCAGGGGCAGAGTCACAGTGGGTCTCTTCGCATCCTATCAAGGACTGCCAAATGTCTCACCCTCTTCGCAGGGGAGCATTAGGGGTCAGAGCTGGGCAGACCCTGAAGAAGGGGATATGGCTGAAGACACACCTGTGTCAGGGGTGCCGCAAGAAGAATTATTGGGTATGGTCAACAAATTTGCTATGCCTACCCAAAAAGGGCTGCCATTGCATCCCAAGCTGGCAGCCAGTAGTAATTACATGGCAACAAACCAGCTGCAGGAGCAAGCAATTAACAATACGGCAGATAAATACCTTGCACCAGAGAATTGTATTTCTCTAAATGTGCCTGCTGTCAACAACCCCATTTGGGGCAACATGAGCCCGACCATAAGGAGCCAGGAGGTGAAAACCCAAAGAATCCTCAAGCTACTGGCTGCTGGGATTACAGCAGTAGCCAGAACAGTTGATGGGGTTGAGATGCCTGAAGAGCTGCAAGACGCTCTAGCACTCCTGTGCAATACACTATTTGAAATCAATAGCTACAGGAAGAGCATCATAAAACCTGCACTCAATCCCAAGTTTGCGGGATTATGCAGGCCCAGCAGTGCACAGCCGCCAACATTGCTGTTTAGGGACAACCTCCCAAAGCAGGTAAAAGACCTGGATGAGGAGGCCAAGGCAATCGGCATGATAAAGGTGCCAACCACCTCCAAAACCCCATATCAGCGGCGGCAGCACCCCTATACATCCACCAGGCACCATTACAATGAGAGACCATCTGGTGGTGAAAGCTCGAAGGCCAGCCCACCTGCACAACGGTCTTTTTTAGACCATGGCCCAGCCCGGCCTTCTTGGAAATTGCGCCATCCCCACACCGCAGCAACACAACAGAACAAGAAGCAAGGACAGAGACAACCAACACAGCACCGCCGGTAACTTTGGCTGTAGGTGGGTCTGGTTGCCTTGTAAACATTACTAGACTCATCAAGGGTTGGGGGTACGGTTGCACTTGTTTCGTCATGTGTGGAGCACTTTTACCTCTGATCCTTACATACTCGGAAGTATTCAGGGATACAAAATTGAATTTGTATACGAACTCCCCATCCCAGTTCAGCATACACCTAGCCGGAAGTTTATACTTTCACAAAAAGAGACAACAGAAGGCCATGCTGAATTTTTAAGATTAATCGCAAAAGGGGTAATTGAGAAGACAAACAGAGAATCTCAAGAGTTCGTATCAAACATATTTACGAAAAACAAAAAAGACGGCGGATGCCGCATCATTATAGATTTGACAGAACTGAATGCTTCCGTTCAGTATGCCCATTTCAAAATGCACACGTTTGTCACAGCCAAACAGCTAATCTCTGACAGGTACTACATGGCTTGCATTGACCTAAAGGATGCATACTATTCAGTACCAATACAAAAGGATCATCGTAAATATCTGAAATTTGTCTGGATGGGACAGCTTTGGCAGTATAAGGCCTTACCCAATGGGTTATCATCGGCACCCAGGCTGTTTACCAAATCGTTAAAACCAGCTTTAGCATATTTGAAGAAACAAAACCATATTGTTATGGCCTACCTTGATGATATTCTCATTGTAGGGGAAAATTTAGAGTTGGCTATATTGGCAGTATCAGCCACAAAGCATCTTTTTCTAAAGCTGGGATTTATCATACATCCAGATAAATCAAAATTGAAACCCTCCACTACCATGGATTATTTGGGGTTCACTATCGATTCTATTCAAATGTCTATCACCTTGCCACCAAACAAAGTGACAGACTTGACGGAAGCATGTAAAAGCCTCACTTGCATCAGAAAACTATCCATTCGGCAAGTAGCCAGAGTGATTGGGAAACTAGTGGCTGCATTTCCAGCAGAACAAATTTGGACCACTCCATTACCAAAATCGACAAAGAGCAAAAATATTAGCTCTGAAAACTCATGCAGACCATTTTGATAGGCCTATGGAACTACCAGGGAAAGCAAAATTAGAGTTATATATTGGTGGATAGACAATACTCAGCATTGTTCTAACCCCATTACTCTCATGAATCCCTCGGTTACATTACAGACTGATGCCAGTGCAAAAGGTTGGGGAGCAACTAATACCACCTCAAGTTGTGGTGGCAGATGGAGTGCACAAGAATTAACCCTGCTTAGAGCACTAGGGATTAATTATCTAGAAATGCTGGGAGCATTTCATGGACTCCGGGCCTACTGCTCAGACATGCACCAGTTGCATGTACGATCACAGATTGATAATACCACTGTGGTGGCCTATATTAATCATATGGGTGGAATAAAGTCGATATCATGTGATGAATTGGTTAATAATATCTGGCACTGGTGGCTGGAAAGGAATATTTGGATCTCAGCCACTTACCTTCCAGGTAAGCTAAATACAGTGGCGGACACCAGGTCACGCAAATTCAACGACAACACCGAATGGATGTTGGTTCGGAAAGTGTTTGCCGATATTATAGAACGGTATGGAACACCAAATATCGACCTTTTTGCATCCAGATTAAATCACCAACTACCTACATATGCTGCTTGGGAACCAGACCCTGGGGCAGCAGCGATGGACACTTTCTCGCTGCATTGGGGGGATTTGATTTTCTATGCATTTCCCCCCTTCTGCCTCATCAGTCGGGTCTTACAAAAAATCAAACAAGACTCCGCAATGGGTATTTTGGTTGTTCCCAACTGGCCTACCCAGCCATGGTTCCCAGGAGTACAAAATATGGCCGCTGAACCGTGCATTCGGATCAACAAACGGCCGAGCCTTTTGGTACACCCTCTGACAGGGGAAAGTCATCCGTGCCATGACCGAATAAACCTGTTGGTTTGCAGATTCTGAACAAGCCATTTCTGGACTACGGACTTTCCGACAGGACAATAAATGTCATCACAGCATCGTGCAGGGAGTCCACCAGAAGACAATACCTAACATATGTGAAGAAATGGGAAGTGTTCTGCACCCGAACGAACACTTCATACGACACAGCCATCATCACTGAAGTGCTGGAGTTCCTGGCTACCCTTCATTTTGATGAGGGATTGAGCTACAGTGCCATTAATTGTGCCCGGAGTGCCCTATCCAATTATCTGGGCCAAGGGTGTGATCACCTGGCTGTGGGATCACACCCACTGGTATCTAAACTGATGAGGGGTATATTTAATGCTAATCCCCCAGGCCCAGATACACCCATACATGGGACATAGGCATAGTGTTGACTATGCTTCGAGGATGGACACCTATATCAGGACTCACACTGGATAAATTAACATATAAAATGGTTATGTTAATGGCACTTGTAACAGTACAACGGGTCCAGTCCTTACATGAACTTAGTATGGACGCCATATATATAACTAATGGCAAGATAACCTTCCTTATATAGGGGTTACTTAAACAGGATAGACCCGGATTCACTAGCCAAAAATTAGAATTTCTGGCCTATTCTGCAGATTGTCGGCTCTGCATCGTGACATATATATTGCGATATATATAGAGGTGACCAAGAGTCTCAGGGGCACGGAGAGGGCTTTACTCATTATCCACATACGCCCTCACCATACGGTCACAGTACAAACCATTTCCAGATGGTTAAGGGTGGCATTGGGTGCAGCGGAGGTGGATACTAATATTTTTAAATCTCACTTCACCAGGGCAGCATCCACATCGGCAGCTAGGATGATGGAAGTTCCAACGGACCACATCCTTGCTACAGCGGGTTGGAATAATGAACGGACTTTTCAGCATTTCTATAATAAACCTGTGGCCACTCCCGAGACATTTGCAGGAAAAAATTTAAGTTCTGTTTCATGATTTACCCCAATGTGGGGCATTATTATTTTAGGTATGAAATAAATACCTTTTTGTTTTTCAGCACAGTCTCATGTCTGAAATACGTTACATCCTCCATTCCTAGCAGGGCAGTGTGTGAGCATGGACTCGTTCCAGGGCATAAAATCACAGAGCTTTGAAATCTTCACGTAGTCACTCACGTGATTCCGAAGTAAAATAGTAAGATTAAATGAGAACTTACCAGTTTGAAGTTTGATCTTTATTTTATGAGGAGTTACGATGAGGGGTTATGTGCCCTCCACTCCCAAACCCTCTATTATAAAGGTCAACTGGTATATAAAGTTCTCTCTTATCTTACTATGTTAGTCAACTTGGTATCTGTGATTTCACAGCGCTGCTTTGAAGAATGTCGCGCATGCGTGCTGGCGGGGTCTTCACGTAATCCCTCATCGTAACTCCTCATAAAATAAAGATCAAACTTCAAACTGTTAAGTTCTCATTTAATCTTACTATTTATCTCTCATGTAGACAGGTTAAGAAGACCATTTCATGACATTTGAGGATGTTCAGCATTCGCCTCCGCAACAAAAAGATGTACAGTGTACTTAGCAATGGGAGATGATCCATATCCAGTTAATTGGCTAACAGTGTTTGAAACTTTATACAATACTGACCATAATGTGATGACATTCAGCACATCATATGAAAGGGAAAAGCATGGAACAAGTGCAGAGATTGTAGATTTAGATAAGTGACTTGATTGTGATAAAATGGGTTGGTCCATTTAAATCAGATTAGGTTAAATTATTTTCTCTCAGAGGGTCATTAATCTTTGGAATTCAGAAGGTGACACATATATTAATCTTTGGAAATGTTACTCCTTGGAAAGCACGAAGCAGGAATATGGTACTCTTTAATATTCTTGGTGGATTAGGCCTTCAGGTTTTCATCCCTTTCCTTCCAAATCCACTGGCCAGTCTGTGTCCCTTGGGACCCCTCCTGTTATTGTCATGTGGTGGGACTATCAATGGAGCTGCCTAAGCGCTGCTATCAAATCAAGGTAATTCCCAATCCGATAACCAGTTCTGAATCCATTGATGCTGTATTTCTGTGCCCATGCACCGAGTCACCTGCACTAGACTCCTCATTGCAAGAATAATGGTTCCTGTATTGTAGGTAAGTTGTCTGGAGAATGGTGTAGAACAGAGAGACCTAGGGGAGGTTAAGATGTCATGCTGCAACTGTACAAGTCGTTGGTGAGAACACACTTAGAGTATTGTGCACATCCCAGCTATAGGAAGCCAGTCATGAAACTGAGAAGTGTGTGGAAAAGAATCAGCAGAATGCTACCAGGATTCAGGGTTTGAGTTGTAAGAAGATGCTGGCTAGGCTGGGACTTTTTTCCTGATGGAGGTGTATAAAATATGAGGAGGATACTGTAGCTAAGGTTGATAGTCATAGTATTTTTCCCAGGGGAGAGGAGTGTACAACTTGAGGGCATAGATTTAAGATGAGAGGGGCATGATTTGAAAGGGACTTAAGGAACAACTTTTTAATATACAGGGGGGTGAATAGAATGAAAGGCCTAGATAGAGTTGATGTGAAGAGAATGTTTCCAGTATTCAGATAGTCTTGGACCAGAGTGCACAGGCTCAGAATAAAAGGACGTACCTATAGAATGAAGATGAGGAGGATTTGTTTAGCCAGAAGGTGGTGAATCTGTGGAATTAATTGCCACAGATGGCAGAGGAGGCCAAGTCATTGGGTATTTTAAAGCAGATTGCTAGGTTCTTGATTATTAAGGGTGTCAAAGGTTATGAGGAGAAGGCAGGAGATTGAGAGGGAAAATTAGATCAGCCATGATTGAATTTGATTCCTCCATGTGTATAACGATTATTGTATAAGCGTGAGCATATAATGGTTATTGTGTCAGCCATGAGCAGACTCAATGGTCTAATTCTGCACATATGTCTTATTCTCCTATGGTATATTGAATGAGCTGCCAGAGGAAGCAGTATAGGTAGGTACAATTACAATGATCAGAAAGCCATTTGGACGTTTCCATGGATAGGAAAGAATTGGAGGGACATTGGCCAAAACACAAGTGTATGGGACCAGTTCAGTTAGATACCTTGTTCTGCGTGGATGATTTAGGTTGAAGGGCTTGTTTCGGTATTGTATGACTCCTACCTTTTTTAGTGATTAATGGAAAATTTGGATGGCTCAGATTCCACTGCTAACTCAGGACCCGCGGAGCTACGGCAAATTCCACTGGGAGGTAGCAAAAGAAGCATTGCCATGGTAATTCATATCAATTGTAGAGACTCCATACAGGTAAGTGCCAGTGTGATTCTGGGAAACTGTCCAAGAATGATGTTTCACTGGCTTCACATGACCCATGCCCTAATACAGTGGTTTTCAACTGCGTAGCACTTAAAACAAACTGGAATATCAGCCCATTAAGCTTTCATCTCTTGTTATTGTCAATTGTAATTTCTAACAGTTTAATATTTGAAATGCACGGAATATTGATCAGCAACAAAAAGAGAAAAATAATTGATGTTTGGCTCGATTCAATGATTTTATTCTCCCTGGCATCTGTCAGTATTTAACCCTGAATTGCTATCAATAAAACAGATTAACTGGGCATTATCACTTTGCTATTTGTGACGCCTTCTGTTTGCAAACCGCCTACTGTGTTTTCAAGTATACAAATGTGTTCATAGTTCAAAAATGTACTTCAATGGCTGATATGCGTGAAAAAAAAATCATTTTCCCATTCATTTGTGTTTTATGTTGTAAAATCAATGAAAGGATATTTATTAAAATATTTTTTCATCAAGATAACATTCTTGGAAAACTTTATTGTCATTCAGACCTTGCGGTCTGAACGAAATTTCGTTGCCTGCAGTCATACATATAGTAAATAACAAAAACACACAATAAACACATATTTAACATCCACCACAGTGAGTTCACCAGACACCTCCTCACTGTGGTGGAAGGCAAAAATCTTGTCTTTGTCTCTTCCCTTCTTCCTCTTCCTCTTCCTCTGCGCTGAGGCGACCCAGGCGTCCTTCATTATATCAAATGAAGATAACATTCAGTTGATATAAAAGCAAAATAGATTGAATGGCAGTAGTCTGAAATAAAGGCACAAATCAGTGGAAATTCTCAGCATCTGTGGAGAGAGGCAAAGTTTCAGGATGATGACTTCCCGCAAAGCTGGTTAGCTGGTTAACTGCCCCATTAAGAGGCAGCACAGTGGTGCAGCAGTAGATTTGCTGCCTTGCAGTGCCAGTGACATGGGTTTGATCCTCATAATGGGTGCCGTTTGTAAAGAGTTTGTATGTTCTCCCCGTGACAGTATGGGTTTCCGGTTCCTGCATGCTACAGTTTCCTCCCATATTCCAAAGGCATACAGGTGTGTAGGTTAATTGGCTTTGGTAAGAATTGTAAACTGTCCCTAGTGTGTAGGATGGGGCTAGTGTGCGGGGATCGCTGGTCAGAGCGGACTCGGTGGGCCCAAGGACCTGTTTCCATGCGGTATCTCTAAACTAAACTAAACTTCTCACTCCACAGATGTTATCTGACGTGCTGCAAATTTCCAAAATATTTTGTATTTTATTTAATTGACTGATTTGTGAAGTCTAGCTATATTTATAATTGTTTGTCAAACAAATAAATATGTATACATTTACATAAATCTCTCTCTTTGTTTAAACAGGGAATATATTTGTTGTCAGCCTGGCCATAGCAGACCTTGTGGTGGCAATCTATCCATACCCTATGGTCTTGACATCAATATTTCATAATGGCTGGAACCTGGGCTACCTGCATTGCCAAATCAGTGGATTCCTGATGGGTTTAAGTGTGATTGGATCGATTTTTAACATCACCGGCATTGCCATCAATCGATACTGCTACATCTGTCACAGTCTGAAGTATGACAAGTTCTACAGTGATAAGAATTCTCTTTGCTTTGTTATCCTCATCTGGGCATTGACATTCATAGCAATCGTTCCAAACCTGTTCGTGGAATCATTACAATATGACCCGAGAGTCTACTCCTGTACCTTTGTGCAATCCGTGAGCTCTGCCTACACGATATCAGTGGTGTTTTTTCACTTCATTCTTCCCATCTCCATCGTGACCTTCTGCTACCTGAGAATATGGGTCCTCGTCATCCAGGTTAGAAGGCGGGTCAAGCCAGACATGAGACCCAAGTTGAAGCCTCATGACTTGAGAAACTTTGTGACAATGTTTGTGGTCTTTGTGCTCTTTGCCGTCTGTTGGGCACCCCTTAATATTATTGGTCTTGCCGTCGCTGTAAACCCAGACACAATTGCCCCGAGAATTCCAGAATGGCTATTTGTAGCCAGTTACTTCATGGCATATTTCAACAGCTGCCTTAACGCTATCATCTATGGACTTTTGAACCAGAATTTCAGGAGGGAGTACAAGAGAATTATTATCTCGGTGTGCACTGCAAGGATGTTCTTCCTTGACAGTTCAAATGATGCTCCTGACAGAATGAAAAGTAAACCTTCTCCTTTAATGACAAACAATAATCAAGTCAAGGTAGATTCAGTCTGAATGGTTTTTGCCTTCACTCCATGTGCCAGTCAATGAAGCTAAAGAGAAAAGCACATTATATAGAATTCATGAATATATATATATATATATATATATATATATATATATATATATATATATATATGAATAGATTGAAATATATATTCAAAATTGTTAAACTTATGTTTGCATTTATTAAACATGTTACTTTAAAGTATAACAATAACATCATTCATACTGATAAATAGTACTCAAGAACAGAAAACATGTGATTATAATTATATTCATGCAGAATTATACAAGCTGAAAAAGGTTATTTTTGACAATTGATAGATTCTGAAAACTTTTGGTTTGCATATAATTGTAGTGAAAATAGGACACTTGATAGTTAAATGTTAATATTTTAAGCAAACTATGCTTAACTTAATCCTTAATTATCTGTAAGTCCAATTTGCCTTACGGGGTATGTGAAATTGAAAACAAATATGGTGAGCAGAAAATTGTACTTTGGCGATTATGTGTTTGATAGTTTTATACAATTAAATTTTGCAGCAGAGGGTCAAAACCCGAATATTAAATTGTTGTAAATGGTACAGAGCTTAAAGTGCAACCACAAAATCAGTCAAATTTAGATATTTATTTTGAAATAAATTCACACAGACACAGCAGAGAATATTTTAAATGCTTTACTAATTTTAACTTTTCCTGAGCTGAGAAAAAGGAAACTATTTCATTGGCAAAATATTCCCTATCCCTATCTTTTTAAAGAAATGTGAAAAGTTAAATAGTTTAGCCTTTCCAAAGTTAAATTGTTAACTATACGTTATCTCGGATAGGATGCATGCTCTCCTTATATACAAAGATGAATATAATTTTACCAACAGTGCTTTTATGGTGTTTGTTTCTGGTTCCTGTATAATGACGTGAAGTCCTGCCGTTTGCACAGTGCAATTGATTTTTGACAATCAAGAGTCTATGAATGTGAATGGTTGACAGAGAAATTAATCCTATATATGTAGTAATTGAGGTAAAGCATTTATTTCAGAGTTTATTTATATAGATAACTGGGTGGTTGGCAGGATAGTAGCTATGTTGTGCCAGATTGGAATTTTGACAAGCATCCTGAAGATGTCACTTCAATACAACATTGTACAATAATATTTTACTAATGGTCATGGTATCTGTCTTGCAAATAGTTATTTCACGTAATTTACCAAACCAATTTGCTTTTAGAAAATTCCATGTTCTCCATTAAATGAAAACATGCAGCGGAAAAAAATTAATGGAGCACTCTCTGAAGTGCACCACTTTGAACAGTGCCAGTCCATCCTATCCTATATTGCAGGAGTCAGATCGTCTGTAGGTGTGAAATGATAACAAGGTCCTTGAAGACACATCTGAGGTTTCTCCAATAGAAAAATATCTGTAACTACGGAAGAGTAAGTCAGTATTGTTATCTGTCCCCTATTGTTTTCTGTTCAGAGGAGATTCAAGGACTCGTAGATTTTCAGTTCCAATGGGAACTAAAGCTCTAGCAGTGCAAAGTAATTCCACTCCCTGTTGGATTTGAAACACATTGTCATGGTCAGGGACATTTCCTAGGCTAGAGCTCAAGTGATGGTTTCTAATGGGCAAATTCCACAGTGAAATGGCAGGTCTTCTAGACAGTTTCATTTAGTGTTTATCAATGGCCAAACTAAAATCAAGGAGCAGAATACAATTTCAAAGTGGTTGCAAATAGTTTTGTGCTCCCAGGTCACCCGGTCAAACTCAGATCTGCAAGGGGCCTGTTTTTTAAATGCCAATTGTGAGCTAAAACAGTGATTCAGTCATGCTGAGGACTGAGAGCCCCATACTTTTCAATCAGTATTATGCATCCAAAGAATGAATTAGGGGTTATTAATTTTGTCTAATTTTTACAACACCAATGTTCTTTATTTCAAATGAATCAACAGAAATAATGCTTGTTCTCCTGCTACAGAAAATATGAGAATGCATTGTAATAAAATCAGAGCTGAAAATAATCTACACAAAAAGCAGCAGCTGTGAAAAGAAAAGCAGAGTTTAGGCCTTTAAGTCAATTAAGTTTCATTTAATTGGATGAAAGGATTTTGACCAGAAAAGATTATCTACCTCGGTGTGACAGTCTTTTGTGATTTTATGTCCAAATTCCAGTCCCATGAGATAAAATTATACAGATTATTTACATATTTTCATTAATTACCCACTGAAAAATAGATAATAGTATTTATATCAGTAATATGTTCATGGTGTTTTACAAGGAATTAATTCAAATAAAGATTCGGCGCTGAAGTGGAATGCACTCCACTCATGAAATGCTTTTTTTTTGCCCATAAAAATCTTATGCAATCTTCTGAAACTGGTGGGACTGAATATTGGAATATCTGTGTGCTGAGGAACTAATGCATAATGTGCGTGGTCCATTTTAGTATCAGATATATAGTTGGAATATATCTTGAAATATAGTAAGAATATTCTTGAAATATAGAAGGAATCTCAGGAATATACTAACATCAATTTAAAGCATCAAATAATGATGCTTAAATTGAGATAGGCATGTGTCTGAGGATAAAATAATTTTGTGTTTCAAATTTAAAAGAGTTATCCTGTCTCCTGTACTTTATTTCTATATGTAATACTCCATTGCCTTAATGCTGGCTTTTTTGTTTAAGTCCTTCTCATCACCCACCATAGGATAGGCAGCAATTTCCTTTCTCTGGGAAAGGACAGTCCTTCACTGCAGGGTAGATGACCTTGAATGGGTCTATGCATCAAAGTGTACTATGGCTAACATTGCATTTGTGCCCTTTGGTATTGCATGTATCCAGACAGGAAAATCACTATCAAAATATGGAGGGGACCGGGGGACAGGGGGGACACAATTTATTGGTGGCTGCGCGCGCATGTGCAAACTCACACACACGCGTGAGTCTTTGGAGGCTCAATCCAGCGCTAAATGCAGCTCAACTCTGCCTGACTCGCCGGGTTGACCTACGGCCCTGCCTTGACTGACGGGACATCAGCGCTGCTTCTCTGCACTGGCTGTAAACCTGGGCCATATTTCCCGCAAGTCCAGACAGGGCTGTAGGTTAACCTGGCGGGACAGGCACAGTTGAGCTGGGTTTTGCGCTGCTTCTCTGCACTGGCTGTGGGCCTGGGAGTACAGCTCCCGTCTGACTCCTGACCTCTCTGGCCCCCCGAGAGGGGGTACGCGGGTGGGGACAGGACAGCGCCGGAGAGCCGGGATCAATCCAGGCTGCCAATGAGGCACAGGTCTGTGCCGAGAGTGTTTTGGCACGTCTCCCTCCGCCAATCACCGCACTCTATCCTCAGACCCACCCCCCACTCCTCCCTCCTCTAATCACCACGCTGAAATATCATGTCCCGCCCCCATTGCCTGCTGACCGACGTCTCTCTCGTCCAATCGGCGCCCTCGATCAGCAGTCCCACCCCCACTGTCTTGCGGAAAGTGGAGATTTCACCGGGTTTTAAAATCCGGATTACAAAAACTTGGGGGGGGGGGGGGGGGGTTGTCCCCCACCTCTCAAAAACATAGGGGGGACGTGTCCCCCCTGCCCCCCCCCCCCGGGATTTCCGCCCCTGTCAGTGTATCCATTGTACAGGTCACTTGCTTTAACTTCTAATGGTTTGACAAATAGCCAGTGATACTTTATTAGATTTATATTTAGTATGCAGTAAATATATCTGCATTTCTATAATAAGAGGCTCAGTACACATGGGGCTGTGCCTTTTTATCAATGCATTTATGATAAGGGAGATAATTTATTTTGATCACGGTTTATGGTTAGGTTGAATTAAAGCCCAAAAGGGCCTGTCCACTTGGACGACCAAATCCACGAGTTTAGAAGACCCTAGACGAGTTGAAAAAAATGTCAAGGTCATGTTGACTCGCCGAAGTAAAAGTCCTCCTACAATCTCCTATGACTATGTCTACGACCTCTTACTACCCCCTCGACCTCAGTCTTCCACATCTAAGGCCAACTACGACTAACTACAAGTGGAAAATGATCACATGATAAAATGATGTCATGTTTGCATTTTTTTTCTCGGGCCAGTTACCAACCTATGACTATCTACGACTATCTACGACTACCATCACGACCCACTATGATCTACCTACGACCTAGCTACGAGTAAAAAGTATTAATTTTTTCCATGCCGACCTTTTTTTTACTGGTGGACATTTTTTATCAGGCTGAAAAAAACGCCGCAACCTACTTGAGGCCACGAGTACGCGGAGACCACTCACGAGCATGAGGAAGAGTTACAAAGACCTCCTACAACCTCCTACGACCTCGTGGCGACCATGCTGCGAGTATGAGTTAAGGGCAAACTCGGCAGAGGTCGCCAATTAGGTCGTGAAAGTGGGACGGGGCTTAATCAACTCTAGTTTTCAACTAAGTGATCAGCCAATCTTATTTTTTTTGTTTTGAGTATTTGTTGATTATTTCACAAATGAACTCCATTTCCAAACACTCAGAATGTGTCCACGTATTTTTTCCAATTCTCACTGAAAGGTGCTGGCATGGGAATGAGATCAGGAAGAAGCATGTATATCCCTTATGCATCTAATGAGTTGGATGCCATAACTTTACTTCAGGTCAAGAGCCACGTGGATAATAATCAAAATGAACAACAAAGTATAAGATTACTGCAAGTCTTAGTTCAATAGGTATTTGCTCTCAACAAGGGAAGAGGCATGCCTTTCATCTTTATTAAATGACCAGGAAATGAAAATAGATCTCAAGAAGTTTCAGCCCTTGACTCCATTTACTCCAATCTTTGTTATTTGCCTTAACTTCCTTTAGGTTGATAAATGGATGTTGAAACTGTATTAGAATTAACTTACCATATTTAAAGAAACATTGACAATTAAAATGCACAAGTGTAAAATATGTGAATTCGACATAGACTTGGATAGGTTGCTTGCTTTCTTTTTATACAAAGATGTATTTAATCTAAATAATCCAATCTTTGACATCATGGGTTTGGCTTTTGGAAGTAAAGTTCTGCATTATTTGCATAGTGCAATTTATTCTGAGAGTCAAGAGTTCATGAACATGAGTGTCTAAAATATTCTATGCACAGTGCTGAAATGTAAAAATGCCTCAAGGAATATCAGCCCCAAAATCTATTTCAATTTCAGTGTCATTTCTGTTGCAATATTTATAAATACAACCTTGATGTTTTAAAGTATTTTTTAATCCCCATTTGTTAAATTCCAAAGCTGTTCCTACAATATCTTGGCATTTGGCTTTATCTAGTCAGGAGGAATAATCTCTTTAGCCACTGGCACTGCCATTCTAAACAGCCTGTACATACCGTAAAGCTATACATGTGAAACAAAAGCAGGTGTAGGACAAACCATCCCTCCAGTCTATTCTGCCATTCAGTCGGGTCATGGGTATTCCAATCTTTGACCAACTCTACATTCGTTAGTTCCATTATGTATCAATCTCAATATTAAACAAACTCAGTGAGCAGATAGGAAATATCAATGATTCACATATTTCTAAATGATGAATTTCCTCCCAATGTCATCTGTGTGTTGTCAGAGCATTATGTTAAGATTATGTCCCCTCCTCTTAAGAATTGTAATTGTCGTGATAACAACACCTCTCGTTCTTCTGGTCCCCTGAGTGTATAGACTAGGTTCTCTCACCATATTCTTTCAGACCAGGAATTATCCTTTGCTGCACCTCCTTTGAGTATATCCTTCATTAGCTAAGAAGACCAAAATGAAACACACTACTCCAGGTGTGAGGTCTCCAGATTGGATAGGTATATGGACGTGAAGGGAATGGAGGGGTATGGTCTGAGTGCAGGTAGATGGGACTAGGGGAAAACAAATGGTCGGCACGGACTGGAAGGGCCGAGAGGGCCTGTTTCCGTGCTGTAATTGTTATATGGTTATATGGTTATATGGTTTATAATCACAGTAGGACTTATTTTTTATTCCAACTTTCGTGCAGTAAAAGACTAGCATCTTGTTTAACTTTTAGTGGTGAATCTCTGGAATTCTCTGCCACAGAAGGTAGTTGAGGACAGTTCATTGGCTATATTTAAGAGGGAGTTAGATGTGGCCCTTGTGGCTAAGGGGATTAGGGGGTATGGAGAGAAGGGAGGTACAGGATACTGAGTTGGATGATCAGCCATGATCATATTGAATAGCGGTGCAGGCTCGAAAGGCCGAATGGCCTGCTCCTGCACCTAATTTCTATGTTTCTATGTTTCTATACTAAGCCAGCATATTGACAGTAAATAGCAAAGGCCTAAACACTAATCCTTGCAAGGTTCAATTACTTAAGGGCCTGTCCCACTTAGGCGACTTTTTAGGCGAGTGCGGGAGACTCTGAGCTCGCCACACGATCGCCACATGGTCTCCACATGTTCGCTGGTGGTCTCTAGTGAGACTCCTTCATAGTCGCGAGGAGTTCCCCAGTGACTCCAACTCTCCCGCTTTCGGCGGGAGATCGCCCGTTGAAAGGCCATTTTAGCAAAATCTCCCGCTCTCCCGCTTGAGATATAATTTCTCCCACCCGGGCGGGAGAAATTAAATCTCAAGCGGGAGATTTTGTGAAAATGGCCTTTCAGCGGGCGATCTCCCGCCGAAAGCGGGAGAGTTGGAGTCACTGGTTCCCATATTCTGGGTACTAGTTGCGGCCTCACTATGGTCGCCGCAAATTTTTCAACATGTTGACAAATTTTTTGCGATCAAAAATTGATCGCCATGGAGAAAATCGATAATTCTGCATTCATAGGTGCAGTTGCAGTGGGGTTGCCATGTAGTTATGGGTAATCGAGGTAGTCGTAGGTATTTTTAGTTAATCGCCTTTGCTGACCGGGCATTTTCATTGGCTCATTGGGGAAAAAATACGTAAGCACGAGTTTTCAGAACCAAGGAAATCCGACCGGTAATGTTAAATGCCCGCTAAACTTCACAGCTGTGTATCTCTGGCTTATTAAAATTTGCCTGGCTTCTTAAAAGTGTCTCCACTCCTTCTCCCCCTCTTCTCCCCCCTTCTCCCCTACCCCCCTCCCCCCTCTTTTAAAGGAATTATCGGACACTGTGCTAGCCGTCTTAAGGTGCTGTCCCACTTGGGTGACCTAATTGACGAGTTTAGAAGAATTTGAAAAAATGACATGTTGAAGACCTCCTTCGACTATGTAGAAGATTTCCTTTGACCTCCTTCGACTATGTTGAAGACCAGCTTCGACTAGCTACGACTAACTTCGGGAAAATTGGACACCGGATAATGGAGAGTGAAGACGACCTCCCTTCGACCTCCCTTCGACTATGATGAAGACTATGTACCACCACCTTCGACTACCTTCGACCACCTTTGATTACCTACGACCATGCCGACCTACTATGACCTACTTCGACTAAACCTACGAGTAAAAAAAGTATAGATTTTTTCCATGGCGACCTTTTTTTACTTGCGGGCATTTTTTAACATTGAAAAAAATGCCGCGACCTAGCTGAGGCCTCGAATACGCGGAGACCACTCTCGAGCATGAAGGAGAGTTACGAAGACCTCCTATGACCTTGTGTCGACCATGCTGCAAGTATGAGTCGAGGGCAAACTCGCCAGAACTCACGGAATAGGTCGCCCAAGAGGGACAGGCCCTTTAACCTTCCTGTTCTTCACGGTGTGTGTCGGTATCACCTTGGCTTTGCACCGCATGAATTTCAGACAGCGCTCCCCTGCTTTCCCTGGCCCCCGCCTTTGCAACGTGTTCGTGTGTGTGTGTTCCACTCTGATAGTCGCTGTTCCAGTTCCCGGTTTTTCAGGCGAGTGCCACGAACTTGACAGTCGCTGGCAGTCCACTGAAAAATCGTCTAAGTGGGACCGGCCCTTCTGACCTGCCATGAGGAAAATGGTGTATTTGTACTGCCTACTTGTTTTAATTTTAGTTTTAGAGACACAGCAAGGAAACAGGCCCTTCAGTCCACCAAGTCCACATACATGAAAGCTTGCTAACAGGTCATCGGATGAAATGTAGAAACAAGAAACTGCAGATGCTGGTTTACAAAAAAAAAGCACAGAATGCTGGAATAACGCAGCAGGTCAGGCAACATCCTTGGAGACCATAGATAGGCAAATTTTGGGTTGATTCCCTTCTTCAGGTTGATTGTGGGGAAGGACGGGGAGAAAGCTGGGGCAAAACATTACATGGCAGGTCATAATGAGGCTATTACCTGCCACACTTTGTTCTGCCCCTCTTCTTGCCAGCTTTCTTCCTCCCCTCACCACAGGCAATCAGTCTGATGAAGGGACCTATCCTGAAATGCCACCTATCCATGTTTATCCATGTCCTTTTGGGATGCCACCTGACCCACTGAGTTACTCCAGCACTGTGTGTCCTTTTTCATCCGATGAAACACTACCCTTATTCTTCTCTCTGTCGCTGCTGACCGATCTGTGGCATATTTCCAACATTTTTATTTGATTTTGCCTCCAATTTCACCCACAGAAAAAGTGCATTGCCCTATTAGTAAGACCTCCATCACATAGGTTTATAGAGTCTTTGTACATAATCTTTTTTGATAGATTTGAATTTATATGCATTTTAATCCTGAAGGACCATTTTCAGTTTGTTGTCCCAATGAAATGACAACTCATTGGTGCAAAATGAGTCTGAAAACCGATGGGAAGTACCTTTGCTGTTTGTGAACAGTGCATCCTTGGAGCTAATGCCACGTGAAGAGAATGCTGAAGAAGTAAAAGTGATGTCCTCCAGGTATATACAGTGACTTGACTTATTTACAGCATTACGGCACTCGCTTCAGAACACTTCACAGATGAGTTTATTCTATGAATAAAGAATTTAATTTGAAAATGACCATGACCATAGGATAGAGTGTTTTTTTTCTACAAAGAAACAGATTGCTGAGTCCTTGAATGGATCCTGGCTTTGAATTATATGGTGAAGAAATGTTGCTTTAGTTATTATTCTTTATAAGAAAAATGATATTCTATAAGTTCTTATTGTAAAGCATTCTCTTATTGGCTCAATATTGGAAACGCCTATTGTTCAGCCATTATTTGGGGCGGCACAGTGGCGCAGCTGGTAGAGCTGCCACCTTACAGTGTCAGAGGCCGGGGTATGATCCTGACCTCAGGTGCCTGCCTGTGTGGAGCTTGCACATTCTCCCTCTGACCCTCTGGGTGCTCCGGTTTCCTCCCACAACTCAAAGATGCAAGCATTTGTAAGTTAATTGGTCTCTGTAAATTAAAATGCCTCTAATATGTAGGGAATGGATGTGAAAATGCGATAACATAGAACTAGCATGAATGGGTGATTGATGGTTGGTGTGAACTCATAGATACATAGAAAATATGTGCAGGAGTAGGCTATTTGGCCCTTCGAGCCAGCACCGCCATTCAATATGATCATGTCTGATCATCCAAAATCAGAACCCCGTTCCTGCTTTCTCCCCATATCTGTTGATTCAATTAGACCTAAGAGCTATATCTAACTCTCCCTTGAAAACATCCAGTGAATTGGCCTCCATTGCCTTCTGTGGCAGAGAATTCCACAGATTCTCCCAGATAACAGTCTGGGTGAAAAAGATTTTCTCTCCTCAGTCCTAAATGGCCTACCCTTTTTCTTAAACTGTGACCCCTGGTTCTAGACCCCCAACATCAGGAACATTTTTCCTGCATCTTGCCTGTCCAATCCCTTAAGAATTGTATATGTTTCTTTAAGATCCGTTCTCATCCTTCTAAACTCCAATGAATACAAGCCCAGTCGATCGATTCTTTCATCATATGTCAGTCCCGGCATACCGGGAATTAACCTGGTGAACCTATGCCACACTCCCTCAATAGCAAGAATGTCCTTCTTGAAATTAGGATACCAAAACTGCACACAATAGGTGCCTGCATATCTGCAGTAGGACCTCCTTGCTCCTATACTCAAATCCTCCCGCAATAAAGGCCAACATGCCATCTGCTTTCTTCACTGCCTGCTGTACCTGCATGCTTACTTTCAGTGACTGATGCACAAGGACACCCAGGTCTCATTGCACCTCCCCATTACCTAATCTGACACCATTCTGCCTTCTTGTTCTTGCCACCAAAGTGGATAACCTCACATTTATCCACATTATACTGCATCTGCCATGCATCTGCCCACTCACTCAACCTATCCAAGTCACACTGCAGCCTCCTAGCATCCTCCTCGCAGCTCACAATACCACCCAGCTTTGTGTCATCCACAAATTTAGAGATGTTACATTTAATTCCCTCATCTAAGTCGTCAATATATATTATAAATAATTGGGGTCCCAGCACCGAGCCTTGCAGCACCCCACTGGTCACTATTCTGAAAAGGACCAGTTAATTCCTATTCTTTGTGTCCTATCTGCCAACCAATTCTTTATCCATGTCGATACCTTAACCTGAATACCATGTGCTCTAATTTTGCACACTAATCTCTTGTGTGGGACCTTGTCAAAGGCTTTTTGGAAGTCCAGATAGAACACATCCACTGGCTCTCCCTTATCCATTCTACCTCAAAAAATTCTAGAAGATTAGTCAAGCATGATTTTCCCATGATAAATCCATGCTGACTTTGATCGATCCTTTCACTGCTTTCAAAATATGCTACTATTACATCTTTAATAATCGACTGAAGCATCTCCCCCATTACCTATGTCAGGTGTATAATTCCACTTCTCCCTCCTTTCTTAAAAAGTGGGTTACATTAGCTTCCCTCCAGTCCACAGGAACTGATCCAGAGTTTATAGAATTTTGAAAAGTGATCGCCAATGCATCCACGATTTCTAGGGTCTCCTCCTGGGAGTGAAGGACCTGTGAGAAGATGTTAGTCTACTGGCACAATGTAGCCACCACCTGCTCGTCATTGCTACTGTGACTTCAGTTCACCCTGAGATCAGCAGCAATGCCCAAGAAGACTCCACCATCCCAATCAATCCACACGCAAACCATGTCAACCATCTTCTTCATGCACCTGAAAGAAGACAGAGGAAGTATGGCATCCACTTCCACTACTACATCACTGGAGGGAAATGCGAGTATCAGTTGTGATTCCAATGCAAAGCGTTTCATTGAAGGTGAAATATACTCAAATAACAGCAGAGCTGATAAAACTAAAGAAGAGTCCCGACTCTTCTTCTTCTTGCGTATGGCGTGCACAGCCTACAGTTGTAGGACAACCTGTTCTATTTGGTCTTATTTGGTTGTGCACGCCAGGTTGATTGCATTCGTCGAAACAGGGTGGACCACGTGAAGGTTGCAACCTCCCACCCCAGTCCCGACTCAAAATATCACCAATCCACTTACTTCAGAGATGTTGCCAGAAACGCGGAGTTATTTCAGTACTTTGTGTCATTTTTTAAATCAAATGTATTCAAGGTAGTAAATGTACTCCTTACAGCTGAACACTCACTCATATTTGGACTCAAACATGCTCCTCTATGATGAATAGATGCATGGACTTCCTACCAATAACAAAATAAAAACACAAATACCGTTAGGTCAACAAATAGCACACTGTAAGAACTCAGCCGGTCAAGCAGCAACAATGGAGGCTGGTAGATGATAGGTGATGCCATTAGGCCCAACCTATGTGAAGGAAGGATTTGCAGATGCTGGTTTATACCGAAGATAGACAAAAAAATGCTAGAGTAACTCAGCGGGACAGGCGACATCTCTGGAGTGAAGGATTAGTTGACATGTCGGGTCGAGACCCTTCTTCGGACTGAGTAGGCCCACACTAAGTACTCAATACATCCTCTGATTAAAATAAACGTGTCCTATACTGTTCAGAAAGCTTTACTGTGTGTTATGCATGAGCTCAATGCTCTTAAGACAGTGGAATTGATAGTAGACCTTAGGAGAGCTCCCCCTCCCCTCACCCCACTCACCATCAACAACACCACAGTCACATCTGTGGAGTCTTTTGTTCCTGGGAACCATCATCTCCAAGGACCTTAAATGGGGGACTAACATCAACTCCACAGTCAAAAGGGCACAACAGAGGATGTACTTCCTGCGGCAGATGAGGAAGTACAATCTGCCACAGGCAATGATGGTCCAATTCTATACTGCCTATAGAGTCTGTCCTCACCTTCTCCATCATGGTCTGGTTTGACTCAGCCACCAAGCATGACATCTGGACGCTGCAGCGAATCGTCCGATCAGCTGAGAAGGTTATTAGCTGCAAACTTTCCTCCATTGATGAACTGTACACTGCAAGGGCCAGGAAGTGAGCGGGTAAGATCATCTCTGACCCCTCTCACCCTGGCCACAAACTCTTTGAATCACTTCCCTCTGGAAGGCGACTCCAGACTGTCTTATCTGCCACAGCTAGACATAAAAACAGTTTTTTTTCCATGAGTTGTAGTTCTACTCAATAACCAAAAATCTGTAGCCTCCTTTTGTTCTAGTATATTATTTAATGCACATGGTTAATCAATAATGTTTTATTATTAATGTTTAATGTTTTATGTGTCATTCCTAACTGTATGCCATGTTGTCACTTGGATGTGGAGCACCAAGGCTAATTTCTTGTATGTGAATACTTGGCCAATAAACTTATTCATTCATTCATTATAAATACATTAAAATGTTTAAATACAAAAATGAAAATGCTATTAGTTAACCATAAAATATAAAAATGAACCATTATCATAAAGATGCACAGAGCTTTAATAGAATGATGTGTAGACAATAGACAATAGGTGCAGGAGTAGGCCATTCGGCCCTTCGAGCCAGTACCGCCGTTCACTGTGATCAAGGCTGATCATCCACTGTCAGTTCCTGCCTTCTCCCCATATCCCTTGACTCCGCTATCTTTAAGAGCTCTATCTAACTTTCTCTTGAAAACATCCAGAGAATCGGCTTCCACTGCCTTCCGAGGCAGAGAATTCCACAGATTCACAACTCTCTTGGTGAAAAAGTTTTTCCTCATCTCTGTTCTAAATGGCCTACCCCTTCTTCTTAAACTGTGGGAAGGAACTGCAGATGCTGGTTTAAACCAAAGATAGACACAGAAAGCTGGAGTAACTCAGTGGGACAGGCAGCTTCTCTGGAGAGAAGGAATGGGTGACATTTCGGGTCGAGACCCTTAATAGAATAACCTTGTGCACTGCAACGTCTCAAGGGCAGACGACGTAACAGTCAACACACTCCTAGGATGAGTGATTGTTATATTGTTACAATTGGAACTGGGTTGTAACATGCTGGGTTCGAATCCCATCACTTACACCATATTATGCTTTAAGTTGTTTTGAGGTCTATCTTCAAGATTAAGAACGGAGATAACACTTTGTGTCGTAGTTCTCTTTTATTAGTACAGTGTTCTACAGGCTTCTCTTCCATTGTAGTAGTGTAGTGTTGTCTCACTTGTCATCAATTGTTTGAGTCTGTTGAAATCTTGTTCATGGGAGGGAGTCCATTGGAAATCAATATTCTCTTTTAACATCTCTCTCAGGTTGGATGTGTGGTCTGCAAGTTTGAGGACGAAGGAGCCCATGTATTGTATTAGTCCTGGAAAGCTTTGGAGTTCTTTCTTGTCAGTTGGTGCCTTCATTTCACTGATGACCCTCAACTTACCCTCACTTGGTTTTACTCCATCTGCGGTAGAGTTCAAATAAAATAATTGACATTCTGATACTTTAACGATGCACTTCTCAGCATTCAATTTAATGCCAACCCTTCTGATTTTCTCCATTGCCTCATGGAGGTTGTAGTCATGAACACTGTCATCTTGTCCAAAGACTTGGATGTCATCCGCTATCTCATGTAAGGATTGACTGATTCTTCCTCTGAATTAGCAACAGTTGACTCAAGAGATTGAGGCTAGAACCAAGCTAGACAGCATTGTGACTTTTTTTGCTGGTTTTGAATCTGGTCTGGCCTCTGCAAACAAGACTTACACATGGAGAAACACAGCTGTGAGAGACCAAATGTACTGATGAGATTTGTCACATCCCCTTTTAAAAGATAATAAACCATCAGCAAAAACCTACCTTTATTGATTGATTGATTGGTTGATTGCATTTATTTATCAATCATAAATAAATTTGAACGAGATGTTGTTGCCATTACAATAAAAACAAACAAAACACACAATTACATAAATTTAACATAAACATACATCACAGTGACTATACTCCAGGCACCTCCTCACTGTTCTGGTAGGTAAAAAAAGTCTTATCTCTTCCTAGTTTCTTCTTCCACGGTCAGGCAGTCAAACTGCTGCGACAAGGCGATTGAGGCTCCCGATAATGAAGGCCCCGCCGGACAATCCCATGGCCGAGCCGCGCAGGGTGATGAAAGGTCCTGCGAACAGGTTGATTCAAGCCTTGCAATTCGGGGCAGAAGAAGCTGCTGTTGCTGGAGCTCTGGAAAAGTTGGTCGGCAGCCAGGGAGCCACGAGCTCCAGAAGTTACAGTCCACAGAGCCCGTGGCTGAAGCCTCCGAAAGTAGAGTCGCAGCCGCAATCGCAGTGCGACCACATCTTCCTAAAGTCAGCCAGCTCCTTGATGGTAAGTCCACAGGCCCTGCGACCAGAGCTCTCAAGGTCAATACTAGCTGGAAGCCACCAACTTCTCGATGTTAATCCACAGTGCAAGCAGAGATACAACACAGAAAAAAGTCACATCTCCTTTGAAGAAAGAGATAAAATGTAAATCATTTCTACATTTAAAATTATGCAATTAAATAATTTCTCCTCTGTTTTTATCACGGAGAAAGACATGATGACCAGGGAAGTTGGGAAAGTTAATGTAGAAGTCTTGAGGACAGTCTTCATTATACTCAAAGTGGTGCTGGACGTCCTAAGACATGTGCAGATAGATACATCTCCTGAGGCTGACCAAGGAGCAAGATAAGAAATTGCAGGAGTCCTGAATGAGAGCTGTGAATCATTGTTGGACACAAGCAACGTGCCAGAGGGCTGGATGATGGCTCATGTTATGTTTCTACTTCAGAGTAGTCTTAAGAAGTTCTGCAAAGAAAAACCTGGGAACAATAGAGCAGTACGCCTATCATCTAGGGTAGGATAGTTACTGGGGAGGATTCTAAGGGATAAGATACATTCATTTAGAAAAATGGGTTGATTAGGGATAGTCAGCACAGTTCTGCACTTGGGAGGTGTAGTCTCACAAAATTGATTGAGTCTTTTGATGAAGTAACTAAGAAGGTTAACAACATGATCTATGTGGACTTCAACAAAGCCTTATAGAAAGTCAAATTTTGATCAACTGGGCAAGTGGGCTGAAGAATGGCTAATGGGTTTAATTCAGATAAGTGCAAGGTTTTGCATTTTGGGAAATCACACCAGGGCAAGGGCTTCACAGTGAACAGTAGAGCCTGAAGGAGTGCTGTAGAACAGAGGGATCTAGGAATAGAAATACAGGTACATCGTTCCCTGAGTGTGGTGTCACAGATAGACAGGGAGGTAAAGAAATCTTTTGACATTTTGGCCTTCATAAGTCATAAGTCAGGGAACTGAACATAGAAGTTGGAACATTATGTTAAAGTTGTATGTCATTGGAATGGATGCACTTGAAATATTGTGTTCACTTTTGGTCTTTCATCTATTGGAAATATGGCCATTAAACTGTAAACTGTGCAGAGGTGATTTATGAGAATGTTTCCAGAACTCGAGGACTTGAGCTACAGGGAAAAGTTGGGCGTTAGGACTTTGCTCCTTGGGGCACAGGAGGCTAGAGGGTGGTCTTATAGAAGTGTATAAAATCATGAGGAAAACAGATAGGATGAACGCACAGAGTCTTTTATCCAAGGACAGAAAGTCAATAACTAGAGGACATAGTTTTAAGGTGAGAGGGGAAAGATTTAATAGGAATATGAGAGACAGGTTTTGAGTGGTGGGTATATGGAACAAACTGTCAGAGGAAGTTGTTGAGGCACGTACAATAACAATATTTAAAAGATATTTGGACAATTTCATGGATAGGGAACGTTTAGAGGGCTATGGACTAAACATATGGGGTATGGAGAGAAGGCAGGTATGGGATACTGAGTTGGATGATCAGCCATGATCATATTGAATGGCGGTGCAGGCTCGAAGGGCCGAATGGCCTACTCCTGCACCTATTTTCTATGTTTCTATGTTTCAATATGGACTTGCGTAGATAGGGAGTTTTGTTTGACATGGGCACGTTGGATCAAATGGCCTGTTACTGCACTGTATTATTCTGTAACACTATAAATATAATTATTTGCTAATTTTATATGCTTCACTCAATATCGCTTATTTTAATTCAATATACCTAATCATTTTCCAATCTTCTCAACTACACCACTGCAATGCAAACCAAATTACTGGTGCTTTTTGCCTCAATGGATGACCTTTCTAATTGGCTCAAAATTTGATCTCCTGAACAAAATATAATCTTGACTAAAAATAACAAGAAATATAATAGAAAAATAAGTACTTGTCTAAACATCAATTGTAACCCCCAGGTAAACACAAATGCTGGAGCAACTCAGCAGGTCAGACAGCATCTCTAGAGAGAAGGAATAGTTGACGTTTCGGATCAAGACCCTTCCTCAGACTGATGTCAGGAGAGGGTGTGGGACAAAGTTTTGTTTGACATGGGCACGTTGGATCAAATGGCCTGTTACTGCACTGTATTATTCTGTAACACTATAAATATAATTATTTGCTAATTTTATATGCTTCACTCAATATCGCTTATTTTAATTCAATATACCTAATCATTTTCCAATCTTCTCAACTACACCACTGCAATGCAAACCAAATTACTGGTGCTTTTTGCCTCAATGGATGACCTTTCTAATTGGCTCAAAATTTGACCTCCTGAACAAAATATAATCTTGACTAAAAATAACAAGAAATATAATAGAAAAATAAGTACTTGTCTAAACATCAATTGTAACCCCCAGGTAAACACAAATGCTGGAGCAACTCAGCAGGTCAGACAGCATCTTTAGAGAGAAGGAATAGTTGACGTTTCGGGTCAAGACCCTTCCTCAGACTGATGTCAGGGGAGGGTGTGGGACAAAGCTAAAAATTAGTTGTAGACAGTAAGATTACTGGGAGAACTGGGAAGGGGGAAGGGATGGAGAGAGAAAGCAAGGGCTATCTGAAGTTAGAGAAGTCAATGTTCATACCACTGGGTTGTAAAGTACCTAAGCGAAATATGAGGTGCTGTTCCTCCAATTTGCGCTGGGCCTCACTCTGATAATGGAGGAAGCCCAGGACAGAAAGGTCAGATTGGGAATGAGAGGAGGAGTTGAATTGCTGAGCCACCGGGAGATCAGGTAGGTTAAGACGTACTGAGCGGAGGTGTTCAGCGATATGATCGGCGAGCCTGTGCTTTGTCTCGCCAAGCTTGCGCTTGGTCACCGATGTAGTGAAGTTGACACCTGCAACAGCGGATATAGTAGATGAGGTTGGAGGAGGTGCAAGTCGAGGGGGAAGGTAATGGGACAAGTGTTGCATCTCCTGCAGTTGCAGGGGAAAGTACCTGGGATGGAGGTGGTTTGGGTGGGAAGGGACGAGTTGACCAGGGAGTTACGGAGGGAATGGTCTCTGCGGAAAGCTGGAAGGGGTGGAGATGGGAAGATGTGGCCAGTAGTGGGATCCCGTTGGAGGTGGCAAAAATGTTGGAGTATTATATGCTGTAAGCGATGGCTGATGGGGTGGAAGGTGCGGACAAGGGGGGCTCTGTCCTTGTTACGAATGGGGGTAGAGGGAACAAGAATGGAGCTGTGGGATATCGAGGGGACCCTCATGAGAGCCTCATCCATAATGGAAGAGGGAAACCCCCGTTTCCTAAAGAATGAGGACATATCCGATGACCTGGTATGGAACACCTCATCCTGAGCACAGAAGCGGCGTAGACATAGGAATTGGGAGTAGGGGATAGAGTCTTTACAGTGAGCAGGGTGGGAAGAAGTGTAGTCAAGATAGCTGTGGGAGTCTGTAGGTTTGTAGTAGATGTCGGTCAATAGTCTGTTTCCTGCGATGGAAACGGTGAGATCTAGAAATGTTAGGGAGATGTAGGAGATGGTCCAAGTGTAATGCTCAAATCAAACATAGACCAATCTACCCACAGTTATAATTATAAATTGTTTTTGGGAAGCATTTCCAAGCCTTGCAAACTCAATAATAACAATTATCTTTAATTATTTTTAATAGCTTCCATTATCTTGCCATCATGCTATGATCTGCCTCACATAATGATTATTTGGCCTTCATGCGCATTGGATCTTTCCTTTTACCTTGCATAGTTATCATGTCCTCACCTCTGACCCACTCTCACTGGATGATTTCCAGTCCTTGCAACTCAACCACTTCCCTTGCCAGACGTCAGCGGTAATCTGAGGCAACATCAATAATAATGGCAGATAAATCCCCAGGGCATGATGGTCTGCATCCCAGAGTACTCAAGGAAGTGGTCCTAGAAATCGTGGATGCATTCGCGATCATTTTCCAATGTTCTCTTGACTCTGGATCAGTTCCTGTGAAGTGGAGGATAGCCAATGTAACTCCACTTTTTAAGAAAGGAGGGAGAGACAAAACTGGGAATTATAGACCAGTTACATCGGCAGTGGGGGAGATGCTGGAGTTGATTATTAAAGATGTCGTTGCTTCAGGTGTGATAGAATTGGAGAACCAGAGGGGGAGGTGTTGCATTGCTTGTCAGAGAAGATATTACAGCCGTGCTTTGGCAGGATAGATTAGAGGGCTCGTCTAGGGAGGCTATTTGGGTGGAACTGAGAAGTGGGAACGGTGTAGCAACACTTTTAGGGGTGTATTATAGACCGCCAAATGGGGAGCGTGAATTGGAAGATCAAATATGTAAGGAGATAGCAGATATTAGTAGTAAGCACAAGGTAGTGATTGTGGGAGACTTCAATTTTCCAAAAATAGACTGGGAAACACATTCTGTAAATGGGCTGGATGGTTTGGAGTTTGTAAAATGTGTGCAGGATAGTTTTTTGCAGCAGTACATAGAGGTATCGACCAGAGAAGGGGCAGTGCTGGACCTCCTGTTAGGAAATGAGGCAGGTCAGGTGACGGAGATATGCGTTGGTTATCACTTCGGGACCAGTGATCACAATACCATTAGTTTCAATATAATTATGGAGAGAGTCAGAACTGGACCTAGGGTGGAGATTTTTGATTGGAGAAAGGCTAACTTTGAGGGAATGCATAAGGATTTTAAAGGAGTGAATTGGGACACTTTGTTTCATGGGGAGGATGTAGAAGAGAAATGGAGGACATTTAAAGGGGAAATTGTAAGAGTACAGAATCTTTATGTCCCTGTTAGGTTGAAAGGAAATAGTAAAAATTGGAAAGAGCCATGGTTTTCAAGGGAAATTGGACACTTGTTTCGAAAAAAGAGAGATATCTACAATAATTATAGGAGGCATGGAGTAAATGAGGTGCTAGAGGAGTATAAAGAATGTAAAAAGAATCTTAAGAAAGAAATTAGGAAGGCTAAAAGAAGATATGAGGTTGCTTTGGCAAGAAAGGTGAAAGTAAACCCAAAGGGTTTCTACAGCTATATTAATAGCAAAAGGATAACGAGGGATAAAATTGGACCATTAGAGAACCAGAATAGACAGCTATCTGCAGAGCCAAAAGAGATGGGGGAGATATTGAACAATTTATTTTCTTCGGTATTCACCAAGGAGAAGGATATTGAACTCTGTGAGTTAAGGGGAAAAAGTAGAGTAGCTATGGAAACTATGAGATTCAAAGAGGAGGAAGTACTGACACTTTTGAAAAATATAAAAGTGGATAAGTCTCCAGGTCCTGACAGGATATTCCCTAGGACATTGAGGGAAGTTAGTGTAGAAATAGCAGGAGCTATGACAGAAATATTTCAAATGTCATTAGAAACGGGAATAGTGCCGGAGGATTGGCGAACTGCGCATGTTGTTCCATTGTTTAAAAAGGGTTCAAAGAATAAACCTAGCAATTATAAACCTATTAGTTTGACGTCAGTGGTGGGCAAATTAATGGAAAGGATACTTAGAGATAATATATATAAGCATCTGGATAAACAGGGTCTGATCAGGAACAGTCAACATGGATTTGTGCCTGGAAGGTCATGTTTGACAAACCTTCTTGAATTTTTTGAAGCGGTAACTAGGGAAATTGATGAGGGTAAAGCAGTGGATGTTGTCTATATGGATTTCAGTAAGGCCTTTGACAAGGTTCCCCATGGAAGGTTGGTTAAGAAGGTTCAATCTTTGGGTGATAATGGCGGAGTAGCAAGATGGATTCAACAGTGGCTGAATGGGAGATGTCAGAGAGTAATGGTGGATGGCTGTTTGTCAGGTTGGAAGCCGGTGACCAGTGGGGTGCCTCAGGGATCTGTGTTGGGTTCACTGTTGTTTGTCATGTACATCAATGATCTGGATGATGGGGTGGAAAATTGGATAAGCAAGTATGCAGATGATACTAAGATAGGTGGTGTTGTGGATAATGAAGTAGATTTTCAAAGTCTACAGAGAGATTTGGGCCATTTGGAAAAGTGGGCTGAAAGATGGCAGATGGAGTTTAATGCTGATAAGTGTGAAGTGCTACATCTTGGTAGGACAAATCAAAATAGGACGTACATGGTAAATGGTAGGGAATTGAGGAATGCTGTGGAAAAGAGGGATCTAGGAATAACTGTGCATAGTTCCCTGAAGGTGGAATCACATGTAGATAGGGTGGTAAAGAAAGCCTTTGGTGTGCTGGCCTTTATAAATCAGAGCATTGAATATAGGAGTAGGGAAGTAATGTTAAAATTGTACAAGGCATTGGTAAGACCAATTCTGGAGTATGGTGTACAATTTTGGTCGCCTAGTTATAGGAAGGATGTCAACAAAATAGAGAGAGTACAGAGGAGATTTACTAGAATGTTGCCAGGGTTCCAGCAACTATGTTACAGAGAAAGGTTGAACAAGTTAGGTCTTTATTCTATGGAGCGCAGAAGGTTGAGGGGGGACTTGATTGAGGTCTTTAAAATGATGAAAGGGATAGACAGAGTTGACGTGGATACGTTTTTCCCATTGAGGGTAGGGAAGATTCAAACAAGAGGGCATGACATGAGAATTAAGGGACAGAGGTTTCGGGGTAACGTGAGGGGAAACCTCTTTACTCAGAGGGTGGTGGCTGTGTGGAATGAGCTTCCAGCAGAAGTGGTGGAGGCAGGATCGATTTTAACATTTAAGAGTAAAGTGGATAGGTATATGGACGTGAAGGGAATGGAGGGGTATGGTCTGAGTGCAGGTAGATAGGACTAGGGGAAAACAAATGGTCGGCACGGACTGGAAGGGCCGAGAGGGCCTGTTTCCGTGCTGTAATTGTTATATGGTTATATGGTTATGGTTATGTTAAGCAGCGCATTTGGAAAGCAGTGTTCCAAAACAGTATTGTGACATAAAGTATCCGGTGTTCTGAAAAAAATATTATTTATCCAGTTCGACTGAAATGGGACTGATAAATGCAAGTCATTTAGTGTTTTGAAACAAGAATTTATCTTAGCTTATTAAAAAATGTTCTTGGCTGTACCATCAATAAATTTCAATTAATTTGTTTTTATTTGTATCATAACCCAGATAAGTTTATTATAAAACAACTTTAAACTTGATTTGAATATGAAGCAGAGCAGGTGACATGAGTTTCAAAAGGGAAGCTTTTAATTCTTTAATTTCAAATTTGTTCTTCAACAGTTGTTTCCATGCTGAAATGTTGATGGAGGGCTTTCAGGGCAAAGATTGATCAGAATGCTAAATATTTCACTTCATAATCAAATATATAATTTTAAAAACGTAATGTTCTTTATCTGCACAGCCTGAGCTCTTCAAGTTGACGTGAACAACCATACAATTTAGTAGCTAAAAGCAGATATCTGTGGGAGTAAAATTCGGTTTTGATTATATCTTAAAAGAGTAAGTGGTAAATCAATGGCTCATTGAGATGCACTAAGGATGCTGGAAATTTTTAAATAAATAAAATGCGTTAGAAAGTTACAAGATTTGCTCTGGTTAGTATTTCAAATCAATTAAAAATTGTCAGCAATCAAAGGTTCCGACTAATATACACATTCTGCTATTATTTACTTTATGGCCTCCTGCTGTTGATTGTTGTTTTGAAGAAATAAAGAGTTTTAACTGAATGTATTATACATTTTCAAGAATATATGCTTGCACTTGTTTGACTGTGAAAATAAACCAGAGTAACAGGAAAGTAGGATTGGTCTATCTTTTTTGATTTCTTGCTATGCTGAATATAGTTTGTTTACAACAAGGATTAAACTTAATTTTTCTTATTCATTAAAAGCACCAACCAGAAAATGCTAGCTATCTCTTTGGCAATGACTGCACAGTTTTCCTGTAAGATATATTTGATGTTATTTAATTGAAGAAAAGCTTTTTCAGCATTGAGCCTTATCTGTAGGTCTGATACTGTCAAAAGATCCACCAATGTACTACAAATAGAACCTATGGAACAAAATGTATAGTTATAGAATGCTTGAGAATGAATCTAAAAATCTGTAAATAATGTACATATCAGATTAAAAACATGTCACTTCTTGAATGTATATGTAATATTACAATAAAATGTTAATACATTTAATACGTCCCAAAATTTTAAATTTATTAGGGGTAATTTACATTAATTCTACTCATACATAGAATATGATTCAGCATTGCAAGTACTTCTCTTTCCATTTTATGATTCAAATTATGTTTTCCAGCCACCTGTTCTTCTATCTTTAATCAATCCACAAAATGTTCAGGATATTGCAAATTCAGAGAAGCAGAACAACCCATAAGATATTTAAATGTTTTCTTCCAAAGGAAATTACAAGATACCTGGTAAATTGCAGAGGTCCCTTGATATAAATGTAGGATATGCTGGAAACAATCTGCAGGTCAGTTAACATCACTGGAGAGACAAATTGAGTTAATATCTCAGGTTTATAATCTGAATGGTCAATAGATGTTTCTCCACACGGCAATGTCAATGCAAACAGGTTAAAAGAAAATGTCTGGCTCACAAGTTACCCATAGTACTTTGCCCGCATGAATCACCATGTCCTTTTAGTTTAGTTTAGTTTAGTTTAGTTAAGAGATACAGCACGGAAACAGGCCCTTTGGCCCACTGAGTCCACACCAACCAATGATCCCCATACACTGACACTATCCAACGCACTAGGGACAATTTACAATGTTTTTCCAAAGCCAATTAACCTACAAACCTGTAGGTCTATGGAATGTGGAGAAAATGGGAGGACCCGAGAAAAACCCACACGCTCTCGGGGAGAACATACAAACTCTTTACAGATGGCAGCCACAGTCAGGATCAAACGGGGACTCTGGCGCTGTAAGGCAGCAACTCTAACACTGCGCCACCGTACTGCTCTGGCAGTTGAAGTCATCTTTAAAGTCAACACGTCAATTACATTAAGGTTCCTGCTTGCTCCTCTGTTTCTGGCAAAGTGTTTTGCATTCCTCCCACTCCTCGTCTTGTTACTCCTGTGCAAAAGATTGTTGTTACTACCTATCAGAATGAGGGGGTGAGGGTGGAGTTTTGGAGTGAGTCAATATGTGTTAACTACTGAAATTGTATAACCAGAGTGAATTGTGTATGGAATCAGAGAATGAGAAATAAGGAGGCCATTTTGGCCATAATGCACATATCAACTATAAATGGGCAATATGTTAATCCCATATCCCTTCCTTTATCTGTAAGCCTAAATAATAAAATACTTGTATAACTTGTTGTCACCTACCCCCACAGCCAAGAATGATGCATTATGGGCTCCACCTTTCCTTGATCTTCGTTGCTTTTTGCCTATATTTCATTCATTTGTTCAATTTACCTGCTATATTTCACTCATTTCCCTTTCCCCTAACTCTCAGTTTGAAGAAGGGTCTCAAACCGATATGTCACCTATTCCTTTTCTCCTGGGATGCTGCCTAACCCACTGAGTTACTCAAGCTTTTTGTGTCTGTCTTCAGTGTAAACCAGCAGTTCCTTCCTGCACATCAATTGGCTACCTAGGTACTTTTGAAATATAATGGATTTAGCAGCAAATCTCCTTTCAAATTATGAGTTCCTGACATTCTTTGGCAACAACAGACACTCAAATTACCCATAATGTTTCCATGCAATAATTTCATTCTGTTTTCCCACGCAATTGACATCCCTGCCAAGGTAAATTAATCCTTCCTTTTCAACTTGCTAAATCTTTCAGAATTTTTACTTAAGCATGGTGAGATTCTCTCCTTAGCTGTTCGGAACAAACCAGTGCAAACTAAGCCTCATAAGTCTCACAAATCTCCAGCCCTTTCACCATCATTGTGAATCTTTGAACCATCTTCAGTTTCAGGCCCACAGGAGCCGTTGGAAGAGGAGGAGGGGGAGGAGCGACACCCGACCGGTAAGGTTAAAAATCAAGCGCGGGGCTTGTTTTTTCAGAGGCCCACAGGAGCCGTTGGAAGAGGAGGAGGGGGAGGAGCGACACCCGACCGGTAAGGTTAAAAATCAAGCGCGGGGCTTGTTTTTTCAGAGGCCCACAGGAGCCGTTGGAAGAGGAGGAGGGGGAGGAGGGGAGGAGCGACACCCGACCGGTAAGGTTAAAAATCAAGTGCGGGGCAAGTGCTAAACCAATAACATTCCATTTGGAGAAGTGGGTTTTTTTTTGAGGAAGCCACTGATTGGTGGGAAGTGGACCAGGGTAAGCAGCTGATTGGCAGTCAGATCCCAGCAGTTTGTTGTGTACTTTGTATTGTGTTAATATTGTATCATGTGTAAGGAAGGCAGTATGAAGGCAAGGGCAGTGTACTGTTCTGGATGTCAGATGTGGGAGGTCAGGGAATCTGATAGCCCTCCAGACATCCACATCTGCGCCAGGTGTGTTGAGATGGGGCTCCTAAAGGACTGTGTTAGGAACCTGGAGCAGCAACTCGATGACCTCCGTCTGGTCAGGGAGAATGAGGAGGTAATAGAGAGGAGCTACAGGGAGGTAGTCACTCCCAGACCACAGGAGGCAGACAAGTGGGTCACAGTTAGGAAGGGCAAGGGGCAGAAGCAGGGGCTAGAGAGTACCCCTGTGACCGTACACCTGGAAAATATGTACTCGGGTTTGAGTACGATTGGAGGGGACAGCCTAGCTGGGGGCAGCAACAGCGGCCGGGCCTCCGGCACAGAGACCGGCCCTGATGCTCAGAAGGGTAACAAAAAGAGGAGGGCAATTGTAATAGGGGACTCTATAGTTAGGGGGTCGGATAGGCGATTCTGTGGACGCAGTCGGGAGACCCGGATGGTAGTTTGCCTCCCTGGTGCCAGGGTCTCGCATGTGTCAGAACGTGTCCAAAAGATTCTGATAAGGGAGTGAGAGGAGCCTGATGTTGTGGTACATATAGGTACCAATGACATAGGCTGAAAACGTGACGAGGTCCTGAAGGGTGAATTTAGGGAATTGGGGGGAAAGTTAAGGAGAAGGACCAAAAGGGTAACAATTTCAGGATTACTGTCTGTGCTGCGTGACAGTGAGAGTAGGAATGAAATGAGGTGGAGGATAAATGCGTGGCTGAGGGACTGGTGCAGTGGGCAGGGATTCAAATTTCTTGATCGCTGGGACCTCTTTTGGGGAAGGCATGATCTGTACACAAAGGACGAGTTGCACTTGAACCCGAGGGGGACCAATATCCTGGCAGGGAGATTTGCAAAGGCTACTGGGGAGACTTTAAACTAGAAAGGCTGGGGGGAGGGACTCGGGTAGAGGGGGCTAGGGGTCAGGGTGTGGGGCAAGAGGCAGAGGAGGGAAGCACTTGGACCCAAAATGTAGGCGAGAAAGATGAAAAAGATAATAGACAGAGAATAAGGGATGGTGGGTTTCTAAAATGTGTATATTTTAATGCTAGGAGCATTGTAAGTAAGGTGGATGAACTTAGAGCCTGGATTGACACCTGGAAATATGATGTTGTGGCAATCAGTGAAACCTGGTTGCAGGAGGGCTGTGATTGGAAACTAAATATTCCAGAATTTCGTTGCTTCAGGTGTGATAGAATTGGAGGGACCAGAGGGGGAGGTGTTGCATTGCTTGTCAGAGAAGATATTACAGCAGTGCTTTGGCAGGATAGATTAGAGGGCTCGTCTAGGGAGGCTATTTGGGTGGAACTGAGAAGTGGGAACGGTGTAGCAACACTTTTAGGGGTGTATTATAGACCGCCAAATGGGGAGCGAGAATTGGAAGAGCAAATATGTAAGGAGATAGCAGATATTAGTAGTAAGCATGAGGTAGTGATTGTGGGAGATTTCAATTTTCCATAAATAGACTGGGAAACACATTCTGTAAATGGGCTGGATGGTTTGGAGTTTGTAAAATGTGTGCAGGATAGCTTTTTGCAGCAGTACATAGAGGTATCGACCAGAGAAGGGGCAGTGCTGGACCTCCTGTTAGGAAATGAGGCAGGTCAGGTGACGGAGGTATGCGTTGGTGAGCACTTCGGGACCAGTGATTACAATACCATTAGTTTCAATATAATTATGGAGAGAGTCAGAACTGGACCTAGGGTGGAGATTTTTGATTGGAGAAAGGCTAACTTTGAGGGAATGCGTAAGGATTTTAAAGGAGTGAATCTGGACACTTTGTTTCATGGGGAGGATGTAGAAGAGAAATGGAGGACATTTAAAGGGGAAATTGTAAGAGTACAGAATCTTTATGTCCCTGTTAGGTTGAAAGGAAATAGTAAAAATTGGAAAGAGCCATGGTTTTCAAGGGAAATTGGACACTTGTTTCGAAAAAAGAGAGATATCTACAATAATTATAGGAGGCATGGAGTAAAGGAGGTGCTAGAGGAGTATAAAGAATGTAAAAAGAATCTTAAGAAAGAAATTAGGAAGGCTAAAAGAAGATATGAGGTTGCTTTGGCAAGAAAGGTGAAAGTAAACCCAACGGGTTTCTACAGCTATATTAATAGCAAAAGGATAACGAGGGATAAAATTGGACCATTAGAGAACCAGAATGGACAGCTATCTGCAGAGCCAAAAGAGATGGGGGAGATATTGAACAATTTCTTTTCTTCGGTATTCACCAAGGAGAAGGATATTGAACTATGTGAAGTAAGGAAAAAAAGTAGAGTAGCTATGGAAACTATGAGATTCAAAGAGGAGGAAGTACTGACACTTTTGAAAAATATAAAAGTGGATAAGTCTCCAGATCCTGACAAGATATTCCCTATGACATTGAGGAAAGTTAGTGTAGAAATAGCAGGAGCTATGACAGAAATATTTCAAATGTCATTAGAAACGGGAATATGGATTTGTGCCTGGAAGGTCATGTTTGACAAACCTTCTTGAATTTTTTGAAGCGGTAACTAGGGAAACTGATGAGGGTAAAGCGGTGGATGTTGTCTATATGGATTTCAGTAAGGCCTTTGACAAGGTTCCCCATGGAAGGTTGGTTAAGAACGTTCAATCTTTGGGTGTTAATGGCGGAGTAGCAAGATGGATTCAACAATGGCTGAATGGGAGATGTCAGAGAGTAATGGTGGATGGCTGTTTGTCAGGTTGGAAGCCGGTGACCAGTAGGGTGCCTCAGGGATCTGTGTTGGGTCCACTGTTGTTTGTCATGTACATCAATGATCTGGATGATGGGGTGGAAAATTGGATAAGTAAGTATGCAGATGATACTAAGATAGGTGGTGTTGTGGATAATGAAGTAGTCTACAGAGAGATTTTGGCCATTTGGAAAAGTGGGCTGAAAGATGGCAGATGGAGTTAAATGCTGTTAAGTGTGAAGTGCTACATCTTGGCAGGACAAATCAAAATAGGACGTACATGGTAAATGGTAGGGAATTGAGGAATGCTGTGGAACAGAGGGATCTAGGAATAACTGTGCATAGTTCCCTGAAGGTGGAATCGCATGTAGATAGGGTGGTAAAGAAAGCCTTTGGTGTGCTGGCCTTTATAAATCAGAGCATTGAATATAGGAGTAGAGAAGTAATGTTAAAATTGTACAAGGCATTGGTAAGACCAATTCTGGAGTATGGTGTACAATTTTGGTCGCCTAATTATAGGAAGGATGTCAACATTTAAAAGTAAAGTGGATAGGTATATGGACGTGAAGGGAATGGAGGGGTATGGTCTGAGTGCAGGTAGATGGGACTAGGGGAAAACGAATGGTCGGCACGGACTGGAAGGGCCGGGAGGGCCTGTTTCCGTGCTGTAATTGTTATATGGTTATATGGTTTATATGGTTATATGGTTATATGTTATATGGTTCACATCAACCTTCGTATCCACATATAGTGCCCCAGTTGTGGCTTCATTACTAGTTGATGCAGTTCTGACATGACATTCCTGTTCTTGATTAGGGGGTTCTGATTAGGAGAGGAGTCCAAATGGGTTTGTGTCTCACATGTCTGAGTCTTTTGAGGAGTTATCTAAGAAGTTGATGAAAGCAGCATGGTAGGCATGCTAGTACTCCTCGGCACATTGGACCAATTGATCAAGACCCTGATGTAATTGGAGACAACTATCTTCACTGTCCACTACACCATCAATTTTAGTGTCATCCGTAAAGTTACATTCACCTAAAAACAAACCTACCAGGTGGCGCCAGCAATAGCTGCCTCGCCAACAGTCTGTCTGCCCCTTCTGTCTTTGTGTTTTAGTTCAAGTTCAAGTTCTAGCTCACATTTATTGCCACATGCACCAATTAAGGTTCAGTGGAATTTGATTTACCATGCAGCCACACGATCAAAATAGCACAATACACAACAGAATATAACATGAACATCCACCACAGTGGAATCAACATTCTTCACTGTGGTGGAAGGCAATAACTTTGTCAGTCCTCCTCCTTTGTTCACCTGTGGTCAGGGTCATGAACCATCCGCAGTCACCGCTACGGAAGGCCCGATGTACAGGCCCTCTCAACGGGATCCTCAAAACTCCGACGTCAGGACAGACGGATACTCCGTGGCTTGGAGGTCCTGAATCGGCTGCTTCCTACCGGAGACCAGGGCTTCAGTATGTTATAGGCCGCAGGGCGACGGTCGGAGCTCTTAAAATCCACGCCGCATCCACGCCGCACCCGCTCCACAGACCGCGGCTTCAGTATGTTATAGGCCGCAGGCCAGCGGTCGGAGCTCTTAAAGACCACACTGCTCTTAAAGTATCTCCGTCCGCACTGCGGCTTAACATCGAGGATTTGGCGGCCTTTGCTGGAGA
Source organism: Okamejei kenojei (assembly GCA_035221665.1). Lineage (NCBI taxonomy): Eukaryota > Metazoa > Chordata > Chondrichthyes > Rajiformes > Rajidae > Okamejei > Okamejei kenojei. Next base: position 122,845,851 of record CM069131.1, read on the forward strand.
TCAACCTTTGAGAGCTCCACCGCGGGGAGCCTACGGGACTTTAACATCGCGGAGCCCACGATCCCTTTGCCGGGATGCAATCAGCAGACTATATGACGGTTGATGCTTTGAGAGCTCCAACCGTAGGTGCCTGCAGACTTAACATCATGGAGCTCGAGGTCCCTGGTCAGAGAACGACTTTGGGAACTCCAAGCCGCAGGAGCTTCGGCTACCCCAACGCGGGAGCTTCGGTCGCCCCGACATGGAGGCTTTGATCGCCGGCTGCGAGGGTTTTGATCACGCTGGTGGATGGTTCAACTGCCCCGAATGCGGGAGAATAAAGAGGAAGAAGGAAGAATGTGGGGAATCCACTGTGGTTTATGTTTATGTTAACTTTAATGTAGATGTGTGTCTTGTTGGGTTTTTTTGCATGGCTGTATGGTAATTCACATATCACTGTACCTTTGAAACCTTTCAAACCTACATTTCCATCCAACATATTGTTTATAACAGCACCCATTCCAAAGGTACACCTTTCCTTGCAGGCCTCCAGTCTGAAAAGCATCCACTATTCCTTACTTCATGCAAATGGCTACAAATGGCTTCATTGGGAAATAATTAAATCACTTGAATGTAGAAGTTGGATGGACTGTAGTTACTTTAATCCAAAATGCGGGCACCGTACCGTGAATGGTATGGGAGCCACACATACTCAGAATGCCCATTTCAGGTAGTATCAGCTGTAAATGCCGCTGGATAAGGCATTTTCCATGAGGATGTGAACTTAAAGAAAGTTGTTGCAAAAGTAATAGTCTCCATTTGTTTTTAATACAAAGTGGCTCTGAACTGAACCAGTAAACCAGGTTACACAAAAAGCTGGAGAAACTCAGCGGGTGCAGCAGCATCTAAGGAGCGAAGGAGATAGGCGACGTTTCAGGTCGAGACCCTTCTTCAGACTGGTCAGGGATCAGGGAAACGAGAGATATAGACGGTGATGTGGAGAGATAAAGAACAATGAATGAAAGATATGCAAAAAAGTATCGATGATAAAGGGAACAAGCCATTGTAAGCTGTTTGTGGTGTGAAAATGAGAAGCTAGTGCGACTAGGGTGGGGGTGGGAGGGAGATAGAGAGAGGGAATGCCAGGGCTAGAGGGCTGAGGGAGAGGTGGGAAGGGAAGGAGACAGCAAGGGTTAACAGAATTGAGAAAATTCAATGTTCAAGCCCAAAGGATGCAGACTCCCCAAGCGGAATATGAGGTGATGTTCCTCCAACTTGCGGTGTTGCTCACTCTGGCCGTGGAGGAGGCCCAGGACCGAGAGGTCGGATACGGAATGGGAGGGGGAGTTGAAGTGCTGAGCCACCGGGAGGTCGGGTTGGTTTTTGCGGACCGAGCGGAGGTGTTCGGCGAAACGATTGCCAAGCCTCCGCTTGGTCTCACCAATATAGATCATCTGGCATCTGGAGCAGCGGATGCAGTAGATGAGGTTGGAGGAGGTGCAGGTGAACCTCTGTCGGACCTGGAAGGACTGCTTGGGTCCCTGAAAGGAGTGGAGGGGGGAGGTGAAGGGACAAGTGTTGCATTTCTTGCGGTTGCAAGGGAAAGTGCCCAGGGAAGGGGTAGAGCGGGAGGGGAGAGAAGAATTGACAAGGGAGTTGCGGAGGGAGCGGTCTTTGTGGAAGGCAGACGGGGGGGAGATGGGAAGATGTGGCGGGTGGAGGGGTCACGTTGGAGGTGGCAAAACTGGCGGAGGACTATGTGTTGCATTTTCCGGCTGGTGGGGTGAAAGTTGAGGACCAGGGGGACTCTGCTCTGTTTGCGAGTGGGGGAATGGGGAGAGAGGGCAGTGTTGCGGGGTATGGAGGAGACCCTGGTGCGAGCCTCATCAATAGTGGGGGAGGGGAATCCCCGTTCTCTGAAGAATGAGGCCATTTGTGATGACCTGGTGTGGAACACCTCATCCTGGGAGCAGATGCAGCGTAGACGGAGGAATTGGGAATAGGGGATGGAGTCCTTACAGGAATTAGGGTGGGAGGAAGAGTAGTCCAGGTAGCTGTGGGAGTCAGTTGGTTTGTAGTGGATGTCGGTCAGGAGTGTATCACCTGCAATAGAGATGGTGAGGTCAAGGAATGGTAGGGAAATGTCGGAAATGGTCCAAGTGTATTTGAGTGCCGGATGGAAGTTGGTGGTGAAATGAATGAAGTCAGTCAGTTGTGTGTGGGTGCAGGAGGTGACACCAAAGCAGTCATCGATGTAACGGAGGTAGAGGTCGGGGATGGGGCCCTGGTACGCCGAGAACAAGGATTGTTCGACGTACCCAACAAAGAGGCAAGCGTAGCTGGGGCCCATGCTTGTGCCCATAGCTACGCCTTGTGTTTGGAGGAAATGGGGGGAATCAAAAGAGAAGTTATTCAGGGTAAGGACCAACTCCGCTAGGCGGAGGAGGGTGTCAGTGGACGGGTATGGGTTGCTCCTCTGGTCGAGGAAGAACCGGAGGGCTTTGAGACCGTCCTGGTGGGGTATGGAGGTGTACAGTGACTGGACGTCCATGGTAAAGATGAGAGGATGGGGGCCTGGAGAATGGAATGCACGGAACCGACGGAGAGTGTCTGAGGTGTCTTGAACATAGGTGGGGAGGGATTTAACAAAGGGGGATAGGATAGCGTCAAGGTATGTGGAAATGTGTTCGGTGGAGCACGAACAGGCAGAGACAATGGGTTAGCTGATGTCTAATACACAGCTTAGAATTAGAGAATGAGGAGATGAGGAAAGGAGTGTTGAATGGCAGTTACTGTACAACCAAAAGTGATAACAAATATACTGTACTACATTTAGAAATGAACTTGACAATTGTAAAGGTAAGGATAAGCATTGGCATTTATATTGTATCAAGTCCAGTCTGTCATAGACTAGGCCATACATTGGAAATACCTGATCCATTTTCTGATGAGGCAAAGCAAACAGATGTTGGTAACTATGTAGGAGGGTCTCTTTGAGTCATGGGTTACGTTAACTATTGGGTTGTCAGTGGAGACAGATGCATCTGCTTGCCTACTGGTGTTATGGCTCATGACATGTATGTAGATACTGAAGGGACAGGACATTTAAAAGGATTGTGGTGTTGGGAATGTAGTCATGTAAGAACAACACCTCATATTACACTTGGCAGCCTACAACTCGATGGCATGGACATTAAATTCTCCAATTTCAAGTAATTTCAAGTCACACACCTGGAAATATATCACTGTGGTCTCAGGTCATGGCAGGTGAAATTTAATACGGATAAATGTGAGGTTATCCACAGGAAGGCAGATTACTATCTAAATGGCGTCATGTTGGGAAAAGAGAAGTACAACGGGATCTGGGTGTCCTTGTACATCAGTCTATGAAAGTAAGCATGCAGGCACAGCAGGCAGTGAAGAAAGTGGATGGCGTGTTGGCCTTTATAACAAGAGAAATCAAACATAGGAGCAAAGCAGTCCTTCTGTAGTTGTACAGAGGTTTACAAGGTTAATTCCCGGGATGGCGGGACTGTCATATGCTGAGCGAATGGAGCAGCTGGGCTTGTACACTCTGGAGTTTAGAAGGATGAGAGAGGGTCTCATTGAAACATATAAGATTGTTAAGGGTTTGGGCAAGCTAGAGGCAGGAAACATGTTCCCGATGTTGGGGGAGTCCAGAACCAGGGGCCTCAGTTTAAGAATAAGGAGTAAGCCGTTTAGAACAGAAACGAGGAAACACTTTTTCTCACATAGAGTGGTGAGTTTGTGGAATTCTCTGCCTCAGAGGGCGGTGGAGGCAGGTTCTCTGGATGCTTTCAAGAGAGCGATAGATAGGGCTCTTAAAAATAGCGGAGTCAGGGGATATGGGAAGAAGGCAGGAACGGGGTACTGATTGGGGATGATCAGCCATGATCACGTTGAATGGCGGTGCTGGCTTGAAGGACCGAATGGCCTACTCCTGCATCTATTGTCTATTGTCTATTGTCTCCAACCGCAACAGCACTCTAGGCACGCATTGCTCTGAAGGACTGCAGAGTACAAGATGGTGGCACATCATTACCTTTCCAGGGTTATTAGGGATAGGCAGTAAGTGATGGCCTTGCCAATGATGCCCAGGTTGCAAAAATGAATTTCAAAATGTATTTAAAGGGTTAGTATGTCTTCAATAACCAAATATTCTATGTAATATAATTGTTGATATATTGTTGTTTGGACGTCAACTTTTAGTTGGGAGTGGACGGCCTTCAATAAAGGATGTTCAGTTGCTTGTTCCACTAGTTTAGTTTAGTTTAGAGATACAGTGCGGAAACAGGCCCTTTGGCCAACCGGGTCCGCGCTGACCAGCGATCCCGGTGCATTACCACTATCCTGCACACACTAGGGATAATTTTACACATACACCAAGCCAATTAACCTACATATCTGTACGTCTTTGGAGTGTGGAAGGAAACTGAAGATCTTGGAGAAAACCCACGCTGTCATGGGGAGAGCCTAAAATCTCCATACGGATAGCACCCGTACTCAGGGTCGAACCCAGGTTTCAGGCGCTGCAACTTCTGTCCTTTGCCCAGTTAAGTATCTTTAAGGCGGGAGGGGCAAAGTTTAAAGGAGCAATTGTTTTACACAGAGGGTGGTGTATGCCTGGAACACATAGCTGGGGGTTGTGGCTTAAGCGGTTACGTTAGTCGCATTTAACGGACTTTTGGATAAGCATATTGATATACAGGGAATATGGGTTATGTGTAGGTAGATAAGTGATGATCTTAGCATCATGTTCAGCATATACATTGTGGACTGAAGGGTCTTGTTCTGTAATATTCTATATTCTACATAAGTGCCAGTACTAAATAATCAATGGATATGACAGTCACAGATCAATTTTGATGTGCTTGGACACCAACAAAAAGATTGTTGTTGCACTGCACTAATGCCATCCTCCCACATTGATTAGTAAGAGTATCAGGGGTTATGGAGAGAAGACAGGAGAATGGGGTTGAGAGGGAAAGATCGATCAGCCATGATTGAATGGTGTAGATGTGGTGATCTGAATGGCTTAATTCTGCTCCTATAACTTATGAATTTATGAACATATGATATGGGAAGAGTGATATTTTTAGACGCGCTAACTTTCCATGATTTGGGACGTGTCTTCAGGTTACTCTGGTATTCCTTAAGCTCCATTTGATTAAATAATTCCCACTGCTACAAGAATCTTTATTAATGTAACATCTTTAACTGCTAGTCTAGACCAGGTCTAGAGGTTTATAAAATATATGAGGAAAGTTAAATTCCTTTCTCTATCTTTGTATATTTGGCAACTCGCTCAGGCAAAGTTTATCAAAACTTGGGCTCTTTCTTGTCATGTTAAAAAAAAACACATAAATGATGCTAACTTGTACATATTAATCTGTGTTAAGACCAGCTTTAAAATAGTTCAGAATTTGCCACACTCATCACTGGAATTAACAGCGCCAGTTGTAATATCCATAAGCAACGCCCACGAATGGAATCTGAAGGAGCTCACAAGCACTGAAAATAGTCACCTTTTTTTGAAACTGACACTTTGATTTTACACTTCCTTATAAAAGCTGCTAATTTCTCTGCACTGCAACCTGAGGAATAAAGTTTGCCAGATTCTCCACTTCACATGTCTGTCCATCAAATTGTGGAGGGGAGAAATAAGGGAGAATTCATGCGGGGCTCAAGGGAGGGAATTTTAGGCTGAACATTGAATTCTCCATTTTAAGGTATCCTCCCCTTAACCCCCTCCTCCCCCCAAAAGAAACATTCTCCCCGCACACCCCTACTCATCTCTTTCCCATACGCCCATCTTCTCTTTGTGCCCACCTGCGCATCCACCAATTTGTCACGTACACCCACTATTTTCTCACCTAGTCCCTCCCGCTACTTTCTTCCTGCTGGCTCCACAATTCGCAACACTTCAAGCATGCAGGTACAGCAGGCAGTGAAGAAAGCGAAAGGCATGTTGGCTTTCATAACAAGAGGAGTTGAGTATAGGAGCAAAGAGGTCCTAGTGAGACCAAACGTGGAGTATTGCGTGCAGTTTGTCTCCAAATTTGTGGAAGGACATTCTTGCTATTGAGGGAGCACAGCGTAGGTACACAAGGTTAATTCCTGGGATGGTGGGACTGTCATATGCTGAAAGAATGGAGTGGCTGGATGCTAAGATACTCTTGAATTTAGAAGGATGAGAGGGAATCTTATTGAAACATATAACATTATTAAGGGATTGGACATGCTAGAGGCAGGAAACATGTTCCCGATGTTGGGGGAGTCCAGTACCAGGAGCCACAGTTTAAGAATAAGGGGTAAGCAATTTTGAAGGGAGATGAGGAAACACTTTTTCACACAGAGAGTTGTGAGTCTGTGGAATTCTCTGCCTCAGAGGGCGGTGGAGGCCGGTTCTCTGGATACTTTCAAGAGAGAGCTAGATAGGGCTTTTAAAGATAGCATAGTCAGGGATATTGGGAGAAGGCAGGAACGGGGGGTACTGATTGTGGATGATCAGCCATGATCACATTGAATGGTGGTGCTGGCTCGAAGGGCCGAATGGCCTACTCCTGCACCTATTGTCTATTGTCTATTGTCTATAAACCTGTATCACACCTTCCTTTCTTATCTCTGGTCTTTGTTCCAAACATCTGCCTGATAAATACCTCCCTAGCTTTTGTCAACATATCACCTGCCATGCTTTCTTTGTCCTGCCTCTCCCCCTTTTCCAGCTCTCTTCTCCCCCCCACAATCACTGTAGAAGGGTCTCTACCAGAAAACTAATTGACCCATGTTCTCCTGAGATGTTGCCTGACCCGTTGAGTTACCTCAGCACTTTGTGGCCTATTGCGATATTTTTTTCATTGTTTGCGAGAAAAGCCTGTTGCGAACACACAATGAGAATTATAAGGAGAAGTTGAACAAACATGAATTGTTTTCTCAAGAACATTGTAGATTGACACTAAGCTGGGGGGCAGTGTTCGCTGTGAGGAGGATGCTAGGAGACTGCAAGGTGACTTGGATAGGCTGGGTGAGTGGGCAAATGTTTGGCAGATGCAGTATAATGTGGATAAATGTGAGGTTATCCACTTTGGTGGCAAAAACAGGAAAGCAGACTATTATTTAAATGGTGGCCGATTAGGAAAAGGGGAGATGCAGCGAGACCTGGGTGTCATGGTACACCAGTCATTGAAAGTAGGCATGCAGGTGCAGCAGGCAGTGAAAAAAGCGAATGGTATGTTAGCTTTCATAGCAAAAGGATTTGAGTACAGGAGCAGGGAGGTTCTACTTCAGTTGTACAGGGTCTTGGTGAGACCACACCTGGAGTATTGCGTACAGTTTTGGTCTCCAAATCTGAGGAAGGACATTATTGCCATAGAGGGAGTGCAGAGAAGGTTCACCAGACTGATTCCTGGGATGTCAGGACTGTCTTATGAAGAAAGACTGGATAGACTCGGTTTATACTCTCTGGAATTTAGGAGATTGAGAGGGGATCTTATAGAAACTTACAAAATTCTTAAGGGGTTGGACAGGCTAGATGCAGGAAGATTGTTCCCGATGTTGGGGAAGTCCAGGACAAGGGGTCACAGCTTAAGGATAAGGGGGAAATCCTTTAAGACCGAGATGAGAAAGACTTTTTTCCCACAGAGAGTGGTGAGTCTCTGGAACTCTCTGCCACAGAGGGTAGTTGAGGCCAGTTCATTGGCTATATTTAAGAGTGAGTTGGATGTGGCCCTTGTGGCTAAGGGGATCAGAGGGTATGGAGAGAAGGCAGGTACGGGATACTGAGTTGGATGATCAGCCATGATCATATTGAATGGCGGTGCAGGCTCGAAGGGCTGAATGGCCTACTCCTGCACCTAATTTCTATGTATCTATGTATCTATTGAAGAGAGAGAGCTGATAGAAGTATAGAAAATTATGAAAGGATATATAGGATATGACATTTTTTTTTCCCCAGGGAGGAAATGTCAAGAATTGGCTTTCAGTGAGAGGGACAAAGTTGAAAGGATATGTGCAGGGCAAGTTTTTACACAGAGAGTGGTGGGTGCCTGTAACACACTGTCCGGGGTGGTGACTTTAGTGACTTATAGATAGGTACATGGACATACAGAGAATAGAGAGAAGTGGATCATATGCAGACAGAGGAGATTAGTTAAACAACAGTAACGAGTACTCAGAGAATGCTTCACTGGCTTGGATTAAGATGCAAACCCACGGAACCTAATTCCAAAGAGACTTCTCATTTAGCAGCCCTTTGGAGAAATTGTGGAGGCGTTTGAAGAACTGCAGAGTATGTGATCTTGCGCCCAGGTCTAGGACAACCAGCAGGAGAGGAATATTTGCTTCCCTATATTACCTAATCTTGGACACAAAACCAACAGCTGTTGTTGCAAGTCTATAATCCCAAAGCAAACGACAACTCTTAAAAAAGATAAGATAATTGTGAAAATGGATGGACCTAGCAGTGAGGGAGCATTATAGAAACTGTGTCAATGTTTTCAAGGCAGGGCTCTACTCCTGCACGCTCTGTCTAATTCTGAAGGCAGACGCCCAAGGACCCTACCCAATGTGTGCCAAAAGCAAGGGTCATGAAATAAATTTACATAGAAACCTGCACATCTTTGGAGTGTGTGAGGAAAGCGGAGCACTCATAGAAAACCCACATGGTCACAGGGAGAACGTATAAACTCCATATAGACAGCATTGATCGGGTCAAACCCAGTCTGGTGCTGGAAGGCAGCAACATTACTGCTGTGCCACCCCAATTCTAGACATTCCTTTCTCCTTGTATCTCTTCCCAGCTATTGTACTCGCCCTACCTTTTCAGCTTTCCCCTTTCAACAATCAGTCTGAAGAATGATGCGGACCTGAAACATCGCCCGTTCATTTCCACCACAGATGCTGCTTGATGCACTGGGCTCCTCCAGCACATTGTTCTTTGTTGCTTTTTAGACAAGTTGGGCTGAACATCCTGTTTCTGTGCCATACATCTCCATGTTATCAGCATTGAGTCCAAAATCATCTTTCAGTGAGGCTGTACATGCGGTCCTATGTACAGGTCAAAACTCACAAAGGTTGAGAGTAATACATTGGGGTTGAGGATCATATATGTTCATGGTCTAAAACAGACAGAATTTACCAGATACCTGATGCATTGTTAATTATTATGCATATGTTGAAGATTGGCCTCATTGGTAATTCCATACGTCTGTGGGTGATTATACACATGCATCCTAGGAGAGTTTAGGAGAATTATAGAAAGCCAAAGAGTCTGCCCATGTGGGATGCAATTGCTTAACCTGTTGACATTTCCTTTCTCCATTCACTTCCCTCCCCAATGTGCCCAACCCTCCAGAACTATGGGATTCAATGTCGATCCCATGATGTCTGTGGCTGTAGTAACACACAGTTATTTCTATGAACTACCTTCCCTGTGACCTCCAGTGCCAAACTCAAGAACAGAAATGTCTTTGAAATGCTGTTATTTCCAATTCACCTGTTATTCAACATGTACCATCATCACCTCAAGCTCAGTATCATAAAATTCCATACCAATGAGTAAATAATATTGCCAGAATACTTCGAGAAAGCATCGATTTATTGGGCCTCATGCAAAGACCCCAAAATAAATAGTTCTTAATGATTATTTTTACCGAGGAAGCAAGATCCACAGGATCAGAACACAAAAGAGAACAGGAATCCAAATGCTTCTGTTTAAAAGAGAGTACAATTTCCATGTCAGTGAACAAATTGCTAGTGTTGAGATTTGGGAGACACTGCAAAATGCAGGAGCAAACTGGTTGACACCTCATGCCACAAGCAATCAAACAGTCAATACCATTGCTCTTACGATAATGTCTTTATTTTAATGAAGAGTGATGACTGATCTATTCTGGACCCAAAAGCACTGAACTATTTAAATAATTTGCCCCACAATAATTGTAGCTGGACAAATTAAACATTTCATAGAATCATAGAATTATGTATGACAGGAGGTCATTAAGCCTGACCATGCCAACACTTATGTTATATTATTCAATTAACCGTACTCCCTCGTATTTCCTCAGAGCTCTATAACAATTTATCTTCAAGTATTGATCAGAATCTTTTTTGAAAGTTACAATTGAATTCATTTCCATGACACTTTCAAAAATTAGATTACAAGAGCACAATGTCTGATGAAAAGTCTCCTCATGTTGTCGCTGATTCTCTTCTTAACAACCAATTTATATTTGTAACATTTGGACATATTAACCTATTGATAGAAAGATTGATTGGTTTTGTGATCTGTCAAGCAAACTGAGGCACCTTAAGTGAATGAAAAAGTGAAGAAATTGATCTAGTTCAGGTCATTAGACCAGCGATCATGCTAGTTCTTGCAAAGATAAATTAGATTGAAGGTTAAGTAAAACTGGCAATATTAAAATTGCTAGCAAGGAGAATAGAACAAATTCTGGGTCCTGGAGGAAAAGTGAATTTAAGAGAATCCAGTCGTGATATCAAAAAGACAGGAAAGGTCTAGCATGAAAGTTAATAACCGATCCAGCAGAGAGCCTGGTATGTACTGACATTGGCCATGTTGGCTTCAGTCCATTGCAATCTGCTTGGTTGCCTATAACTCAACCACCACAACAAACTAAAGATTTGCTATTGGATAACGAGATGCTGTTCATCATCTTGGTTTGCAGTTCCTGGAGCTTAGTTTTTTCGTTTCAGAGATTCGACGTGGAATCAGGCCCTTTGACCCACTGAGTCCAAGCCACCTATCGTTCGCCTGTACACCAGTTCTATCCTACACATTAGGGACAATTGACAGAAGCAAATTAACATAAACCTGCAAGTTTTTTGGATGTGGGAGGAAACTGGAGCACTTGAAGAAAACCCACGTGGTCACAGGGAGAAAGTTCAAACTCCGTACAGAAGCACCTGTCGTCAGGATCGGTCCTGGGTCTCTGGCACTGTAAGGCAGCAATTCTAGTGCAGCGCTACAGTGCCATCCACAATGCAAACCATTGCTTACCCGCAATGTAAACCACAGTCAAAAGAAACATGAGGGAACAGACTTAAGGGGACATTCATCCTCCCTAAATGTATCTCCTCAACTTTAAGAAGAATGGTGCCATGTAGTTGAAAGCAAAGTTAACTTGGAGTAGAACAATATTGCATCTATTTCTTGGGTGTGTTAATACCATTGGGATAAATTACCCCAAATGTTTCAATCGTTTTTTTTTCTTTGCCTTATTTTTTCTTTTGCCTTATTCAGAGGCTGAAAGACTACTTCTTGTTTTCTGATTGGTTCCTTTAAGATTTGGTTGCCAACATTTATCATGGCAACTGCAAGAACCTACAATTGATTAAAATGTTAGTATTATATAGAAAATGGCACAATGTAAAGTCACACAGAGAGGCCCAACAACATTATTCTGGAATACTGCCAATGAAGATCTCAACTTGTTCTTAGCCTTTCAGATACTGTTTCAATGTCACTCAAATGTTACAAAACTATTTCTAATCGGGCCATCCCTCTTTTTTTAACCATTATCTGCACCACACCCTCAATATGATGATGGCAATCTTTGGTGCAGCATTGTTCCCATTGTTCTTTGTTGCTTAATGAAATTATATTGGTATCTCCTATATTGGTATCTCCTATAGCCACAATCCGTCTCCCCTTTTAAGAGCTGCAGGCTAGTTTTGACATGCAGTCAGCCAGTGCTGGGTGCATGCTGAAATCATGAGAATAGAGTTGTCCTGTTATGTGTTGAAATGCACATATGGGCCAGCTCTATGTGCCAATCCCTCCAAATATTTTCAATAAACTCTCCCTTCATATCTTAATTTGATATTCATTGTCATTTCTGAATTACAACAGGCTCGCTAAATGAGATCCAATACTTGAGGTCAGTATTCAAGTATTGCATCTACACCAACATTTGTATGAAACTTGAAAAGGGAGCCCCTGCGTTTAACTGTTGTCACTCCCACTTTCACCGCTTACTATCCTCTCCTGAACAGCCTCCCGTTCTGCACAATCTGTAAATATTCTGGACTCTGATACTCATTTCCACAGGTGCACTATGGAAAGCATCTTATCGGTAATGCTTCACAACTTGGTTGGGAACTGCAAGAAATAGCAAAGTTGTGAATGTAGCCCAGTCCATCGCACATACCTGAGCGCCAACCTTTTCACACAAAGGGTGGTGGGTATACGGAATGATTTCCCAGAGGCTATTTGGACAGGTACATGGACAGGGGGACATGGGCCAAAGACAAGCAGATCAGACTAGTATAGATGGGGCATCTTGTTCAGCATGGACAAGTTGTGGTGAAGGGCCTGTCTCCAAGCTGTATAACTCTATTTAAAAGCAGGCCTAATCCTCCCATTCTCCTCTTCTCCTCTCTCCTGTTGGGCAGTAGACACAAAAGCTTGAAAGCACATACCACCACATTCAGGAATAGGTTCTTCCATACTGTTATTAGACTGCAGAACGGAGCTCTCTAAGCTGAGGATGTAGTCCAGATCTCCCAAACCTCATTGTGGCCTTTGTCCCTTTTTTAATTTGTACTTTCTCTGTAGCTGCAACACCAAATTGCTGTAAAACTATATTCTGCACTTTGATTGTTTTTTTTTCTTTGCTTTCCCTTTTATCTGTTGTACTTGTGTATTGTTTCATTGTACTTATGCATAAGATTTGACTAGGTATCATACAGTTTTCCGCTATATCTCCTGTACATGTGACAGTAAAAAAAACATAACCAATACTAATCCTGCTCACTTTTAATTTGTGTCCATGCTGATTCATGTTAGCTCACATTCCTTCAATGCCTCCATTTGTTATCCATGTCACCCAGCAGCATAGATATATTTATGATGGGAGATTTAGACTGTAAGTTTCAGAAAACTGGAATCAAAGTTAGAGCTAGATCTACTCTCTGAAGTCTCAGGTCATGCCCGCTTATCTTTACAGAACCAGCTTTGCAGAAGCTATTTGCGGAAAGGCAAGCTGCTATTTGTATATGAACATTTTATTCATTCACATATGAGTGAGTGCAAGAGAGCTTTCTAAAATCTACAAGGATGTAATTTCTCACTCCAACTATTGAACAGATTTGTAGGTAATTGGCCTCTGTAAATTGCCCTTAGTGTGTAGGGAGTGGATGAGAATGTGAGATAACGTAGAACTGGTATGAATAGGTGATCAATTGTCAGCGAGGATTCAATAATAGACAATAGGTGCTGGAGTAGGCCATTCGGCCCTTCGAGCCAGCACCGCCATTCAATGTAATCATGGTTGATCATCTACAATCAGTACCCCGGTCCTGCCTTCTTCCCATATCCCCTGACTCCGCTATTTTTAAGAGCCCTATCTATCTCTCTCTTGAAAGCATCCAGAGAACCTGCCTCCACTGCCCTCTGAGGCAGAGAATTCCACAGACTCACCACTCTCTGTGAGAAAAAGCTTTTCCTCATCTCCGTTCTAAATGGCGTACCCCTTATTCTTAAACTGTGGCCTCTGGTTCTGCACTCCCCCAACATCGGGAACAGGTCTCCTGCCTCTAGCATGTTCAGTCCCTTAATCTATATAATTAAAAGTCTAATCTTGACGATGTCTTGTTTGCGCTGTATATTGATTTTAGAAAAAACGCTATGACTCACGGCTCTGATTTTTGGCCAGATTACTCAGAGTTCCCCCCCCCCCCCCCCCCCCCCCGTTCATCAGGTGCTGAGGATTTTTCCTATCAATAAAAAGTGAATGTGTTATTAGTGTTTAAAAAATGGTGAGATTCTCTCTCCTGTCAATCACCGCCATGAAGGCCACACCCCTTCCGGAGGTTGGGGGGAGGAGCTATAAAACCCGGAAGTCTGGACGTGGCTCTGATGCTGCAAGATCGCGAGCAAGAGGTCACGACTCTCAGCGTGAGCTGGAAATCTACCGACCACTTAGTGTCTACTGACCTGTAAGGGCCTTTTATGTGTTTTTAAACTGTGGCTTTTGCAACTGCGGCTATTAAAATGTGTTCCTATTGAAATGTGTGCCTATTGAAATGTGGCTATTGAAATGTGTGCCTATTGAAATGTGGCTATTGAAATGTGTGGCTATTGAAGTGTGTGCCTATTGAAATGTGTGGCTATTGAAATGTGTGCCCATTGAAATGCGTGGCTATTGAACTGTGTGGCTATTGAACTGTGTGGCTATTGAAATGTGTGGCTATTAAAATGTGTGGCTATTGAAATGTGTGGCTATTGAAATGTGTGGCTATTGGAAATGTGTGGCTATTGAAATGTGTGGCTATTGAAATGTGTGGCTATTGAACTGTGCGGCTATTAAAATGTGTGGCTATTGGAACTGTGTGGCTATTGGAACTGTGTTGCTATAGCAACTGTGTGGCTATTGCATCTGTGTGGCTTTTGCGACTGTGTGGCTATTGCAACTGTGGCTTTTGCAACTGTGGCTTTTGCAACTGTGGCTTTTGCAACTGTGCATTTTGCAACTGTGCATTTTGCAACTGTGCCTTTTGCAACTGTGCCTTTTGCAACTGTGCCTTTTGCAACTGTGCCGTTCTCAACTGTGGCTTTTGCAACTGTGGCTTTTGCAACTGTGCCTTTTGCAACTGTGGCTTTTGCAACTGTGGCTTTTGCAACTGTGGCTATTAAAATGTGGCTGTTGCAAATGTAGCTATTGCAAATGTGGCTATTAAAATGTGGCTATTAAAATGTGGTTATTGCAACTGTGGCTATTGCAACCGTGGCTATTGCAACTGTGGCTATTGCAACTGTGGCTTTTGCAACTGTGGCTTTTGCAACTGTGGATTTTGCAACTGTGGCATTTGCAACTGTGGCATTTGCAACTGTGGCTTTTGGAGGAATAAACGCTTTATTAGGTCCGACCATGTGCACTGCAAAAGTCCTACTCATTTTGATTTTCGCTTAGTGGACAGGTCACACTGATTGTGTCTTTCCAGTGGGAGCAGAGGTCGTGCTGAATGCGGAAGTGTTGCTGACTGCGTTGGGCAAACAGTGGAGATGCCGTACTCAGCCGTTTGAGTATTCAAAAAAGTTTACTGCCATATATATAGTGTGTGTGTGAGTGTGTGTGTCTTTGTGTTTGTGTGAGTGTGTCTTTGTGTGTGTGTGTCTGTGTCTTTGTGTGTGTGTGTGTGTGTGTGTGTGTGTGTGTGTGTGTGTGTGTGTGTGTGTGTGTGTGTCTGTGCGTGTCTGTGCGTGCACTCTGCTTGAAATTCTGTGAAATTCTGTGAGGTTGGACTTGCTGCCTCCACTCTGCTTGGAGTGCTGTGAGGTTGGACTTGCTGCCTGCTCTTTCCTTGGAATGCTGTGAGGTTGGGCTTGCTGCCTGCTCTCTGCTTGGAGTGTTGTGGGGTTGGACTTGCTGCCTGCACTCTGCTTGGAGTGCTGTGAGGTTGGATTTGCAGCCCTGCAGTGAATGATGACTTTTGAGGTAAATTCTCTGATTTTCTTTGTTAAAATTTGACTTCTCAATCTCTATGTATTAAAATTGTCTTTTTTTAATATCAACAGCAAAGAGGCAGTGAGCAGCAGAACACAAAAAGAGACACACCAAGAGAGAACTTAATAAATGTCATCTTTAACATTTAAATTGTTGCTATATTTTAAGTCATTCACATTTTAAACTTTAATAAATCCTCTTTCGCACTTTGTGCCTGCGTGTTCATCATCACAATGGGAACCTAATGGGCAGAAATGGTTGGGCTGTCTAAGAGTGCATGGGGGGAAGGTTGAGGGGACATGGACTGAATGAGTGGGGGGAGGGGAATGGCAAGGAGCAAAGTGGGGGGTGAAGGGAGAAGGGGTGACTGAGTCAACTGCCACCATACCAGCCATGAGTGACTGGACTGCCAGCCCACCAGTCATGATTAAGTGAACTGCCAGCTTACAGCTGTAAGCGACTGAAGTGCCAGCCCACCAGCCATGACTCACTGAATTCATTGTCCACAATGTCCATACTAGCCCTTTGGAAACCAGTCCCTTCAGCACACAACACCCATACTAGCACTCCAGAGATCCACACAAGGATAGACTTTCCTCCTTCATTACTGTGATCTGTAAAAAAAGATGAAAATGTCTAACATTGATTGTCCACACTCCCCCTTCTCTCTCACAGAGTCTGTTACCTTTTTTTGGCAGAATATCTGGCAGTTTCCCAGCTGCAAGCCCGCCAGGCCTGAGTTACTGAGCTGCCAGCCCACCAGGCCTGAGTTACTGAGCTGCCAGCCTGCCTTGCCTGAGTGACTCAGTCGCCAGGCCTGAGTGACTGAGCTGCCAGGCCTGATTGACTAAGATGCCAGGCCTGAGTGACTAAACTGCCAGGCCTGAGTGACTGCGTTGCCTGGCCTGAGTGACTCAGCTGCCAGCCCAAGAATGCATTTGGCCCACAATGTCCATACTAGCCCTCTGTAAACCAGTCCCTTCAACCCACAACACCCATGCTAGCACTCCAGAAAGTTGCTATTGTTACGTTTAATCCATTTTAAAGTAACTTTAAATTTGCCAATGTTACTTTTAATCCCTTCATCTAAATCATTAATGTATATTGTAAATAGCTGTGGTCCTAGCACCGAGCCTTGCTGTACCCCACTAGTCACTGCCTTCCATTCCAAAAGGGACCCGTTATTCTTCGTTTCCTGTTTGCCAACCAATTTTCTATCCATGTCAGTACCCTACTCCCAATACCATGTGTTCTAAATTTGCCCACTATGTGGGACCTTATCAAAGGCTTTCTGAAATTCCAGGTACACTACATCCAGTGGCACCATTTTCCTAGTTACATCCTCAAAAAATTCCAGAAGATTAGTCAAGCATGATTTCCCCTTCGTAAATCCATGCTAACCTGGACAGATTTTGTTACTGCTATCCAAATGTGCCGCTATTTTATCTTTTATAATTGACTCCAGCATCTTCCCCATTGAATGGGTGATCATTAGTCAGCGTGAACTCATTGGGGCAAAGGGCCTGTTCCCAGTGTACAGAAACACTTACTTTAATGCCAGAAAATCAGGGGATGCTTAGTAACTCTATAGATATTTGCAGTAATAGTGGGACTAATTATTTTGACTGCATGAAGACTTTGAATGTTAATTTTAAAATTACTTCCAAGCCTGATTTCCACATGCTGGAGTATTGATGGAGAGAAATCCGAGGCGTACATTGGTGCTATACAGAGATCTGATTCCATGCAGATCACCATGCTCAAAACAGACAAAATGGATGGTGTTCCTCAAATTACACCAGGTGCTCTCTTTGAATTATATTAATGTGGCAAATGAACAGCACCAATCAACCGTTGCAGGAGGATAAACTGGAAGTCATCTCAGGTCTCAACTTATAAAGATGACATTTCCAGAAACTTTGCTTCTGTTTTTACCAAGGACAGGGGAATTGAGGACAGTGAGACCAAAGTAAGAATGCTAATACGCAAGAGTAGTTTGAGCTTAAGAAGGAGGTGGTGTTGGGACTCTTGAAGAACATTAAGGTAGATAAATCCCCAGGACCTGGTGAGATTTATCCCAGATTATTGAGAGAGGCAAGAGAGGAGATTGTGGGGCCTTGACGAAGATCTTTGTGTCTTCTCTAACCACAGGTGAAGACCTTCAGGTGATGCTGCTCCTTTATTTAAGAGGGGAAGTAGAAAGAATTGAGGGAATTATAGGCCAATGAGACTCATGCCAGTGGTAGAAAACTATTTGAGAGGTTTCTTTGGAATATTACTTATTCCCATTTGGCAGAGAATGCCTTAATTTGGAACATAGAGCATGGCTTTGTACACAGCAGGTTGTGTTTTATTAATTTGATTGCGTTTATTTGAGGAGGTGAAGAAGGTGATTGATGAAGATAGGTTGGTGGATTTTATCTACATAGATTTAAGTAAGGCATTTGATAGTCCCCCATGTAGGCTGATCCAGATGATCAAAATGTGCGGGATTAATATTGATGGTCTATGGTTTACTAATAGAAGACAGAGATTCATGGTGGAAGGACAATATTCAGGCTGGAGTTCTGTGACTAGTGGAATTCTGCAAGTATCTGTGCTGGGACTACTGTATATATATATATATATATATATATATATATATATATATATATATACATAACTTGGTGTAAAAGTAGATGGGTTCATAGTAAGTTTGCAGATGCCACCTAGTTTGCTGGGGTTGCCGTCTGTACGGAAGGCTGTTAAGGTATACAGCCATGGGCATATAGATTGTAAAGAGCTCAAACTCCCACAGGTTGAAACACAAGCATCTTTATTGTTCATTTCATGATCTTGTAAGCAGGTCACTACACGTTCACACTGCTACGGCTACCACCAGGCAGTGGGCGAGTTCTTACACCATGAATGTTATAATTAGGTGGAGTTATAATTATTAACCATTCTAATTGGCCAATCTACATAGATCACCTACAAAATTGGGCAGAGAAATGGCCGATGGAGTTTAATCCGAGCGAGTGTGAGGTGTTGCACTTTGGAAGGTCAACTATAAGAGGAAAGTGTACAATTAATAGAATTGCTCTTTCCAGCATACAACATACTGCATGGAGGGATTTTGGGGTCCAAGTCCATAACTCCATGAAAGTGGCAACGCAAGTAAATCGAGTGGTAAAAAGGCACATGGTATGCTTGCCTTCATAGGTCAGGGCTTTAAGTAGCAAAGTCAAGAGATAATGATACAGCTTTAGATGACTTTGTTTATGCGACATTTGGAGGATTCTGTGCAGTTCTGGTCACCCTTCCTTGGGAAGGATTTGGAAAGGGTGCAAGGGAATTTTACTAGAAGGATGTCTGGATTTGGGGGCATTAGCTACAGGGAAAGGTTGGGATTGTTTTCTCTGGAACATCGGATGTTACAGGGTAACCTGATAAAAGTATATAAAATTATGAGAGGCATAGATAGGGTAGACAGTCAGAACCTTTCTCCCAGGGTGGAAAAATCAAATACTTGAGTGGATAGGCAGTCAGAATTTATTTCCCAAGGTGAGAATGGCAAATTTTAAAGGAGCAAATATTTTATGCAGATGGTGGTGAGTGCCTGGTATGCACTGGTTGAAGTAGAAGGTTATAAAGTGTGTGTGTTTGTCTTGGCATCATGTTCAGCACAGACATTGTGGGCTGAAGAGCCTGTTCTTGTGCTGTACTGTTCTATGTTCTTTGATTTATGAAACAGCAGACATTTATACTGCACACCAGGAGAGCATTTCGAAGAAAATATTTGTTTAGTGCCATGATTCTGCATTGTTTAGCTAATTGTTTAGCTTTTTCTATGCTCCATATCTAAACTGAACAAAACTCATATATTAAAAAAGAACCCTTAATTGTTTGCAGACGTGGACGAGAGTAAACCTGCAACTTGTGTTTGTCATCCCTCTAAATTCACCTTCTCCAGTTCAGTCACTGTTCTTGCAGATGGAGATAGTCTTTGAGCCGAGCTAACATAATATTGATGCTCTGATGCATGTCCTCTATGATGTGATGTGTTCAGCTTAAATGGATGGACAGGACCTAGCATTGTCCACAATAGCTGATAAAAGTATTTGGTAAATATCCACCCTAAACTTTGACAGCTGCCCAAATTGTCAAGTCCTTTCAATGTTTCTCGGTCTTTCACATCAGAAATATTTTGAAACCTAATTAAACAATTTTTCAAAAAGTCATGAAATCCAATTTGAACTAAAGCACTTTAAAACTCTAAATTATTAGAAGTTGGAAACCTTATGTTAAAATATGTTATCTATTATTTAATTATTATATTTCTCTGTAGCCTGCAATTCCCATTTAAATTAATGCCTTCAATATCTAACCTGCTGCAGGATCCAAAAGCAGATTCTTTAGCCTATGTGCTGAGAAATTCCTGTTCACCCAGGGACTTATTCCAAAGTCCAACCACAGAGTGCAACTGGAAAATTGGATCATGATAGTTTGGAGTTTGTGACTTTGCATTTGCACGCGTATCTCAAAACCTGTCGGCATTTATGCTGATAAATGCCAGCAGTTCCATACAGAATATTCAGGCCAGTTGATCATTGTTCTGCTCCATGTTGGGTACAACAGCATTTAGGTTATCATCCAAAAAGTTACTCTTCATAAAACTGTAACTAAGTTGTATTTTGCTACGACATTCCTTATGTGTTGCTGAATCTTTTAATGGTTATTGATTTTTATCACATTTTCTACATCCTTTCCCATTTGATTGTTGCTGGACCCCAGTAGGAAATATACACATGGGACAATACTAATAATGTTTTGATGTCTTCACCAAGCTTATGTTGTATGTAATGTGACGGCTCTGACCATTCGTGACTGAACATTCATTACGTCTTGTCTTGTACATATTGTGCATCTTAAAGAATACCACCCATAGTGCTTTATTTAATGCATGACTAATACTGACTTACTTTCACATGTGAATTTCAGGAAAGTGCAAAGCTTTAATGGCTGTGCCGTTTTATTGGGTGTTGAGAGAAATGGGCTTAAAGTAATGGGAGGTAATGTGATGTACCTCCCGTTGGTCTTAGTCCGTGACAAGATTTCAAGCTTTTCTAGATTTCGAGCAATACTGGATGAAAATGAAACATAAAATTGAACATTTGATTCAGTCCTCTGCAGAAATTGAAAAACCATTCACCAGCTGATCTTTTGCCACTAGGGAACCATTTGTTAAGTGCACAAGATTATTTAAAAGAGTCTGCAAGGCAATCCCTCGGGTTTGGCTCAATAATGACTGTGGATACTGTGGTGTTGGGGATGACACTGGGTTCGGCAGTAACCACACCGACACTCGCAGTAGGGTGAACTCACGTGTTATATTTTATTTGATAGTGGCAAGAATGTCCAGGACCTCACGGGGCGGCTGTCCCTTACCCTTAAGATAAATGTGCTGGCGATCTCGAGCTTGTCCCAGCAGCTCTTTCCTGGACTTTGAAGGAGGACGTGTGGCGACCTCAGGCCTCACCCTGCAGTTCACCATTGCCTCGAGAAAGAAGGCACTGGCTGTCTCAGGTTTATTGTGGCGGCTCAGTTTTGGGGCTTGAAGAGGTGGCGCAGGCAGTCTCTGGATTATCCTGGCGCTCAGTCTTTGCCTCTATATGTGGGCACAGTCCCTCGTTGTCCGTGGGCAGGAAGTGGCACTGGCGTATCCGGCTTGCCCCGGCCACTCAAATTTAGCCACAGTAGAGGCGGGCTTCTTCTCCGCAGCCCAGTCTTTACAACACAGTGGTGCTGGTGGTCTTCGGTTTGTCCCAGTAGCTCAATCTTCCTCGCACCTGTGACAAAGAAACACAGCTTGCAGGGAGGCTCTTCCTCTTCCATTTGGGTTTTTATAAAGAGTAGACTGACAAGGTTCAGGTGGGCCAATCCAATGTCAGCAAATTGGACCCGGCAGTTCCCAATGATGTTGGGGATTGGCCTCTCCTGGCATATCAGCCGGTGATAAGGATCAGAGCGGCATCTGAATGAGGGGCCGCTGTCATAATACATAATAGGTCTGCACTGATTTGTGACGTGAAGAAGAGAATCAATTGGAATGAAAATAATACTTTTGGTGGGTACAACTATTTGAGTCACAGAGTCATAGAGTGATACAGCATGAGCCCCTTCAGCCCAGTTTGCCCAAGCCCATCAACATGCCCCATCTATAATTGTCCCACCTGCCTGTGTTTGGTCCATACCCCTCCAAACCTGTCCTATCCATGTACCTGTCTAATAGTTTCTCAAAGACACAAAATATTGGAGTAACTCAGCGGGCCAGGCAGCATCTCTGGAGAGAAGGAATGGGTGACGTTTCAGGTTGAGACCCTTTTACAGTCTGAAGAAGGGTCCCAACCCGAAACGTCACCCATTCCTTCTCTCCAGAGATGCTGTCTGTCCCGTTGAGTTACTCCAGTTTTTTGTGTCTATGTTTGGTTTAAACCAGCAGTTCCTTCTTACAGATAATTGTTTCTCAAACATTGCAATAGTCCCTGCCTCAAGTACCTTCTCTGACATCTCGTTCCATACACCCACCACCCTTTGTGTGAAAAGGTTCCCACTATTTCCTATTAAATCTATCCCCCCTCATCTTAAACCTATGTCCTCTGGGCCTCGATTCTTCTAATCTGGGCAAGAGACTATTCCTCACATGATTTCATACACCCCTATAACATCACCCTTCATCCCCCAAGGAATAGAGTCCCAGCTCTATTCATAATCATGGTGATGTGAGATAAACACTGAATTTAAGTGATCAGAAATTAAGCTTCTATTCGAGAGCGAGGAGGGCCGTCGAGAGTGAGGAGGGGCTTTGAGCTAACCAGCGGGGGGCTTCCAAGAATGATAGAGGGTCCCAGTGGGGGGGAACCGTGAACAATGGAGGGTGCTGCAGGGAAAGGTGGGGAGGACTGCTGCTGCCACGTGCAGTTGCAGGCAGAAGATGGGGCTGTTACACAAAAGTTACTTTTGTAACTTTGACAGCTCCAGAAACATGGCGACACTTGTGTACAGCCCAGGCGAGGTCTGGTATATGATTTTACCGGGTTGTATGCAAAATAATGCATCTCCCTGCACCTAGGGACGCATGACAATAAAATATAATTGAATTGAATCGTTGAATCATTGAATATTGAAGACAAATGGTGAGAAAGGTCATTGCATTTCAAGTGGCCATTGCATTGCCAATTATCCATGCCGCCTGCTGCAGTGAGAATTGGAAGCCATTCAGGGCATGAAGTACATTGCCCGCAGCAATGAAGGCAAAGAGATTCAGAACCTAACCTCTTCCCAGCTGCTTCTCATGGTCTCATCAGCTTTATGTGGAAGGTCGGATTGCAAAACTCCAGGACCAGGACAACCCCTTCTCTCTCATTTTCACCTAACACGATCTGCCACATAATCACCCTGCTGAGCTGGTCTTTTGCTTTTCACCATGCAGCTGCTCATTGCCACGTAGTTTAGTTTAGTTTAGTTTAGAGATGCAGCGCAGAAACTGACCCTTCGGCCCACAGAGTCCACACCGACCAGCCATCCCCGCACATTAACACGATCCGACACTAGACAAGACTAACACTGCAATTAGTTTTGTCCCTACCTAATTACAGTAGGGAAAATTTTACACTTATACCAAGCCAATTAACCTATAAACATGTACGGCTTTGGAGTGTGGGAGGAAGCCAAAGATCTTGGAGGAAAACTCCATACGGACAAGCACCCGCAGTCAGGATCAAACCTGGGTCTCTGCTGTGTACGGCAGCAACTCTACCGCTGCGCCACCACACCATTCTATACCAATGCTCACTTTTACCCCTCGTTAATCTCCAACACAGCTCTCCTTTGTGCAATAAGATTGCAACATGTGCATCTGAAGATAATAGTTCATGACTCTTGCTCTGGGCTGTACTGTAGGACTCTTCTCCAGCAGTTCCCAGAGCGACATCATTGCTTCAGGATACCAATAGCTTGGCTCTATAAGTGGCCAATCTACAAAAAGGTTCTCTGAGAGCAGTGGAATGGGTATGCTGCTGTGACAGCGTAAAAAGCATCAATGCTGCTGGCATGACTAACATTATTTTCACCTGTGACTTCAAACAGCAAAGAAAATTACAAACATTTCCAACTGAAATGGGAGTTGATTCTTTATGAATTGCTTGTGGTGTTACAAGGATGCAGTCCACGGTGCCCTGTGGATATCCAGTAATGCAGGAAAACGCCAGACGTGTTCTCGTTTGTGAAGCAAATAAACTATTGTCACCTCGGCAACAGGGTATCAACACCCTGCTGGATCATTTTAAACAAGACAAACCGATTGAAATGGATGGGATCCTGAGAATGGTTTAGTGGTTTCTTTATTACCATGTGTACCAAGGTACAGTGATACACTTTTTTACATTCAGCTCAGCAAGAGTATCATCATACATAAACACAATCCCCAAGTTAGTGCAGAATGTACAGAACAGCCCACTGAATCTACGTCCAAAAGGCACCATTTTGAAGTCATTTTCCAGTCCCAGCTGCAGCTGGCCATAAAGGTCCATTGCAGCTGTTGCCACCAATCCGGTTTGCCAATGAAATGTCGTTTGTCTCCTTGCAGTGTCGTCCGTCTTCAGCTTTTGTTCTCCGGGGGGGCGCCTCCCGCAGTTGACCTTGAGGGCAAAGAAGGTAAGACTCCCCTGCTTCTTCTTACTGCCCTTTGTCCATCGTCAGGCATCCGCTGCCATTTCCCGCCATCCTCCTCTCCACGGCTCCCCTCTCTGAGCGGGTTCCTGGTTCTTTTGGCAGGCGAGACAGGCCTATCGTTGGGATGGTTTGCGGCTCACTTCTCTCTTCGGGCGGGTTCCTGTTCTGTGACGGGTGAGCCAGGCGTACCGTTGGCACGGGCCACGGCCTCGGGATTCCTTTCACCGCATGCGATTCACCAGAAGCACGTGGAAGAGGTGAACATCTGAAGCCTTTGTTTATGCAGACCATGCAATGCAAGTTGTGCGTGGCTACCAAATCCCACTCCAACTGGAGATTAAGGTAAATAGACAAAAGACAATAAACAATAGACAATAGGCGCAGGAGTAGGCCATTTGGCCCTTCGGGCCAGCACCGCCATTCAATATGATCATGGCTGATCATTCCCAATCAGTACCCCATTCCTGCCTTCTCCCCATATCCCCTGACTCTGCCATCTTTAAGAGCCCTATCTAGCTCTCTCTTGAAAGTATCCAGAGAACCAGCCCCCACTGCCCTTTGAGGCAGGGAATTCCACAGACTCCCCCAACATCGGGAACATGTTTCCTGCCTCTAGTATGTCCAAACATATAATAATCTTATATGTTTCAATAAAATCCCCTCTCATCCTTCTAAATTCCAGAGTATACAAGCCCAGCTGCACCATTCTGTCAGCATATGATTGTCCCCCAATCCCGGGAATTAACCTTGTGAATTTACGTTGCACTCCCTCAATAGCAAAAATGTCCTTCCTCAAATTTGGAGACCAAAACTACACAAAATACTCCTGGTGTGGTCTCATTAGGGCCCCGTACAACTGCAGAAGGACCTCTTTGCTCCTATACTCAACTCCTCTTGTTATGAAGGCCAACATGTAATTCGCTTTCTTCACTGCCTGCTGTACCTGCAAGCTTACTTTCATTGACTGATGAACAAGGTCCACCAGTTCCTGTTGTACTTCCCCTTTTCCCAACTTGGCACAATTAAGACAATAATCTGCCTTCCTGCTGTTGCTACCAGTGGATAACCTCACGTTAATCCACATTAAATTGCACCTGCCATGCATCTGCCCACTCACTCAACCTGCCCAAGTTACCCTGCATCCTCATAGCATCCTGCTCACAGTTCACACTGCCACCCCAGCTTTGCGTTATCTGCAAATTTGCTATTGTTACTTGTAATCCCTTCATGTAAATCATTAATATATATTGTAAATAGCCGAGGTCCCAGCACTGAGCCTTGCAGTACCCCACTAGTCACTGCCTGCCATTCTGAAAGGGACCTGTTAATCCCTACTCTTTGTTTCCTGTCTGCCAACCAATTCTCTATGCATGTCAGCACTCTACCCCCAATACCATGTGCCCTAATTTTGCCCACTAATCACCTATGTGGGACCTTATCAAATGCTTTCTGAAAGTCCAGGTACACTACATCCACTGACTCTCCCTTGTCCATTTTACTAGTTACATCCTCAAAAAACACGCAGGTCAGTAGCAAAGATCCTGTTGGATCTTTGGTCAGTGGATGCAGCTCACGCTTCGGTCGAGGCTTTCTAGGCGAGTGACCAAAACCTCTGGCGACTCATGGAAACCTTGGGTGGGGCGCAAGGTCACCAGAGGTTTCCGTTCAGGTTTCCTAAGTGGGACAGGGGCATTACACATTAATAATTCCCTGGGTTTCCCAGTGCTGAAGTGATAGTGCTGCTGACGCACAGTTACCATGCTCCGGATTTGATCCGGTGCTGTATGTGTGGATGTTACACATTCTCTCTGTGGTTGCATGGATTTCCTCCAGTAGCTGTGGTTTCTTTTATCATCTCAATGACTTGCTGGTTGGCAAGTTAATTAGCTGGCATTAAATACCCTTAATATTGGCATTATTTACTTCTGGCACGAAGAACCAGGGAGAG
Source organism: Okamejei kenojei (assembly GCA_035221665.1). Lineage (NCBI taxonomy): Eukaryota > Metazoa > Chordata > Chondrichthyes > Rajiformes > Rajidae > Okamejei > Okamejei kenojei. The sequence goes on from CM069131.1 coordinate 122,871,975, forward strand.
TTGATAGGCACGTGAGAGAATAGATGACAGGGAAATAAGCGGGGAATCATATTGATTGGGAATGTTTGGTGAGAGCCAGCATTGACCAGATATGCAGAATGACTCTCTCCTATGTCATTTAAAGTAAGAAGTTCTTCAGCTTTACTAAGTTGCTTTACTAAGGGCCTCAACCCACTTGAATTTGCTAAGTGTCACAACCAATCGAAGGGATACGATCCCACTGCCTCACACTCTGTGCTGGGCCACTTGGATAACAAGAAAACGTAAGTCAGGCAGTTGTTCATTGACTGCATCTCGGCGTTCAACACCATCATCCCCTCCAAACTTAGTGTTCATTAAAATGGGTCTCTGCTCTTTCCTAAGAAACTAGATCCTCGACATCTCCATTGGCAGACTTTAATCAGCACAAATTGACAACAACGCCTACTCCTCACTGATGATCACACAGACACCACAATTTGAGTCGTTTTGGCATGTCACCAAAAGCTCTATCAAACTTCCAGATCTGTATAGTGGAGAGCATATCAGCTGGTTGCATCGTGGCCAGGTTCGATAACATATGGCCCAAAAACTTAAGAATCTGCAGGAAGTGGTGGCTTTTGTCCAGTCCTTAATGAGTTTTGACCACCCACACCATTAAAGGGATCTACAGGAAGCATTGCTAAAGAAGACAGCTAATGTCATCAAAAACCCACACCAGCCCAGACACGTTCTCATCTCACTGCTATTCATAAGTTCATGTGATAGAAGCAGAATTAGGCCATTCGCCCCTTCAAGTCTACTCCGTCATTCAATCATGGCTGATTTTTCTCTCCTTCTAGGGGCACTGCATTGAAGGCGGCCTCTGCCTGTAGCCTGTCCGTTTTTTCCTTTCTTTTTTTAATTTTAGTTTGTCTAACAGTTTTGTTGGGGATTCTTTCGTTTTTCTATGTGGGGGAGGGGTAAGGGGGAAACCGCTTCCCAGTCGCTTCCTGGTGAGGATGCGACTATTTCTCCAAGTCGCGTCCTCGCCCCCCACCTCGCGGCCTTGGATCGGAGCGGCCTTTCCTAACGGAGACCGGGGACAGGACCAGAGCTTCGGCAGCGGCGGCAGCGGCGGCGCGGCGCTGGATTCACCGTGGAGCGGGCGAGACCTACTTGGATCGGCGTTTGAAGCTCCGGAGCGTTGGGCCAGCTGCTGCAACATCGCGGGGCTGTGGTTCGCGGAGCTCCCAGCGCAGGCGGCGCTGACCGACATCGCAGAGTCCCTGGGGCCCTTTGCCGAGGGCTGCCAGTGGTGCATCTCCGCCCAGCGCGGCCTGGGGACGTCGGGAGCTGCGGAATGTGGTGGGACGTCGGAAGCTGCGGAATGTGGTGGGAAGAGGCGGCCAATTTGGAGGTCCCGTTCCGACGTCGGAGTTCCAACATCCCGGCGAGCGGGCCTGAGCGGCGGGCTGCCCGTAGCGGCGACTGCGGAGGGCTCCAGAGGCCCCGACCACGGGTGAACATCAGAGGAAGATGACTGACTTGGGTGCCTTCCCTCACAATGGGAAACTTTTGATTCTGCTGTGTGGGGATGTTTTATGTTGAACTCTATCGTGTGCTGTGTTCTTTATTTTATTGTCTGGCTGTATGGTGATCACATTTCACTGTGCCAACTGGCACATGTGACAAATAAATGCATCTTGTATTTTGTCATCCTATACCCATACTCCTGCCTTCTCCCCAGGGCCCCTGATGCCCGTATTAATCAAGAATCTGTCCATCTCTACCATAAAAATATCCATGACTTGGCCTAATGTTGGAAACATTTGGCAAGTTAGGCAATATCTGTGGAGCCAAAGAGAGTTAAAGTCTCAGGTCAGTGACTTTTCTTTGGTTTTGTGCCATTTGGTTTCCTGTATCTTCAACCTGGATTGAGAAAGAAAGTATAATTACATGAGCTAGTTTAGAAGAGGCAGATGTTACTACTTTAATATGGAAATTAAAATCAAATCTGCAGAATCAAACGATTCCTTTATTTCTGTGGCAATAAATTCCACAGTCCTCTGACTAAAGAAATTATCGGGGAGAATGAATGAATGTTTATTGGCCAAGTATGTTCACATACAAGGAGGTTTTGAGAGCAGGTTGGACAAAGCAGCAGTGAGAACGACTGTTGGGTGGACTTGGTGAGTCTTGAGTGCAGGTTTAAAAAGAGGTCAAACAGCACTTTAGCAGTCTTTGAGTGCAGATCGGACAAAGCACATACTTCCAAGCTCATCAGAGGAAGGAAGCCTAGGAGTGAGTGTGGGGATTGGCTGAACAATTAGATTGGAAGATTGGTAAATTGGACAATTAGGCAATTTAGCATCTGATATAAGCAAGACTTGCTCAAGCGGTGTGGCCCTGAGGGTGGATGATTTTTTTTTTCCCCATTTCTTTCATTAGTAGTAGGACTAGTATTAGTAGAATTAGATTAGTGTTAAATAAGGAGGGGTTCTAGAGGCCCATGGCTTCAGGGAATGGTGGGGCTAAGGGTGGTGGGTGGCAGACTGTAGATAAGGAAAAGGGGGGATCTAAGAGAGAGGCATTGAGTGAAAGACCCGAAATGTCAGACGACGACGGAAATAAAGTTAGGAGAACTAGAATTATTGAAGAATTTGTCGTGCTGTTTAAAGTTAAAGGAACAAATCAAGGAGATGCAGGATTTAGAGCAGTGAATCCATTAAAAATTACCACCGCTTTGGAGAGCCAGACAGGCAGGGATTTTCAGGCCAGGATTGTGTATAATGGGATGATAAGAGTTTGTTGCAAAGACAAAGCAGTTTAATGATGCTAGGGGTGTGGGGAAATTGGTGGTCAAGGTGGAGAGTTTGGTCCCTAGAGGAAGACAGCAGGGAATAAAGGGAGTGGTGTATGGGATGTATGCTGGCTTGTCTGAGAAGGAGATTTTAGAAACCGCTAAGGGGGCCCAGGTAACTGATGTTGTGAGGTTTAAGAGTAGCAATGGAGTTGGGAACCCGCTGGTCCTGCTTACGTTCAAAGATGGAGTACTGCCACAGAGAGTGTTTCTTGGGCGTATGGCGTATCAAGTGAGGGAGTACATTAAACCTCTGTTGCGCTGCTTTAACTGTCAGAGGTTTGGACATGTTGCTGCGTCTTGTCGGGGTAAAAGAAAGTGCGCAAAATGCGGTGGAGATCATGCAAGGCAGAGGATCCTAAGTGCCCTAACTGTGATGGGGATCTTGCAGCAGGGTTTCATGGTTGTGAGCCCGTTGCTCAGGCGAAGCGAGTGCAGGAAGTGAAGGATCAGAACAATGTGTCATATGCAGAGGCAGCTCAAAGGGTGGCTAGAGAATGCGGAGATGTGAGCGCTGGGACTAGAGTGGTGCTAGGAAGCCAGATCACTGTGCCAAACTTGCTGTCGGCTTTTCCATCTGACATGTTGATTTTTAATAAGGAGTTATTTCTGTCTTTTGTTTCTGATGTGTTGGTAGGAACTAAGAAAGATATCCTCAGGTTAGTGGTGGGGGGCAGTTGAAAGGTTCCTTAGTATAAAGCAGTTGCCAGAAAAGTTGCATCAATACATGACGGAGAGTCAGTGTATGGAGAGGTCACAGTTGTCGAGAGCTAGTAGTATGGAGTATGTCAGTAATGTGGATGATGATGATCCTCATTAGCATCATAATGTTTTATGTACTTCAATGGAACGCCCGGAGTCTGATTGGAAATGGTCAAGAGTTAAAGAGATTTGTTGATGAATTTAAAGACGCACCAGAATTAATATGTATCCAAGAGACATGGTTAAAGCCCTGTCTAGATTTTGTAACTCCAGGTTATGATTGTGTGTGATTAGATAGGTCTGATAGATCAGGTGGGGGTTGTGCAACTTTTGTTATGACTGGGTTGCAGTATAGGAAAGTTGACATTAATTTCTGTGTTTGGAGCAGTCAGAATTCTATTACTGTGATAAATTATTATAACCCCTGTCAACCCTTGATATTGTCAGATTTTGATGAGATAATGGAGAAGGTAAGGTGTCCCGTTATATGGATTGGAGATTTTAATGCGCATAATCCTTTATGGGGTAGTGATCACAGGGATAAAAATGGTGTTATTGTTGAAGAATTTCTAGATAAGTATGAGTTGGTATTGTTAAATGATGGAAGGCCGTCTAGGTATAATATTGTGAGAAACACCTGCAGCCATATAGATTTATCAATTGCTTCATCTAACTTAGCAAGAATTGGTGAATGGGATATAATGGATAGATATACACTGGGTAGTGATCATTATACAATTTTATGTAGGTTTGGTAGGGACTTGAGGAGAGAAGTGGAAAAGAAAGTTCCTAGATATAACTTTTCTCAGACCAAATGGGATAAATTCCAAGAGAAGGCTCAAAGTTTAGTTGGAGAAATTAATAGTGAGGGTTCTGTAGATAGTTGGAATACTTCCATTAGTCTCATGATTCAAGAGGCAGCTTGTTGTACTATTCCTGTGAAGCAGGAACCTAGGTCCTGTATGTCTGTTCCTTGGTGGAATAAAGAATGTGATGAAGCTGTCAGGAATAGGAATATAGCCTATCGAAAATCAAGAAAGTATCCAATTTTGGTCAATGCAATGGAGTTCAAGCGGCTAAGGGCAGTAGCAAGATGAGTTGTTAAGGATGCAAAGAGGAATAGTTGGAGGAAGTTTTGTGGTACGTTAGGCCCTGAAACTCCAGTAAGGCATTTGTGGTCAGCTGTGCGTAGAATGTCAGGAGTATATAAAAGGAGTTTGTTACCAGTGTTGCAGAAGGGTGAGGTGGTAGCAGTTTCCAATAAGGAAAAAGCAGACATGTGTGTTGACAGTTTTCAAGCAGTGCATAGATCAAAGAGCATGGGAGTGGAGAGATGTAGAAAGAGAATTGAGCTGATGGCAGTTAATCCATGGAAGCTGGAGAGGAGTTTAGTAAATGATAATACCTTTAATCTGTGTTTTACCATAAAAGAGTTGAAGGATGCAATTATGTCCAGGGCAAATACCACCCCAGGGAGAGATAGGTTGTCATATGAGTTATTTAAACATCTGGATGATATTGTACTTGATGAAATCTTAGCTTTGTTTAATACTGTGTGGGCAGAGGGTTATTTACCAAAGGAATGGAAACATGCAGTCGTGGTCCCTATTTTAAAACCGGACAAAGAGGCATCTGACCCTAGTTAATATCGCCCTATAGCGCTCACAGCAGTGCTCTGTAAAATTATCGAGAGGATGGTAACCAACAGACTAGTTTATTTTTTAGAAACCAGAGGAACAGAATGGCTTTAGGAATGGAAAGTCTACAATGGAGTCTGTATCAGTTTTGGATCAGGATATTAAAAGGGCATTTAGAAGCAAGGAAATAGTAGTGAGTGTATTCCTTGATATTGAGAAGGCATATGATTCTTTGTGGAAGGAGGGATTAATGATTAACATTTTTGACTTGGGAGTCAGGGGACGAATGTTCAACTGGATTAAGGATTTTTTATTGAATAGAGCAATACAAGTAATGGTTGGTAGTGTCAGATCAGAGACTGTAGAGATAGAGAATGGAACCCCGCAGGGAAGTGTTATCAGTCCAGTTTTATTTAATATCATGATAAACGACATATTTTGTAAATTAGAGAGAGGATTTGGTCTGTTTTTATTTGCAGATGACGGGGCCATCTGGAAAAGAGGTCGTAATGTAGAGTTTGTTTTAAAACTGATTCAAAGAGTGTTAGCGTCTGTAGAGGAATGGGGGAACATATGGGGCTTTAAAATCTCTGCCCCTAAGACTAAATATATGGTATTTGGTTTTAAAAGAAAGTTACCTAAGATAGGGCTGTATATATCTATGGGTCTCTATTGGAGAAGGTAAAGGTTTTTAAGTTTTGGGGTGTTTGGTTTGAAGAGCGTATGACTTGGGCTATGCATGTAGGTAAAATTGTGTTGAAATGTGAAATATTTCTGAATGTTATGAGAAGTCTGGTTGGGTGTGAGTGGGGGGCTAACAGGGAGACAATGCTGCCAATTTATCAGGCCATGATCAGATCTTCTCTTGACTACAGGTGTTTTGTGTATGGGTATGCGTCTAAAACTGTTCTAGCTAGGCTAGATGTGTTGCAGGCAAAGGCTTTGAGGCTTTGCTGTGGAGCCTTCAGAACTTCCCCAGTCCCTGCCCTGATTGTTGAAATGGGAGAAATGCCCTAATGGTTAAGGCGCATTAAGCTAGGGTTAGATTACTGGGCTAAACTTTGTGGGTGTAATGATACCTTCCCAGCAAGGTGTTTGTTGCAAGAGGTTGATGATGGTAACAAATATAACACATTTTTTGTCATTATAAATCAGTGGGCTAGGAAGCTGGGTTTGGAACAAGGGGGTATTATAGAGCATACAATATGGCTACCTGTGCCCTATTGGGTTCTTCCTGAACTGTTTATTGAGCTTGCTTTTCTTCAGGAAAAAGATAAGTGCAAGGTGACTCCAAGAATAGTAGAATAGCTTAATTCAATCAGTGAGAGCACTTTGATTGTTTTTACGGATGGATCTAAAGATCCAGTTACTGGGAGAGCTGGGTTTGGAGTGTATGTGGAGCAGCTTGGGTTGAAGATTGGCCGACGCATTTCTGATGGAAGCTCTGTTCTCACGACTGAATTAATGGCAATTCAATGGGCTCTATGGTGGATTGAGGAAGCCAGTTTTAGAGAAGTCATTATCTGTTCTGATTCTGCAGCTGCTCTTGAAATTTTAAGAGTAGGGAAATCTAATGCTCGTCCTGACATTCTAAATGAAATCTTGAGTGTGTGTTCTAGAATTGGGTTTGCGTGTAACATCACTTTTTGCTGGGTTCCCGGGCATGCAGGGGTGAGGGGGAATGAGCAGGTGGACCTCGTAGCAAAGGAGAGTTTAAGAAGAGAAATAGATATCCATGTATTATTGGGGCGAGTGGAACTGAGAGAAATAATTAAAGAGGGCTTAACAAAAGAATGGCAGAGTGGATGGGAAAAGGAAGTCGGGGGTAGACACTACTTTTCTGTACAAGCTGAAGTTAGAAAAATATGTTTCTATACATCTCTGTCCCGTAGGGACTGTGTAGATTGAGGTTGGGACATTGTGGGTTAAATTACTGTTTGTGCATTGTAGGAAAACATGTTTCTGGCTTGTGTGAATGTGGGAGTGTGAAAGGAGACAGTTAAGCATGTTTTCCTAGAATGTAAAAAGTATAGGGTAGAAATTAAAGGCATTGTTTGCTAGACTGACAGGACTTGGAGTTGAGGCTTTTCTGTTTTATGTTTGTTTGGACACAGTGAGAAACATCAGCTGATATCCAGGGCTGTTCTTCAATTCCTGCATGTTACAGGACTGTATGTAAGAATTTAGTTCAAACTTGAGGAGGAGGAGGATCGATGCCACACCAAACGCTGGAGAGGGAGAGATGAAAGAAGGAAATGTCAAGCAAGCTGATTCAGTGTGTTGCTTGCAGGATGTGGGAGGTCAAGGACACCGCTGGTGCCTCTGGCTGCTACAAATGTGAGAAATGAGATACAGGATCTGAATGTGTGGCTGAGGAACTGGTGCAGGGGGCAGGGATTTAGATTCTTAGACCACTGGGCTCTGTTTTGGAGTAAGGAGGAACTGTACAAAAGATAAGGATTGCACCTTAACAGTTGGGGGACTAGCATTCTGGCAGGCAAGTTTGACACTGCTACATGGGTGGTTTTAAACTAAATAAGGGGGGGGGGGGGGGGGTGTCAAATGGGATAGTCGAGGATGGAGTTAATGGGAAAGAGAGTAAAGGGACAGTGAATGACCCCAAAACTAACGGAAAAGAAAGCTCACAAAGGGATAGGAGAATATGGCCAAGTGTAATAGGGATCGATGTGAAAGGTGAGATGCGTAAGGAATTAAAAGTTTATATATGAATGCACGAAATATAAGAAGTAGATGAGCTCGAGGCTCAGAGGTTGGTAGATATGACATTGTGGGGATTACTGAGACATGGCCGCAGGAGGATTGGGCCTGGTAACTTAATATTCAGGGTATTATATCCTATAGAAAGGACAGGCAGGTGGGCAGAGGAGGGGGGGGGGGGGGGGGGGGTAGCTCTGCTGGTGAGGGATGGAATTCAGTCCCTTGTGAGGGAAAAGCATAGGGATGGATGAGGTAGAGTCACTGTGGATTGAGTTGAGGAATTGTAAAGGCAAGAAGACACTAATTGGTGTTATCTACAGACCCCCAAATAGTAGCCCGGATGTAGGGTGTAAGTTGCAGCAGGAGTTAAAACTGGCATTTAACAAAGGTAATGCCACTGTGGTGAGGGGGATTTCAATATGCAGGTAGACTGGGAAAATCAGGTTGGTTCAGGACCCCAAGAAAGAGAGTTTGTAGAGTGCCTCCAAGATGGATTCTTAGAGCAGCTTGTAATGGAGTCGACCAGAGAAAAGGCAATTCTGGATTTAGCATTGTCCAATGAACCAGATTTGATAAGAGAACTTGATGTAAAGGAACCACTTGGAGGTAGTGATCATAATATGATTAGTTTTAATCTGCAATTTAAGAAGGAGAAGGTTGGAACTATAATTTCATATCAAGCTTGCCAAAATAAAAAGAACACTGAACAATGCAGTTAGAACAGATTAGAAATTAGATCTAGAAAATGCCAAAGAACCAACTATAGATAAGCATAATAAGATAACAATATTAAAATACAAATTAAATAAAATTTTATCAGCAAGAATAATACGATTATTTCAAATTACAAAACAAGAAAACTTTGAATTTGGTGATAAACCACTTTAACTCTTAGCAGGTCAATTGAAAAAACGGGAAACGGAAAATACAATGACTAAAATTAAATCGGATAAAGGTGAATTATTAACACTGCCTAAAGACATTAATAAAAGATTTGCTCAATTCTACCAAAAGCTATATACACATCTAAAACCCCTGCAAATGATACTAAAATTACAAACTTCTTAGACAAATGTAATCTTCCAAAACATAATACGTTGGAACAAGAGGAATTAGGAGCTCAGATTACACTTAAGGAAATAGAAGAAACAGTAAATTTGTTGAAGAATGGTAAAACGCCAGGACCAGATGGCTTTAGTAATGAATTCTATAAAGGATTCTACGAGATAATTTCACCATGCTTACAAAATTTATATACAACATACATACATACAACACCGTTTATTGTCATTTGAACCTCTTTGAGGTTCAAACGAAATTTGGTTTCTGCAGTCATACAATTAAAAGAACCAAGACACAACACAATTTACACAAACATCCATCAGTGAATTGCCTCCTCACTGTGATGGAAGGCAAAGTTTTATCTCCGCCCTGCACTCCCCATTCTCCTCCCGATGTCAAAGTCAAAGCCCCCGGCGGGCGATGGTAAATAAGTCCCGCGGCCATTCAGGCCGCGCCGGGCGATGCAATACCACGCTCTGGGTCTTGATGTTGGAGCCCCTGGTGGGCACTAGCTAGTCCTGCGGCCATTAACGCCGCGCCGGTCGAAGTAAGGCCCTGCTCCAGGTCATTTTCAACCCCACAACTCGGGCGGGAGAAGTTGCCGCGGCGGGAGCTCCGAAAAGTGGTCTCCCACCAGGGACCCTTGAGCTCCCGGTATTACCGTCCACCGGGTCTGCAGCTGGAGCCTCCGAAGCTCTGGGGGGGTCGGGCCGCAGCAGCGCGCCACCACAGCTCCTCCCGTTCCAAACTCGGCCAGCGAGTGAGAGATGGTTAGTCCGCAGGCTCTGTGACTGGAGCCCCAGGCCCGGTTGGAGGCCGCTCCATGGTGCTAGGCCCCAACGTCAACGGAGACCCGACAGAGAAAAGGTCGGGTCCTCCATACAGGGAAAAGATTTTAAAGGTTTCCCCCAGCCCGCCCCACACATATCCAGCTAAAAAAAACATTATAATTACACTCAAAACGAGACAACAAATAAAAAAAGACAGACGGACTGCAGAGGCCGCTGCGACGAATCCATATACATTCTTTTAAAGAAAATATACTACCAGAGACATTAACCGAGTCAACTATTACACTTATACCTAAAAAGGATAAAGATCTAGAAGACCCAGGCTCATATAGAGCCATAGCACTCCTAAATACAGATCAAAAAATATTAGCAAAGATCCTAGTGAGAAGATTGAGTAAATATGTTAGCAAACTAATAAATCCGGATCAAATGGATTATACCCAAGAGATACTCATTCAACAATTTGAGACGGCTGTTTAATATAATGTACTCACATAAAACTGAAGAGGAAGACCTAGCAATTATTTCACTGGATGCAGAAAAAGCTTTTGATCAAGTAGTATGGGAATATCTGTTCAAAGTATTGCAAAAATGTAATATGGGAGATAATTTTATCTCATGGGTAAAATTATTATATGATAAGCCGACGGCTAGAATACTGACTAATAATATATTACCCCTGAAATTCCAATTATCAAGGGGCAATAGATAGGGGTGTGCATTATCGCCCCTGCTATTTGCACTTGTGATAGAGCCTTTAGCAGAAAGTATAAGAAGTCATCCGAATATTCATGGATATAATACCAAACACTCAAATAATAAAATGTCATTATATGCAGACGACATATTATTATATATTACAAATTCACAAATTAGCATGCCAAATATATTAAATTTAATAGAGGAATTTGGCTCTATTTCAGGATATAGAATAAACTGGAACAAAAGCGAAATTATGACGATAAAACCTCAAGAGCCGACAAATCTGTTGAAATTCCCGTTTAGAATTGCAACAGAAAAATTCAAGTATTTGGGCATCCAAATTACTAGAAAATATAAATCATTATTTAACGCAAACTATATGCCTTTATGAACTAAATTGAATGGGTTGATTCCATTCTGGAAAACACTGCCGATATCCTTAATAGGCAGAATAAATAATATAAAAATTATCTTTTTACCATAAATACTGTACCTATTTCAATCGTTACCGATATATTTACCAAAACAATTCTTTAAAAAAGTAGACTGATATTACAAGCTGCATATGGGACTATAAATCACATAGAATTCAAAGAAAACATCTGTGTAAATCTAAAGAATTAGGGAGACTGACACTCCCTAATTTATTGTACTATTACTGGGCAGTGAATATTAAAAATATAATTTACTGGCTGGACAGTTCTGCCCAACAAGTAGATTGGATAAGAATGGAGAAAGAGGATTGTTCCCTCTATAATATAGGAGCGATTCTTCTTTCTCTGATGAAGCTGAATAATATAATATATAAGAAGAATCCAATTATTTACAGCATAATATGAATTTGGAAACAAATAAAATTAACTTTTAAATTAAGAAACTTATCGCTTCTTTCCCCAATAGTTAACAATCCCTCATTCAAACCATCTATTATTGATAAAACTTTTATCCATTGGGAAAGAATAGGAATTAAAACGATTGGAGATATATATGAAATGGGACAAATTCTATAATTACCACAACTAAAATATTATCTGAAAAGTAACCAATATTTCAAATACCTTCAAATTCAAGATTATTTGAAAAAATATATACAAGGATACAAACTCTAACTTCAGAATTATTAGAGGAAGGAATGAACAGAAAGGCAGAATCAAGCAATTCAGTCAAAGTCAAAGTTAAAGTCAAAAGAGTATATTGTCATGTGTCCCTGACAGGACAATGAAATTCTTTCTTTGCATAGCACAACACAACATAGTAGACATTGACTACAATTATATACTTAAATACACACATTAATTAATAAATTAATAAAGTGCAAATAACATGGAGGGGTATTAATGTTCAGAGTTTTGTCCGAGCCAGGTTTAATAGCCTGATGGCTGTGGGGAAGTAGCTATTCCTAAACCGGGTCGTTGCAGTTCTCAGGCTCCTGTACCTTCTACCTGAAGGTAGCAGGGAGATGAGTGTGTGGCCAGGGTGGTGTGGGTCCTTGATGATGCTGCCAGCCTTTTTGAGGCAGCGACTGTGGTAGATCCCCTTGATGGAAGGAAGGTCAGAACCGATGATGGACTGGGCAGTATTTACTACTTTTTGTAGTCTTTTCCTCTCCAGGGTACTCAAGTTGCTGAACCAAGCCACGATGCAACCAGTCAGCAAGCTCTCTACTGTGCACCTGTAGAAGTTAGAGAGAGTACTCCTTGACAGACTGACTCTCCGTAATCTTCTCAGGAAGTAGAGGCGCTGATGAGCTTTCTTAATAATTGCATCTGTGTTCTCAGATCAGGAAAGATCTTCACAGATGTGCACGCCCAGGAATTTGAAGCTCTTGACCCTTTCAACCATCGACCCGTTGATATAAACAGGACTGTGGGTCCCCATCCTACTCCTTCCAAAGTCCACATATCATACTTATATAATACTTATATAATCCTTATATAATACTTATATAATATCATACATATATAATATAATATTAAACATAGAAACACCAACCACAGGGGCAATTAGAAGGGACTGGGAACAAGAGTTATTGATAAAAATCCCGAAAGACAGATGGGAAAAAAACCTATTATATGTACATAAATGTTCGATTAATGTAAGGCATAAATTAATTCAATTTAAAATTTTACATAGATTATATTACTCGAAAACTAGATTGAATAAAATATTTCCAAATGTTTCCCCCATTTGTGACAAATGTCTAACTCAAAATGCCACTATAGCACATTCCTTTGTCTCCTGTACAAAACTTCATAAATTTTGGAACAAAATCTTTGGAACTTTTACAAAACTATTCAACACAAAATTGAACCCCAATACAGAACAGATTATCTTCAGATCAATGGAAGAAGGACATACATTAAGTATGTTCCAAGAAGCTCTCTTTAATTATGGTTAATAACAGCAAAAAAACATACTTACATTTTGGAAAAGCTCATCCACGCCAACGTTCAAAATGTGGATTTCAATTGTGTCGGAAACGCTACACCTTGAAGAAATGAGATTCCTCCTAACAGGCAAAGTAGTAGACCAATTCTTAAAGATTTGGTCTCCTTTTATTGACTTCTTACAAGCATATAGTGCAACATAACATAACCTTAGAAATTAAATGGTTCAGAACCGGGTGACAGATGGGTAAAGATATTAAGTAGGTATATCTCTCCTAATTTCTTTTCTTTCTATTTTCTCTTTTATTTTTCAATCTCCTTAGTTTCTTATCTCTGCTTTTCATCTCTCTCGCTATCTGTTTCTACTCTCTTGTATATCTATCTTGACACTCTTTATTTTCCTTTTTCTATCACTTTTATTATTAAATTTAAAATAAGAAGTTGTACAAGAATGGTTACGTGTATGTGTGTATCAGGTACTTAGGTACCACAATACTGTACTTACTTCTAACAAAAATAAATAAAAAATAAAAAAAAGGAGAAGATTAAATCAGAAGTGTCAGTGATGCAGTTGAACAAAGGGGATTATGAAGGCATGAGAGGGGTGCTGGCCAAGGTAGACTGGAAAGGGATACTAGTTCAAGTTCAAGTGATACAAACTCTAACTTCAGAATTATTAGAGGAAGGAATGAACAGAAAGGCAGAATCAAGCAATTCAGTCAAAGTCAAAGTCAAAGTCAAGAGTATATTGTCATGTGTCCCTGATAAGACAATGAAATTCTTGCTTTGCATCAGCACACAGAACATAGAAGGCATTTACTACAAAACAGATCAGTGTGTCCATATACCATATATAAATATATACACACATGAATAAATAAAATATTAAAGTGCAAATAACAGAAATGGGTTATTAGTCATCAGAGTTTTGTCGAAGCCAGGCTTAATAGCCTGATGGCTGTGGGGAAGTAGTTATTCCTGAACCTGGTTGTTGCAGTCTTCAGGCTCCTGTACCTTCTACCTGTGTGTGGCCAGGATGGTGTGGGTCTTTGATGATACTGCCAGCTTTTTTGAGCAAGCGACTGCGGTAAATCCCCTCGATGGAAGGAAGGTCAGAGCCGATGATGGACTGTTCAGTGCTTACTACTTTTTGTAGTCTTTTCCTCTCCAGGGTGCTCAAGTTGCTGAACCAAGCCACGATGCAACCAGTCAGCAAGCTCTCTACTGGAATGACAAGCCACTAGCTGGAATGACGGTGGAACAGCAATGGCAGGAATGTCAGGGCATAATCCGGAAGATGCAGGAACCTTTCATTCCAAAACGGAAGAAAGATTCTAAGGGGAGTAGGAGGCAACCATGGCTGACAAGAGAAGTTAGGGATAGAATAAAACTAAATGGTAAATGGTAGGGAATTGAGGAATGCTGTGGAACAGAGGGATCTAGGAATAACTGTGCATAGTTCCCTGAAGGTGGAATCGCATGTAGATAGGGTGGTAAAGAAAGCCTTTGGTGTGCTGGCCTTTATAAATCAGAGCATTGAATATAGGAGTAGGGAAGTAATGTTAAAATTGTACAAGGCATTGGTAAGACCAATTCTGGAGTATGGTGTACAATTTTGGTTACCTAGTTATAGGAAGGATGTCAACAAAATAGAGAGAGTACAGAGGAGATTTACTAAATGTTGCCAGGGTTTATGTTACAGAGAAAGGTTGAACAAGTTAGGTCTTTATTTTTGAAGATTATGGGTTGATTGAGGTCTTAAAATGAAAAGGGATAGACACGTGGATACGTTTTTCCCAGAGGGTAGGGAAGATTGAGGGCATGACATGAGAATTAAGGGACAGAGGTTTCGGGGTAACGTGAGGGGGAACTTCTTTACTCAGAGGGTAGTGGCTGTGTGGAATGAGCTTCCAGCAGAAGTGGTGGAGGCAGGATCGATTTTAACATTTAAGAGTAAAGTGGATAGGTATATGGACGTGAAGGGAATGGAGGGGTATGGTCTGAGTGCAGGTAGATGGGACTAGGGGAAAACAAATGGACGGCACGGACTGGAAGGGCCGAGAGGGCCTGTTTCCGTGCTGTAATTGTTATATGGTTATATGGTTAAAAGAAAAGATGTAGAACACAGCAAAGTGTAGCCGGAAGCTAGAGGATTGGGAAACTTTCATAGGACAACAGAAGGAAACAAAACGGGCAATACAGGCTGAAAGGATGAAGTATGAGGGGAAGCTGGCCAGGAATATAAGGAAGGACAGTAAAAGCTTCTTTAGATATGTTCAGGGAAAAAGAGTAGCAAAGTCAAATGTGGGTCCCTTGAAGGCAGACATGGGTGAAATTATAATGGGTAGCAAGGAAATGGCAGAAGAGTTGAACAGGTACTTTGGATCTGTCTTCATAAGGAAGACACAAACAATCCCCCAGATGTACTGGAGGACAGAGGATCTAAGGGGGTAGAGGAACTGAAATAAATGTTCATTAGGCGAGAAACAATATTGGGTAGGCTAATGGGACTGAAGGATGATAAATCCCCTGGGCCTGATGGTCTGCATCCCAGGGTCCTCAGGGAGGTGGCTCTAGAAATAGTGGATGCATTGGTGATCATTTTCCAATGTTCAATAGATTCAGGATCAGTTCCTGTGGATTGGAGGATAGCTAATGTTATCCCACTTTTCAAGAAAGGAGCGAGAGAGAAAACAGGGAATTACAGACCAGTTAGCCTGACTTCAGTGGTGGGAAAGATGCTGGAGTCAATTATTAAAGAGGTAATAACGGGGCAATTGGATAGCAGTAAAAGGATTCGTCCAAGTCAACATGGATTTTTGGAAGGGAAATCATGCTCGACTAAACTTCTGGAATTTTTTGAGGATGTGACAAGTAAAATGGATGAAGAGGAGCTAGTGGATGTAGTGTATCTAGACTTTCAGAAAGCCTTTGATAAGGTCCCGCACGGGAGACTGGTGACTAAAATTAGAGCACATGGTATTGGGGGTAAGGTATTGACATGGATAGAAAATTGGTTGGCAGACAGGAAGCAAAGATTAGGAGTGAACGGGTCCTTTTCAGAATGGCAGGCAGTGGCGAGTGGAGTGCCGCAAGGCTCGGTGTTGGGGCCGCAACTATTTACCATATATATATTAACGATTTGGAAGAGGGAATTAGGAGCAACACTAGTGAGTTCGCGGATGACACATAGCTGGGTGGCAGTGTGAACTGTGAAGAGGATGTTAGGAGATTGCAGGGTGACCTGGACAGGTTGAGTGAGTGGGCGGATGCATGGCAGATGCAGTATAATATAGATAAATGTGAGGATTATCTGGCGGCAAAAACAAGGGGGCAGATTATTATCTCAATGGGGTTAGGTTAGGTAAGGGGGAGGTACAGCGAGACCTGGATGTCCTTGTACACCGGTCACTGAAAGTTCGCGTGCAGGTACAGCAGGCAGTGAAGAAAGCTAATGGAATGTTGGCCTTCATAACAAGAGGATTTCAGTATAGCAGTAAAGAGATTCTTCTTCAGTTGTATAGGGCTCTGGTAAGACCACATATGGAGTATTGTGTACAATTTTGGTCTCCTAATTTGAGGAAGGACATCCATGTGATTGAGGCAGTGCAGCATAGGTTCAGGAGATTGATCCCTCTGATGGCAGGACTGTCATATGAGGGAAGATTGAAAATACTAGGCTAGTATTCACTGGAATTTAGGATGAGGGGGATCTTATAGAAACATATACAATTATAAAAGGACTGGACAAGCTAGATGCAGGAAAAATGCTCCAATGTTGGGCAAGTCCAGAACCACAGGGCCACAAGTCTTAGAATAAATGAGGGTCTTTAAGACAGGTTAAAAAAAAAACTATTTCACCCAGGGGTTGAACCGTACACTCACTGCTACAATCCAACGGTTAAAAAACACAATATGGCGGTGCTGGCTCCTGCACCTATTTTCAATATCAAGGACTGTATAAGGTTGCACTGTGTACTTAAGCACTAATACAGTCTGGTTGCCTGGTATTACTTCTTTTTTTCGTGTGGCGTGCACAGCTTTAAGTTGTTGGACAACTTGTTCTATTTGATCTTCCATTTGTGCACATCGAGTTGATTGCATTAGTCGAAACAGGGCGGACCACATGAAGGTTGCAATCTTCCACCCCACCTGGTATTACTGATTGTATTGTTCACTTATTGTATTGTTTACTGTACATTTATTTGATGTGTTGTTGTATCTGTAAAGCTGTAGCAAACAAGAACTTTATTGCTCTGGTCTTGGTGCATATGACAATTAAACACTCTTGATTATTGAGTATTATATAACAAACAAGGTCTGTCAAATATGTCTTGATCTCGACAAACGAAAACTGTGAAAAGATAAGCACATGTTCAAACCTTGAAAAAAACCGAGGCAAATTAATCTTATCAATCTAATTAGCAAATTAATTTTATGGATGTGAGTATCCTCTAAAAACAATTTCATTCAGTCTTTGTTCTGGGCATTGAGACATAACTGATATTTTCATGTATAAATCATTACATTGATTGTTAGATTCATTATTTTAATTGCCCATTGAGCACTCTAACTATTTGAACTACTTGAACCACGAGTTATTTGAACCAGGATTTTTCTGATGTGAAATATAGAATTAGCAGATTTGACTCAATTCCAGATTGATAAATGCAGATGCTGCAAATCCAAAATGAAACAGAAAATACTAGAAATACTCAACAGGTCATGCAGCATCAACGCGGTTAACATTTAAAATTGGTATTGGTTTTAATATTGATTTAATACTGTTATGTGTACCAAGATACAGAGATTACATTTCTATACAAGCAGATCAGACGACATATGAGTACATCATTCTAATGCAGAAGATAGTGTTACTTTGGTAATGTGCAATCAGTGACCTTTCTTTATCTTTGACCACTCAGTTTGTGTCTTTGACCTGGGTCTGGAACAAAAGTGTTGTTGTATGAACTGGTTCAGAAGAGTCTCAACTTAGAGCTTTGGTCTGGCTAATGTGTTAAGCATCTCAAGATGATTTCATACGCCCTATGATCATTAAATATGTATTAAGAATGAAATACAACAGAGTCAAAATCCACTTTATACTAATGTGACACTAAAAAAGGAGAGTATGAATGGATTGCATTAGAAATGCATTATCAAATTTTACTAACAACCAGTATAGTTTCCTGCTGTGAGTTTGTGTGCTGAAAAGACATGGTTAGGATTTGGAACCATCATTTATTCTATTAAAGCCAATGGAATGCATTTTGGAGGCAAAGTTAAAGGCACTGAAATAGTTACAGTGTGCTTCTCGTACTAGCCAACAATGAAATTCAAGAGATTTCACACTTGTTAAGGTATTTTTTTCAAGTCAGGTCGGGGGGAGTTCCCACCGCCAGGGGTACCATATAATCCCGTGCTACCTGCTCTATGGTCGGATAGTCGGCGACTAAACCGTCTCCCCCACCTGGATTACCAGGTGAGGAGGGGGCTGTGGACCCCCAGCAGGACCAAAAACAAGACCTGTCAAAGGGCGGATGAACTCCTAGCAAGCTAATGGCCATCCACACCAGTAGACGTTGCGATCACTGTCATACATAGCATTGTAAGGCACCATGCTCGTTAATATTTTCAACGTTGATGATGATTAAGGTATTTTAACTTTATGCAGAGGAAAATTCTGTTTGATTCCAATCAGAATTTCTTGTACTTAGCTGACCAGCAAATAAAAGAAGTAAGAGCATTATATTATTTGTCCTTTTTAATTGTAAAACAATGGACCTTCTCCAAGTAATGCAGACAATGTAATATAATGTGCCAAATGCAGGCAGGTGGGACTAGTGTAGATGGGGCATGTTGGTCATTGTTGAGCCGATGAGCCTGTTTCCATGCTGTATGACAAACTCTAATTGATGGTGCTGTGAACCTAAAATAAATAAGAAGCAAATGTTGGAAACATTCGGCAGGTTAGGCAATATCTGTGGAGCCAAAGGAGAGTTGATGTTTCAGGTCAGTGATTTTTTTTGGTTTTGTGCCGTTTGGTTTCCTGTATCTTTAACCTGGGTTGAGAAAGAAAATATAATTACATAAGCTAGTTTAGAAGAGGCCAATGTTACTACTTTAATCTGGAGATTAAAATCAAATCTGGAGAATCAAAAGATTCCTTGAGATTCCTTCCTGTGAATAATAAACATGAACTAATTGTGAAATGTCAGCTTTTGGTATTAATAGGTTTGTGATTGACTGACTGCATGAGAAATGTTAGCATTTGTTGAAGTGCTCTTTATATGGATTTTTTTTTTAAATGATGGTAAATGGGAGCAGCTAAGCAATCCCTATATACACTGATGTGACAGCCAGTGAAATGGTGGTAAATCTGTGCCTTTGGTAAAAAAGACTACATAAAAATGTACATATTTCACTGTAAATTCTAATAACAGTAGAAATGCGTAGGAAGAAACTGCAGATTAGGGCAGCACAGTAACATTGTGGTAGAGCTACTGCCTTACAGTGCCAGAGACCTGGGTTCAATCCTGACTAGGGGTGCCATCTGTACGGAGTTGTACGTTCTCCCAATGACCACGTGGATTTTCTCCTCGATCTTTGGTTTCCTCCCACACTCCACATACGTGCAAGTTTGTAGGTTAATTGGCTTGGTATAAATATAAATTGTCCCTAGTGTGTGTAGGATAGTGTATTTGTGTGGGGATCGCTGGTCGGAGCGGACTCGGTGGGCCGAAGGGCCTGTTTCTGCGCTGTATCTCTAAACTAAACTAAACTAAGATGCTGGTTTAAACTGATGAAAGACAAAATGCTGGAGTAACTCAGCGGGACAGGCAGCATCTCTGGAGAGAAAGAATGGGTGATGTTTCAGGTCAAGATCCTTCTTCAGACTAGTTAGGGAAAAGGGAAATTAGAGATATAGACGATGATGTAGAGAGATAAAGAACAATGAACGACAGATATGCATAAAAGTTACCATGAACAACTGGGCGATCGTTTCGCTGAAAACCTTCGTTCAGTCTGCCTAAACCTACCTGATTTCCCGATTGCTAAACACTTTAATTCTCCTTCCCATTCCCAACTGTTTCTCCTAGGTCTCTCCTCTAAACTCAAATTGGAGAAACAGCATCTCTCAGCTTCCAGTCTCTCTCTCTCTCTCTCCCTCTCTCTCTCTCTCTCTCTCTCTCTCTCTCTCTCTCTCTCTCTCTCTCTCTCTCTATTCCTCTCACCACCCAAGTCACACCAGCTCTCTCTTTGCTAACAATGGCCTGTTTCCTTTATCATCATTACTTTTTTGCATATTTTTCATTCATTGTTCTTTATCTCTCAACATCATCATCTATATCTCTAATTTTTCTTTTCCTTAACTAGTCTGAAGAAGGGTCTCAGCCTGAAACGTCACCCATTCCTTCTCTCCACAGATGTTGCCTGTCCCGCTGAGTTACTCCAGTTTTTTGTGTCAAATAACAATAGTCCTGGTTTAAGATCTATAGGGCCTGTCCCACTTGGGCATTATTTGCACGACATCATTTATGCATCACGACACATGACGCGTGCAATGCGCGCAATGCGTGCATGGCGCGTGGTGAGACGTGGAGGCATAGGGAGTGATTTTGGGATTCTCAAAATCCTCGCACGCCACCTGCGTGACCCGCAAATGACGCCCAAGTGGGACAGGCCCTTAAGGCTCTATTATGCCCCTGTCCCACTTAGGAAACCTGAACGGAAACCTCTGGAGACTTTGCGCCCCACCCACGGTTTCTGTGCAGTTCCCGGAGGTTTTTGTTAGTCTCCCTAATGGTCGAAAGTGGTTTCCGCTTCTTCTATGTTCCGGCAATTATTTCAAAAAATTGAAAAAACCTCCGGGAACCTGACAAAAACCTCCGGGAACCGCACGGAAACCTTGGGTGGAGCGCAAAGTCTCCAGAGGTTTCAGTTCAGGTTTCCTAAGTGGGACAGGGACATAAGTCTCAAAGAAGGTTAGTGGAGCAATCTGAGGAGCCATTAAATAAGGCTAGGAATGTTTTAGTATGAAACTCAAAGCTGGGAAGGTCTTACTTTATTTCTTATTTTACATCAGTATCCTTTTATATCAAGGAAATACAATTTGGGACATTTCCTCTGTAATCCAAACTCAGCCTAAACTGCTTTAGTTTAGTTTAGAGATACGGTGTTGAAACAGGCCCTTCGGCCCACCGAGTCCACACCAACCAGCGATCGCCCTTACAATAGTTATATCCTACAAACGAGGGGCCATTTACAGAAGCGAATTAACCGATATAACTGCACGTTTTGGGGATGTAGGAGGAAACGGGAGCACCTGGAGAAATATATGCGGTCACAGGGAGAACATCCAAACAGACAGTACAGACAGCTTCCATGGTCAGGATCAAACCCAGATCTCTGGCACTGTCAGACATAAACTCTACTTGCTGCATCATTGAGCTGCCCCAAACCTTGTCCTACCTTGCATCAATAAAAATGGACCAAGGAAGTATAAAAGGATTTGAAAGGAATAAAATAATTTTAAAAGCTGAAGAAAACATCTAAAACATTTGGATGCAAATAACTGCACCAGCAAACCAAGGAGCACATTTATCTGTAATTTAATGGGAGAACCTTCCAATGTGATGAAAACATTGAATTGGGATTGTTTTGCCTGACTGATAATTCTCATAGAGTTCCCTACTTAAATGCAATTATTGGCATGATTTGTAGAAGCACTTCTGTGTAAACCAAAAGCAAAATACTGCAGATAACAGACATTAACTAAAATTAGAAAATCTGGAAAGTACTGGGAAAGTGAGACAATATCTGATGTGAGATAAGCAGGTTTAATGTTTTGCATTAGTAACATTTATCAGAACCTTTCATTAATCTGGAAAAAAGACAATGACCTGAAGTTATAATTTATTTTTCCTCAGATACAGGCTGAGATGTTGGGCATTTCCAGCTTTTTCTGTATTCTGTTTTGTCAATTGATATTAAAAGTGCAGTCATTTTAATTGCATATTATTATTACTACAATTTTATCATGTTGTATTGTGTAGTGAGATATGCAACAGATATGGTTAATGTTAAGTGAGAAGCAAATGTTTTAATGTAATCACCTTACATTTCATGTGAGACTACTACTATTACTGAGATAAAAAACACACACACACACACGTTTGCCTCTTTAAAGAACTCCTAAATACATTAGTATTTAATCTACTTCCTTTTTGCAATTTTATTTTTTTAGAAGATTGAAGCAAACTTGGTTTTCTTCGCCTTATCCTGAGACCATCAACAATATAACATAATTGCCCAGAAATCTCAGTGCACCCTAAAAGTATTAATATGCTGTAAGAGCGACTTCTTTGGTCAATGTTCTCCTGAACTAAGATTGGTCACAGCCACCCAGGTTCTTCATATTTTCATGATTAAAAATCTGCCATTCATTCCCCTTCTTCCCAAGGTAGGTGAGGTGTGACGAGGTTGTGTTAGGAGAGAATGGGGTGCTTGGAGCTCACCTTCAGCCTTCAGTGGTTTGGTGTGTCATTTGGAACTTGCGCTTGAGGTTGGGAAGAGGGAATATTCACATCCGGGCACAGGGTAGTGAAGTGTGTGGGAGAGTGGAGATGGCACTTACTGTGGGCAGGGGAGTTGCAGTTATCAGAAATGGTGAGGTGCAGGGACTTTATTTTGGCCGAAAGGGAAGGACAAACAATTTGAGGTCTCAGATTGTGCCTGGTGGATCCAACGATTTAGTTAAGTAATTTACTCACCAGCAGACCTTCCAGGTTAAGACCACATTTTCCGGTGCGTACTGTATAACAGGCACCCCAGATTATCACAGTGCAGGTTGTTCTGCAATGCGCCGCAGAGAGCATTAAATGAAAGCTATGTTGTCCCGTACTTTCTTGATGTCAATGTCACAAAGCAGGAAAGTGCCTGGTAAAGTTTCATGTTTGTCATAATTTGACTGTTAAATGCTTGCAGATTTAGTTTACTTAAGGTTAAAGCAATTTTAAAATGCCTGGGGCTGAATGAACTAATGCAGTAGGATTTACTCGCTCAACAACAGCTATTCAGAGGTTCTTATGTTGTTGCATTATGTTGCAATGATGTGACTGCAATATCCAAGGACTGAACAGATAACTTGGCTCAGAGTTTCCCACACATTCCATGGTAGCTCTGAGTTCTCGCACCTCTCGAGAAAACAATTGTGAACAGGATTATAAGCATCCAAAGAGACCCTTCTTCTGGCTCGACCCAAAACATCACCCATTCCTTCTCTCCAGAGATGTGGCCTGCCTCGCTGAGTTACTCCAGCATTTTGTGCCTATCTTTTGTGTAAACCAGCATCTGTAGTTCCTTCGTACATGTATAAGAATTCAACGTTGCTATTGTTTTCACTCAACAATTTGGAGTTGCATTAGGGCTTCTTGAAGTGCATAATTTGAAGTGCTTCTCCAAATATCATCGGATTTTGGGACATGAAATGCTCAAGGCTGAGATGGTGGTTTAAAAATTAATCGCTGGTCAGTAGGACCAAACACAGGCAAAATGCAGCATGCTGACACTATAGTAGGGTGTGCTTATGCTATCAGCAGCGGATAACTTTCTGGCCAAAAGCCATTTATTCAATAAAGATATGTAGGGATATGGAGCAAAAGCAAGCAAATTGAGTTGAGGTAGGGATTAGCTATGCACAAACCAGGGTGCAAAGCCTTTTCCTGTTTTCATGTGTTTCTGAGAAACATTAGAAATTAAGACATTCTAGACTATTCCACTCAGGGGATTGCTGAAATTTCAATCAATAATACATAGAGAGTCATAGTGTCATACAGCACGGAGACAGGCCCTTCGACCCAACCTACCCATACTGAGCAAGAGGACCCATCTACACTAGTCCCGGCTCCCTGTTTTGGCCCTTATCCCTCTAAACCATTCTTTTGCATGTAAATGTCCAAATTACTTTCAACTGGTATAGTACCTGCCTCAACTACCTCCTCTGTCTGCTCATTCCATATACCTCCCACGTTCTGTGTGAACATCTGTCTTTCAAACAGAGACCTTCTTGGGCCTCAAAAATAGACAAATAATAGCCTGTTGTTTTAAGAAGTATAGGATGTAGAGCTTAATATCCTGGCTAGTGCTGCCAAGCAAACTACAGAGCAACTATGAGAAGTAAATAAGGTGATCTGATCACTAACATGGTTACTTGTAGAATGCTAGTGTAAGACGCATATTTAGTACGATTCATAACTATCTCACTGGTTCAAAAGTGATTTGAGACATCATCATGTCATGAAAGGCAGCAAACAAATGACTTTTTTTTAGGTTTAGTTAAAAGAATGTTCAATTTCCTGTAGTTATAGTAGTATGTGCATATTTTTAAATTGTTCTCACACTTAAACCATTTTGGGCAGAGCATGGGCCCAAGTTTTCTCATAACCTGTATGTCTAAATGTATTTCCAGATAGAAGTCATTATGACGTTGTTCATCACTAATGGCAAAAACAAGATGGATTATTTCAATCTTGACCCAATTTATATTGCCATAGATTTCTTGAGTATATTATTACACTCTGGGTGTAAACCACCGAGAGGCGCCAGGAATGGCTGCCTCGCCAACAGTCTGTCTTTGAGTTTTAATAGTATGTGTTAAATGTATGTTTTTAGTGTTCTTTAGCTTGTTTTATGTGGGGAGTGGGGGGTGTGGGGTGTTCTGGAAAACATTTTTCTAATCTCTTACCTTGACGGAGGTAAGGTTAAGGTGGCCATGAAGATCTTGAATAGTGGACGATTTAGCATGGGTAGTGCATCTGCGGGAATGATCAAAAAGCTTATAGAGATTTTGCAGCATTTTCTTATACCAACAAACAATTTGACAATTGTTTGACAATTTGCGATTTTTTTCCATATTGAATCTCCGACCGCACTGCGGCCTAACATCGAGGGGTTGGCGGCCTTTGCTGGAGACCAAATTTTGAGAGCACCACTGCGGGAAGCTTATGGGACGTTAACATCACGGAGCTCGCGATCCCTTTGCCAGGAATCGACCTCAGGGCTCCACCGAGGGTGCCTGCAGACTTAACATGGCGGAGCTCGCGGTGTCTGGTCAGAGACCGACTTCGGGAACTAAAGTCGTAGGAGCTTCGACTGCCCCGACGCGACAGTTTCAACCGACCGTGGGAGAATAAAGAGGAAGGTTTGACTTTTTTGCCTTCCATCACTGAGTAATGTGGGAATCCGCTGTGGTGGATGGTTATGTTAACCTTTATGTAGTTGTGTGTCTTGTAGCTTTTTTTGTATGGCTGTATGGTAATTTGCATATCACTCCACCTTAATTGGTACATGGACAATAAAATACCTCTTTGAAACCTTTGAAACACTCCAAATTGAATGAACAGGTTAAATAGGCTAGCTTCATATTTGGCAACCTCTCCAGACTATTTATTCATTCAGTTTTGTTTAAATGTTGCTGTCTGTAACGCCACCTTCACTCTTTGTCAGCCACTAACTTATTTGATGGATTTACTGCTCAAGCAGCATTGCAAAGGTGCACAAAGTTCAATCATTTCCTTTTGAACGAGCACTCACTGGTCTCAAAGCCCAAAGACCTGAGTGCTGTAGGAATGGAGTCTACTCTGCTCACATTTGCAATGGGCTGAAGTAGAAGTACCATGAGCTTGTGAAAGTGAAAACTCAAGTGTCGAGAGAGTATAATTGTCAAATGTATTGGGAATGAACAATGAAAGTCTTACTAATGTATAATTCCCTTCAACTGTCCCACATCCAACCCTTATTACGGGTACTGTCTGTACATATTTTGTACATTCTTCCCGTGACCTGCGTGGATTTTCCACACTCCAAAGACGTACAGATTTATTAGTCTTTTTGGCTTGGAAATTTGTAAATTGTGCCGTGTGTGTAGAGTAGTGTTAATGTGCCGTGTGTGTAGTGTAGTGTGGGGTTCACTGGTCGGCGCGGACTTGGTGGGTATAGTGACAGATTTTTATATCGTTTCAAGGATTCCTCCTTTAGTCACTATGATTGAATGTGAAAACTCAAGTGTCAAGAGAGTATAATTGTCAAATGTATTGGGAATGAACCTATGTATAATTCCCTTCAACTGTCCCACATCCAATCCTTATTCAAGGGAAGCATAAGGGTGGCACGATGGCACAGCAGTAGAGTTGGTGCCTTCTGGCACCAGACCCAGGATTGATCCTGACTACGGGGTTCAGGAGATTAATCTAAACGCACTCACGAGCTCTCCACGAGACATTCAATGCCGTCCAAAGATAAATCTTCCAAACACAGTCTCCTAATTAATAGTTTCTTTATTGTGGTAATAAAAACAGTAAGATATTCATCCAAACTTCTCCTCGATAAAATACATTTTGATCTTACCTGTAGTCACTCTCGTGCATGGTCGAAAGCTGTGACCTCTCCCCATACTTCTTCAAACTAAAGTAAAACTACTAGGGCGTCTGCGCGAGAATCCCAGCCACAAACACGCCACAGACTATGTATAAATCCCACCCACATAAATACAGGCAGATAAAATTTAAAGGTAACTGGTTATAGTTATTACATACTGAGTTAAGCTAAATGGCTACTACAGTGGGACAAAGGGCCTGCTGCCGCTCTGTATCTCTAAACTAAAACAGAACCTCCTTGTAACAACCAAATTTGTTTTTAATCATCTAGATTGTGATGATTTGCAAAATTATGACTTTGTAATATTAAAGGTGTATCAAAAACAGTTGACACATATACCAGATAGGAAAGGGTTGTCTAAGCAGGAACTTCCTCAGAAAGTCAAATGGTCTTTCAGCAGAAACTCTGAAGTCATAGAATCATAGAGCTATATGGTCTGAAAACAGGTCCTCAGCCTAACCTAGCCCATACTGACTAAGTTGTCATTCCGCGCGAGTCCCATTATCTGCATTTGGCCCATATCCCTCCAAACCTTCCTATCCTTATATCTGTCCAAACGTCTCTTGGATGTTGTTATTGTATCCACTTCTATAGCTTCCTCTGGCAGCTCATTCCATTCCACTCAACAAATCAGGGGTTCCACCAGTGCTGTAACAACCATTGAGAGCTCACAATTAAATTATTGGGATATGTTAATTCTTGGAATTTAGCTAATCCTAATATCCTTCAAACTGGAGACTAGTTCTAAGTGTGCATACATCTAAAGTTGTCCAGGGACACAGGACAAACATAACTAAGGGTGTGTATATATGGCTCTAGGATTGCTATTCCAGCTACAGTGACGTGGTTTGTGCCATATTTCATACAGCCACAATGCTTCTCATGAACTTGCTTTAAATCTGCGGTAAATACAAGAGTTACTGGGAGTGCACATAATAAGTTGTTGCATAGAATAGAATTTGGAAGCAGTAATGATATAAATATGATATAATTATATGATATGAGCTAGAGTTCAATGATATGAGCTAGAGCTCCATCCCTCACAAAGTGCCACCCCATATCTTCACCTCAGAAACCTTCTCATCAATGGTTCAATGGTTCAACAACTCTTTATTGTCATGTATGCGCTGCTCAGTGAAATTCCTTTCCACACATGCACAACTCATCATATTTTGGTGCCATTTAAAAATAGAAATGTCCAAAGTCCAATCCAGGTGCTCGATGTCATGGAGCAAGACTGATCCAGGTAAGCTCAGGTAAGCCCCAGGCATTCCAGCATTACTTTAAATCTTAAAAAACTTTAAGGTGAATCAATTGACATTAGATATCAAACTTAGAATTTTCCTTTGATACAGAGTATTGTGGTTACAACTTAGGTTGCTGCCTCAACATTGAAGGTGTGTTCCATTGCTAAGAAGCTCCCCTGTTGACTAGTGCTCAGCAATATCTTCCCTCTGAGGGTAAATACTTCTGAATGTTCTGGGAAACATGACAGTCAGAGATTCAATCACCTATCTCATTGTTATGGGACCATTGAAACATGACTAACCTGTTTCCTGTCAAAAGAACAGTGTATACATTTCAAAAATTCCCTGGACACCTTGAAAAAAAGCGTGGAGCAGAGGTTCAAATAAACAAATGCGTCTTGTTTTTGACCTTCAATATTTTCTTGAATTTGTATGACTTCTGTCTTGGTAAACGGATTGGTATGATCCGTTTATTCCATTTGTTCAGATAAGTTATAAAAACATCGTGGAACTTTTTGACAAAAAAAAAAATTGCTGAAGAAAACCTTTGAATTCAGTTTTGTTGCATTTTGTGTACTTTGACAAAATAGTCTGTAATAGTCTTCCTCCAGCGTAATAATCTTCCTCTTCTTAGGGAGTCCATAAGGAGCACAGATGATAGAACAAAATGTTGGAGTTAAGGGCCCGTCCACTTGCATGCGATTGCATGCGTTTGGCAAGACCAAACGAAAGCGGATTTCACACTAAGTTCGTGGTAAGTACGCGCAAATTATGCGCAAAGTTCGCGCGTGATGTAATTTGCATCATACTTACCAATCAGCTGAGCAGGAGCCGGGCCGACTGAATTTGGACGTCGCATGGCGTCGGGCGGTGCCATCATCGCGCAACTCCACGCGCTAGGCGTATGCCTTCAAGACGCTGCGTACGCCCTCAATGCGCCTGCAGGTCCACAGGCCGATGGCGCGCAAAATATTCGGACAGTGCGGGATTTTCAGAGCCCCGCGCGATGTTGGGACCAGCCCCGCACAACTCCATACGCCTCCGCGCTTGGAGGGGGGACCGGCCCCGCACGGCCCGTATGCCTCAAGCGACCACGTTTGGTCATGTCAGCCGCATGCAATCGCATGCAAGTGGGACAGGCCCTTAAGGGAGCACAGATGACTTGCTAACACTCCAATTTTGTGGGGATTGAAATCACTGATGAGGACAACGTGGGAACAACAGACATCCACAGATGGGGCGGAAGGTGGGCCAGTGGGCAGTTTATGAAGTGATACACTCTTTCCACACGACCTTTGCAAAGGCTTCTCCACTTTTAATAGCTATTTCCCAAAGATTTTCTGAATCGGGGAGAACATTACAATTATTTGCATTTTTGGTGTCGTGTAATAAAGGGAACTGATGACTCACCAGGAGTCCACTTTCATATCTTCCAATGGAATTATTGAAAATCGTGAGATTAACCAATGTCTGTTACAGGAGAGAGGACCAGGAGTGTGCCTTATGTTGCAGCGAGGACAAGGCAGGGAGCTCCAGGCTGGTGGGAAATGGGGTGGGAGATTACAACCCTGTTTCGACTAATGCAATCAACCTGACATGCACAAACAAAAAGATCAAAGAGAACTTTGACCTACAACTTTAGGCTGTGCACGCCATACGCAAGAAGAAGAGGAAGCTGTGGGAAATGTATTGGAGGTGAAACTTAGGACATAATCTACCAGTGTTTGGGCTGATAAGGGATAGTCAGCATTGCCCGTGTGGCAAATTATGTGTCACAAATCTGATTGGAGAGCTGTGACCAATGGAGTCCTGCAGTGGCTGGTGCTGGATCCCCTGCAATTTGTTATATATATCAACAATTTGGATGATAATGTAGTAAACATGGTAGACCACTTTGTGGTGGCAAGGTGGCACAGCAGTAGAATTGCTGCCTCACAGCATCTGGGATCGATCCTGACTACGGGTGTTATCTGTATGGAGTTTGTATGTTCCCCCAGTGACTGTGTAGGTTTTCTCCTAGATTCCAAAGATGTACAGGTTTTTAGGTTAATTGGCTTCTGTAAATTGTAAATTGTCCCTAGTGTGCAGGATAGTACTAGTGTATGGGGATCGTTTGTCAGCGCAAACTCAGTGTGCTAAAGGGCCTGGTTCTGCACTGTACCTCAACACTAACCCAAACTAAAGTAGGCAGTGAGGAAGGATATCTGATGTTTACAACAAGATTTAGATCAGTTGGGAATGTGGGCCATGGAATGGTAAATGGATCCCTCATTGGAGACCCTCAGAACCTCATTGGAGACCATAGGACTACCTTTAATCGGACTTTATTGAACTATCTTGCACTAAGCATTATTCCCTTTATCCGGTTTCTGTATACTGTAGATGAATTGATTATAGTCATGTATATTCTTTCCGCTGACTGGATAGCATGCAACAACAAAGAAGTAATTTCACTATTCATCTGTACATGTGCCAATAAACTAAACTAAACTAAATTTAACTCTGGCAAGTGTGAAGTGTTGCACGTTGGTACGTCATACCAGAGTAGAACTTGCACAGTAAATGCTAAAGCCCTGGAGAAAGGTGCAGTACAAAGAGGTGGAGTTCACTTCCTTAAAAGTGGTGAGTCAGATGGACAGTGTACTAAAGAAAGCAGTTGGCAGGCTTACCTTCAGTGGGAAGGGTATTGAGCACAAAAGATGGGACAGTGTAATGCAGCTGTTGATGAGACCACACTTGGAGTACTGAGTGCAGTTCTGGTCACCCAGGAAGGATGTCATAAAGTTGTTAAGAGCACAACAGAGATTCACCAGGATCTTACCTGGGCTTAAGGGCTTGAGTTGTAGGGAGAGATTGGACAGGCTGGGACTTTATTCTTCGGAGTATTGGAGGCTCAGGGGTGACCTTACTGAGGTGTACAAGGACATTAGGGTTATGGATAAAGTGAAGGGTCACAGACATCTTCCAAGGGTAGAGCATTCTAAAAATTCAAGGTGCTCAGAGGGTAGTCCATATCAGGAATAAGCTGCCAGTGGAAGCCTTAGAAGTAGGCATGTTACAATACCTACCTTTAGCAGCGCTGCAGTTCTGCCGCTCCCCGTGTGCGTGATTTTGGCGCCTTTCAGAGGAGGGCGTGTTTAAAATGCTGTTTTTCCCTAGACAGTCCAAATCGATCCATGTCGGGCGATTTTGTCTCTAAAGAGAAATCGCTCCGACATTTCATTCATGAAGCTATTTTTAAACTACGCTAGATTATTTATTAACTGGAGTAGTTTAAAAATCATCTTCTAAAGCTCTGAACGCCGACAGCAGAATGGACCTAACGTAGGGGAGAAAAAAAAAAGTGCACAGTTTATTTTTACATGAAAACTTGGTTTTTAGGAAGCCTTTAATCACATTTTCATGTTGCGAAATGGGGACAAAAAAAATGTATGAACCGGTAGTGTTTTTCATGCTGACTTCACCGCAAACCGCAACGTTCTAATCCACCGCATTCCACTAAAACCCACTCGCAAGTTTAAATGGCCATTAATTTACAGGAATTAAACACTAAATTCCTTCCATTTGGCCTATAAATTCATGAAAATTAGATTTAAAAATCATGTTATATTGCGAATTATTGTGTGAATGTTATTTGGACACTTAGGCAATTTAAAAATGTTTATCATTTCTTAAGAAATGGATAGATGTTTAGATCTAGTGATTGAATGTTGTATTTATCTACAATTAGGCAACTAACTAATTATATGCTTTAATTTCAGGTCATCCAAATAAGATTGTTTCATATTTGTTTCAGAATGCTTCAGTCTATAATAACTGAAAATTTAATTGAGTTCTCTTAATTGTATGGGCTTTTGACTGTCCTCGATCACAGCTTTTGTGTTAAGTCAATGGAAAGGCAATGGGAACAAGATGCTAATTTCTGAGTATGTAAATGGCCATAACTTTTTTAATACTGAAGATATGAAAGTGAATTAGGTGTCAAATTAAACTTCTTTTTATGCTTTATCTGATGGGATAAATTGCAGACTTGATTTTTAAAATCTCAAAATTTTGTAACATTGCTATTAGAAGCAGATACAAATATGACGTAAAATACATTTGGAGAAATATATGTATAGGAAGGCTTCAGTGGCCAGAGGTCAAATAGCGGTAAATGGGCGTAGCCCAGTATGCCAACTTGGTTGCATAGACAAGGTGAGCTGAAGGACCTGTATCCAAATAGTACATATCTATAACTTTATGACTCTAGGACTCCATATGGGCAAGGAAGTTGAGCAGGCATCCTCCTTGATATCGGTATTAGGCTGTGCTGCCTATAAGAACTTGTATGCCTCTTCTTTTGGCCCTTCACGCTTCCCAGACGTGTAACAATGGGCTAGCTAGCCACTCCTCACCAAGAATGGAGCTGACATATTCTGCTCTAATAAAATTGCTCCTTAAAGAGTCATAGAGTCATACAGTGTGGAAACAGGCCCTTGAGCCCAACATGCCCACACCAGCAAACATGTCCCACCGGCTACACAAGTCCCACCTGCCCACACTTGGTCCATAACCCTCCAAACTTGTCCTATCCATGTACTTGTCTAACTGTTTCTTAAATGTTGGGATTGCCCCAACCTCAACTACCTCCTTTGGCAGCATGTTCCATACACCCACCACCCTCTACCCCTCAGATTCCTATTAAATCTTTTCCCCTTCACCTTGAATCTATGTCCTCTGGTCCTCGATTCCTCTACTCTGGGCAACAGAATCTGTGCATCTTTCCAATGTAATCCTCCCATGATTTTATACACCCTTTAGTCCTGGCAACATCCTTGTAAATATTCTCTGAGCCCTTTCATGCTTGACAATATCTTTCCTATAACATGGTGGCCAGAACTGATCACAATACTCCAAATGTGGTCTCACCAACATTTTATACAACTGCAACATGACCTCCCAATTTCTATACTCAATACTCTGACTGATGAAGGCCAAAGTGCCAAAAGCCTTTTTGACTACCTTATCTAAATGCGACTCGACCTTCAAGGAAACATGCACCTGCACTTCTCGATCCCTCTACTCCACAACACTCCCCAGAGGCCTACAATTCACTGTGAAGGTCCTGTTCTTGTTAGACATCCCAAAATGCAACACCTCACATTTCGCTGTAATAAATTGCATCAACCATTCATCAGCCCACCTGGCCAATCGATCGAGATCCTGCTGCAATCTATCCTGCAACTATCTTCACTATCTGCAAAACCACTCACTTTTGTATCATCAGCAAACTTGCTAATCTTGCCCTGTATGTTCTCATCCAAATCATTGATGCAGATGACAAACAGTAACGGGCCCAGCACCGAACCCTGAGGCACACCAGGCATGCAGTTTGAGAGATCAACCTTCCACCATCGTCCTCTGCTTCCTTCCATGAAGCCAATTTGCTATCCATTCAGCTATCTCTCCTTGGATTCCATGCGATCTAGCCTTCCAGAGCAGCCTACCATATGGAACCTTGCTGAATACCTTACTGACATCCATGTATTCAACATCTACAGCTCTGCCCTCATCGACCTTTTTGGTCACGTCTTCAAAAACCTCAATCAGATTTGTGAGACACGACCTCCCACGTACAAAACCATGCTGACTGTCCCTAATCAGCCCTTGCCCATTCAAATGCCTGTATAACCTATCCTTCAGAAAACTCTCTGGTAACTTTTCAACTACAGATGTTAAGCTCACCAGCCTATAGTTCCCAGCATTTTCCGTGCAGCCCTTCTTAAATACAGGCACAACATTTGCAACCCTCCAGTCTTCCGGCACTTCTGTATTTAAGGACGACTTGCAAATTTCAAACAGGGCTCCTGCAATTTCCTCTATAGTTTCCCACAATGTCCTCGGATATATCTGATCAAGTCCCGGAGATTTGTCTACCTTCAAACACGACAGTACCATCAGTACTTCCTCGATGGTAACCCTGATTGCTCTCATAACACTTCCAGTGACTGTCCCAAGTTCCTCCATCCTACTGTCTTTCTTCTCAGTAAATACAGAGGAGAAATACTCATTGAGGACCATGCCCAGCTTCTGTGGCTGCACACAGAGGAGACCTTTTTAATGCCTGAGAGGTCCCCCTCTCTCTCTAGTGACCCTTTTCCCCCTTATGTATTTGTTAAATATTTTTTATTAGACGTAAGTACATATTAAAAGAATATACTTGTCACATACATTTGTAATATTATCAATATTAACGATTATGTGTTATTTGTATTTCTATACATTTTTTTTTATTGCAGATAGGAAAACATAGAGAAAATAAAGTAAAAATAGAAAATCAAAAAAAAAATGAGTGGAGTATTAAACAGGTTATCCATCATTGGAGATATATCCATGATTTGTTATATATGATTCTTCATCCATTCCTTTATTCAGGCTTCAGTCAGGCTCTCGCACCGAGCCATTTTGACACTTTAAATATTCAATAAATGGAGACCATATCCCTCTGAAAAGATCCAACTTGTCCAGTAGGACAAGCCTTAATCTTTCCAGATTAAGTGTCTCTGACATTCTTGTAATCCACATTTTGGTTGTGGGGGATGTAGGACCTTTCCAGAATTTCAATATTAATTTTTTCCCAATTAAACTGTAATCAATAAAAATTCTTTGATTCATTGTTATTAATTGATCTGTTGCTAATATTCTCAATATTATTAATTTTGAGTCAGGGATCAGATTCATATTAACAACATTTGAAATTATCTTAAATATTTCTGTCCAAAATTTAGTAATTTTTATACAATTTGTAAATTAATGCGTTGTTAGCTTCTAAGTGCTGACATTTATCACATATGGCAGATACATATGAAAAAATACTATGTAATTTGGATTTTGAATAATGTAATCTATGTAATATTTTAAATTGTATAAGAGAGTGTCTAGTGTTTAATGAACAATGGCGTATATGTTGTAAACTTTCATCCCCTACTTCCAGTCTGATTAATTGACCTAATTCGTTTTCCCATGATTGCCTATATATTTGTGTCAGTGGAACATCGTTTTCCAATATAATGTTATTAATATATGATATCAATTTTTCTGTGTCCGGGTGTTTATTTAGACATTCATCTAAAATTTCTGTCTTTCTATTTCTGATTTCTTGTGTGTTTGCTTTTACATAGTCTCTAATTTGTAAATATTTAAAGTAATCTTTTGAATGTAATCCATAAATTTGTTGTAATTCTTGAAATGACATGAAGGAGTTTTCCCTATAGAGATCGCCCATCTTATTAATTCCATAATTTTTCCATTGTAAAAAAACCTTTGTCTGTGATTGAAGGTTTAAATGTAACGTTATTTACAATGGTTAGGGCTAGTGGTATACATTTCAATTTTAATGTTTTCTTATGTATTTATAAAATATTTTGTGATTGTCCTTAATGCTACCCACCAGAGCTATCTCCTGGCCCCTTTTTGCCCTTCTAATTTCCTTTTTCAGTTAATTCCTTAGTACCCGAAACTCCTCTAGGGATGCACTTGATCCCAGCTGCCTATACCTGTCCCATGCATCCTTCTTGTTTTTGACCAATGCCACATTTTCCCTCGTCAGCATAGCTTCCTTATGTTTGCCTGCTTTACCCTTCACTCTAACAGGGATGTACGTCTCCTGAGCTTTCGTCTGCATACTTTCGTCAGCACACTATCCCCTCAAATAACCTGCTCCAGTCAATTTGAGTGAGACCTTCTCTCATGCCCTCATAGTTGGCCTTACCCCAGTTGAGCATTTTAACAGGTGGACCCTCTCTGTCCCTATCCTTAAATATCTTAAACCTAATCAAACTGTGGTCACTGGTCTCAAAAGGCTCCCCCACACACACTGCATTAACTTGCCCTTAAAAATGTCCCAATACTAGATCCAGTGTTGCCCTCTGACATGTGGGGGCCTCCACACACTGCTTGAGAAACCCACCAGGTGGCACCCGCAATGGCTGCCTCACCAACAGTCTGTCTCGTCCTTTCCTTTTTTGTTGTTTTATGTTGTTCTAAACGTATGTTTTAGTGTTCTTTAGCTTGTTTTATGTGGGGGTTGGGGGAAACTTTTTAAAATCTCTTACCTCGACGGAGACACAATTTTTTTCCGTATCGCATCTCCGTCCACGCTGTGGTCTAACATCAAGGAGCTGGTGGTCTCTTGCTGGAGATCGACTTGGGGAGCTCCAACTGCGGGAGCCAGCAGGACTTAACATCGTGGAGCTGGCAGTCTCTGTCGGGGATCGACTTAGGGAGCTCCAAGCCGCAGGAGCTTCGACCGCCCTGATGTGGGGGCATCAATCGCCCCGACGCGGGAGCTTCGATCGCCCCAGCTGCAGATGGTTTGACTGCCCCGACCACGGGATAATAAAGAGAAAGAATATTAGACATTATTGCCTTCTATCTCAGTGAGGAATGTGGGGAATCCGTTGTGGTGGATGTTTATGTTAACTTTTATGTAGTTGTGTGTCGTTGCTTTTTTTTTTGTATGGCTGTATAGTCATTCGAGTTTCACTTAATTTGGTACACGTGACAATAAAACACACAACCTTAATTGGTACACATGACAAACAGACCTTTGAACCTTTGAACACTTTTGAAGAATTGCATTCCATTTAAACCCTTCACACTATGATTTTCCCAGTCAATATTGGGAAAGTTAAAATCCCACTACTACAATAACCTTATTTGACCTGCAGCTGTCTGCAATCTCCTGGCATATTTATTCTTCTAAATCCCATTGACTATTCGGGGGTCAGTAGTATACCCCCAACAAGGTGATCATCCCTTTCTTGTTCCTCAGCTCCACCCATATAGCCTCACTAGACGAACCGTCCGTAATGTCACCTCTGAACACAGGGCGTGACATCCTCCTTAACCAACAATGCAACCCCCCTCCTCATTTTCCCTCACCCCTGTCTCTCCTGAAGCTACTGTACCCCGGAACTTTGAGCTGCCAATCCTTTCCTCTCTGAACGAGGTTTCAGTAATGGCTACAATGTCCCAGTTGTTTGTACCTATCCATGCCCTAAGCTCATCTGCCTTACCCGTCAGGTCCCTTGCATTAAAATACATTCAGTTTAAACCAATCCTCCTTCCTCGCTCTCTGCCTTTCACCTGCCTATTCTGTCCAGTAACCTTTCCCTCACCACCTTCCATACCAAGTTCTAACCTCTCACCTGCCTATGTCCTGTATGAGATCCCACCCCTCTGCCAATATAATTTAAACCCTCCTGTGTAGCATTAGTAAACCTGCCTGCTAGGATGTTGGTACTCCTCTAATTAAGGTGCAACCCATCCCCTTTGTACATGTCACCCCTGCCCCATAAGAGATCCCAATGGTCCAGATATCTAAATCCCTGCACCAACTCCTCAGCCACAGATTTGTTTCCCCATATCTTCCTATTCTTACCTTCACTAGCACACTTCATTAGCAATCGACATTTGAGTCCAAATCCATCAGGTTTAAGACATCTGCAGACAATGTTCCAATCTTGGTAATTCAGGAATCAGATAAAAATTGTATGCTAAACCTGAACTTTCAAACAGGCTGATTTTACTAGTGCTCTATCCACTGTTCACGTTCTGCCTTCACCGTCACCTTCACCTTAGGGGTTTTTAACAACAGGATCATGATTATCCTTTTCCTTGACAATTAACATCAAAGCAATTGAATCAGGATAAGAGTGATTAAATAGTGGCAGAAGTTTCCAACAGAAGATGATTCCCATTCAGATTCAGATTTTATTTATTATCATGCACACTAAGGTGCAATGAAATTCCTTGTTCACATAGAGCTCAAATAATAAATATTATACACACAATAATGATAAATACAATGATAATTACAAGTGTAAAATAAAATGGTAGAAAGATTGTAGTGCAATCAAAAGTAGCACAACAAAAAAGTGTAGTAACACAATAACCAAATGAGGTAGAGTTAAGTGTAGAAGCTACCAAAGAGTATGTGGCAGCTTCTCTGGGAAGGAGGGGTAAAAGAGGTGTCAGGTTCAGGATAGCAATAACGAAGAAGCGGTTCTAAAGTCTGGATGTCTGGACTTTCAAACTCTTGCACCTTCTCCCAGGAGGTAGAAGAGGGGAAAGGGAATAGACAAGGTGGGAGGCATCCTTGATATATCCAGCCTTTTGTGGCTCGCTATATCCAGCATGTGCAGGTGGTGGATGGGAGGAAGAGACAAGCCTGTGATAGACTGGGGCCATGTTCACCACATTCTGCAGGTTCAGATAGATAGTAAGTAAGTAAGTAAGTAAGTAAGTAAGTAAGTAAGTAAGTAAGTAAGTAAGTAAGTAAGTAAGTAAGTAAGTAAGTAAGTAAGTAAGTAAGTAAGTAAGTAAGTTTATTGGCCAAGTATTCACATACAAGGAATTTGCCTTGGTGCTCCGCCCACAAGTAACAACTAGTAGTCAAGAGCAGAACAACTTCCATAGAGCTGAGATACATCCTCTCAGAATAATTTCTATAGTACCTAATATCTGTAGAAGCTCAAGAGAATCCTCATGAACATGCCAAATGTTCTCAGACGATCTTCAGGTAAATATGCTGATCAACTTTCTTGATCACCAAAGATAGACATAAAATGCTGGAGTAACTCAGTGGGACAGGCAGCATCTCTGGAGAGAAGGAATGGGTGATGTTTCAGGTTGAGACTCTTCTTCAGACTAGGCAGGGGAAAGGAAACTGTGATTCACATCTCATTTCTCTTTGCCCTGACTTAGCCTGAAGAAGGACTTCGACACGAAACGTCACCCATTCGTTCTCTCCAGAGATGCTGCCTGTCTCGCTGAGTTACTCCAGCATTTTGTGTCTACCTTTGATTTAAACCAGCATCTGCAGATCCTTCTTACCCATTTCATGATCACCATGTCAGTGTGACGGGATTAGATAAGATTGCTGGTGATGTGCGTTCTTAGGGACTGAACCTGTCGACCATCTCAATATCAGCACCGTTGATAAGGATAGGATTGTGGTCACCATCTCACCTCCTTAGGTCAACAACCAACTATTTATCTTGTTGATGCTAAGGCCAAGGGACGTTCTAATCTTGATAAGTGCAAAGGAATGTTTTGGATGGGAGAAGACACCAAGTGCTGGTATAGCTCAGTGGGTCAGGCAACATCACTGGAGAACATGGATAGGTGACAATTTACACTAGGATGCTTCTTCAGTCTAATTTAGGGAGAGGAAAGAAAGCTTGTACAGGTGAGGGACAGGACAAACCCTGCCAGGCAATAGGCACCACAGGTGAGGAGAGTTATTTGATAAGCAGATGGTTGGACAAAGGCCAGAGATTAAATTTTAGAAGGTGTAAGACAAAAGCATTGAAAAGTTGCAAATTGTGAAGCTAGAGAAAGGAATGTAGATGAAAGGGGAGGGGGCATGGAAAAATGTGCAAGTCCAGCTGGGGCACAGGGGAGGGAGAGGAGAAGTGGGGGTGTTATAGCAGCCGGCCGCTGTGTTGGCTGGGGCCTGGGTTGATGACACGGAGGCATCCGGAGAGGACCCGGCACCGATAGTGGAGAGGTTGGTGCAGCGGTCGATGATGGCGCCGACTGACGGACAAAGGAGAACCCAGCAAGGGGTTGAGGGAGGGGGAGGAACAATGGAGGACTCGGTGTGGGAGGACCGCCATGAGGGAGGGGGAAAGAGAGGGGGCAGGAGGAGGGGGGGTGTAGAACAGAGGGGGACTTGGCTCCGGGGTACTTTGTAACTTTGTAAAGCGCCTCAATGTTGTGACTATTTGCATACCTTGGGTATGCAAACAAAGAATTTCACTGTGACTTGTCACATGTGACAATAAAGTATTCATTCATTCATTCATTCATTCATTCATTCATTCATTCATATGGTGCAAGAAGGCAAAGGATAAGGGTTTGTTTATAGATATTAATAAAAGTCTGATCTTGACCGCTTTTGGCTCGGTGTGGTGTGATTTCCGAGAGAACGCCGCCACCTACGGCCGTCATTTTTGGCCCCCTCGCTCAGAGCCCCCCTCCCCCTTCCATGACTGGAGGATTTTTCCCATCAATGAAAAATCAGAAATATATTAATGTTTTTACATTTTTTGCCATTCTCTTTGCTGCTGCTGCTGGTGGGAGGGGGGAGGGACTATAAAACCCGGAAGTGGTGTGCCTCACAGTCTCTGCAAGATGGAGGAAGCGTCTCTCTGAATAACACTAAACACATCTCTACTCAACTGTGAGTGCCATTGATGTGGTTTGAAAATGAAAATATGGTTAGTTTGAAGTAAAAATGCACTGCAAATGGCTGTTTCGGTGGGGTTTTGGGTTGAAGTAGAAATGCACTACAAATGGCTGCTTGGGTGGGGTTTGGGGTTGAAGTAGCAATGCACTGCAAATGGCTGTTTGGGGGGGGTGTTGGGTTGAAGTAAAAATTCTCTGCAAATGGCTGTTTGGGGGGGGGTTGGGTTGAAGTGGAAATGCACTGCAAATGGCTGTTTGGAGGGGGTTTGGGTTGTAGTGGAAATGCACTGCAAATGGCTGTTTGGGGGGGGGGGGTGGGTTGAAGTGGAAATGGACTGCAAATGGCTGTTTGCCTAAACTTGACAACTTCCTGTTTGCACTGTATTAATTTTAGATAAAACGCTACCACTTACGGTTGTGATTTTGGCCATCTTACTCAGTCCCGCTCCGCTCATCAGGTGCAGAGGATTATTCCCAACAATGAATAATAAAAGTGTTATTAGTGTTTAAAAAATGTTGAGAATCTCTCTCCTGTGAATCACGCCATGAAGGCCACACCTTTTCCGGTGGGAGGGGGAGGGATTATAAAACCCGAAAGTGTGGGTGTGGCTCAGTCTCTGCATGATGGGGGAGAGAGAGGTCACGACTCTGTCTGAGCTGTGAATAAACTGAACACACTGAATGTCTACTGAACTGTGAGTGTGGTGTTTTGTGTGGTTTTATGGTGGTTTTACCCTGCTTGAAAAGGGATGAAACTGCATTTGAATGTGGTGGCCTTGCACCCTGCATGAAATGGTATGAAACTGCATTTGAATGTCGTGTCGTTGCACCCTGCATGAAATGGTATGAAACTGCATTTGAATGTGGTGTCGTTGCACCCTCCTTGAAATGGTATGAAACTGCACTTGAATTTGGTGGCCTTGCACCGTCCTTGAAATGGTATGAAACTGCACTTGAATTTGGTGGCCTTGCACCCTGCTTGAAGAGGTATGAAACTGCACTTGAATTTTGTGGCCTTGCACCCTGCTTGAAGAGGTAAGAAACTGCACCTGAATTTGGTGGCCTTGCACTCTGCTTGAAATGGTAGGAAAATGGATTTGAATTTGGTGGCCTTGCACTCTGCTTGAAATGGAATTTCAAGGAATAGCCGTGAGTCAACTGCCAGCCCACCAGTCGTGAGTGAGCTGCCAGCACATCATGCGTGAGGGACTGAGCTGCCAACCCAAGAATCCATTTGGCCCACAATGTCCATACTAGCCCTCTGGAGACCAGTAGTTCCTGCAGCCAACAACACCCATGCCAGCGCTCCAGAAAACCCCCCCCCCCCCCATTAGCCACCAATTTTGGAATTGATGGAGAGGTGGAATATTGCATCGGGGGTCCAGCCCTCCTGCGTGAACATAGGACCCAATGGGTCCCACTTAGTCTAGTAGTTACCTAAAATTAGAGAACTTGGCGTTCATCCTGTTAGGTTGTGAGCTACCCAAGCAGATTAACACTAAAAGACTAAAAAAGTTTTTCCTTGTATTAAGTGGTTAGCATCTGGAAAGCAGGGTGGTGACGGCCGACTGAATTCTAGTTTACAAAGGGATCAGTACTTGAAAGAAAGAAATTGCAGAAGGGATAGGGCAGAAAAATGGAAATTACCTACTCTGCTTTGCAGAGAGCTAATATTGCCTCAAAAGAACCATATTCTCCACTTCTATTCGTTGACATTCTTTGCTACTTTGGTCGACGGATTCTTCTGAACTTTGGAAATTAGTTCCATGCATAAACCTCCAATGTATTGGATCCAAATGGGGTTGTTAAGCGGCCTTCAACTATGGCTAGTAAGGCTGGTAGGGGTTATGTGGAGAAGGCAGGATAATGGGGTTGAGAAGGAAAGATAGATCAGCCACGATTGAATGGCGAAGTAGACTTGATCGGCTGAAGGGCCTAATTCTCTCCTAGATTTGCTCCTAGAACTTTTGAACATGCCTCAGTAATAAGCACTAAAGTTGCACATCAAAAATGTGTCTAGAAATCCATTTTCGTGACCCACATCTCGCAACTACATTAAATTTTCCACAGATTTAGATGAAATATAATTGAGAAGGAAGTCATAACTCGTTAGTGCCAAAAGTTGCACATTAATTAATTAAACTAATTAGAAAATGAGATCGGGAAAATAAGCGTAATCTAGTGGCCAATACCCGTATTACACCATGGGGAGCCTATTTCCGTGTTCCATTTAAACTATATATTATTATACCTATACCTATACCTATACCTATATAAATATATATATGACGTAAATATGACTGTAATCATATATAATTAACATAATTATATTATATAAAAATATTATAATGAATATAATTGTGTGTG
Organism: Okamejei kenojei; assembly: GCA_035221665.1. Classification (NCBI taxonomy): domain Eukaryota; kingdom Metazoa; phylum Chordata; class Chondrichthyes; order Rajiformes; family Rajidae; genus Okamejei; species Okamejei kenojei. The sequence continues at coordinate 122,914,080 of CM069131.1, forward strand.
TGTGTGTTTTGAATGAGACTGCTGCAGAGTCTGGCTCCTGAACCAGCCTAATTAATGGGTGAGGGCAGTTCTTGTGGGTTCCTCCCTTTACTGAACCCCACTGACTGCCAGTGTGCAGAGTGGGGGTCACTGCCATAGTGGGACTGGGGCAGTGCCAGGCTGGGGGACTGACCTGCAAGGCATCTTCCAGTCGCTTTAATAGGACAATGAATGAGACTGCCGCAGAGGTCCCAGGTTTTAAGGGCTCATGAACCTGCCTAATTAAAGGGTCAGGACAGATCCCCTGGGTTCCTCCGTTTACCGAACCCCACTGACTGCCATAGTGGGGGTCACCGCCAGTGTACTGGTGCAGTGCCAGGTTTAGGGAGAGACCTGTAAGAGTAAAGTCTTATTCCTGATGTAAATGTCGCATCCTGACCAAGAATCGAATGCTCTGATGTTTACTCGATGAGTATTCATTTTAAGCTACAATAAGCCTATATTTATGTTCGAGCCCCCCCCCCCCCCCCATGGTGCCTTTGCAAATGAGGGCTATTACCTTTCCTAAAAGAACCCTAAAAGTGTTGCATTGTTTGAGTATTTGTAGTTTGTGTGTGTGTATGTGATAACCTGTCAAACGTGTATCTGTAGATGAGTGGATATAAATGTGAGGATGTATGTGTGTGTAAATGGATGTATGTGTGCATGTATGTGTGGATATGTGTGTGTGGATGTGTGTGTGTGTGTGTGTGTGTGTGTGTGTGTGTGTGTGTGTGTGTGTGTGTGTGTGTGTGTGTGTGTGTGTGTGTGAATGCATATGTGTGAATGGATGTGTGCATGTATGTCTGCGATATGTGAATGGATGTGTGGATGTGTGTGTGTGTGCGGATGTGTGTGTGGATGCGTGGATGTATGTGTCCATGTATGTGTGTGTGCATGCATGGAAGTGTGCGTACGGATGGATGTGTGTGTGGATAATGTGGTATGTATGTACGTGTGGATTGGGGTGTGTGGAACTGTCACACTGACCTTCTCCACACACACGCATTACTCACATTCATAAGTAATTCACCATGTGTTTAAATAATTCGACCTAATAAATAGTTGAAACGATCGACATTAAAATGAAACTTTTATGATAATAAATTATTCCCAATGTATTTGAGTTCCAATACATCTTGATCTCATCTGAATACATTCTTCATCAGATTCCAAGTCTATTTTGCAATAATAGAGTATCTGTAGTCAACACACTTACATAACTCAGTACATGGCACACCAAGTTGACACGAGCATCTTCTTTTCCCGGGTACTTGATTCTCACCAGCTTGTTTTCTTGCATGAAACAGTATGTTAATTCTAGTAAGATGCTTTGGGGGATGCAGATCACCCCCAGTCAATTGTCCAATTCACCACCTACAATTTTCCACCTGTCCATTTTGTTGACCATCACTTGACATGGATACGAGCCACACTCTTTGGGGCTGGCTCACCTGCCTTCTTCACCAATCAGGAACTGCCTCTTGAGGTGATCACCTGCTTCAGTGCTTTTCAGCATCTTGAACTCAATTGTGAGAAGAGGAAAAAGAAAGACAGAAAATGGACACAGCAAAAGTAAAATAACAATCAACATCCTCATATAAAAAGGATTTTTGCGTTTCCTTCTTCATAAGTGACGATAGTACTCATGCATGATAACCCGGGATACACTGCTGCCTAATAAAAGATCAAAACATGTGTCAGGGAGTATTCTTACATCTTTCATGTTTTATATCTTTTGTAAGACAATATCAACCCGTATCATGGGAAATTAAACATGTACGCATTTCCAGCGTAGAAGGGACTGCAAGTCTGCAAATGGTACAAATTAGTGATTCATTATGGCACAGTGCCCTCGGAGCCCGTCCCATACAAAGCACTTATTTGTGGACAGGTTCTGAAGAGTGAGGGCAGAAGCTGCAGAAAAAATCTCAAAGTACTTAGGTCTGCATGGATGTCAATTCATAAAAAGTTCAATCTCTTCTTAATTGTCAATTAGACTTACACTGTATTTACTACCATAATAATTAGTTCAAATTCAAGTGAGGGGCAGAGGCTACAGAAAAAACCCATACTCAATTGCCAATTAAGTCTGCATGGACTTCAATTCACAAAATGTCAACCTCATCTTAATGTTATGAGACTACACAACTAAGTTAGATAAATTAGTTTGTTCCAAGTTCACAATACATCCACATTCATTTCTACATAAACACAACCATTTACTGACCATATATCACTCCGATGGGAAGCCATAAAGTGCAGTCAAACTATTCCTCTGTTTGTTTCTCCCAAGGTCGGGGCCCTGCGGAAACGGCCTGCTGCGGGACTGCACTATGTACCAGCCTCCCCTCCCCACCCCCCCGCGGAGATGCATCCAAACAGTCAATCCGCATTTCTATCCCTGCTGCGTTCGCAACACAGCCGCTTCTAAATGTGAGACCTGTGGCTTTTCACTGTGTTAAGTACAGTACAGGCCATCAGTGGTCGGAGCACTTTTCCCCGGTAAGTGATCGCAGGCAGCTCCGAGAATAGATGTTAAAGACTTATTAAACTTCAACAAACTGGTATTAGTGACAATTTTTATTTTACTTTGCTATGGATACACATAGTTTAGGCCCTCAGTGAATGAATGAATTAATTAATTAATGTGGGTCAGGAAGCATCTCTGGAGGACATGGAAAGGCAATGTTTTGGGTCGGGACCCTTCTTCAGAACATGGATAAGGGATGTTTCATTTCTGGACCCATCTTCAGACTCTCCAGAGATGCTACCTGACCCCTGAGTTACACCAGCACTTTGTGTTCCATGCAAGACTCCAGCCCCTGGAGTTCCTTGCGTCAACATTTCACCTGCAGCTGTCAAGGTTATGACTAACCTCAACGTTTTTGTTTTGGACTTCAGATTTGAACAGTGCGGACAGCAATTGGCTATGGATGCATGAGGCAGATGGTGCTCTTTAGTCAGGGTGTCATTATGTTCATTATACATTTAAGTACGCCTATCAATGACTAGCCTGCAAAACTGTTGGCATTTGCGGTAACAGTACAATGAATAACTGGAAAGACTTCCAAGACACCTGCTGCGCATCCACTAAAAGACCATCTATAGGTATGCACAAAATAGTGTTGCTCGGGACGAGCCCCTTGATTCATCCAAACAAAATGATATACCTTTTAAATCTTAATATTTTGTAGAGGCTTTTTCAATGGAATGCTATTCTGAGAATTTTCAAATATTTTGTTGTATACATAATACTGTTCATCTTAATACTTGACAATACAGGAAGTAGCTGATTCGGATGTCCAAGCCTCTGAGGATGTTCTCCCGTTCCGAGGTCGGAGATCCATCACCCGGCTATAGTGCCTGAACATTGGAGCTCCGAGCAAGCACTGTGGGAGCCTTCGGGAGCCCGAACACGTGAACAACTTAAGAACATCAAAGAACCCATACAATAGAGGAGTATGACTGAACTTGTGGTCCTTCCTCCAGTGGGAACTTTGATTACACACTGTGTGGGGGATCTTTATGTTTAAAGACTCAACGTGTTCTGTTCTTCTCATTATTATTCTATAGCTGTATGGTCGACCGCAAATATTCACTTGTAGCCAATTGGTGCATGTCTATGACAAAAATGTACTCATCTTTCACTCTCTCTCTCTAATATCATTTTCCAATTCCACCCCAGCACTCATCTCTCATACAATTAAGTTGCATTTGATTAATGTAGTTATCAAAACTCATTGTGAAAATTCTAATACAATATCAAATCTTACCCAGAGGACCTTCACTAATGATATGTCTAATTCCACCCTTTGTTCAATTCATAAGATTTAAAATAGCTGTTCCCTTGTTGATCAATTATGTTTTTCTCTAGTGAAATGCGAGCGTGCTTGATATTGTACTCCTAAGACATATGACTCCCTTTCCAATTTAATTTGTCCAGTATATCAAAATGAAAATCCCATGTGATTTGCTATCATCATTGTAACAACCTCTTATTATCTCCTTGATTGATTGCTGTTCACAAGATATATCTCCTCTTCATGAAAGGTCTATAAACCTACTCCCAGGAAAAGTTACTTCTATCAACCGCTTTGGCGTTTTTTTTATCAGTCTTGAGGTAATTCCAGACAGTTTGCAGCCATCATTACATGAATCCCTACACAAGAGCGGCAACAGCAAGGTAATTGCTAGGATCCTTCACATTGCAATCACAAAAGACTCATGCAAATGTGTTTTGTGTGCTTTCGGTGCGCCAATAATACATCGACCATTGCTCTGCCTCCAACAGATGCGCTGCTTGTTCTGCTGATCTCTCCCAGCATTTTTTTTTTTAATCCTGTAGCAATGGGTTTTAGCACTCAAATCAAAACAACTCAAATCAGATTTACCAATCCCTGGACATATTTTAATAGACTATCCAAATAATCAATTAGGGAGTTTTGTATTTAACAAATTGCACATTCAATGTTGTTTTGCTATTGGTATTGGTTTAATATCCCACCTGCTTTAAGAGGGCATCAATAAAACCAGTGCCCAAGAAGAGTAAGGTGATGTGCCTCAATGACTATCGACCAGTGGCACTAACGTCCATAGTGATGGTGCTTTGAGAGGTTGGTTATGGTGCATATCAACTCCTACCTCAACAAGAACCTCGACCCAATACAGTTTGCCTACCATCACTACAGGTCAATGGAAGATGCGATCTTGCTGGCTCTCCACTCTGCACTATACCACTTGGACAATATAAACACTTACATCAGGCAGGTTTGTTTATAGACAACAGCTCGGCGTTCAATACCATCATCACATCCAGGCTGGTTACCAAGCTCACGGAACTGGGTCTGCGCATCCCTCTGCAATTAGATCCTCGACATCCTCATCCACAAACCACAGTTCGAATTGGCAGAAACACTTCTTTCTCATTAACAATCAGTATGGAAGCACCTCAAGGCTGCGCGCTCATCCCCCTGCTCTACTCACTCTATACTCATGACTGTGTAGCCGGACACAGTGCAAACTCCATCTTCATGTTTGCTGATGACATCACCGTTGTTGGACAAATTACAGATGGTAATGAGTCAGAGTATAGAAGTGAAATTGATCGATTGACCAAATGGTGCCAGCACAACAACCTGGCTCCCAATTTCAGTAAAACCAATGATCTGATTGTGGACTTTGGAAGGATGAGGATCCATAATCCTGTTTATATCAATGGGACAATGGTGGACAGTCAAAAACTTCAAATTCCTGGGGGTGCATATTTCCAAAGATCTTTCCTGGACCCAGAAAACTGATGCAATTATAAATAAAGCACATCAACGCCTTTACTTGCCGAGAAGATTACAGAGATTCGGTATGTCAGAGAGGATTCTACAGGTGTACAGTAGAGAGTATATTGACTAGTGGTTGCAATGGATGGACAGTCAAAAACTTCAAATTCCTGGGGGTGCATATTTCCAAAGATCTTTCCTGGACCCAGAAAACTGATGCAATTATAAATAAAGCACATCAACGCCTTTACTTGCCGAGAAGATTACAGAGATTCGGTATGTCAGAGAGGATTCTACAGGTGTACAGTAGAGAGTATATTGACTGGTTGCATCATGGCCTGGTTCGGCACTTGAACGTCCAGGAGCCAAAAAGACTGCAAAAGGTTGTGAACACTGCCCAATCCATCACTTGCTCTGACCTCCCCACCATCGAAGGAATCTATCATTGTCATTGCCTCAAAAAGGCAGCCAACATCATCAGAGACCCACACTACCCTGGCCACCGACAACATTACACACACCACTGCATCCGGTAAGAAGCGTACAGGACGCTAGAAAACTGTAACATCCAGGTTCAAGAAACAGCCTACAGCCATCAGGCTATTAAATATTTCAACCTCAAATAAGCTCTGAAGTACAATAGACTAATATTATTATTATTATTATTACTATTATTGCACTACTATTGTTTTGTTATTTGTGTGTACGTATGTTGTATTGATTGCGTATATATATATCTATATTACAAAAACAAAGATCTTGAACCGCTTATTTTTTGACTTTCTGTTTTTCGATATTGTCTGAGAGAACGCTGCGGCCACTTATGGCCATCATTTTTGGGCGCACCCCAAGTCCCCCTCTCCGGTCAGAACTGTAACCAGAGGGATTTGGTTTCTGCGGCCCAGGTCGATGAAAAACCAAAGAGTTATTAAGTTTATAAAAACTGTCTACCGGATTGCTGCTCTTCATGGGGCCGGGCCGCAGGCGGCAAGGGGAGGGACTAGTAAAACCCGAGGGGAGTGGACATGCTTGCATTCACTGGGCATCCTCTGCGGAATCGGAGGCGGAGCAAGAGGTCATGACACGCCTGGGTAGGCGTGGCGTATAACACTGAGGGGGAGCGGCATGTCATAGCAGCTGAGTGAGGATTCCCCTCGATGTGATAGGTTTCAGAAAATGTTTTGTTACTTGCAGAAGTGTTTTGCCCGATTGGCTTTGCTTTTAAAGACACTTCAGAAAATGTGTTTGTTGGCGGGGGTTCAAAGTGTTTGCCCAATAGGCTTGGCTGTTAAAGGGCTATTTCATGGAGAAGAGCGAGTCTGTTAAGGGCGTTGCGCAAAGTGTTGTTTTCCCCCCCCATTGGCTAGGGCTTTTCATAAAGAGAGGGCCTTTCAGAAAACTTGTCTGTTTATCATATTGAATTACAGTGAGCTAATGGATTGACATATTCTGTTGTGCAGCTGCAAGTATGGAATTTTCATTATTCTAAAATCAGGGACATTAGAAGCATAAAACAATCTTGACTTGAACTTGACTTGACTCTTATTGTTACATGTACTGAGGTACTTTGAAAAAGCGTACTGTGTTTGTTGATAGGACAGATCTACTCGCAAGACGTGTATGCTCCATATGATACAATAAAATTGCCATACACAAGATGTCAACAGGTTATGAGGTGGTGTGCAGAGAAAGAATAAAGCAATATCATAGATAAAGCAGTTTTGCAGAGTAGGGAAGGTGGGCCACTTGAGGCTACATTGTTTAGGGGGGGGGAAGAGCTTTCGGTGGCATGAGCAGTCATCGGGTTAGGGAGGTGCCGCGGCGTGAGGGGTACTTGTGTCACACCAAAAGGAGGAAAGGGGGGGACAACGGCGGGAGGGCGGGGGAGGAGAGCGTGAGGGAGGCAGGAAGCGCTTGGGCCTGGGTTGGCGGGGGGGGGCTGGATGATGGCTTAGTGGGGGCGCATGTTGCGGGGGGGGCGGGGGCGGTGGATGGCTGTTTGGGGGCGGGGGGGGGGGGGGAGGGGGGGGGGGCGCCCCTGTGCAGAGATTGGGGGGGCGGGGGGAGGGCGGAAAGTCTAGGGGTAGGGGAGGACTTAGGGACTTGGGGGGGGGGGGCAGTAGAGGCTAGCGAAGGCTAGGGGTGGGGGGGGGGGGCTGTGGGGGTCGTGGAAGGAGCAAGAGGGGCACCCAACCGACCGGATGGCGTGGGGGGCGGGGGTAGTCCAATATCAAGGGTCAGGCGCTGTCAGGAGTGGAGGCCAGGGGGCATGGGGGCGGGCGGAAGCGGGCGGCCCATCGACCAGGATCAAACCGTGAACAAGTATAGTAATGTACCACGCACACCCACAGCGCCCAACGGGACCAACCTCCTACATCAGCCGACAACCTTCAAGGTGCTCTTCTGACCACACAATCACCAGGTGAGACAAAGCTCCTGCCAACAACCGAAGCCGGACCGGGTACGTACAACCTGCCAGGTAAGAGAGTACACAGACCCCAACCCTACAACAGACAAGCTATTCCACGTCCGCGGCGACTAACAGAAGACAACTGACGACAATTTTCAGGGCGGGGAGCAATTTTTAGGTCGGCTCAACTAAACCGAATGGGGGAAACGGACGCCATTTGTTTCCCTAGTAAAAAAGGGGTTGGTAGGGTAGGATGTATATCGGCCAGATCGGATGGTCTAATCATTGACTACCAGGACTGGGCAAACTGTCAGAGGACAATAGCACTCAACAAAAAAAGAAGAAGCCCTGCTGGGAGCTGGGGGCTTACCAGCAGCCGTTGTGCTTAAAATAACAGTTAGGGGCCAGAGAACGACAAGAAGAAATAGGTGAATAAAGAAGCCCAAGAATAGGTCTGTATTGGGTTTTCAGACAGTCGGTGAAGGCCATCCTGATGGATCCCTGGGAGAAGAGGACCAAAGGTTTGGAGCAAGTAGTGGGAGGAAAAAAAACCTGAAGTGGACTATAGTCTCCACAAGAAGATTGGGGTAGGATGTGCTTGCCGCTTAATAAAACTTGAGGGGGGGGGGGAGGGGGGGTCAACGAGGGAGGGGGGGAGGGAAGGGTTCAACACAAACGGGGGGGGGAGGGGGGCAGCGGGGAGGGGAGGAACCCCCGGGGCAGATAGGGGGGGGGTGGCGGGGGTGGTGTCTGGTTGGAGTCGGGGAGTGTGGGGGCTGGGGTGTGTGGTGGGCGTCGAGCGCGGGGGGGGCGGGGGGGGGCAGACGGGGGCGGGGGGCGGCGAAGAGCGAGGAGTTGCTGGGTGTGTGGGGGGGGGGGGGGGGGGGGAGGGATTGGCGTGGGGGGTGGGGTGGGGGAGGGTGGGGTGGGGGGGGGGGGGGGTGGGGGTGGAGGCAGTTGTCTGTTTGGGGGGGGGGGGTGAGCGGGGGTGTGCGGGGGGCGAGAGGGAGGGCAGCCCGTCCGACTCTGTGAGGGGGGCAGGGAAGTAGGGTCATAAATGCGAACAACATCGGGGGCCAGCACTTCCCCATAGGGTAAGGCCTGGTTTAACCCAGGAAGCTCAGAAGTCACAAGTTTGGTGGTGGTGCCTTCTGTCTCCTGGTGCCCGCAACGAAACAACAGGGCAAGCCCGGGGGTTCGGAGCACATCCCCATTCCCCCCACTCGCAACAGGGCAGAGTCCCCCTGGACCTCACCTTTCACCCCACCGATCCGCAAATACAAACATATAGTCCTCCGCCAGATTTTCGCACCTCCAACGTTTGACCCCTCAACCCTCCACATCTTCCCATCGGTCCCCCCCCCACCCTGTCTGCCTTCCGCAAAGACCGCTCCCGTAAGCCTATCCGCAACTCCGCTCTTCAATTCTTCCCTCGCCCTCCCTACTCTACCCTTCACCCGGTCACTTATCCCTTGCAACCGCAAGAAAATGCAACCATGTCCCTTCCCTCCCGTCAAAAACCTCCACTCCTTTCAGTGACCCGAAGCAGTTTCCCTTCCAGGTCCGACAGAGGTTTCACCTGCACCTCTCCAACCTCATCTACTGCATCCTTTCTCCAGTGCCAGACATAGAATCTAAATCGGTGAGACCAAGCGGAGGTCCTGGCGATCGCTTCGCCGAACACCTCCGCTCTGTCCGCAATAACCACCCGACTCCCGTGCCAGCACTTCAACTCCCCCTCCCATTTTTTTTTTTCACAACCGACCTCCTCAGTCCTTGGCCTCCTCCTCACTGCCAGAGTGAGCAACACCGCAAACAGCCTGGAGCGAACCCACCTCATATTCCCGCTTGGTGAGTCTGCATCCTTGGGCTTGAATATTGATTTTTCTCATTCTGTAACTCCTTGCTGACTCCTCCCTTCACCACCTTCTCCCCAGCCCTCGACGGCCCTTGGCATTCCCTCTATCTCTATCTCCCCTCCCACCCCAGTCGCACCAGCATCCTCATTTTCACACCACAAACAGCTTACAATTGGCTTGTTCCCTTATCACCGATACTTTTTTGCATATCTTTTCACTCATTGTTCCTTATCTCTCCACATCACCGTCTATATCTCCCGTTTCCCTGATCCCTGACCAGTCTGAAGAAGGGTCTCGACCCGAAACGTCGCCTATCTCCCTTCACTCCTCAAGATTGCTGCTGCACCCGCTGAGTTTCTCCAGCTTTTTGTGAAGCCACTGAAACCAAGCCTGGGCCTAGCCACCACCATCCGCTACCTGGCATCTGGAGACTCCAAAAAGAGCCTCTCCTACAGCTTTCTTGTGGCCACAACACCATTAGCAAGATTGTCCGAGAGACCTGTGAGGCCATCATCAATGCTTACGAAGATTAAGACATGGACTGCCCTAGTACACCTGATGAGTGGAAGAGAGTGGCACTGGGCTTTGATATCAGATGGAACTTCCAGCACACATGTGGGGCAGTGGACAGCCAGCATGTGGCCATGTGGTGGGGACATGGGCCATCTCCCTGGTCTCCGCAGTCTCCACATGCCAGGTGGGTGAGGATGGGGGTTGGGCCTTGCCCTTGGGCTGCCCCTTCCTTCTCCTTGGAGCCATGTTGCACTATCCAATGTCCAATGTCCCCAGCACAAAATGTACAATGTCTACACACTCTAGTCGCCTGACCACGAGAAGCGTTTCCCACGGAGGCACCACTATTGCAGCTGGCATAGCTAGTCGTGTTAACAGTCGCCGATGTTCGCAAGCTGTTGTAGGTTGTCATAGGTTGTCGCCTATTTGGTCGTAGCTTGTCATCGGTATGATCGTACATTGCCGCCGATATAGGCGTAGATGGACTTCATCCGGCTGTTGGTGGCTGTTGTAGCTTGACTTGTGTGGACTTCTGTGAACATGGGTTTTTCCAATGCCTGTCTCTACTTGATTTCTTTTGACGCCGGTACCTGTCGCAGGTTGACGTATGTTGACATAGGTAGTCACCAATGGAATTCACCGGTCAGCAATGGCGACAACATACGTCACCTGGCAACAACCTACGACAGCACCTACGTCAGGAGAAGTCAAGCTACGCTCATTGGTGTCAAACCCACTATCGCCGACTGTCGCCAAAAATGTTTGAACATTTTGAAAATCCAGCGACAACCAGAAGGACGCTACGACTCTTTTGCGACTGAGGAGACTACTCATGACCATACAGCGACACCCCCGCGACCATTGGCGACAGCCTAGTATGCAGTATCGCTAAAAAAATCTCCTAATGACAGGCCCTGTCTGAATTATCAAGAAATAAATTCTTAGATGCTTGAGGTAGGTGACCGAGCACCTCTCGATTCGCTAAACAGTCGATTGGCGCGGCTACAACAGACGACACTCATATGAAGACCCGCTGCGATGGGAGGAACAAAGGAGGACCCACGCAGGGGGGACCGCGTGATCGGGGGGTGAAGAACATGGACATGGAGACCGGCATGGGGGGGGTGGGAAACAAAGGTGACCTGCTCAGATACAGTCATTCTCTGTAACTTGATCAGCGCCCTTATATGGCGACGTTTCGATGCCTTGGGTATCAAGCAAATTTTCGCTGTGACTAGTCACATGTGACAATAAAGTGTTCATATCTCCAGTATTCATTCATACAGTCGCAGATAACAATGATGAAAGAAGCAGTTCCTGAAATGGTGGCAACATGCTATCACCTTTTGTACCTTCTCCACACAGTAGACGCACAAGCTGGAAGAGTTGGGTATAAACCCATCTTGATTATGCTGCCCTGCTTTCCAGAGCAGCGTGAAGTGTCCCCAGGCGGAGGGTAGATAGTGGTGATGGACTGGGCTAAAATAAGCATCTCTGCAATTTCTTGCAATCTCGAGCAGAGCGGTTGCCAATCTGCGATGCATCCTGATGGTATGCTTCCTACGGTACATATGTAAAAGCTGATAAGTGTGATTGGAGACATGCCGAATTTCCTTAGTCTTTCGAGGAAGAAGTGCATCGGTGGGTCTTCTTGGCCGTAGATTCGATGGAGTTGGTCCAGGGCAAATTGTTGCCGACATTTGCAGCTGTAAACTTGAGGTGCCTTTACTTCGGCACCTTTAATGCTGATTGGGGAATGTACTCCACCATGTTTCCTGAAGTCAATGAGTAGCTCCTTTGTCTTGCTGACATTGAATGAGAGCTTGGTGTTTTCAAACCATGTTACTAAGCTGTCTATCTCCTTCCTGTACTCTGTCTCATCATTCTTTGAGATTTGTCCCATGACAGCGGTATTATCTGCAAATTGAAGAGAATTTTTTTGCAACAAATATCAATAATACATCACATATGAATCTGAATAAAATGGAAGTAATAGGGGTTAATTAATTTGGCTAACCCCTAAAAATGTGCATCAAGAGCATTTTTGACAGAATATTAAGTTGGTGCCATCTGTTTTTTCTAATTGGTTTGTTTGTGCTGTCTGTTCTACCTGCACTGTTTGTAAAATCCACACATTACAGAGGGCCAAACATCACTGGAATCTGAGTCCTCGTGCAGAAACATGCCTTTGCCCACGCATGCCAAAGCCATCCCTTTTAAACCAATCTACACTAATCCCACCTGATCTCATTAAAGCTATATCCTATTGCAATTGCTGATCGTAGTTGCCTGTCAAAAGCCTCCTAAACTTCTTCTTGCAGTCACCCAGTCAGTTTTCCTTTGCTAAGAAAACGCTATTCATATCCACCAGCAAATAATCCGCAGGAGGAATACAGGGGCTGATCAGCAATTGAGCATTCATTTGAGTCCTTACCACTGGCCCCGAATTCAATCGTTGAATCCCCTCCAAAGATTAGTTATCGATTCAGATTCCAGCATAATTAGGCAATTTATGCAGATGGTACAAAATTGGGTATGTATTGCTTCCAATAGTGAAGATGGTGTCAAAAATTGCAGCAGGATCTTGAACGGTTGAGCAGATGGGCAGATTTAACGTGTTGTTGCAAGACTGCAAGGTCGAGCTATATGAGAAACAGAGCCAACTGAGACTCCTCTGGAGCGTAGGAATGATGAGGGTGATGAGGTGATCTTATTCAAGTGTACAAATTCATGAGAGGAATAAATTGGGAAAACACAGAGTTGCTTACTCAGAGTAAGGGAATCGAAAACCAGAGAACATAGAGAATAGGAGCCTGAGGGGTAACATTATTACACAAAGGGTGGTGGGCCGGGCCGGATTTAGATGAAGAGAGGCCCTAAGCTGTTCCACTTGCGAGGCCCCTACCAATCCCCCACCCTCACGACTAGAGAAAGATGGTCCACAAGATTGACACCGATTTGCAGCCGAGTGTGGCCAATGAGATAAGGGGCTGGAAAGCTGCGTTATTTATTTATTATATATTAATTTATAAACATTTATTTATTTTATTTATTTATTATTGCCAGTGCTAGTGTCGAGTTATTGGCTTAAAACATTATTATACTGAAATGGAGGGCAAGGAAAATTACTGAAGGGTTGTTTAGAGACTACAGTTCGTTGAGACAGCATATGTAAAAAAGGCCTATGACAGTGTCAAAAATGTTATACACCTTTTTTTTCTCTGTTGCCAGCCGGGCAACCTTGGCAGCTTTTTAATTTGCCAAATGACAGTTTAGGAGGTCATTTAAGACGGCTTGCATGACGCATGCAATAATGTGCTCGGACGAAGTGCGTAGTTACCAGTCGTAATTATGCTCAATGAAGCATTCACATATTATTTCACAAAGTTTCACACCAATCAAAAAATGATATATACCACAATGACATGCAGCAAAATTATAATACAGTATCTCAACTCTTTTTGCACGTTGCAATGAATGCAATTTATATTATTTCTTTTCACTTCCAAACAAAAATGTGGTTGGATTATTCGGCGTATGATCAACCTTAGTTAGACCAAGCGCAGGCTTGGCGATACTTCGCACAACATCGATACTCAGTTCACAATAACCAACCTGATCTCCCGGTGGCTCAACACTTCAATTCCCCCTCCCATTCCGAATCCACCTTTCTGTCCTTGGGGGCCTCTCCAAGGCCAAGTGAGGACCCATTTAAATTGGAGGAGCAGCACCCTCATATTTACTTGGGTAGTTTACTTCCCAGCGGTATGAAACAGTGACCTTCTTCAATTTTTTTTCAGGAATCCCTGCTTTCTCCTCCCCTTCCCCGCTCTCCTCAGCCCCACTGTCTCCGCTTCCTTTCTTTTCAGTCCGCCTCCCCCCCAACATCAACTGAAGAAGGATCATCGACCGAAACGTCGTCTAGTCCTTCTTTCCATAATGCTGCCTTACCTGCTGATTTTCTTCCAGCTTTTTTGTCTACCAATGGGATCCCACCACTGGGCCAACATCTTCCCATCTCCTCCCCTTTGGCTTTCTGCAGAGACCGCTCCCTCCGTAACTCCCTGGTCAACCTCGTCCCTTTCCCCACCCACACCACCCCTTCTCCCCTGTGTACTTTCCTTGCAACCGCAGAAAGCTACACTTGCACTATTACCTTCCCTCTTGACCTCCATTCAAGGACCAAGCAGGTCTTTCCAGTGGGGCAGAGGTTCATCAGCACCTCCTTCAACTCCATCTATTGCATTCCACTCCAGGTATTCACATGCTCTACATGCTGCCCTCACCACCGCTGAGTTCTCCAGCATTTTGTCTTACCCATCACAACAATTTCTGTTATCCCACTTTCCTCACCGCACTCCCTACACAATTAAGGCAATTTTTACAGAGACAAGTTTAACCTACAAAGCCAATGCATCTTTGGGAATGTGGGATGGAAACCACACGCTTGCAGGGAGAATGGGCAAATTCACACAGCCAATGCCACGAGCACAGGATCGAACACAGATCTCATGGCCATGTGATGCTGCAAGTCCTAACCAGCCCCCTTTGGTGCCTCTATATTTTGTTTCCAACACACACAAAAATTAGCGTCGATAGCTTTGGTTACAAAAAAAAGAAAATATCCATTTTTCAGTTTAAATCTCCAAGTGACCTATGTCCCCCCTTTACAGCTACTGGTGTTTAAATAAAGTTAATGACTATGGGGCAGACCATGGCCCATAAGTTGCTGCTAAAAAGTGCCAGAGACCCGATTGATGCTGAATATGGGTATCTCTGTCCGTAGGAGTTTGCCTCCTTTTTCTTCCCTTTGTCACATGGGTTTTTCTCCGGAATACTATCTCCTCTATGTTTCCTTCCCACATTCCCAAAGGTGTGCGTACCGTGGGTAGACCCAACCCAAACGTTATATTTTCCTTTTGTCCAGAGATTCTGTCCCTGACCTGTTGAGTTTACTCCAGCTTTTTGTGCTATCTTCAGTTTAAACCACATCTGCATTCCTTCCTACACACGCAATACTAATCGATAGAACTTTATTATCCCAGAGGGAAATTGTGTGTGTGTGTGGTCGGGGGGGGGTAATATATTACACACCACACCACATATATAGTTATATATTCATATATAAACATACACCTTTTGTTTTCTCATTAATAACATTATTTACAGAGTAATGAATCACATATTCTGTTGTGCTGCTGCAAGTCAGATATTTCATTGTTCTAACTGGAACATGAGAGAATAAAACACTCTATGACTACTCCGCTAATGGTGTGGATATAACTAGTGCAACGGTTGGATCGGTGGTCCGCAGTGGACTCGTGGGCCGAAGGCCTGTTTTCCACGCGTATCTTAAATTAAACTAAAAACACTAAAACAGAGAAGTCCTAAAGAAGGCTCTACCCAAACGTCCCCAATTCTTCTATACATAGTTGCTGGCTGCTCCAAGAGTTCCCCCGCAAAAATTAAAGCTTGGAGTAGTCTTCACCCTGGCATACTTATCCAACCAGACACGACTAAATTTAGGTACCTATTTTTTTTCCCCAAGAACCCTTTTTTGCCTTAATCCAATCAAGAGTCAAGATAGTTTTATTGTCATGTCCCAGATAGGACAATGAAATTCTTGCTTGCTGCAGCACAACAGAATATGTAAACATAATACAGAACAGGAGATAAAAGTTCAGTGTGTTTATATACCATAGACCCTATATATACACAATAAATAAACAGATAAAATGCAATAGGTTGTTATTGTTCAGCCCTCCGCCACCTCCAGTGGTATTCTAAATTATTCAAAATATTCTAAATTCCGTTTAGAATATTTATGGAGGACAAGGAAACCAGAAGCAAGAGTTACTCCAGGGAGTTATCTCCAATCCAGGTCAGGCAGTTGATTCTGCATTGGTTTTCGTGATCACGGCGAGGCGGCGACACGACAGCAATATGGCGCCAGCTCTCCCCAACATTCAAAGTGAGGGAGAAGTGCCAAAGCTGCCAGTTGCCCGGTGGCAGTGCGTCATGCGCAGGCGGGGCCGATGATGTGCTGGCCGTTGTGGCACATGTTTGGGGGGAGAGGCTGCGCTGGCCGTAGCATAGGCGCATACGCAAGGCGGCTGCCGTGCTGGTGGATGAGGAGGGAGCGGGAGCGAGGAGGGTGAGCCCGGCGGCCCGGTCACGGACACGATGGTGGGCATAGACGGAGATTGACAGACAGAGAGAGAGAGAGATCTAGAGGGGGGCCCGCTCAGAGTTGAACGGCAGGTGTCCTGGCCTTTGCCAGAGGACCCTCGATTTCGAGTCCCTAGGCTTCACTCTGAAGCCTAATGGAAATCTGGCTCTGCGATGCCCCCCTAAGATTCCCGAAGCCCTAAAGCTTTAGCGTTCAAGCGTATAGGAAAATCTGGCCCTGTGGTGGCGTGTGGAACGAGCTCATAGGGAGTAGTTGAGGCAGGTACTATCCTACCAGGGTGGGGAGGGTGGGCAGAGGCCCCTCCATTTAAATAGAAAACGGTTGATCTCGTTGGCCACAGTCCAGATTGCTTTTTCCACCCACCCACAGTCATCTTGTACCCTGTTAATGCTCTTCATACCGCTTCACACATCCCTCATGTTGTTCTGCTGAAGTTTCAGCCCAAGCCTCCCGTATTCATCCTTGCCCTGTCTCAGTTTTGCCTGCAGATCTTTCTGCACCCGTTTCGCCTCCTCCCTGTCACCAATCCGAAAAGGCTCTCGCTTCTGGTTTAGAAAGCCATTATGTCACTTGTGACCCAGGGGTTGTTGTCAGGGAAACAGTGAACAGTCTTCTCAGGGACAACGTTATCCACAGAAATTTATGAAACTAGCAACACAGTCCGTGAGTCCATCAAAGTCCTCTCCATTGGAACTACGGGTGAGTCCAGTCTGTGAACCTCAAAACAACCCTGTAGAGCGTCACAGGCCTCTTGTGACCTACTGTGGTCACAGGCAGCCTCTGGACCATTGGCTTATACCTGGGTAGTAGGTGAACCAGGAAGGGCTGTGCAGCTGTACACCTCTTTAACATTGGCATACAACAGGTCCAATGTTTTCATATTCCTGGTGGAACAGTCAACAAACCGAGTGAAAGTGGGTAGGGTAGCGTCCAAAGTCACGTGGTTGAAATCCCCCGAGATAGCAATGAAAGCACTCGGGTGCTGTGTCTGGAGTCTCGTGGTGATGGTGTGGATGACGTTACTCGCACGCAGCGGGTTGGTTGACGGAGGAATGTAAACAGCCATCACGATGGCGTGTGAGAATTCCCTGGGTTTATCGAATGGACGGAGACCCAGAGCCATCATCAGTTCATTGTCCAGGCTGCACGCACGCTCCTTAACTGGGATGTGATCAGGGTTGAATCATTTATTGTTAATGAGAATAGTATTTCCCCCACCTTTACACCTGCCACTCTCTCTGCAGTCCTTGTCCGCCTGAACAGTCTGAAAGCCGTCCACACTCGCGTTAGACAGAGATGTCCTCGTGGAACCATGTCTCCGTGAAACACATCACACTGCTCTCACGGTACTCCCTCTGGGTCTTCACTAGTGCAGCTAGATCGTCCACCTTGTTAGCCAGTGATCTCACATTCCCCAGTGTGAAGGAAGGCAAGTATTGCTTCTACCTCCTTTTCACCGCACGTCGTTTTAGCCCCCAACCGGCATCCCCTGTATTTTCTCCTCAGTTCCTTGGGGATTTCGACATAACCCCTGGTAGAATCAGGCTGACAGGTGGTCAGAACTCCAGCAATGATCCCTGGGTGAAGACCACAAGAGACCAGTTCCCTCGTTAATGGCTGGGTAGTGCAGAGTCAGAGATAAATGTGAAAAAGTATCTCCCCAACGAGGAAAGAGATAAAAAGTTTCCCCCGGTGCGCAAAAATGAACTAACTAACCACATAAATGCAAAATAAATTGGAATAAATAATAAATAAATAAGGAAAATACGAGCGACTGTTGCTGCTGCTGTAGCACAGCGCAGAACCAAACCGGAGACCATAATGTCATGTCCCAGAAAAATAATATTATTCATGAAGAATGTGCACATTCAGTTCCCAATGTCAATATGAAGTTTTTTTGTTATATTGCATTACTTATTACTGAAAGAATAAAATTCTCAAGCACTTAGAATTAACAACCACCATAATTACAAAACACCATAACTAAGCGACGGGGTAGACTCGAGAAGAGTTTTCAACCGAAAAACGTCCACCAATCCTTTTTCTCCAAGATGCTGCTTACCCAGCCCTTGATTCTTTCGCAGGATCTCTATGACCAGTCTTTTGCACTTAATTGTCACCCTGCGTCCCATCGTTTTAATAGATAACACTTTTTCAGGTAATGTTTTCTTTCACAACCAAAAGAAAGCTTCACCTTGCAATGTCACGAAAGTTTAGTTAAGAAAAAATGCTCCTGAGCTCTGACTTCCAGCTTCTGAACCTTTCTCCCCACCTCCTCTCCTGATCCTCCTCTCTTCTAACAGCTCCTCCTGCTCTGTGGGGCTCTTCTTTTTATCATTCCAGCACTGCTTCTTTCCTAGCAGATTGACTAACAAGCAACATTTCAGGACAAGCTTTCAAATTAAGAAAACATCACTTCAACACCAACTAAGGTGTTTGCTGTAGGCTATTGAAACTTTGGGCAGGCAAAAGTTTCAAAAATCCTTACAATTGGAACATGAGCCAAAAGAAAGAATCAAACAATAGAAAACCCAAAGACGGAAATCTGAAATAAAAACGGATAGATGCTAGAAACATTCAGTGGGCAGGGAGCACCTTGGCTAAATGCCGAACATAATAAAGCAGTTTTATCTCTACTGTAAATAATGAATATTTTGTGCACGGGGACTTCTGGGCATATTTTCATATTTTGTGCTTGAAAAGAATGACTAATTTAAAAAAAGAGACAGGAAGGATCACACAGACACACAATCCATTAATTTAAATCCCCCCAGCCTAACATTCCTATGTTCACGTGCCCAGACACATGTTTACTCTCCCAAATGCAATAAAAGAAAACATGTCAATTTTCTTTGTGTTTTCTGTTATTCAAGTATTTGTCTCTACATTTCAACTGGCTGCCTTTATTTATTTACATTTATAAACCATGTCCAATCAATCTATCAAAATGCCAAGTAATGCAATTAGCAGATGTTGAGCTTCTGCTGTTGGAATAACTTGTCATACACAGTGATTAAGATCCAAAGACTTTATTAGCGTTACAGCATAGGTAACTTAATCTTGGCATGTAACTCAAAAGTGAGGGAGAAAGGGCAGAGATGGTCTTTATCGCACATGTGCTGGTCGTGTTTGCAAGCCCACCGTGAAGTACCAGGGCTATGTATGACTTTCCTCAGCTTATACAATTGTTTATGCATGCCTTATTTATTCAATGTTTTGTACTGACTGGTAATTCTTTAAGAGGGAGGATGTAGATAAGTGTCACTCATGTTATGAGTCATACTTTGAACATGGTCCCGCATAGCATGGGGAATCTTGTGAGCTGGACGGGCAACTGGAATTACCTCAAGGTTAATGGTAATTGTGTACTTAACACACGTGATAACCTTCCCCATCTTGTCGTCAAACAAAGTTATTGTATTTGTCAGAATTTGTTGGCTATAGTCCACAGGTTGTATCCAGATGGACAAACATAAGGGCTGAGAGAACAAGTACCAGGTCTTGACATGGTCTGCCAGAGACGGCAACAACGGCACACCACCGAATGACATAGAAACTCAGGTTAGGGACATATGAGTTAAGACAGCATCGTAGCTCACTTGAACCGATAGTGCACTGGACCTCCTGCAAATGGGAGAAGGGAGGCAAGGTAGGAGTGACAGTCTCGATTTTTCGTAACTTTTTCAACACAGGTAGACAGATAACATTACACCTGGCCCCTGTATTAACTTTCAAATAAAAGTTCTTGCCATTAACGAGCAAAGCGAACTTGGGGTCTAGTTGTTTGTGCATTAAATCAGATAAGGAATACACATCGAAGTAAAAACCTTCGCTAGCAACCTGCAAATCTGTGGGAGCTGGTTGAAAGCATTCCGAGAGCAAGTTCTCATGGCCAAGTAAATTAACAGATTGCCTTTTGAAATCTGTTGCTTCACAAACAACAGCATCTGAAGAAGTGATTCCATTTGTTACAAAATCCATATAATTTTCCATAACTGTCAGGAGCAGCAGCATGCGAACTCCCATAGTTAAAACAATTGTCTATTAGTCTCATTGATAGAATTGTCGGGCACTTGAGATAATGGCGAGAGATTTTGACAGCCGGCAACATTAAATTTATCACGACCAGCAAGTGCCCTAAAAGCTTTTTATGACGACAGCCATTTCAGCAATGCAGACAGTGGTTTTCAGCAGTCTCCTTAGAAAGCTCCGCATCCGCAGTAAATCGTTGCGTAATTTAGTCCATTGGGACACCCTAGACCAAATGGTCATGGACTAGGCCTATCACATATGTACCTGAAATTGCATCAATTGGCAATGTGCTTCAACGCACTGACATACATCTCCACAGTTCACCCTGTCTCTCTCTCTGCTTCAGGAAAAGAAACAAATGCCTCATCCATGGCCAAATTAGTATGTAACTACAATACTGTCGAATTTGTGTATTAGGCAGTCATGTGTCTCGGATAGACTCGAGCGGGACG
The DNA here is from genome assembly GCA_035221665.1 of Okamejei kenojei. NCBI lineage: Eukaryota > Metazoa > Chordata > Chondrichthyes > Rajiformes > Rajidae > Okamejei > Okamejei kenojei. The sequence continues at coordinate 122,934,830 of CM069131.1, forward strand.
ATCTGCCACCAGACGGGTCAAATTCTAGCTGGTTCATATAATAATCTTCTGGCACGTCGAGCATCTTTGTTGCCTGCCAGATTAGAAATAATTGACACTTGAACACTGGGAGCAACAGAGTGTAGCTGTATCAATGTAAATTGAGAGTCCTTCTTACATACAGTGCTTGGCAAAATATTCATACCCTTGAACTGTTCCACATTTTGTCACGTACAACCACAAACTGTAAATTATAGTTATTGGGATTTTAAGTGATAGACCAACAAAAAGTGGGTGCATAATTGTAAAGTGGAAGGAAAATTGATAGATGGGCTTCAATTAACAAATTACAAGAATAAAAACTGAAAGTTGCCGTGCCAAGTATTCAGCCCCTGAGACAATACTTGTAAACCACCTATCGCTGCAATTAAACAGCTGCAAGTCCATTTGGGTATGTGTCTACTACTTTGCACATCTAGGGACTGAAATGTTTGCCCATTCATCTTTGCAAATAGCTCAAGCTCAGTGATGTTAGCCCATTCTTCTTTGCAAAATATGCTCATGCTCAGTGGAGATTGGACTGAGGAGCGTCTGTGAACAGCAATTTTCAAGTCTTGCCAGAGATTCTTCAATTGGAATTAGGTCTGGACTTTGACTGGGGCCATTCTAACACATGAAAATGCTTTATCTAAACCATTCCCTTGTAAAGCTCTGGCTGTATGTTTTAGGGTCGTTGTCCTGCTGAAGGGAACCTCCGCCCCATTCACAAGACTCATGCAGACTTTAACAGGTTTTTTCTTCCAAATTGCCTGTATTTGGCTCCATCCCATCTTCCCATCAACTCTGACCAGCTTCCCTTTCCCGCTGAAGAAAAGCATCCCCACAGCATGATTGCTGCACCACCATGTTTTCACAGTGGTGTATGGTGTTTTTCAGGTGATGTGCAGTGGTTAGTATTCCACCACCTAGCTTTTTAAAACATTCATCAGACCCAGAGCGCCTTCCTCCACATGTTTGCAGTGTCCCCCACATGGCTTTTGGCAAACTGCAAACGGGACTTCTAAAGGCTTTTGTTTTCCAACAATGGCATTTCTTCTCGCCACTCTTTTTCCATGAAGGGCTATTGTGGAGGTGCAACGGCTTAATAGTTTTCCTGAGGGCAGATTCTCCCACTAAGCTGTGATCTTTGCAGCTTCTCCAAGTAACCATGGGCCTTCTTGTGCGCTTCTCTGATCCAATGCTCCTCCTTCCCGGGACCTGTCAGTTTAGTTGACGCCATGTCTTGGTAGGTTGCAGTTGTGCCATACTCTTATCCATTTTCGGATGATTGCTAGAACATGATCCGAGAGATGTTCAAAGCTATGGGATATTTATATTATAACCTAACCCCAGCTTATCAACTTCATCCACAACTTTATCCCTGACCTGTCCTGGTGTGTTCTTGTGCTTTCATGATGGCCAAGGAAACCACGCAGTTACCTCCTGCCCATTAAGACAACCATGAAAGGTAATGCCCCATTCCCACCACCCCACACCCTCCCCCCTACACCCTCACCTCCCCACACACAACCCCACCATCACACCCACACAAGCCACCCGTTTCCTTCCCCCCACCCCCCAAACCAATCCTCTGCCCCAACCCCCCCCCCTACTCTCACACCCCCTACCCCCTTCTTCTCCCCTTTCCTTTCCTTCCCCCTTTCCCCCTCCCTCCACCCCTTCTTACCCGCAACCTTTTTTTTCCTCCCTTTCCCCCCTTTATCCCTCCTTGGTTAATCCGTTATTCCTCCCTCCCCCTACCCCCTCTATTTTTCCACTTTTTCTTTTCCCCCTTCTCACTCCCCCCTTCCCCCCCTCCTTCCCCTATTCTCATAGCGCCTACCCCTTCCCACTTTTTTTAGTTTTCGCCCCCTCCCTTTCTACAACCCCTCCCCACCATTTTTATACCCCCTTTCCTTCCCTCCCCCTGTGACTTTTCCTGTTCACACCCCCCTTCTCTTCCCCCGTCTTCCCCAACTTCCCTCCCTAATTCTTCTTTCCCCTCGTCCCCCTTATTTCCTCCCTATCACCCCTTCCCCTCTTTCCCCTTACTCAGTCTCCCTCTACTTACCCCCTTTACACCCCTCACCCCTCCCTTCTCGCCACACTCCTTTCTTCATACTTTTTTATCTTGTATCCCCTATATTATTCTACACCCCCTTACACCCCCACTTTCATTCATTCACCCCCTCCCTTCCCCTATCCTTTTTTACAGACCCCCTTTCCCTCCACTTATCACCCTTCCCTCACCCCTTCACTCCCACTCCCTCCCACCAATACCATCACCCCTTAACCTCCCCCTCCACCCTAATACCCCATTTTCTTATAACCCCCTGTCTATTTCCCTTCCCCTTCTTATTTCTCCCACCTTCCCCCATTTCTCCCTTCCCATATTCTACCTACACCACCCCCCTTACTCCCTCCCCCTATGTTCCCCTCCCCCTCTCGCCCCCTACCCCCTCTCCTTTTACTTACCTCCCTAATACCCCATTTCCTTCCTTTTTTTTACCCCGTACCACCCCTCCCCTCACCCCTTTCCCTCGGTACCCCCCTCTCCCCTTCCCTTTATTTTTTTTTCCACTTTCCTTCTTCCTCCCTTTAGCCCCCTTTGTTCAATATTTCCCCACTTATTTTTTTTTTCCCCTCTGCCCCCAGTCTCCTTCTTCTTCACACCATCCTGCTATTTACTACCCTCCCCTCACCCCCAAGACCCCCTACCCTCCTTTTATCCCCCCCTTTTTCACCCCCTTAGCCCCCACTTTTTCACCTCTAGTCTCACACCCCCATCCCCCTTACCCCCATCACACTCTTATTTAATACCCCTCTAACCCCCAACCCCCTCTTTTTTTTTACCCCCTCCCCCATCTCACACACCACCCTTACTTTTACCTTTTTCCCTATCCCCCTTTCTTGAATCATATCCCTTTCCCTTTTACACCCACTTTTTCTACTTTTCCCCTTTATCTTTTCCCTTCCCCCTCCCTCTCCACACCCCCTCTTCCCCTTTCCCCCTTTATTCTTTCTCCATCTCCCCCATTTATTCTCCCCCTACTCTCCCTTTTCCCCTCCCCACATATGTACCCCTTTTGTTTACCCCCTCCCTCCTTACCCCCCTTTCCCCTTCGCCCCCCCTTCCCCCAACCCCCATTTAATCTCCCCCCCCCACCTCCCCTATCTCCCCCCCCTTTGTTAATCTTGTCCTTTTTCTCTCACACCCCCTTTTTCCCCTCCTCCTTCTCTCTACCCCCTCTTTTACTTTAACTCCCCCTTCCCACCTCTCGCCCCATCAGGCCCCCTACACTACACTGCCCCTGCAATAATACACCCTCCTGCCCTATAGCCCCCTCCCTACACCCCTCCTCAACTAACCCACTCTCCCCTGAACCCTCTCCTCCCCTGCACCCCCCTCCCCTGCACCCCTCCTCCCTTCAACCCATCCTGTCCTGCACATCCCCCCTCCCTCGGCACCCACCCTCCCTTGCACCCACTCCCTGCACTCCCGCCTCCCCTGCAACTCCCCCCTGCACTACCCTCCCCTGCACTGCCCCCCCTGCACTCCCCTCCCCTGCATCCACACACCCCTGCACCCCTCCTGCAACCCCCTGCACATTCTCGAGTCCCCTAATGCACCCCCTCTCCCTGCCACCCCCCTACATCCCCCCTCCCCTACAACCCCTCTCCGGCGCACTTCCCCCCCACTGCACAACATCCCACCCACCCCCCACCCATTCCCGTCCCAGATCCCCCACACCCCAGTCACACAACCACCACCAACACACATAGCCCCTTCCCCTCCCACCCGACACCCCCTGCCACCCACACCCCCTTACCCCTCTCCCCCTCATCTCTCCCCTCCTCCCCTGCCACCCCCCCTCCCTGCACCCACCCTCCCCTGCTACCCCCTCGCCTGCAACCCCTCCCTGCACCCTGCCTCTCCTCCACCCCCCCCTCCCCTCCAACTCCCCCTCCCCTCCACCCCCCCCCCCCTCCCCAGCAACCCCTCCTCCCCACACACCCCTCCTCCCCTGCACCCCTCCTCTCCTGCATCCCATAAAAAAGTTTTTTCTCACCTCAGTCCTAAAATGACCTCCCCTTTATTCTAAGACTGCGACCCCTGGTCTGGACTCCACCCAACATTGGGAACATTTTTCCTGCATCTAGCTGTCCAGTCCGTTAAATTTTAATGTTTTTTATAGATTCCCCATCATCCTTCTAAACTCCAGTGAATACAAGCCTAGTCTTTTCAATCTTTCCTCATATGACAGTCCCACCATCCCAGGGATCAGTATCTCATTGCCGCTGACCGCAGCTGGCATTAATCCCACAGTGGGGGTGGGGGGGTGTGGTCAGGAAGGCAGGCTGGCCTCGATTGGTGGGCATGTGGGCAAGTGGCGATTATTTTTTATAAAGTGAGTTATGTGAACAACTTTATTCAAAATCTGGGGGAATAATTGACTGAATTTAGAGAGGAGTTGACTTCTTTAATCATAAGTTAAATCCCTAATGAAATATGTGAAAATCTCCGCCTCTGGTTTTTGATGAAATTCGTTTCAAAGGCAAAATCACACACACACACACACACACACACACACACACACACACACACACACACACACACACACACACACACACACACACACACACACACACACACACACACACACACACACACACACACACACACACACACACACACTTGTGAATGTATGGAATTCCCTGCCACAGAAGGCAGTGGAGGCCAAGTCACTGGATGGATTTAGAGTTAGAGAGAGCTCTAGGGGCTAGTGGAGTCAAGGGATATGGGGAGAAGGCAGGCACGGGTTATCGATAGGGGACGATCAGCCATGATCACAATGAATGGCGGTGCTGGCTCGAAGGGCCAAATGGCCTCCTGCTGCACCTATTTTCTATGTTTCTATGTTTCTGTTTCTATGCGCAGTTTTCCACGAGGTACTTAGCCCACCACCCACCCCCCCCCGTTTCTCAAAAGGCACAGAAATATCGAGAAATGATCTGCAGAACAAAAGATTCTACAGGTCAGCTCAGCTATAGGATCTTTGTTCTGCAGATCTCGAGGTCAGTGGCAACCTCTGAACAGAACCTTCTCCTCACTGCCTGAGCAACTCATGAGCCCTGCCCCTCCCATCCCCTGCCCGCACCTATTCCATCTGTGGGTTTAGCAGAGAGTCAGAAGATGCTTCTGTCTCCGCATTTTTCAGCCCACTCACTAGCCCGGCTCCCCTCCACCAACCCCCCCCCCCCCCCCCCCCCCCCCGATCGTCTGTCTCCCTCACACCCCCCGCCCCCCGGCCCGCTCTGTCATGCTGGTCCTCCCCGATCAGCGGTCCTCCCCCCAGCTGCTGGCCCCCACGAGCAGCCGCAACCGCCGCTTGCTCTCTTCATGTCCACCCCCTCCCTCTTCCCTCTCGCACCTCTCTCACCTCTTTCTCTCCCCTCTCCTCGCTCCTCTACTCTCTCTCTCTTTCATACACGCCCTCTCACCCCCTCTCTCTCTCTCCCCACACTCTCTCTCTCTCACACACTCTCTCCTCTCCCCCTCTCTCTCTCCTCTCTTTCTCTCCCCTCTCTCCTCTCTCTCCCCTCTCTCTCTCTCCTCACCTCTCTCATCCCTCCCCTCTCTCTCACGCCCCTAACCTCTCTCCCTGCCGCTCTTCCTCCACCCCTCTATCTCATGCCCTTCTTTCTCTGTCTCTCTCTTTGTTAATCTTCTCCCCATTCTCATGCCCTCACTCTCATCCCCCCCCCCCTCCCCCCTAAATGCGCCTGTGAGTTGGGGGCATATGCGTCAGTGGATAGTTATAGTAAACCAGCAAATTAATATACTAATTAAAATATCAATGGGTGTGTTAGTGTGGTATTGGGGGGGTAGTTGGTGTGATGCCGCATGATCAGCCCCCCCCCCCCCCACAAACACGCGTTGGTGGAACAGATGCAACGTCTGTACTTGGCCCTAGTGTGTGTGTGGGTGAGTGGTGTTGGTGTGTGTGTGTGTTGATTGTTGTGGTGTTTGTGTTTGTGGTGTGTGTGTTGTTGTGTGTGTGTGTGGCGTGTGTGAGAGTGGTGGTGTGTGGTGTGGTGTGTGATGCAGCGCGGGTGTGTGCGCGTGTGTGTGTGAGTGTGTTTACAGTGTACTATGTTTCATAATATTGTTGACCCTGCTGCCAAAGTAAATTTCATGTTCTATCTGGGAAATATGAAATAGAAACATAGAAAATAGGTTTCATTGGGAGGGCCATCAGCCCTTGTCGAGCCTGCACGCATTCAAATAATGATCATGGCTGATCGTTCCAAAAATCAGTGCCCATTCCTGACTTTCTTCACCCATATCCCTTCGGATCCATTAAGCCCATAAGAGCTGTATCTAACTCCTCTGAAAACATCCAGTGAATTGGCCTCCACTGTCTTCTGTGCAGAGAATCTACAGATACACACCTCTCTGGTTGAAAAATGGTTCTCCTCATCGCAGTCCTAAACGGCCTACGCGCTATTCTTAAACTGTGACCCCTGGTTTCTGGATTTCCTTCCCCAAATAACAGAAACCGGGAACAATGACACTAAAACACTCTTGACTAACTTACTGGCATTCCTGCATTGACATCCACCGCACTATAACAGGCATTTCAGCTAGAGTATGCATAAACATACCTGGAAACAGTACAGCACAGGGCCAAGCCCTTTTGCAATCAAGAGTTCAATTCATGGGGGGGGGGGGGGGGGGGGATTTTTACTGAACAATTTGTTTTTTTTGTCTGCCCTTTTTCTTCCACAATGCTGCCAGACTCATTAGAGTTCCTCCAGCACCTATGCGCTTTGCTCAAGATTCCAGCCTCTGAATTCTTGTGTCGACAAATTCCAGTTTGTTTCCTTGCAGGTGCTATTTATTTCGGGTTTTTTTCTCTCACATAAATCCCAGAAGAATCCCATAAGAATAAGAGCGGCACACTGGCTCAGTGGTAGAGTTGCTATCTTACAGCACTAGAGACTCAGGTTTGATATTGACTACGGGCGTTGTCTATACGGATCTTGTACATTTTCCCTCTGACTGCATGGGTTTTCTATGGTGCCATGGTTTCTTCTTCCCACAGCCGACAGACTTGCAGGTTTTTAGGTTAATTGGCCACTGTAAAAATTGTAAATTGTTCCTAGTGTGCAGCCTAGTGCTAGTGTATGCGGTGATTGCTAGACAGTGTGGACTCAGTGGGTCAAAGGGCCTGTTTCCATGTTGTATCTCTAAACTAAAGTCAAAAGAATGAATATCATTCTGTCTCTCAGTTTTGGTTAGTGATTTGGAATACCATACCGAAAGAGTTGATTTCCATTACCCACACTGCTTACCCACACTGCCACAATATGGGTACACTGTACCACAGCAGCAAGAAAAAAAACAAAGAAAATAGGTGCAGGAGTAGGCCATTCGGCCCTTCGAGCCAGCACCACCATTCAATATAATCATTGGGCAGATTACATCTAAATCATACCCGTGCATTCTGTCCCATATCCCTTCATCGAAACAAATTGAGCATTTCCAAGGAAATCTTTTCCAGCATGGACAATATTTGATTCAGCTGCAACAAGAGCACATTGATGAGGATTTCAGTTATTCAGAGTCTCCACACATACCTTCGGCCACAAAACTACATAATTCCAATTCATCACCAGTCTCTTTCTAGTCCGATTACATTGTCCACGCTGACCTTTCAATTTCCCTTTTTTAAAGGGGGGGCACGGCGGCTGTGGACGCGGGTGTGATTCTAGTGGGCGAAACTACATTGCACCCCTTCAAGTGCTCAAAGTACATTAACACATATTGCCTCAAGAGGAAATTTACATTACTCGAACTGCAGATGCAGATGAAACCTTGCGCAAAATGAATGTGCTGTGAGAACACAGGGGTCAGGGCGCATCTTTGGAGGGAAAAACAATTTTCGGCTGCGACCCTCTTCTTCAGACAAATTTGTGTTCACTTGTTTACAATCTCATTGACACTCGAGGGTGTTACCACTTGCATTTTTGTCTACGCCGTTTTTTCCCAAGGAGTTTAGGCTATTTTGATCTAGACCATCAGTACTGGGAATACTGCAAAGCGCCAAATAATGCCAGAAGCATCCATTAAAAAAACTAATATGATGTATACCAACAACTAAAATAGTCAATATTTTACTAGCTCCCCTTCAACAAAGTTAATATCACGATTTTAATTAACTAGGACCCGATCGGTGTACAGACTAAGTCAGAAAGCAAGAATTGGGAGACGTGTCGAGTTCTATGTGTGTGCAAGATCCATGGAGTTCAATTTTCCAATGTGCAAATTACTGGAAGTCCCAGTTTTGATCTGCTTGGTTCATTAGTGATAAAGGGAACATGGGACCATGACTGACGTGTATTGGAGTTTATCAAACTGTTTCAGTAATAAAATTGGCTCAGGAACAGTTGCAGAATTATCTAAATTCTAAGTACTTGGAAAAACGACTTCCAAGTTTTTCTAAGTACTTAAAATGTACAGTGGCTTGCAAACGTTTTCATAGCCCTTGAACTTTTCCACATTTTGTCACGTTTCAACCACAAACGTAAATGTTTTTTATTGGGATTTTATGTGATAGACCAACACAAAGTGGCGCATAATTGTGAAGCGGAAGGAAAATTATACATGGTTTTCAAATTTTTTTACAAATAAAAAACTGAAAAGTGTGGTGTGCAAAAGTATTCAGCCCCCTTTACTCTGATACCCCTAAATAAAATCCAGTGCAACCAATTGCCTTCAGAAGTCACCTAATTAGTAAATAGAATCCACTTGTGTATAAATCTAATCTCAGTATAAATACAGCTGTTCTGTGAAGGCCTCAGAGGTTTGTTAGAGAACATTAGTGATAACAAACAGCATCATGAAGCCCAAGGTAACGCAACACCAGACAGGTCGGATAAAGTTGTGGAGAAGTTTAAAGCAGGGTTAGGTTATAAAAAATATATCCCAAGCTTTGAACATTTCACGGCAGCACTGTTCAATCCATCATCTGAAAATGGAAAGTGTATGGCACAACTGCAAACGTACCATAAGTCACCCCCCCCGCCGTCCACCTAAACTGACAGGCCGGGCCAAGGAGAGCATTGATCAGAGAAGCAGCCAAGAGGCCCATGGTAACTCTGGAGGAACTGCAGAGATCCACGGCTCAGGTGGGAGAATCTGTCCACAGGCAACTATTAGTCGTGCACTCCACAAATCGGGCCTTTATGGAAGAGTGGCAAGAAGAAAGCCATTGTTGAAACAAAAGCCATAAGAAGTCCCGTTTTTGCAGTTTGCCATAAAGCCATGTGGGGGACGCAGCAAACATGTGGAGGAAGGTGCTCTGATCTGATGTGACCAAAATTGAAGTTTTTGGCCTAAATGCAGAATGCTATGTGTGGCGGAAAACTAACACTGCACATCACCCTGAATACACCATCCCCACTATGAAACATGGTGGTGGCAGCATCATGCTGTGGCGATGCTTTTCTTCAGCAGGGACAGGGAAGCTGGTCAGAGTTGATGGGAAGATGGATGGAGCCAAATACAGGGCAATCTTGGAAGAAAACCCTGTTAGAGTCTGCAAAAGACATTTGAGACTGGGGCGGAGGTTCACTTTCCAGCAGGACAACAACCCTAAACATACAGCCAGAGCTACAATGGAATGGTTTAGATCAAAGCATATTCATGTTATAATGGCCCAGTCAAGTCCAGACCTAAAATCCAATTGCGAGAATCTCTGGCAAGACTTTGAAAATTGCTGTTCACAGACGCTCTCTCCATCAATCTGACTGAGCTTGAGCTATTTTGCAAAGAAGAATGGGAAAAATTTTTTCAGTCTCTAGATGTGCAAAGCTGGTAGAGACATACCCTAAAAGACTTGCAGCTGTAATTGCAGCGAAAGGTGGTTCTACAAAGTATTGACTTAGGGAGGCAGAATACCTTTGCACGCCACACTTTTCAGTCCTTTATTTGTAATAAAATTTGGAAACCATGTATCATTTTTCTTCCACTTCACAATTATGCACCACTTTGTGTTGGTCTATCGCATAAAATCCCAATAAAATACATTTACGTTTGTGGTTGTAACGTGACAAAATGTGGAAATGTTCAAGCGGTATAAAATCTTGTGCAAGCCACTGTAAGTATTTGCAGTATAATGTGTAGGAAATATGCAAAGACAGCAATAGTGAAGCAAAATATTTGCTGAGCTATGCAGTAATATCTGTAGAAATGTGACTTCATCTCAGGCACAGCTCTAAATAGGTAATAGCCAGGAGCCTGCTCAACCAGTGTCCGTGCTGCTTGCCGGTACCAGAAATGCACAAGGGGTTCCTCTGCTGCACATTCTCAGCCTCCATTTGTCATTAACCTTGGATTAATAAATTTAACTTCACCCTAACTTTTTACTGATATGCAATGCAAAGAGCGTTTAAATATGTCAATTGAGTTGAATCATTTAGGCTATCGAGTTGAACCATTAAATAACCTGCCTTTTAAAATCATTTCCCAAATCTACTAATCCAGATCACTGAAGAAGGGTCCAGACTCGAAACGTCATCTAACCATGTTCTCCAGAGTTTGCCTGTCCCACCGAATTTACTCCAGCACTGTATTTTTTCCATTAATCTGATTAGTTGTTCATAGCCTGAAGATTTAGTCCATGTACAGAGGGATGAAAGTGGTACACAAATAGATAGTGCAGGAGACCCTACTGTACCTACTGAAAACAGTTACTCCCTCTTGGGAGCAGAAAACGTGACAAGATTGAGTGGTAGCCAGCGCTCTGATTCCAACCCTGGTGCCGAGGCTCAACAGGGAAGAGTGACGTCAGGCAGAGCCGTAGTGGTGGGAGACTCCATCGTCAGAGGTAAGGACAGGAGATTCCGCGGCAGCAGGCGAGACTCCAGGATAGAGGCACGCGAGAAGCTAGAAGTTGGTATGGAGGGTGGTGTGGGAAAGGTTAGTGGACAGAATAGGCAGGTGAAAGGCAGAGAGCAAGGAAGGAAGGTTGGTTTAAACTGCACGTTTTTTTAATGCAAAGGGCCTGACAGGTAAGGTAGATGAGCTTAGGGCATGGATAGGTACGAGAGACTGGGACGTTGTAGAACAGGACTGAAACCTGGTTAAGGGATGAGCAGGACTGGCAGCTCAATGTTCTGGGGTACAGGAGTGTCAGGAGAGACAGGGGTGAGGGAAAAAGAGGAGGGGGGGGGGTTGCATGGTTGGTTAAGGAAGATGTCACAGCTGTGTTCAGAGGTGACATTACAGATGGTTCGTCTAGTGAGGCTATATGGGTGGAGCTGGGGAACAAGAAAGGAATGATCACCTTGTTGGGGGTGTACTACAGACCCCTGAATAGTCAATGGGAATTAGAAGAACAAATGTGCCGGATTGCATGATTGCAGACAGCTGCAGGTCAAATAAGGTTGTTTTAGTCGAGGATTTTAACTTTCCCAATATAGACCTGGAAAATCATAGCATGAAGGGTTTAGATGGGATGCAATTTCTCAAAAGTGTAACGAGAGTTTTCTTAAGCAGTATGTGGAGGGCAATGTTGGATCTAGTATTAGGAAAGGCAAGATAATGAAGTGTGTGTGGAGGAGTCTTTTGGGACCAGTGACCACAGTTCAATTAGCTTTAAGATAGATATGGAGAGGGACGGAGAGGGTCCACATGTTAAAATGCTCAAAAGGGGTAAGGCCAACTTTGATGGTATGAGAGAAGGACTCGCTCAAGTTGACTTGAGGGGAAAGGAACATCGGCAAAGTGGGATGTTTTTTAAAGTGTACAGAAGAAAGCTCAGGATGTGTACTTCCCCATTAGTGTGAAGTGAAAGCAGGCAAACGTAAGGAAGCTTGGCTGACGAGGGAAATTCAGACGTTAGTCAAAAACAAGACGATTGCATGGGGCAGGTATAGGCAGCTGGGATCAAGTGCATCCCTGGAGAAGTTTCAGGAACTAAGTAAACTAAAGAAAGGAAATCAGAAGGGCAAAAAGGGGCCAGGAGATTGCTCTGGCGGGTGGCATTAGGGACAATCCCAAAAGATTTTATAAATACACTAGACTAAGGGGAACCATTGGGTCCCAGCTTCACACGGGAGGGCAGGTCCCCCAACGCAATATTCCACCTCTCCACCAATTCCAACACACACACACACACACACACACACACACACACACACACACACACACACACACACACACACACACACACACACACACACACACACACACACACACACACCATATATCTGACAGTAAACTTTCCTGAATCTACTCTCATGGCAGCACAGACAGGAAGTGATCAAGATGAGACTTTTAATTACATAGATGAGGGGGAAACGGGTAATGAGCGAGAGAGTGGGACCTCTCAGGAATCAAAGTGGTCACCTGTGTGTGGAGCCACAGGAGATGGGCAAGGTTCTAAAGTATTTATCCTATGTATTTACTGAGGAGGACAGTTGGATGAAAGAAATTGGAGCAATCACTGGAAGTGTCTTGAGTGCTGTCAGGGCTACCGTCGAAGAAATACCGAAAGTACTATCGTGTTTTGAGGTAGACAAATCTCCAGCTCCTGATCAGATATATCCGAGAACATTGTGGGAAACTAGAGAGGAAATTGCGGGAGCCCTGGTTGAAATTTACAAGTCGTCCTTAAATACAGGAGAGGTGTCGGATAACTGGAGGGTGGCAAATGTTGTGCATCTTTTCAAGAAGGGCTGCAGGGAAAATGCTGGGAACTATAGGCCAGTGAGCTAAACATCTGTGGTTGGTAAGTTGCTGGCGAGTATTGTGAGGGATAGGTTATATGGGCATTTGGATGGACAAGGGCTGATTAGGGATAGTCAGCATGGTTTTGTATGTGGGAGGTCATGTCTCACAAATCTGATTGATTTTTTTCAGATGTGACCAAAAAGGTTGATGAGGGCAGAGCTGTAGATGTTGTGTACATGGACTTCAATAAGGCATTCAACAAGGTTCTGCATGGTAGGCTGCTCTGGAAGGTTAGATCAGATGGCATCCAAGCAGGGATAGCCGAATGGAGAGCAAATTGGCTCCATGGAAGGAAGCAGAGGGTGATGGTGGAAGGTTGCTTCTCAGACTGGAGGCCTGTGACTAGTGGTATGCCTCAGGGTTCAGTGCTGGGCCCGTTACTGTTTGACATCTACATCAATGATTTGGATGAAAACATACAGGGCAAGATTAGCAGGTTTGCTGATGATACAAGTTAGTGATTTTGCAGACAGTGATGATAGTTGTGAACAATTGCAGCAGGATCTGGATTGATTGGCCAGGTGGGTTGTGGAATTGTTGATGGAATTTAATAGAGGGAAGTGTGAGGTGTTGTATTTTGGAATGTTGAACAAGGGCAGGACCTACACAATAATTGGTAGACCTCTGGCTAGTATTGTAGAGCAGAGGGATCTAGGAGTACAGGTGCATGGTTCCTTGAAGGTAAAGTCGCAGGTAGATAAGGTGGTCAAAAAGGCTTTTGGCGTTTTGCCCTTCATCAGACAGAGTATTGAGCATAGAGGTTGGGAGGTCATGTTGCAGTTGTATAAGATGTTGGTGAGACTGCACTTAGAATATTGTGTTCAGTTCTGGGCACCATTTTATAGGAAAGATATTGTCAAGCTTGAAAGGGTTTAGAAAAGATGTACGAGGATGTTACCAGCACTGGAGGGTGTGAGCTATAGGGAGAGGTTGGGTAGGCTGGGTCTCTATTCCATGGAGAGCAGGAGGATGAGGGGAGATCTTATAGAGGTATACAAAATCATGAGAGGAATAGATCAGGCAGATGCACAGTCTTTTCCCCAGAGTAGGGGAATCGAGGAGCAGAGGACATAGGTTCAAGGTGAAGGGGAAAGAATTTAATATGAATCCGAGGGGTTCCTTTTTCACACAAAAGGTGGTGGGTGTATGGAACAAGCTGCCAGAGGAGGTAATTGAGGCTGAAACTATCCCATCGTTTAAGAAACAGTTAGACAGGTACATGGATAGGACAGGTTTGGAGGGATATGGACCAAGCGCAGGCAAGTGGGACTAGGTAGCTGGGACATTGAGTGTAGGAAAGAATTGCAGATGTTGGTTTAAATCGAAGGTAGACCCAAAATGTTGAAGTAACTCAGTGGGTCAGTCAGCATCTCTGGAGAGAAGTTATGGGTGGCGTTTTGGATCAAGACACTGCAGCTGGGACATTGTTGGCCGGTGTGGGCGAATTGGGCTGAAGGGCCTGTTTCCACACTGTACCACTCTATGACTCTGACTGGGTGATTTACAGCAGAAACTGAGTCAGAGGAGAAGATTTAATTGAGCATATTCTTGCAGTCACTCCACATGACAATTAGCAATGTAAATCCAAGCTTCTAGATCAGGCAGAAAATCGTGTCTTTAAATATAACTCTTAATATCAAAGTGATTTATGAAAAGTGTTTCCTAAAGTATCTGAAGTCAGGAATTAGTCCAACACAGAAGGCACTTGATAAGAGCACAGATTTATGTCAGTCAAATTACCTCTGTACCATGTTTACTAATTTGTATTTTTGTCAAGTGAGCATCTGCAGATGTGATCGGTTTTTATTTTCAAAGAACAGGATAAGTATTTTGTGTTAACAAGATGGAGTGCTTGGATAGAGTGTATGTGGAGAGGATGTTTCAAATAGTCAGAGAGTCCAGGACTGGAGGACGTAGCCTCGGAATTAAAGCACGTTCTTTTTGGAAGGAGATGAGTCAAGTCAAGTCAAGTCACTTTTATTTATATAACACATTTAAAAAACAACTCTCGTTGGCCAGTGCTTGGTATAAGAATAGTATAACAAACAACAGGATGAGGAGAAATTTCCTTAGTCAGAGGGTAATGAATCTGTGGAATTCTTTGCCAAAGAAGGATGTGGAGGCCGTCAGTGGATATATTTAAGGCAGAGATAGATAGATTCATGATTGAACATATTTTTGATTAGTATGGGTGTCAGAGGTTATGGGGAGAGGGCAGGAGAATTAGGTTGAGAGGGAGAGATAGAGCAGTCGTGATTAATGGTGGAGTAGGCTTGATGGGCTGAATGGCATAATTCTGCTCCTATCACATATGATCTTATGAACATAACAATTGAAAGGCCAGAACCCTTTTTTTTCTAAAAGCAGGCAGTGTCCATTTAGCACACATCTTACCGAGATTACAAGTTCCGACAGTCAATCCACTGCTTTTCGCAACAGTTCTTCTGTGCCCTATGCTCTACATGGCTGTAATGCGCTGGCACAGGCAGGCCCTCGCTCTGACAGTCCCTTCCTAGCATATATATTACTTTTCTGCATCTGCTTACAATGGGATACAAACTCAGCGCGAGTGAGGCAGCATCTATGGAGCGAAGGAATAGGTGACGTTTTGGGTAGTGACTGATGTGGGGGTGGGGGGGGGGGGGGGGGGGGGGAGGGGGTGGGGGGGCGGGAAGAAGAAAGGAAAAAAACGGGAGACAGTGAGCTGTGGGAGCGCTGGGAAGAGGAAGGAGGGAGAAAGCAAGGACTACCTGAAATTGGAGAAGTCAATGCTCATACTGCTGGGGTGTAAACTACCCTGGTCTCACCGATGTAGAGCAGTTGACACCTAGAGCAGCGGATACAATAGATGAGGTTGGAGGAGGTGTAGGTGAACTTCTGCCTCACCTGGAAAGTCTGCTTAGGTCCTTGGATGGAGTCAAGGGGGGAGGTAAAGTGACAAGTGTAGCATTTTCTGAAGTTGCAAGGGAAAGTACCAGGGGAGGGTGTGGTTTAGGTGGGAAGGGACAAATTGACTAGGGAGTTATGGAGGGAGCGGTCTCTGCGGAAAGCCAAAAGGGGAGGAGATGGGAAGATGTGACCAGTGGTGGGCTGCGGGTCGGGTGGAGCGGAGTTTGGGACAATGCTCATGCCTTCACAATGATGTGATGGATGCGGGGGTCTGGACAAGTCCCGCCCCCGGCAACGTCAAGTCCGCTATTGGACTTTTCTATTAAGCGGCAGTCTGTCCTTTGGCCTGTAGGCGACGCCGCCTTTCGGGTAGGTGGCGTTTTGACAGAGCGGCCATTCGGTAAGTTTGCTTTTAGGCGACGCAGTTTTTTGGTTCCTTGGGGTTTAGGTGTCCCGCCCTTTCGGTTAGTTTGCTTTTAGGCGTCCCATCCTTTCGGTTAGTAGACGTTTCTTCTTCGGACTCTTTCGGTTTATTGTCATTTCGGCCTCGTTTCCATTTGGTTCTTTGGCATCGACTTCTTTGCTTCAGCCTCTCATCCGTCGGCGCCTCGTCTGCACACCTTTTTATTCTCAAACACGAACACACTTCCTATACGATATCTAACCAACACCACAGGTGGTAATCCTTGTCTCTACTCGTCCAAGCCCATCAGCCTAGTGCAAATAGATACCTCCAGACAGTCAACACAGTCCCAAGTGGTCCCAAGAAGACCGACACGGACCTCATGTGTTCTCCCCCTCTTATATACTGTATCGGACCCGTGGCGTGAAATACATGCGGGGGGGGGGAGGGAGGGTGGGGGGGGGGGGGTGGGGGGGTTGGGGGGGGGGGGGGGTTGGGGGGGGGGCTGGGGGGGGGGGGCTGGGGGGGGCAATCCCACAAACCAATCATAAATAAAGATCATACAATACATTAATTGACAGTTCCCATAACCCAATCACAAAATATCCCATTATATTGTTTCTACATAAACTTCCTAAATAAAGAAACATTTAAAACCAGGTAACAAACAATTCAGGCAAGGCCCTCTCGCCGTGACCAATCACAAGATAGCAGTGCAAAGACCATGCAACATAGTTAAGAGTGGGTATTTATAACATACCTTTCCCCAACCAGTGCTGATCATGCAAAGCTCTTTCTGCAAAGCCCTCTATCTATCTATCTATCTATCTATCTATCTATCTATTATCTATCTATCTATCTATCTATCTATCTATCTATCTATCTATCTATCTATCTATCTATCTATCTATCTATCTTTTTAAACTCTGTGTGTGAGTGTGTGTGTGTGTGTGTGTGTGTGTGTGTGTGTGTGTGTGTGTGTGTGTGTGTGTGTGTGTGTGTATTTGTGGGTGTATTTGTGGGTGTAATGTCACATTCTATTTATTTTCTGATAATAATTTTGGCCTTTGATTTCATGTTTTCGCCAAAACCACCCTAACGCTCAAACCGCCCAGATTTTTTCCATTTTTGCTAGACTTACACTTTACATTCATATTGCACTCCTCATTACATTTAGAACTTTTTTATGTACACATGTATTAATAAATCCCCCCCCCCCCCCCAAAATTTCAAAGTTAAAAAAATCAAACTACACTCAACCCATAAAATGTTGGTGAACGTTCCATCGTGTGATGTCACAATTGCGTAATGCTCTCACAGATGTCCAATCAAATGGATCTCATTTTACATCTGCCTTTGCTCCACCCCCCCCCCCCCCCCCCCCCCCGGTCTGATTCTGTTGAAGCACGTTCCATTTCATTCAAATGCCCAATCCCCTCACAGATGGCCAATCGGAATGGATCTCATTTACATCTGCTCTTGCACCGGTCTCTCCCATACCCCATCTCCCTCCCCCACCCCATCCCTCTCTCACCCTCTTCCTCCTTCCTCCGCCCTCACACCCCTCTTCACCCCACCCCTGTCCTCCCCCACCCCTCTACTCCCCCTGTCCTCCACACTCTTCCCACTATCTTCCCCTATCACATCTCCCTCCTCCCTCCCCTCCCCCCTCCCCCACCCCAGCCCTCTCCCCCCCTCCCCCACCCCTCTCTCCTACCCCTCTCCATCTCCCTCTCCTCACCCTCCCATCTCTTCCCCCCTCCACCCACCCCATTCCTCTCCACCCCCCCCTTCCCTCTCTCCCCCACCCCCCTTCCCTCTCCTCCCCGCCCCCTTCCCCCTACCCTTCTGTCTCTCTTCCACACTCCCCCTACCCCTCTCCCCCCCTCCCCCACTCTCCACTTCTTTCCCATCACACCCTCTCCCCCCACCCCTCTTCCACCCCCACCCCTCTCTCTCCCCCTTACCTTCCCCCTCCAACCGCCCCACCCCTTTCCCTACCCTCTCTCCCTTCTTCCCCACTTCCCCTCCCCCTCCCCCTCCCTATCTCCCACTTCACCCATCCCCCTACCCCCTCTCCCCCTCCCTCCCTCTCCACTTCCTCCCCCCATTCCCCAACCCCCCCATCTCCCTCCCCCACCCCTCTCCCCCTCCCTCCTCCACTCTTCCCCTCTCTCCGCTCTCCCCCTCCCTCCCACCCCCCCTCCCTACCACCTCCTCCCCCCTACCCTCTCCCCCCCTCACACTCTTCCCCCCCGCGCTCTCAACCCTCTCCCTCACCTCCCCTCCCTCCAACACTCTCCCCCCTCATCCTCCCCTCCCTTCCTCCCTCCGTCCTTCCTCCCCCCCCCCCCCACCCCTCTCCCCCTCCCCGCACCCCTCCCACCCCGCACCTTAACCACGATAACCCCTCCCCACCCCCCTCCCTCCACTTCCTCCCCTGCCTCCACTTCCCATCCCACCCACCCTTCACCCTCTCCACCCTCCCCCCTCCCCCCCCCAACCCCACCCCCCCCCCCCTCTGATCACCTGCCACCCTCACAGATGGCCCAATCCTTCATCCCTCTCGTTGCACCCGTCCTCTCCCATTCTCTCCCCCCCCATCCCCACTCTTCCACCCTCACTCCTCCCCGCCTCCCTTTCTCCCTTCCCTCATCCCCCCCTGCCCCTCTACTTTCCACTATCTCCCCTTCCCGCTATCACATTCCCTCTCCCCTCCCCTCATCCACCTCCTCCCACCTATGTCGCCCCCCCTCAACATCACCTCTTTTGTTCCCCCTCCCCCTACCCTACCCCCCCCCCACACCCTCCTCTTCCCCCCCTCCCCCAACCCTCCTACCCCACCCCTACCCCCTCACCATCCCCTCCTCCGCGCTCTCCCCCTCCTCCACTCTCTTCCCAAACCCCCTTCCCTCCTCCACCTCAACCCTTCCCCATTTACATACCCTTCCCTCCTCTTCCTCCCTCCCCTGCCACCAACACCACCTCTCCCCCTCCCCCCCCACTCTTCTCCTTCATTCTCCATCCACCCTCTCCACTCCCCACCCTCTCTCTTCCCCGTACCCCCCCTCCCAACGCGCCCACCCCTCGTCTTCACCACCACCCCCTCTCCTTCCCACACCCACCCCTTCTCTCTCTCCAGCCTGCGTCTAATCCCTTCCCCTATCCTACCCTCCCCTCCCCTCTCCTCCCTCTCTTACCCTCTCTCCCACCGGCCTAACCCTCCCCACCCCCTCTCCCTCCCCCATGCTCCCCTTCCCCCATCTACACCCCGCACCCCTGCGTTGATGTCACTCCCCCCTTCCCTCCTCCTCTTCACTCTACCCCCCTCCCTCATCTCTCCTTCCCCACACTCCCCTCCCCCACTCTCCCCACACTTTCCCCTCTCCTCCGCTCTCCCCCTCCCTCCCCCTCCCTCTTTCCCCCCCTCCTCCCTACCTCTTCCTCCCCTCCTCCACCTCTTTTCTCCCACCTCTCCCTTCCCTTCACTCTCCTCCTCACCTCGATCACCCCGTCCCCCCCAACCTCTCTCTCCCCTCCGCACTCCTTCCTCTCTTTCCTCCCCTCTCCCCTCCCTCCACCTCTCCCCTCCCGACCTCTCACCCCTCCACCCTCTAACCACACGCCCTTCCTCCTCTTCCCCCTCTCTCCCCCTCTCCATCTCCCTCTACCTTACCCCTCTCCCTCCTCCCCTCCCACCCCCCACCTCTCCTCCTTCCTCGCGCCCCTCTTCACCTCCATCTCCCCCCACGCCTCCCCTCTCGCTTTGCACCACATCTTACTACCCTTCTCTCCCTCACTCCCCACTCTTCCACTCCCCCCACTCCTCCCTCTCCCCCTCCCTTCCCCCTACCCCTTTCTCCCCTTCCCCTCATCCCCTCTCTCCACCTCTGTCCCGCCCCTCTAACATCCCTCTCCCACCCCCTACCCCCCCCCCCTGGCATCCCGCCCTCTTCCGCTCTCCTTTTTTTTTGTAAAATATTTTTATTAGAATTACATATTAAGAAGAAATATAAAATCAAAGCAATACAAAATGAAAATATTATCGTCACATACATTCTTAATATATTTAAAATTTACAGTCAATCTTTTTTGTACTTCTATATATTTTTTTATTTTATAACAGTAGGAAATAAAGATAGATAACAAAAAGAAAAAGAGAAAAAAACAAAAAAAGAGATAAATTAATTGAGTGGAATATTAAACAAGATATTCTTCGTTGGAGATATATTCATGATCTATTATATATAATTCTTCATCTATTTATTCATTCAGGCTTTAGTCATGGCTTCGAAACCGACCATCTTGACCCTTTAAATATTCAATAAAATGAGACCATATTCCTCTGAATTTGATTCCGCCTGTCCATCAGGACAAGTCTTAATCGTTCCAGGTGAAGTGTCTCCGACATTTCTGTAATCCACATTTTAGTTGTAGGGGAAATAGGACCTTTCCAAAATCTTAATATTAATTTTTTACCATATATTAAACTAAACCATAAAAAATTAATTTGTTGTGTTGTTAATATCTATTTGTTTCTAGTATTCCCAATATGATTAGTTTTGAGTCTGGAATTAAATTTGCATTAACTACAATTGAGATAATCTTAAACATTTCTATCCAAAAATTAGTAATTTTTATCCATTCTGTGAATGAATGCATTAAATTAGCTTCTAATTGTTGACACTTATCACATATTGCGGACACATTTGAGAAAATTCTATTTAATTTTGGATTTTGAAAATGTAATCTATGCATAACTTTAAATTGTATCAAGGAGTGTCTAGCGTTTAATGAGCAATGGTGTATATGTTGTAAACTTTCATTCCATACTTCTCTGCTATTTACTTGACCTAGTTCATTTTCCCATGCTTGTCTATATTTATCCGTATTTGGTAAATCATTTTCCAATAAAATATTATAGATATATGATATTATTTTACTGTATTCGGATGTTTATTTAAACATTCATCTAAGATTTCTGTCTTTCTATTCCTAAAATCTAGTGTAATTTAGATTTAACATAATCTCTAATTTGTAGATATCTAAAATATTCTTTAGAATGTAATCCATAATTTTGTTGTAATTCCTGAAATGAAAGAAATAAATTTTCCCTGTAATGATCACCAATCTTATTTATTCCATAGTTCTTTCCATTTTAAGAAACCTTTATCCATCAAAGAGTTTAAAAGAAATACTGTTTACAATTGGAAGAGCTAGTGGTGTGTTCTGTAATTTTAATGTTTTTTTTTTAATTGTTTCCAATACGTATTCCGCTTTCTATTATGGGTTTCCTCTATAAGTTTTCTTATGTATTGTAGTATTAACAAATAAAATCGAGCTAATTTCAAAAGGTAAACAGTCTTCTTTTTTCCATTTTAATCTAGTTCTCCCAACCAGAAATCATATTTTTTATATTAACTACCCAATAATAAAACATAAAATTAAGGCAATGCAAAACCACCATTTATTTTTGATTTACAAAGATGCTTTTTAATTATTCTACGATTCTTATAATCCCAAATAAAATTGGTAACCATAGAGTCTAACTTTCTTAAAAAAGTTTTTGGAAGATATATCGGGATCATTTGAAACAGATATAGTAATTGGAAGAAAAATCATTTTTATCATTTTTATCATTATTCAATCTTACCTAGCATTTAAATAGGTAATGTTCTCCAATATTGAATATTCTTAAATAATTTATTCAATAAGGGGTAGAAAGTTAGATTGTAAATAAAGAATCCTATCTTTTTGTTACATAAATTCCAAGATATTTAATTTTTTCATTTGCAATCTTAAAAGGATATTGTTGTAATATATGTAAGTTATTTCCCATTATTGGCATAAGTTCACTTTTATTCCAATTAATTCTATATCCTGAAAACGATCCAAATTGAGTTATTAAATCTAACAAGTTAGGGATACTAAATTTCTGGTTTTGTGATATATAAAGTAATACATCATCTGCGTACAAAGAGATTTTATTTTCAGTTTCTTTAGTTTCATACCCATATATTTCAGGGTGTGATCTTACAGATTTTGCTAGTGGTTCTATTGCAAGTGCAAACAGTAGTGGAGATAAAGGGCAACCTTGTCTGCAGCCTCGGAATAAGTTAAATTTAGTTGTTAACACTTGGTTTATTAATATTCTAGCTGTTGGTCTGGTGTATAGTAATTTAACCCATGTTTATAAACTTCTCTCCCAGTTGAAAAAATTCCATAAAACCGAAAATAAAAAATGACAATTCAATCTGATCAATGTGGTTTATGTGGTTTGTCACAAATTCAAATTGTATTTGTTTAGTATATTGGTATAGTTTTACAACTTGGTCTGAATGTATTTTATTTAATTTATATTTCAATGCAAAGATTTTATTATGTTTTATCATAGTTGGGTTAATGGCGTTCTCTATATCTAATTGTTTAATCTCTCTTTCCAATGTCTGCTGTACCTTCCGATTCTCATTATTATAAAAATGCTTGAGAAGATATCATAATTCCCCGAACATACGCTTTAAAAGTTTCCCATAAAAGGGATGATGATATTTCTGGTGTATCGTTTTGTTTTCAAAGAAGATCTTGATCTGTTTTGTAATATATTCTTGAGTTATTTTTGTCCTTTAAAATTTGTGGATTAAATCTCCATTGATCTTGTTTTTTCAATTTTACCCGGTTATTTTCATCTTAAAGGTTAAGGGTGCATGATCTGAAATTATAATATTATGATATTTTGAATTATACGTAAGTGGGATAAGTTTTAAAATCTACCAAAAAATAATCTATTCTTGAATAAGTTTTATGCACGGGTGAGTAGAATGAGTATTCTCGTCCTGTTGGATTTTGCAATCTCCATACATCTTTAATGTTACTAGTGTCTATATATGCATTTATTAACTCACTGGAATGTGATTTAAGTTTTCGTTGTCTTGATGATCTATCCAAATAAGGATCTAGTGTGCAGTTTAAATCTCCTCCAATTATTAGATTGTGTTGTGATAATTTGGGAATTGTATTAAATATTTTTTTAAAAAACAGCGGACTATCAAAATTTGGGCCGTAAACATTGACAAAAATCACTTTTTGTGTATATAATTCTCCTATTACAATAATATATCTGCCGTCACTATCAGTTATTATTGAAGTATGTTTAAATGCAGAGCCTTTACAAATTAATATTGCTACACCTCTGGATTTGTGTGTAAAAGAAGAGTGATATACTTTATCAATCCATTTAGCTTTTAATCTATGTTCTGCCTCTTTTTTAAAATGTGTCTCTTGGATAAATGCAACATCTATTTTAAGTGCTTTTAAATGTGCTAATACCTTACCCCTCTTAATTGGTTCGTTAATACCTTTGACATTCCAGCTACAAAACGTTATTCCTCCATTCCCCATTATCGTCTTGCATCTTTTATCTAAAGGGATGTATACTAGAGCAAATGGTACAGCTCTCCTCCCACTCCCCACTCTCCTCCACCTCCCCATCCCCCTCTCTCTCCCCCTTCCCCTTCTCCCCCTTCCCTCCTCTCCTCTCCCTCCCCAATCTCACCCTTCCTTCTATCCTCTTTCCCTCCTACCACTCTCCTCTCCTTCCCTTCTCCCCACCCTCCCCCTCAACCCTAACCCCCCCATCTCCCCCTCCCTCCCTCTCCCTACCTCCCCCCGCCTGTGTGTTTAGGGGGTAGTTAGTGTGAGTGTGATGCCGCATTGCCCCCCCCCTCCTCCCCCCCGCACAAACCACATGCTCAAACTGTTTTTTTATCCCATTTCGCTAGCGATTTCGCTTCTTTATTCACGGATTTACTCCTCATTACATTTAGACATTTTTATGTACACATTTTTTTTTTAAATACACCCCCCCCCCCACACACACACTCACTCATTTAAAAATAAAAACGGCACCTCAAGAGCTGCTTACGTCACAATTCCACATGCCGATCAATCCCAACCGCTTCTCTCTCTTCATTTGGCATCCCGGCTCCTCCTCCCCGTCCCCCCCTCCAACTACGCCCACGCTTCCCGCAGCTGGAATCGACCGTGTGTGCGCCCAGCTCATACCCACCGCTTCTCAAAATGCTCTGCCGATCAGGAGGAGAGATAAGGCGTCAGTTCCTCGCAGCTTGCGCAGCTCGAGAAACCCCGTCCCTTGCGCGCTCCAGAGAATCACAAGCAGGATCTTTGCTCAGAAGCCCATAGCTCCACTCTCACGCCAGGATGCTCTGCAGATTGGGAGAAGAGATAAGGCGATGGGCGTGCGAGGTAAGGCCCGATCCTGGGGAGGTGAAGAGGGGGAGTTGGGAGATTGAGGGAGAGGAGGGAGTAGGGTGGGAGGGGGGGGAATGGGGGAGGTGAGGAGGGAGAGTTTGGGAATAGAGAGAGAGGAGTGGGGGTGATAGGGAGTGGAGAATAGATGGACTGTGCCCACTCCTCTCCCCTGCCCCCTCTCTGTCTCCCCTTCCTCTCCCCCCCCCTACCCTAAACCCCCTTCCCACCTCCCCTCCACACCCCCCTCCACCCCTCCCCTCCACCCCTCCCGTCCACCCCTACCCTCCTTCCCACCACCCCTCCCCCCTCCCTTCCCCCAAACTCTCCCCCTCCCCTTCCCCGCACCTCTCCCCCCTCCCTTCCTCCCACCTCTCACCCTCCCTTCTCACCCCATCCTCCCCCACTCTCTCCTCCCATCCTTCTCTCCCCCATCCTCCACCACCTTCCCCCCCCTACCCCACCCTCCCTCTCCTCCCCCTCTCCACTACCACCCCCTCTCCCCCTGTCTCTTTCCCTTCTGTCTCTGCATCTCTCACTGTTTCTCCCATTCTCTCTCTGCCCTCACTCTCTTCCCCATTCTCCCTCTCTAGACACACCTGCAACTTGGGGGCTATGCGTTAGTGGCCAGGGCGGTTATGGGGTAAAAGGATCTAATTAATAATATTAATATAATATCAAGGGAGTAGATAGTGCGGGCGTTGTTAGTGTGTGTGATGCCGCATGGCGCCCGCACCCCCCCCCCCCTCCCCCAAAGCACGTTTGGGGGAACAGACCCAACGGGTCCGCACTTGGTCTATATACTTTTAAAACTGTGTGTGTGTGTGTGTGTGTGTGTGTGTGTGTGTGTGTGTGTGTGTGTGTGTGTGTGTGTGTGTGTGTGTGTGTGTGTGTGTGTGTGTTTTATGTGTGCCAGATTTTTGGCCTTTGATTTAATGGTCCGCCAAAACCACACGCTCAAACGCCGAGAATGTTTCCATTTTGCTAGACATTACACTTTTATATTCACTAATGCACTCCTCATTACATGTAGACATTTTTATGTACATATTTTTAAATAAAATCCTTCCCCCCCCTACACCCCAAACACTCATTCATTTTGTGGTCTTCTGCTGGTCAGCCACCATAAGGGCTGCTGCTGCTCTCCTCCAAAAACGCCGCCATCTTTCTTCTTTCGCTGGCAATTTTCCCTGCTGCCGCTCGGCTCTCCTCTCTCCCTCCCCCCCTCCCCCCACCCACCCCACCCCTGGCCCTGACATTTTTCTAATTTCATTGCCGACTTTACTTTCTCCATCTCCCCCCCCCCCCCCCCCCCACCCCCCCGGCCCGGCTCTATCATGCGGCCTCAAGCCAAAGATCGGCTCTTCCCGTGGAGGGCAAAAAGCAGCAAGGGAACAGCCGATCTTTGCCTTCAGCCAACGTGAAAGAGCCGGCGTGTCAACAGCCTGCGTACGACGTCGTGACGCTGCGTATGCCATTTTGATGACAGACGCCTGGCTCGCAGCCTCACTCGGTATCACGCCCGCCCACTCCACCCTCCCCACTCTCTCCCTCTCCCCTCCCTCACTCACCTACCCCCCTCCCTCCCTCTACCCCCCTTCCCCCCCCCCTCCCTCCCTCACTCCCTCTCCCCCCCCCTCACTCCCTCTCCCCACCCTCCCCTCCCTCCTCCCCTCCATCCCTCTCCTTCCCCCCTCTCTCTCCCTCCCTCTTCCCCCCCCAACCTCACATTTGGGGACGAGACCCAATGGGTCTGCACATAGTCTAGTATACTTTTAAAACTGTGTGTGTGTGTGTGTGTTGTGTGTGTGTGTGTGTGTCTGTCGGCGGTGTGTGTGTGTCTGTGTGTGTTTGTGGGTGTTTGTCACATTCCTTTTTTTTTCAGATAAGATCTTTGGCCTTTAATTCCATGGTCCGGTCAAATTCCGCCAGTTTTTCCATTTCGCTAGCGATTTCGCATTTACATTCACTAATTCACTCCTCAGTACATTTAGACATTTTTATGTACACATTTTTTAATAAAATATTCCCCCCCCCCCCCACACACTCACTCATTTTAAAATCCAAACGGCACCTCAGGGGCTGCCTATGTCACATCCCACATGCCGACCAATCCCAAGCCGCTTCTCTCTCTTCATTTGGCAGCCCGGCTCCCCCCTCCCCTCTCTCCAACTATACTCGCACCTCCCGCAGCTGGACTCACCAGTGCACTCCAAACCCCCCCCCCCCCCCAACTATGCTCTTGCCGTGCCTCCCGCAGCTGGAATCGCCAGCGTGCGCGCTATGACCGCTCAAACCCCCCACCCCCCATTCTCAAAATGCTCTGCAGATCGGGAGCAGAGATAAGGCGTCAGTTCTGCGAAGCTGGCACAGCTCGGCAAGCCCCGCCAACCTGCGCCCCCCTCCCATCCACTGCATGCTCCAGAGAGTCATAAGCAAAGATTATAGAGGAGCGTGGTCACAAGCAGGAACTTTAGTCAGAAGCCCACAGCTCCACTCTCACGCCTGCATGCTCTGCAGATCGGTAGAGGATATAAGTCGACGGGCGGGTGGGCAGGGTAAGGCCCGAAACTGGGGAGGTGAAGAGGGGGGTTCATGGGATTGAGGGAGAGGAGGAGGTAGGGAGGGAGAGGGGGGGAATGTGGGAGGTGAGGAGGGAGAGTGTGGGAATAGAGGGAGAGGAGTGGGAGTGATAGGGAGTGGGGAATAGATGAACTGCCCCTACCGCTCTCCCCATCCCTCCCTCCCACTCTTCCCCCTCTCTCCCCCCACCCCTCTCACCATCTCTCCCCTACCCCCTCCTCCCCTCCCCCCCTCCCCATTCCCTTCCTCCCCTCCCATCTTCCGCCCCCTCTCAGCCCCCCTCTCTCCCTCTCACCCCTCTCTCTCTCCTCCCATCTCTCTCACCCCTCCTCCCCCACCCTCCCCCTCACCCACCCTCCCTCACCCACCCCCTCTCCTCCCCTCCACCCCGTCTCCCTCTGTCTCCTGTCCTTCTCTGCCCCTTTTACTTTGTCTCTCCCCATTCTCTCTGCTCTCACTCTCAACCCCCCCTCTCCCTCCCCCCTACCCCCCCTCTCCCTCTCCCCTCTCCATCCCCCCTCTTCTTCCCCCCCTCTCACCCCTTCTCTCTCGTTCTCCCCACTCACTCTCTCTCTCCCCCCTCTCTCTTTCTCTCCCCCCGTCTCTCTCCCTGCCCCCTTTCGTTCTCCCCCACCACTCTCTCTCCCCCTCTCTTCTCTCTCCCCTCTCTCTCTCTCACCCTTCCTCTCCCCTGCCTTCCCCCTAAACCCCCTTCCCCCCACCCCTCCACAACCCTCCCCTCTACCACTCCCCTCCATCCCTCCCGTACCCCCTTCCCTCCACTCCTCCCCTCCACCTCTCCCCCTCCCTTCCCTCCACCCCTCCCCCTCCCTTCCCCCACCTCTCCCCCTTCCTTCCCCCCACCTCTCTCCCTCCCTTCTCCCCCTCTCTCTCCATCTCTCTCTCCCTCCTCCTCACCCCCTTCCCCCACCTTCCCTCTCCTCCTCTCCTCCTCCTGTCCTCCACCCCCCCTCCCCCTGTCTCTTTCCCTTATGTCTCTGCCTCTCTCTGTCTCTCCCCATTCTCTCTCTGCCTTCACTCTCTACCCCACTCTCCCTCTCTAGACATGCCTGCGAGTTGGGGGCTATGCATCAGTTATAGGGCTAGGGCGGTTATGGGGTAAACAAAACTAATTAATAATATTAATATAATATCAAGGGGGTAGTTAGTGTGGGGGTGGTTAGTGTGTGTGACACCGCATGCCCCCCCCCCCCACAAACGCGCTTTGGGGGAACAGACCCAATGGGTCTGCATGTTGGTCTAGTACATATTAAAAATTGAGAGGACATCTGGACGTCACCCTGTACTTAGCTTCATCCCAGGACCCAGACATTCTGGAGCCATGAACCTCATGGTTTTGCAGCTTTTGCAGAAAGATGCCAAGCAGGTTTTGCAAAGGCAGAGATCCTCCATTTTGTCACATACTAAATTGGCCAATATTATCAGGTGCAGGAGGTAGCAATGCAGTCGTCAATGTAGTAGAGGTAGAGCTCGGAGGTAGAGTTCGGGGATAAGGCCACAGTACGCCTCGACCAAGGATTGTTCGACGTACCCTACAAAGAGGCAAGCGTAGCTGGGGCCCATGTGCGTCCCCATAGCTGCACCTTGGAATTGGAGGAAATGGGAGGAGTCAAAGGAAAAGTTGTTGATGGTAAGGGCCAGCTCCGCAAGGCGGAGGAGAGTATTGGTGGACGGGGATTGGTTGGTTCTGCGGAAGAAACGGAAGGCTTTATGACCCTCCTGGTGGGGGAATGGAGGTGTAGAATGACTGGACATCCATGGTGAAGATGAGGGAATGGGAGCCTGGAAAACAGATGTCATGGAGGAGACGAAGAGCGCGTGAGGTGTCTTGGACATAGGTAGGAAGGGATTTGACCTGGGGTGATAGGATGGTGTCGAGGTATGTGGAAATAAGTTTGGTGGGACAAGAACAAGCAGAAACAATGGGTCTGCCAGGACAATCAGGTTGTGGATTTTGGGGATAAGGTAAAATCGGGCCATGCGCGACCGGGGAATGATGAGGTTGGAGGCTTGGGAGGGCAGGGAGCCGGTAGTGATGAAGCCAGTGATAGTGCTTGAGATAGTGGCCTGGTGCTCGTCTGTGGGGTCATGGTCCAAGGATAATTCGCAGGAGTGTCTGAGAGTTAGCGCCTGGCCTCAAACCGGTACAGATCAGCACGCCAGACTATCACAACACCTCCTTTGTCGGCAGGTTTGATCACCCAGTCTGGGTTATTGCGGAGTGAGTGGAGGGCTGTATGTTCAGGAGGGGAGAGGTTAGAGTGAGAAAGGGGAGTGGTTGAGGCAGTTGATGTCCTGCTGGCAGTTTAAAATAAAAAGGGCTAAAGCAGGTAGATGACCATGAGGGGGAGTCCAAAAGGAGGGGGCCGTTGGAGATGGGAGAAGGGGTCATCACTAGGGGGTGAGGACTCCTTCCCATGGGAAAACGCTTGGATGCAGAGGCGATGGAAGAAGAGCTCCACATCGTGGTGGACTCAGAACTCATTGAGGTGGGGACGGAGGGGAAGAGGCGAAAGTCAAGAGAGTTTATTGTCCGTGAATGAGGAAGTCGAGGATCCAATTGCAGAGGGATGCGCAGAGACCCAGATCTGAGAGCTTGGTAACCAGCTTGGAGGGGTTGGTGGTATTAAATGCCGTGCTGTAGTCAATGAAATACAACCTGACATATGAGTTTTTGTTGTCCAAGTGATCCAGAGCGGAGTGGAGAGCCAGCGAGATCGCATCCACCATTGATCTGTTGTGGCAGTAAGCGAACTGCAGTGGGTCCAGGTTTCTGTCAAGGTATGAGTTGATTTGCGGCATGATCAATTTCTAAAAGCACTTCATCACCACAGGCGTTAGTGCCACAGGTCGATAGTCATTGAGGCACGTCACCTTGCTCTTCTTGGGCACCGGTATTATTGATGCCCTTTTAGAGCAGGTGGGAACCTCAGACGTCAGAAGTGAGAGGTTGAAAATGTCCGTAAAAACTCCAGCCAGTTGGTCCGCACAGGTTTTTAAAACACGCCCGGGTATGCCATCAGGTCCAGGCACTTTCCGATGGGTCACCCGTCTGAAGGATCTTCTGACGTCGGCCTCTGTGACTGTGACCGAAATACCATCACGGCGAATGGGGGCTCGGGAAGGCGCATCAGTGTTCTCCCTATCAAAGCGTGCGTAAAACGCATTGAGCTCATCAGCGAGTGATTGCGATGTATTTGTAATGTACTATCATTGAATGTATCAGAATGGAATTTGTGATGTATATGTAATGCAATATATAATGTAAATGCCAGTGCCCCTTGAGGCCAAAAGCAGAAGCTGGCAAATGTACCTGCGCCTTGTGACTGAGATCGTGACCTTCTGGAAGTTTCAGTCATTGCAGATTAAATCTTACTTACAAGATGTTGGAGGTGTATTCATTGTGCTAGTCACAACAGGGCCTTATAGAGAACATCACAGTGATGCTTCGCTGACAATTGAGCTGCCTCCTGATTTTGCCTTGTAGGAGATGATTGCATCCAAGCACTTGCCACAGTTGCCGAACATTTGTCTCATCCTCCAGCTTGGAGCAGAAATCCCTTTTGGCCTTTTTGATGGCCTTACCAAGGTCGTATCTGGACTTCTTGTAGACCTCTGTATCTCCAGACCTGAATGCCCGGGATCTGGTCTTCAGAAGAATGCGGATCATGGTTCATCCAAGGTTTCTGGTTAGGAAACACTTGGACGGTTTTTGTTGGGATGCAGTCCTCCACACATTTCTTTATGAAGTCTGTAGCGACTGTGGCGTATTCATTCAGGTCCGTTGCCAAGTCCCTGAACATTGCCCAGTCTACAGACTCCAAACAGTCCTGGAGTTGTTCCTCTGCCACCCACCCCCCCACCCCCCCCCCCCCCCCCCCCCCCCCCCCCCCCCCCCCCCCCCCCCCCCCCCCCCCCCCCACCCCCAACCAGCTCTGTACAGTCCTCACCTCCGGGGGTGTGCTCTTCAATTGCTGCCTGTAGGCAGGAAGAAGGTATGGTCAGATTTACCGAAGTGAGGGCGAGGGATAGAGCGATAGGCATCCTTGATGATCGTGTAGTAGTGGTCGAGGGTGTTTGGTCATCTGGTGCTGCAGGAGACATGTTGGTGGAAGTTAGGGGGCGATTTAGACAATAGACAATTGACAATAGGTGCAGGAGTAGGCCATTTGGCCCTTCGAGCCAGCACCGCCATTCAATGTGATCATGGCTGATCATCCCCAATCAGTACCCCGGTCCTGCCTTTTCCCCATATCCCCTGACTCCGCTCTCTTTTAGAGCCCCTATCTAGCTCTCTCTTGAAAGCATCCAGAGAACCTGCCTCCACCACCCTCTGAGGCAGAGAATTCCACAGACACAGATTTCTTAAGGTTGGCTTTGTTGAAGTCCCCAGCAAAGGTGATAAATGCCTCTGGGTAAACCGTCTGGTGCTTGATGACCACGGCATGCAGCTCCTCCACTGCCAGACGGACGTCTGCCTGGGGTGAGATGTAGTCAGGATGATGGAGGTGAATTCCCTCGGTATGGTAGAAGGGACGGCACTTCACCGCCAGATGTTTGAGGTGTGGAGAGCAGGAGTTGGACAGGACTGCCACATCTGAGCACCACGCAGAGTTGACCGTGAGGCAGACGCCCCTTCCTATCCCTTTCCCAGATGCCAGTGTACGGTCCATACGGTGGATGGAGAACCCTTCAGGCTGGACCGCTAAGTCTGGGGATCTGGGGGTGAGCCATGTCTCTGTGAAACAGAACACAGAGCATTCCCTCTGCTCCCTTTGATAAAACAGCCTTGCCCTTAAGTCCTCCACTTTATTTTCTAATGACTGTATGTTGGTCAGTAGGATGATAGGGAGAGGGGGCCGAAGTCCCCTCCGCTTCAGCCTGACCTGTAGTCGTGCCCGACGGCCACGTTTCCGTACTCCATGGAGCCCTCCTCGGTGTTTAAAGGTACAGTACTTACAGGTCTCCATGAGGTCGGAAAATCCCCTGAGATCGGGAATTCCCTTATAGTCGGCACCTCCAGCTCCGTTGCTGCTGGGAGATCCTGCCTGATTGCCTCGATTCCATACTCCATGAAGGCCTCCCCGGTGTTTACAGGTACTGTACTTGCTATACATGCGTGCCTCCGCGAGGTTGGAGATTCCCCTGCGTTCGGGGATTCCTTTACAGTCGCTATCTTCGGGAGTTCGCAGTAGCGCTAATGCATTTAAATGCGTTAGCAGCTCGCTACTTACATCGTTGATTTCTGCAGATTCTTTGATACAGGTGAGCTTGGAAATACGATATTTGAAGATTTTCTGTTGTGCCGCTGGCAAAATGTCGCCGCAGTTAGGCGCCATCTTAGAGATTAGGAACAAATTATAATGGTTAAAAGCTTACAATGGTAGTACATCCCCATTGCAAAACTGGACTGGACACTCCTAGACCCAATTCAACCTAGTGTGGTGGACAGTTTTTTGTGTCATTATCATTTGTGATCACCTCATCAACCTATGCAAGCCTACCTCTGCTGTACTGACGGAAAATAGTGTAAGAAATTGCAACTTACAACTTTTTTTTTCTCTCCCAGTTAAGCATACAGCAAGCCCATCAGCAGAAGAGAAAGTGGCGTATAAAGCCTTTCAAATGAAACATCGGTTCTATTTGGAACGGAGCTTCCACCAAGATGTCAACCCGTATCGTAATTCCTGTGATTTACCTGTTGTTGTAGGTTTTACAAATAACTGATATGTTGCTGATATGCCACAAACTTCGCATTAGAGCCTGTCCCTCACTGTGATGCACAGGATCAATCTGTGAGGATGATCACAGGAGGGATTGTGACTTTGAGTGTCCCTTCCCATGTATTTTACATCAATTCAATGGTAGCCTTTTCTACAGATGCTTTGGCTGTCATGGAGAGTGTCCCTTTCATGCTCTGACTTGCTTCCCTTGCAACAAAGACAAGACAGTAACAATTGCTATAGCCGGTGGCCATCAAAGATTGCACAACGGGCATTAGAATGCAGCAGCCAGGATAAAACACACTTACAGAAAAAAATCTTAAATTTACAATACTTTGGATTCCTTCAAATTCAGTATGCCAGTTGCTAAAACACAGTTTGGAAAATTATGGCTTAATTAGATTGGCTATTGGTAATGTCCCCAGCACCTTAATTAGTCGACTTTGCCACTTATTCATGCTACTTGATGTTCTGTGCAAAAATCACCAAGATATGGCATTGTTCTTTGGTGTATAATGAGAAGCTCATTGCAAATGTCCTGCAGCCTTCTTCAGTTGAAAACAGGGAAGTGCAATTCGACCCATCAAATCTTTTGTAATCAGCCAAGTGGGCAGTCCTGCTTCATTATGGCAATGGTTCAGTGTACCCGTGGCACTGCAAGGGATCTTGTTAATTGAAGTGATCTGGTACCATTCAAAATTAAGAATGACTCACAAGTAGTTAAAGCTAACATATTAAAAATAATGCATGTAATGATTCAGAGGCTGTGTGCATTTGTCACTGTGTGTCACTGCCACAATTTCAGCCATCATTCTAACAGCTCCAGAGGAAGCAGAGATGAGCAATGGTGTTCGGTGTATGGCTGCAGCACTTTAATCTAGAGATGATGAAGTACAACAACAACAGATTACTGTATGGTCCTCTCATAAGAATCGGCAGTGGAGGCCAATTCACTGGATATTTTCAAGAGAGAGTTAGATTTAGCTCTTAGGGTTAACAGAATCAAGGGGTATGGGGATAAAGCAGGAACGGGATACTGATTTTGGGTGATCAGCCATGATCATATTGAATGGCGGTGCTGGATGAAGGGCTGAATGGCCTATTCCTGCACCTATTTTCTATGTTTCTATAATCTGATGTGTAGTGATTTCCCAACTTATCTCTTTGCAGCCCTTGCATTTTTTTAATATGCACTTTTTCTGTAACTGTAATTCAAAGAATAAACCTAGCAATTATAGACCTATTAGTTTGACGTCAGTGGTGGGCAAATTAATGGAAAGGATACTTAGAGATAATATATATAAGCATCTGGATAAACAGGGTCTGATCAGGAACAGTCAACATGGATTTGTGCCTGGAAGGTCATGTTTGACAAACCTTCTTGAGTTTTTTGAAGCGGTAACTAGGGAAATTGATGAGGGTAAAGCAGTGGATGTTGTCTATATGGATTTCAGTAAAGCCTTTGACAAGGTTCCCCATGGAAGGTTGGTTAAGAAGGTTCAATCTTTGGGTGTTAATGGCGGAGTAGCAAGATGGATTCAACAGTGGCTGAATGGGAGATGTCAGAGAGTAATGGTGGATGGCTGTTTGTCAGGTTGGAAGCCGGTGACCAGTGGGGTGCCTCAGGGATCTGTGTTGGGTCCACTGTTGTTTGTCATGTACATCAATGATCTGGATGATGGGGTGGAAAATTGGATAAGTAAGTATGCAGATGATACTAAGATAGGTGGTGTTGTGGATAATGAAGTAGATTTTCAAAGTCTACAGAGAGATTTGGGCCATTTGGAAAAGTGGGCTGAAAGATGGCAGATGGAGTTTAATGCTGTTAAGTGTGAAGTGCTACATCTTGGCAGGACAAATCAAAATAGGACGTACATGGTAAATGGTAGGGAATTGAGGAATGCTGTGGAACAGAGGGATCTAGGAATAACTGTGCATAGTTCCCTGAAGGTGGAATCGCATGTAGATAGGGTGGTAAAGAAAGCCTTTGGTGTGCTGGCCTTTATAAATCAGAGCATTGAATATAGGAGTAGGGAAGTAATGTTAAAATTGTACAAGGCATTGGTAAGACCAATTCTGGAGTATGGTGTACAATTTTGGTCGCCTAGTTATAGGAAGGATGTCAACAAAATAGAGAGAGTACAGAGGAGATTTACTAGAATGTTGCCAGGGTTCCAGCAACTATGTTACAGAGAAAGGTTGAACAAGTTAGGTCTTTATTCTTTGGAGCGCAGAAGGTTAAGGGGGGACTTGATTGAGGTCTTTAAAATGATGAAAGGGATAGACAGAGTTAACGTGGATACGTTTTTCCCATTGAGGGTAGGGAAGATTCAAACAAGAGGGCATGACATGAGAATTAAGGGACAGAAGTTTCGGGGTAACGTGAGGGGGAACTTCTTTACTCAGAGGGTGGTGGCTGTGTGGAATGAGCTTCCAGCAGAAGTGGTGGAGGCAGGATCGATTTTAACATTTAAGAGTAAAGTGGATAGGTATATGGACGTGAAGGGAATGGAGGGGTATGGTCTGAGTGCAGGTAGATGGGACTAGGGGAAAACAAATGGTCGGCACGGACTGGAAGGGCCGAGAGGGCCTGTTTCCGTGCTGTAATTGTTATATGGTTATATGGTTATAATAACACTATACTGTGTTCCCTTTGGTGTTTTTCGCTTTGCACAACCTGTTTTATCGTTGAGGGGCATGATTACACTCATGCATAGCACATAAACAAAGCTTTTCTTGCATCTCGGTACACATGATTATTATTAATAATAAACCAATACCAATAACAAAAGTTATTTTATTTCCTTATTACATACATGGTTATTCTGATATCTCATGGCAGTTGCGCATCCATTAAAGTAGAAACTTATCAGCTAAAGATCCATCTTTGTCAAATCATTTCCTCCAGGATACTTCATGCATGTGCCCTTCCCATTCTATCATTGCTGTAAATCCCAATCAATGCAAGGAATTATTATGACTAGCCATCCTTCAAAAATTGTCAAGTTCTGGACCTGGGAATAATACCCCTTTCACTCAAAGTTCTATGCACTCAGCAAATTCTTCATACCAAGATCCTGTCCTTTCAATAGTTGGTTCCATCTTCTTTGATTCATGCCTGTCCACTTTCACTTGATTATTCCTAGAGCCCCAGTCACATTCTGTTGTCAGGAGGAAGCAAATATTGAGCTGGCCTGAATTGCCTCCTAAAATGGCTTCATATTCTTTCTCCCATTTCTACCTTCCTTTCAAAGACTTCTAAAATTCACATCACATTAACTCACATCAAAGACGTCTCACTCTGGTCATTCCTTCCTCTTGCTGCTCCCATTGGACAGAAGGTACAGAAGCTCAAATGCATGCACCATCTGATTCAGGAACATCTTCATCCCCTCCAAACAGTCTTTCCAAAAGCTCTCTGATTCACCTCTACCCTATTGCGACATTGAACTTTGTCTCTGGAACTGGTGCACTACAATGCTGAGAACTATATTCTGCACTCTCTATTTTCCCTTTTGCTCCACCTATTGTACTCGAGTTGGACTTGATTGATTGATGTGTGGTATTATTTTAGACTTTAAATATACAGTCCGAAAACGGGCCCTTTGTCCCATCTAATCTGCGCTGACCTGTGATTACCCCATACACTAACACTATCCTACTCACTAGGGACAATTTTTTGCAACTTACCGACCCCAGTTAAGATACAAACCTGTACATCTTTTGGAATGTGGGAGGAAACTGCAGTACCCAGACAAAACCCACATTTTCACAGGGAGAACCTACAAACTCTGTACAGGCAGCACCCGTAGTCAGGATCGAACCCAGGTCTCTGGTGCTCTAAGATAACAACTCCACCGCTGCGCCACTGTGCCGCCCAAATTTGATTGGGTAGCATGCAAAACAAAGCTTTTCACTGTACCTCAGTACATGCTTACTCGCCAACTCATTTTGCAGAGTCAATCTCTTTACTTGTTTAACCCAGCAGTTAATTAATTGTGTCAAACCGAGGTCAAGGACATTTATTTATGTTTAAGAGGCCAAGAACAGGTGCGGTGTGGGAATAGGTAGGAGTAGGCCACTAGAAATTGCTCCACCATTGGTTCATTATCTTTATTCTTCTAAACTTTATAGAACTCTTTTTTTATCCGCAAAGGTC
The DNA here is from genome assembly GCA_035221665.1 of Okamejei kenojei. Lineage (NCBI taxonomy): Eukaryota > Metazoa > Chordata > Chondrichthyes > Rajiformes > Rajidae > Okamejei > Okamejei kenojei. Next base: position 122,971,690 of record CM069131.1, read on the forward strand.
AAAGTGTCCTCCTCTAGGATGTGCAGTGTGCAGGAACTAGAGCTTCACTACAGCTTCCCTACTTTCGCCAGTCTGCTTGGGTCTGTCTGTGTGTGTTCGCCCATTAAACTGGGGATTAACTGTTCCATGTAGTGCTTAGGTTAGGTTATCCCAATGTCTGGTACTGTGTACTTGCAGATTGGATTTTATTATTTCTCATACTGAGCATAACATCAAATATGTATTTCTGAGGAAAGATAATTCACAGCTGCTTTGTGCAGCAATCTCACAGATGTCAAAAAGTGTAACGAAATTCTGAAGCCCTGGCTTTGAGCTTTCTCTCTGTTGCTATGATTAACTGTTATTTGGTAGAAAAAATAAAATAAAAATAATATGCATAAAGTAATGATTCATCAGGATTAAATAGATGAATGTTGCACATGCATTGTTCCATTCTATCTGTACTAATGTCAGAAATACTGGAGGATAATCCGAAAGCAGTGAAAGAAACGTCAATACCTACTGTAAATAATGAAGTTGACAAGCATCACTGCTGCTCAGCTCTTTTATACAGAAGCAATTAAATTAACTGTGGTGTGCCAGGACTAAGTTAATAGAGTATGGTTAAGAGCGAGAGAGACCAAAATCATAGGATGATACAAAACAGTATTGACTGCTCCAGATTCATGTCTGTGCTGATTCTTTAGTAAACCAATCCAATGATGTTTTCCCTTTGACCTATAGCCCTGAAAACATCCCCCTCTTGTCTATTTGTCCCATTCTAAGTAGATTTTCAGATAGTACATTATAGATTATCCCATTATGTTAAACACAGTCCTCATCTAATCTCTGGATTTCGCAGTGGTCTATAAATTGAAATCACTTCCATTTCTGGTCCATTTCCTCCTCAGTGCTACTCATATTCAGCCAGGAAAATTAGAAATGATAATATCCAATCTCCAAGCAAACAGTACCAGACATTGGGATAACCTATTCAGCCATTTATAGAGGTATGTTAGTGTAATGGTTAAAATGCAGAAGTTGAAAATCTGAAATTAAGTCAGAAAATACTCAGGACATACAAGAAACTGTAGATGCTAGAATCACAAACTGCTGGAGGAACTCAATGGTAGCATTTGTGTAGGGAATGGAGAGATGACATTGCAGGTTTGGATCCTACATCAGTCTATTCATTCCCTCCACAGATGCTACCTGACCTACCACTTTCATCTAGCACTTTGTATTCAGAAAATACTCAACTGATCAGACAGCATCTGCAGTGAAAGAAATACAGTAACCATATTAGGTCAACCGATGTGATCATGTATAGTCTTTCCTTTGACGGTTTAGCAAGCAACAAAAGCCTTTCAATGTACCTTGGTACCCGTGACAATAAACTAAATTCAACTAAACTAACTAAACTTCTTCACAACTTAAAATATGCCTGTGTTCTAACCTTTTCTAGTTCTATAAGGCATTTGGCAAAGTTCCGGATGGTAAGATACTCTGGAAGGTTAAATTGCATTGGAATCCAGGGAAAGATAGCCGACTGCATAGAAAATTGACTTCTTGGAAGGAAACAGAGGGTGATGGTGGAAGGTTGTTTTTCGGATTGGAGGCCTGTGACTTGTGGTATGCCTCAAGTATCGGTGCTAGGCCCACTGCTGTTTGTGGTTTATATAAATGATTTGGATGAGAACATACCAAGCATGATTAGCAATTTGGCAGAAGACACTAATGTCACAAAAATGCAGCAAGACCTTGATTGGTTGGGCAGGTGGGCTGAGGAATGGTTGATGATGTTTAATGCAGACAAATGTGAAGTGTTAATTTTTGGGAAGTGTAACCAGAGCAGGATCTTCACAGTTAATGCAGAACACAGGAGTATTGTAGAGAAGTGGGATCTAGGAGTGCAGATACATAGTTCCTCAAAAGTTGCATCAGAGGTAGATAAGGCGGCAAAGAAGGCTTTCGGCACATTGGTGTTCATCCGTCAGGGCATCAAATATAGAAGTTGGAATGTTATGTTACAGCTGTACAAGGCGTTGGTGAGACCACACTTATCGGATTGTGTTCAGTTTTAGTCACCTTGCTATAGGAAGAAACTTATTAAGCTGGAAAGAGTGCAGAGAAGGTTTACGAAGATGTTGCCAGGCCACAAGAGCCTGAGCTATAGAGAGGCTTGGTGGGCTAGTATCCTTGGAGCATTGGAGAATGAGAGGTGATCTTATAGAGGTGTATATGATCATGAGGGGAATAGTTAGGGCAGATGCACAGACTCTTTTATCCAGAGTAGAGGAATCAAAATCTAGAAGTCATAGGTTTAAGGTGATGGGGAAAGTTTTAACAGGAATCTGAGGAGTAACCCTTTCACACAGAGGGTGGTGGGTATACGGAACAAGCTACCAGAGGAGGTAGCTACGGCAGAAACTATAACACCATTTGAAAAACATTTGGATAAGTACATGGATAGGGAACGTTTAGAGGGATATGGGCCAAACATGGGAAGGTGGGACTAGCATAGATGGTGCACCTTGGTCGCATGGGCAAATTGAGCCAAAGGCATTGTTTTCATGCTGAATGAATCTATAAGTCTCTGACTCCATGATGAAAGGTTATCGATCTAAGATATTGTCAGTTTCTCACCGGAGATGCTGCCTAACCAGCAGAGAATATCCATGGTTTCCAATTTTAAATTCAAATTTCCAGCAATTGTGGTGTTCTTCTTTTTGATGACTAGTTAATTCACAGCCACTTCTCATCCAGAGATGCAATTGAGCTGGCTTTTTCATTCTGGCCCTATTTGTACCCAGACACGCAACTGTGGATGACAATTCATTGCTTTCTCAGCTCAGGAGTGATGAAACAGGACAAGATGTACCTGTGTTGCGTTGGATGTTCACATACTGTGAAGATATTAGTGATGAAAAGTTGTCACCAATCAATTCTGGTTCAGCCAGTATTGGTGCCAAACTTCCATTAACAGTAAAAAATGCTGCAGATCTTCGCTTCCAAAGAGGGTAATTTGCCAGGGAAGAGAGAAACAAAGCAGAACATCATCGAAAATGAACATCAGTAACAATTAAATGTGATGCCCATTCAGAATCCCAGTCATTAATCCAAAAGAAATCGGATATATAGTGTAGCTCCAAGATGCCCTCAATATTTGACAGTCTTCGACTCGTTCAAAAAAACAAACTAAAAATCCATATTTAACCAGCTGAACGAGAACAACAGTGGGGAAGGGTGTGCTGTTATTGGAGAAGGTCCAAAGGAGATATACAAGAATGATACCAGGGATGATTGGGTTAATGTATGATGAGCATTCGACAGCACTGGGCCTGAACTCGCTGGAGTTTAGTAGGGTGAGGGGGGAACCTCATTGAAACTTACCGATAGGCCTGGATAGAATGGATGCAGAGAGGATGTTTCCACTAGTGGGAGAGTCTAGGACCAGAGGGCATAGCCTCAGAATAAAATAACGTACTTTTAAAAAGGAGATGAAGAGGAGTTTCTTGAGTCAGAGGGTGGTGAATCTGTGGAATTCATTGCCACAGACGGCTGTGCAGACCAGTTATTGCATATTTATAAGGCAAAGATTGACAAATTCAATATTAGTAAGTGGGTGACAAGTGTTATGGGGAAAAGGCAGGAGTGGGGTTGAGAGAGAAAGAAAGATCAGCTATGATTGAATGGCAGAGTAGACTCGATAGGCTGAATCTTCCATCGGGTGGCAGCCTCGTCAGCAGCTGTTTGTCCTTTCGACTTTTTTTTGTTTTTAGTATGTCTAAAAGTGTGTTTTAGTGTGTTTTAGTGTGGGGGGTGGTGGCGGGGAATAGGGGGAATCTGTTTTTCAGTCACTTACCTCGGTGGAATGCGACTTTTTTCCTAGTCACATTTTTGCCCTGCCTCACGGCCTAACAGCTTTGGTGCGGCCTCTCCCGGAGTTGGGCCCAGCGCAAACTTTCCATCGCGGAGCCGGGTGATCCCTTGCTGGGAATCGCCGGAAGAAGTGCTCCGATCATTGGCCCGCGGACTATAATATCCTGAATCTGCGGTCTACTGAGCTTTTAGCCGCAGATGCAGCATGGACTTTCCATCGCGGAGTCTGGGATCCCTCGCCGGGGATCGCCGGAGAAGAGCTCCGACCATCGGCCTGCGGCCTACAACATCATGAAGCCACGGTCTACGGTAGGAAGCAGCCGATTCGGGACCTCAAAGCCGTGGAGTGTCCGTCCGTCCTGACGTCGAAGGCCCGACGAGAGGGCCTGTACATCGGGCCATCCGTAGTGGCGACTATGGAGGGTTCATGGCCCAGATCATGGGTGAACAAAGGAGGAGGACTAATTGAACGTTATTGCCTTCCACCACAGTGAAGAATGTTGATTCCACTGTGGTGGATGTTCATGTTATATTCTATTGTGTATTGTGCTCTTTTGATCGTATGGCTGCATGGTAAGTCAAATTCCACTGAACCTTAATTGGTGCAAGTGGCAATCAATGTGAGCTAGAACTTGAACTTGGACTTGAATTACCTAATTATGCGCCTATGACATGAACAAGAATGTCTGCAGTCAATGGTTTAAGCTTGACTCCATTTTGCATCCTGGGAACAGGAAAAGCCTACTTATCCATTTGAGGCAGTTCTACTCAGTGGTCATTCAGTGGTCGCTGGGAATTCACACTGCTTGCCTCTATGTTGGGAGTCCTTAGTGTCTCCCCTTCAGATAGGACCAGTTGCCATTGTCAAAGAATTGGTAAAAAAGATTAATCTACCTTAAAATAAACCTGCAATTGAGACACAAGCAAGATTAAAACTCAAGATAGCATTTAAATGGAGGTTAATGCTAAAATTCTTTATATTTTGTAAATTATTGCTTTTATGATCATAGAATTCTGGACTAATCTCTTCAAACCCTGGAACTGAACAGGTTGGCTTTTAACAACCACAAAATTAACCTATTTTGTGTTGGAACTCACTCCAACAAGGTTTTTCTTAATTCTTCATGTCCTTACAAAGGACATTTACAAAGGACATTTATTATCACATACACCAATTGGTGCAGTGAAATTTCACTTGCCATTGCAGCACATGAATAAAGATAAGACACAACATAAAGAATTTAACAATGAACATAAAAACATCCCCCCACAATGGTTCCCACTGTGGGGGAAGGCAGCAAAGTCCAGTCCCGTGGGTACACAAAAAGCTGGAGAAACTCAGCGGGTGCAGCAGCATCTAAGGAGCGAAGGAGATAGGCGACGTTTCGGGTCGAGACCCTTCTTCCTAATAACCCTTCCTTATCTCTCCAAAGTCCAGTCCCGTCCCCTGTTCACCCATAATCGGGCCTATTGTGAGATGGACTGGTAATGGTTAGGAATGTTTTTGAACAATATGGGCCAAATGCAGGCAATTGGGTCTAGTTTAGATGGGCATCTTGCTCGGCATGGATGAGTTCGACTGAAGGCCTGTTTCTGTGCTGTAGGGCTCCATGACTGTATGACCTCAATTTCACAAGTGGTGTTCGATTTTATATTCAGCCAATTGCTATGTTAATGTCAAGACCTGTCACTCTCACTATCTCATTGGAATTCTTGTTTTTAGCCCATGACATCCCCAAAATGAATACTGATGATCATGGTTGGTGAGTAAGGGCTGATAGATAGCACTGTCAATGACACCTTCTGTTATTTTGCACTTGATTGAGAGTAGACAGGCGACAGGTGATTGCTGGATTAAATTATTCTTGTCCTCATGCAATTTATCATATCATCAGGATGGCTGGGGATAAAGTTGGTTGTACAGGCTCACAACCACGATGTTTTCAAGATCCTCACACTTTAGGGTGCATTCAACTGTCTCTTGATATTATGTGGCCTGAATTAAATTGATGAATGGGCAGGCTTCTCAAAACGGTGGGGATCTCAGGAAAATGTTGAAATGGATCATTGGCTGTGTACTTGAATCTGAAAATTATTTGTTGCCTCCTCCTGTGAGCTTGCATGACAGCACCCCATCTCTGAGTATGAGAATGTTCCTGCATCTTCTACCTTTCATTAGGCGTTTAATTCTCCTTTTCCACCCAAGCCTGGTTGTGACCTTTCATCAGTTATCCACTCAACAGGCAGTGTGGTTGGAATGCAATAAAATGGCAATAAAAAGCCTAAATTTAACTCCAGTCATCACCTGTAAGAAGCAGTCACATGTTCCTTCCTGCATTTCCAACATGTTCCTGCTGATATTATTTAGCTACACTGTTTTTGGATGTAGAAATACAATCGATGCAGCAAATTCAATAATTTGCAAAAATCAGGATCCAAGGCCACCCTTAGAAAGTCAGTACAGTCGGACATGAACTAATGGACTTATGATCTCCCACCTTGCAAGTCATATTGTTTATTGGACCTTCCAGAGCTATCAAAAGCATGAGAATGTGACTTAAAGAAACCCCGGGGGTGGTGGTTTTAATTCTTGGTGCCCCGTGTGTCAAGAGGAGCAAAATAACTCTCCCTAAGTACATGGAAACAGTGGACCTGACCTGCCTAAGGCATTCCACCCTAACCAGGTCTACACTGGAGACACCTCCTTTGATTGACAATTCCATGACTGTCCTTTGGATCCTTCACGCCAACCCATCTGCCGCCTGAAGTTCCACTCCCACCACAGGGCAGCTGGAGATTCCAGCCAGATTCAAGCATAAGTCAATAATCCATGTAGAAGTAGCTCCCAGGGAATATGTTCATGTAGGAACACTCCATCACCAAAAAGGACGTACCCAGAAGCTTAAATTTGCTTTGCAGCCACCACATATTAATTATTCCCATTTTATTTCAAATATTTTAACGCCCCATATTTTTACAAATCTCAAATTGAATTTACTGCTGTGTTTGTCCATTGAACCTATTCACCGCTCATAGTTAGTGTTGCAGTTATCTTGACTGTTCCATCACATTCAGTGCTTAAGTCCGGGTGAAGAGGCTGTGGGGTGTCAGGAGCTGGAACCATATAGCCTCTCCACAGTTATATGAAAGGCAGGTTTGGATTAAAACTCCTATATTTTTGGTTGAAATCTACAATCCCCTTAGGGCCATTGGTTAGACAGTGTGTGGATTGAGCACAATTACCTGCAGGGGTTCCCAACAGACATCAATCTCCTGTTCTACATCGGTGAGACCAAGCGTAGCCTTGGCGATCTCTTCGCCGAACACCTCCGCTCGGTTCGCAATAACCAACCTAATCTCCCGGTGCCTCAGCACTTCAACTCCCCCTCCCATTCCGAATCCGACCTTTCTGTCCTGGGCCTCCTCCATGGCCAGAGTGAGGACCACCGTAAATTAGAGGAGCAGCACCTCATATTTACTTGGGCAGTTTGCACCCTGGCGGTATGAACATTGACTTCTCTAATTTCAGGTAGTCCTTATTTTCTCCTCCCCTTCTCAGCTCTCCCTCAGCCCTCTGGCTCCACCTCTCCATTTCTTCCTCCCGCCCCCTCACCCTCACATCAGTCTGAAGAAGGGTTTCGACCCAAAACGTTGCCTATTTCCTTCGCTCCATAGATGCTGCCTCACCCGCTGAGTTTCTCCAGCATTTATGTCTACCTTCGATTTTCCAGCATCTGCAGTTCATTCTTAAACATCAGTCTCCTGTCTTGCTTGGAATATAGGGGACAATTTCTACAATTGGTCACTCATACACCCTGGGTTGACTTAGCTACTAGATCCTTCCCTATCTTCATATGGCAAAGCTGTGCTGAACATTGACTGCCTAAAGAATGACAAACATTCTTTAGGCAGTCAATTCATCTCACACTATCTAGTTTATCTTTCATTCTGTTAGTATCGTTTGGGTTTTTTGGTTTTGCCAGATAAAAGTGTTCTCATTTCCGCAAATACTTTCCTCAGAAACAGAAAATTAAGCAGGTGAAGTTTTTGATCATTGGCTCCACTGATTGTTATTTGATTTATATTGTGCTTATTATATATCAAGGAAGGAATGGTGTGCTTTCTGGAACAGTTGCTAAAATTATGTGAGTGATTCTGCTGGAAATGATCTACCATCCATATCAGGTTTATCCAATTATTCTCATGCTCTGCAATCAAGGGGTTTGTCAGATGTTTGATTATCCTGCCACATAGACAATATCATTACATGCAACTTGCTCAACCTATTTAAAGGCTGAATGCTTTTGTTGTGAGTTTCCTTCCAGCACTGTTGCATTTTAATTCACTCTTTAGAAATATTATTAGCTTGGAATTAATATCCAGATTTAGATTTTTCACTTTAAGTATTTTTTAAGCTTTAGGGCAATCAACCAATTACTGTTATTTTAGGCTGCAGATCAATTGGCCACTAGTTGATAATATGAGGACTATTAAACAGGTCTGGTGCACTTGGCCAGATTAAGGTTGGCCAGAATTGGGTCAGCTGTAATATATGTTGTGTATGAGGATATTGTTCTGATTAAATGCATTCAACTCAAAGAGTGGAGTCAAGGACAGCCAAGATGCTCAAAACTACCTTGAACAAAGCAGCATGTTTGTTTTGTACCCCATCCAATACATCCAAGAGAGAGTTAGATAGAGCTCTAAGGGCTAGTGGAGTCAAGGGATATGGGGAGAAGGCAGGCACGGGTTATTGATAGGGGACGATCAGCTATGATCACAATGAATGACGGTGCTGGCTCGAAGGGCCGAATGGCCTCCTCCTGCACCTATTTTCTATGTTTCTAATACTAAACATTGATTACTCCAGACCCAAAAAATCATCTGGGCATTGCTACCATTTATTGTTCATCCTTGATTGGTCTTGAAAACTTAGTGGTGTGCCACCTTCTTTCACCACTGCAGTGCATGTCGTGATGGCACTCCAAACATCCAGTTGAACAGGAAGTTTCAAGATATGGACCTTGTGACAATTAAAGATGGGTGGTACATCTTCAAGTTAGGACGATGTGCAACTTGGAGGATAATCTGCAGGAGGTTGTGTTACATAAACATATTGCTCTTGTCCTCCTGGGTAGGTGAAGTCACAGGTTTGGGAGGTACTGTTTCTGTAGACACAGCAAGGAAGTGTAGTACATTTTGCAGATGGTGGAGACTGCAGGCAAAACATATCTTCTGAACCATTATTTTCACCTCCCTCCTTAAAAAAAGAAACTACATTGCTGCGTCTTTTTGTTCTTGTAAACCAATGTTTCCCAAAGTGGGGAATGCGTACCCCCAGTGGTACGTGAAAGGTCTTCAGGGGGTACGCGGCAAATTTCAGCTGTGTACTACTGAAACATAGATTCATTATTAGAAAAAAATACTGTGGTTATGAATTATTTTATACTACATATTTTCAAATAAATTATATATATCGTATGAATTCACCTACACAAGTTGTGATAGCTGCTGCACTTGGATAGTTTGCAGACCCCCGCGCGACAACTCATAAAATTTTAATTCAGCCTCATTTGCCCGAATAGTTTGCACTTCATGTGCGTCAGCGACTAAGAAAGAGTAATCATATAGTCATATCATATAATCATATAATGTTTTAGTTAAGACGGTTAAGTAGATATCAATAAAAGTGCTCAGTTATTTGATAATATCGCGAGTGTGATGCTTGTTAAAATAGCGGGGAATAGGTTAGTATTACCTTTTCAGTGATATTGTTTTAATGATTCATATAACTGTACGTAAAATAAATATCATTAATCTTTTTTCTAGCCCTTCAATTCTCAATTATGGATTATTGGTTAAAAACTGGGTGTATAAAACACCTAAAAGAGAATAATAAGGAAGATAGAAGTAGCCGCAGACAACGAGAAAATGTCGATATGAATCTACCTCCCATTCAACATCAATCAATCAGTGCCAAAAGGTCTGTCACAAACAGAAGAACAACTTTTGGAACTAGATTCTCATGGATTCTTAAAAAAACAAATATAAAGAGAACACATTATCTTCATTTTGGTTACAAACACAAAATGAACTTACAAAATTGTCAGATAAAGCCCTAAAGTTCATTTTTTCCATTTCCAAACTCATACCTGTGTGGTTGGATTTTCAGCCCTTGTGGGCATTAAGACGAAGAAGAGGAACTGCATATTAGATGTCGAACTGCAACTGAGGTTGAAATTAACAACTACAGAGCCGAATTTTGCCAAAATATTTTCCCAACAAGCAATTTCATCCTTCAAGTTGATGATAAATTATTTTAATTAAACATTTATTTAATGGATACTTTATTAATTTTATATTAATAATTATACATTTTATTATAGAAAACTTTTGTTTAGATGCATACCTTAATCCAACATAAAAATGTATGCAATTTTTATCATCTTTTTTAATGAAATACGATTGTTTTTAATGAGGGGTGCAAGATGCTTACGAACATTTACGAAGAGGTACATGGATATGAAATGCTGTTTTAAGCTATTGCCCCATTCCTAACTTCAAAGCTCCGCAAACTTCCAGATTTGTGGCTGCACAAATATCTTTGATTGAGAGAATTAAATTAAAGCCCACTGAGTCCATGCCGGCCATCGATCACACCAGTTCACATTAGTTCTCTGTTATTCCACTTTTTCATTCACTTACTACACATCATGGGCAATTTGCAGAGGTAGATTGATCTACACACCTGCACATCATTGGAATGTGGGAGGAAACTGGAGGACATGCCCACAGTTATAGGGAGAACGTACAAACCCCACATAGACAGCAACCGAGGTCAGGATCAAACCCAGGTCTCTGCCATTGTGTGGCAACAGCTCTACTAGTTCTACTGCATATTTTAAATATGCATAACACTTTTTCTGTAACTCCATGACTGATTCTCTTTCCTCAGGTCCTACCATCGTACAGGAACAGTGTTTATCAGACCCATAAAATATATTTTCCGCAATGCTGTTCAGGTGTACTCATTCTCTTCCTGTTCTCTGCAACTGTTGACATGGCTAACTACACCATTTTACTCTATTGATTTCCCTCCAATGGCCAACTCAGTGTAAAGACGCTCACTTCACTCAATTTGTATACATCCAGCCAAAGCTGCTGTACTGCTGGAACACCAGCTGCAGCTCTTATCTACAAACCTAATTCTCCCATCAGTCTCAGTTACTAGTACCATTGTCAAGTGCTGAAGGCTTATGTCCCACTTGAGACTCAAGTGCTGAGTATTGAACAAGTTTTCTAACACAGCACTGAAGACAAAAGAGGAAGTATAGATAAACAGTTTATAGAACATGTAAAAGTACAGCACAAGAACAGGCCCTTTGCCCACAGCGTCCATGCCAAACATGATGCCATAAATTACCTCTGCGTGTACACAATCCATATCCCTCCATTTCATGCATATCCATGTGCCTTTCCAAAAGCCTCTTAAATGCCACAATAGTATCTCCCTCCACCACCACACCGGCAGCACATTCCAGACACACTCTTCTTGGTGTAAAAAATTCCCCCGCATGACACTTGCCCTTCTCATCTTAGAGCTATGCCTCTATTCTTTAACATAGCAACTCTGGGAAAAAAAGGTTCTGACTATATACCCTATCTAGACCTCTCATGATTTGATATACTTCTATCAGGCCTTCACTCAGCCTCTGACGCTCCAGAGTGAAAAAATATAGATTAGTCCAAATTCTCCTTGTAGCTAATACACTATTATCCATGCAGCATTCTGGCAACCCCCTTCGGCACCCTTTCCTAAGCCTCCACATCCTTTCTGTAATGGGGCGACCAGAACTGCACAAAATACTCCAAATGCGGCCTAACCAACTTCCTATAATACTGCAAAATGCTATAATCCTGACTCTTTTACTCAATGCCCCACCACTGGAGGCTAGCATACTATACACCTTGTTTACCATTCTATCTATTTGTGTTACCATTTTCATCCTTCTGTACATTAACTAAATCTTCAGGCTACAAACAACTAATCAGATTAGTGGAGAAAATACAAAGTGCTGGAGTAAATTTGGTGGGACAAGCAAACTATGGAGAACATGGTTGGATGACGTTTCGAGTCTGGACCCTTCTTCAGACTGATCTGGATTAGTAGATTTGGGAAATGATTTTAAAAGGCAGGTTATTTAATGGTTCAACTCGTTAGCCTAAATGATTCAACACAATTGACAAATTTAAACCTTCTGTGTATTGCATTTCAGTAAAATGTTTGGGTGAAATTAAATTATTAATCCAAGGTTAAGGAGGGTGAAAATGTGCAGCAGCGGAAGCCCTTGTGCAGTAGCATTTCTGGTGCCGGCATGCAGCATGGACACTGGTTGAGCAGGCTCCTGGCTATTATCTATTAAGAGCTGTGCCTGAGATGACACTGTTACCTTTGCAAGAAGTCACATTTCTACGCATATTACTGGATAGCTCAGCAAACATTTTGCATCATTATTGCTGCCTTTGCATATTTCCTACACAATATACTGCAAAGAATTACATGGACAACCATAAGTGGTTTTTCCAAGTACTTAGAATGTCAAAATTCTGCAACTGTTCCTGAGCCAATTTCTCATTGAAACAGTTTGAAACTCCCGTACACTTCGGTTATTGTCCCAATGTTTTTTCTATCCTTAATGAAAGCAAGCAGATCAAAATGGGACTCCCAGTAAATTGCACTTGAAAATTGAGTTGGCTTTCAAATGCAATTCAAAATTAATATTTTCACATTCTCATTGGGTCAGTTAATTAAAAATCAGTGATATTAACTTTGTCACAATGGAGCTGTAAAATATTGAATATTATTAGTTTATGTACATCAATGAGATTTTATTACTGGACTGCTTCTGACAATATTTCGCTTTTCAGTTTCCCAGTAATGATAGTCCTAGACAAAAATAAGACTAAACGTCCTTGGGGAAAAACTGGCGTAGACAAAAATGCAAGTGGTGTCCATGGGATCTGGGAGACAATTAACACACAAATTTGGTCTGAAGAAGGGTCCCAGCCCGAAACATTGTTTGTCAGTTCCCTCCACAGATGCTGCCTGACCCACTATGTTCCTCCAGCACTTTGTGTTTTGCTCAAGGTTCCAGCATCTGCATTTTCATGAGTTGAAATGTAAATTTCCTTCGGGCAACATGTGTTAATTTACTTAGAGCACTTTGAAGGTGCAATGTCAGTGCAGCCCCATAGAATCCAGGTACAGCTGGTGGCTTTAAAAAATATATATTGAAAGTCAGCGTGTACAAAAGCAATCGGACTAGAGACTGGTGATGAATTGGAATTATGTAGTTTTGTGGCCCGAAGGTACTTGTGAGTGAATAACTGAAAATCAATGTTGTTCTTGTTTACTGCTGAATCAAATATTGTCTATGCTGGAAGGATTTCCTTGAAATGCTCAAATTTGTTCCTATTGAAAGGGATATGGGGGAAAAAAGCAGAAACGGGGTACTGATTTTAGGTGATCAGTCATGACTATATTGAATGGTGGTGCTGGCTCGAAGGGCTGAATGGCCTACTCCTGCACTTATTTTTCTATGCTTTTTTTCTTGCTGCTGTGGTACAGTGTACCCATATTGTGGCAGTGTGGGTACTGGAAATTCACCCTGATGATATTCACAAATCACTAACCAAAAATTTGAAATAGATATTCATTCTTTGGACTTTACTTTAGAGATACAACATGGAAACAGGCCCTTTGGCCCACTGAGTCCACACTGTCCAGCACTCACCTCATACACTAGCACTAGGCTACACACTAGGAACAATTTACATCTGTGGAAGAAAGAGTCAGACAGAAAGAAATTGTCAGTAAATTCATGAAATGGACTGCTTTCTTGCAAAGGGCTTGGCCTTTACTGTACTGCTCCAGGTATGTTCTATGCACATTTAGACTGAATGCCCTGTTAGAAATGATGGTGGATGTCAATGCAGGAAATGCAGTACGTTAAGTCAAGAGTGTTTTATTGTCATTGTTCCTGATGCTCCTGTTACTAGGGAAATCCAGAACCAGGGGTCACAGTTTAAGAATAAGGCGTAGGCCGTTTAGGACTGAGATGAGGAGAACCATTTTCACCCAGAGAGTTGTGAATCTGTAGAATTATGTTACTAGGGAAATCCAGAACCAGGGGTCACATTTTAAGAATAAGGGGTAGGCCATTTAGGACTCAGATGAGGAAAAACATTTTCACACAGAGAGTTGTGAATCTCTGTGTACCTCTGCCACAGAAGGTAGTGGAGACCAATTCACAGGATCCAATTCAAGAGAGTTAGATATAGCTCTTAGGGCTAACGGAATCAAGTGATATGGGGAGGAAGCAGGAATTTGGGTGAACAGCCATGATCAAATTGAATGGCGGTGCTGGCTCGAAGCGCTGAATGGCCTACCCCTGAAACTAATTTCTATGTTTCTATGTTTCTATTTCATATGTCCCAGATAAAACAATGAAATTCTTATTTGCAGCAGCACAACAGAATATGGAAACATAGTACACTGTAAACGTGCACACACGCACACACATAAAGTGGTTGCAGGAGCAACTGCAGTTCTACTAATTGCCACTATTGGGGTTATAGAGTCATAGGGTCATACATCGCAGAAATGGGCCCTTTAGCCCAACTTTCCCATGCCGACTAATAGCCCTGTCCGAAGGTACGAGTTCATTCCAAGAGCTCTCCCAAGTTTAAAAAAAATCAAACTTGTGGTAAGCACGTAGCGTTGCAGCTCATGGACGTCTCTTAGCGGCTCGTACCGCTAACGGCAGGTACTCCGGAAGACTCGCTAATGGCAGGTAAGCACGGATTTTTCAACATGTTGAAAAATGTCCACGAGAGCCCCGAGTACCGACGAGTGGCCATTACCATAAATCTCCGAGTTCGAATCAGGGCAAACTCGTGAGAGCTCTTGGAATGAATTTGTACCGAGGGACAGGGATTTAAGATGCCCCATCTACGCTAGTCCTACCTACCTGCGTTTCACCTATATCCCTCTAAACCTTTGCTGTCCTTGTACCTGTCCAAATGTCTTTTAAATGTTGTGATAGTACCTGCTTCCACTATTTCCTGTGGTATTTAATTGCATTTACCTCCCACCATCTTTGTGGAAAAGTTGCCCCTCAGGTTCTTATTAATGTTTTCCAGTTTAATGGTTAGGTTTTATTATTTAAACGCACAGTTTATTGATCTAGAGGTGTGTCCGAATCTCAGCACAGGAATGCCGAAACAGAAATGTTTAAATGTATGCAAATAAAAGGAATTAAAATATTAGTATCAGTAATGGCTACAATAACTATGGGATGATTGTAAAGGGGTGATGTTTAAAATACATTTAAGCTGGTACAAGGATAGGAAAGCTTCAGAGGGATATCCAAACATCAGTAATTAGGACCAGCTCGTAAAACAAGCATGGACATGCTGGGCCAAAGGGCCTGTTTCTGCACTGTATGGCACTATGACTAAACATATGATTTAGAAAAAAAATATCTTCAGTCTCGATATAACTTAAGAACCACAGCTAATAATTGCCCATAGAAATAGCCAAGGAAGTCAATAGCAATAATGTCCTTCCTCAAATTAGGAGACCAAAATTGCACACAATACTCCAAGTGTGGTCTCAGCAGGGCCCTGTACAACTACAGTTGGACCTCCTTGCTCCTAAACTCAAATCCACTCGCAATGAAGGCCAACATGCCATGAGCTTTCTTGATGATTTGAGCATGGGAAGTAAGATTTGTGCACCAGGGTTTGGGAGGTAGGATGAAAAGGGGAGGGTCAGTAGGTTTATTTGAAATTGAAGAATCTAATGCCCAGCAGTCTGAAGAAGGGTCTCGACCCACAACATCACCCAATCCTCTCCAGAGATGCTGCCTGTCCCGCTGAGTTACTCAAGCATTCTGTGTCTATCTTTGGTTTAAACCAGCATCTCCAGTCCCTTTCTACAAAACTAATGTTCATCCGGTTGGGTTGTAGGCTCCCCAAGTGGAACATGAGGTCCTGAGCTTCCAGTTTGCATGAGAGACAGAAAAAGCAGCTCTGGGCAGAATCACGGCAATGCTGAATATCAGCCCAAAATTTAAGCCCAAGTCAATAAAGATGAAGTTGAAACACCCTCTGCACATTCACGGACTCCACATCCATAAAGATCCAGAGCCACATGTCATAATTCCTAATAATTCTGATTATTCCACAAGTAAAATTAAGAGATTATCGCAGTGGTCTTTGATTATTTTACTTTGTTTGAAATGTCTTTATTGCATTTAAAATGTCATTATAACATTTTATCTCAGAGGTTATAATACCCTGCAGCTAAAGAAAATTGTCTTGATTTCTTCCCCTTATGTATTTGCTCATAATTACATTTCGAATACACTTTAATACATTTGCTTTGTTATTTTACTGCATTTAATTCACTTAATTTATGTTTCTACTAATTGCATTACTTGGCATTTTAAGATATTTATTGGACATGGTTTCTAAATGTGAAGAAATAAAGGCAGCCAGTTGAAATGTAAAGACAAATACATGAATAACAGAAAACACCAAAAAATTGACATGTTTTATTTTTTTGCATTTGAGAGAGTAAACATGTGTCTGGGCACGTGAACAGAGGAATGTTAGGCTGGGGGTATTTAAATTAATGGATTAAGTGTCTGTGTGATCCTGCCTGTCTCTGTTTTTTTAATCCATTCTTTTCAAGCACAAAATATGAAAATATGCCCAGAAGTCCCCGTGCATAAAATATTCATTATTGGCTGCACAAATGCAGAGATAAAACTGCATTATTATGTTAGGCATTTACCAAGGTGTTCCCTGCCCACTGAATGTTTCTAGCATCTATCCGTTTTTATTACAAAAGTAATATTGTTTACAATTGGGAGAGCTAGTGGTGTATTCTGTAATTTTAATGTTTTTTTAAATTGTTTCCAAATACGTATACCACTTTCTATTATTGGGTTTCCTCTATAAATTTTCTTATGTATTTTAGTGTTAGCAAATAAAATCGAGCTAATTTTGAAAGGTGAACAGTCTTCCTTTTCCATTTATAACCAATTTGGTTGTTTATCTAGTTCTTCCAACCAGAAATTCATATTTTTTATATTAACTGCCCAATAATAAAACATAAAATTAGGCAATGCAAAACCTCCATTCATTTTTGATTTACATAGATGTTTTTTAATTATTCTATGGTTCTTATAATCCCAAATAAAATTGGTAACTATAGAGTCCACTTTCTTAAAAAAATTTTTAGGAAGATATATCGGGATCATTTGAAACAAGTATAATAATTGTGGAAGAAAAATCATTTTTATCGCATTAATCTTACCTAGCATTGAAATAGGTAATGTTTTCCAATATAGGATATTCTTAAGTAGTTTATTCAATAAGGGTGGGAAATTAGATTTATATAATGAATCATATCTTTTTGTTATATAAATTCCAAGATATTTGATTTTTTCATTTGCTATCTTTAAAGGATATTGTTGTAATATATGTAAGTTATTTCCCATTATTGGCATAAGTTCACTTTTATTCCAATTAATTCTATATCCTGAAAACGATCCAAATTGAGTTATTAAATCTAATAAGTTAGGAATACTAATTTCCGGCTTTGTGATATAAAGTAATACATCATCTGCGTATAAAGAGATTTTATTTTCAGTTTCTTTAGTTTCATACCCGTATATTTCACGATGCAATCTCATGGATTTTGCTAGTGGTTCTACTGCAAGTGCAAACAATAGTGGAGATAAAGGGCAACCTTTTCTGCAGCCTCGGAATAAGTTAAATTTAGTTGTTAACATTTGGTTTATTAATATTCTAGCTGTTGGCTTGGTATATAGTAATTTAATCCATGTTATAAACTTCTCCCCCAACTGAAAAGATTCCATAACCGAAAATAAGTAAGACCATTCAATCTGATCAAAAGCTTTCTCTGCGTCCAACGAAATAATTGATAAATCCTTATTAATGTTTCTTTTCGAGTATATAATATTAAATAATCTTCTCAGGTTGTTTGAGGAGTATCGTTTTGGTATAAATCCTGTTTCATCTGAATGAATTAGTTTATTAATCACTGTGTTTAGTCTTTGTGCTAGTATTTTGGTTAATATTTTTTGATCAGCATTTAAAAGAGATATAGCTCTATATGACCCTTTAAAACCGCTTTAAAACTTTCCCATAATAGGGACAAAGATATTTCTGACGTATCGTTTATTTCAAAGAAAATCTAGATCTGTTTTGTGATATATTCTTGAGTTATTTTGTTTTTTAAAATTTGTGGGTTAAATCTCCATTGTCCTTGTTTTTCCATTTTACCAGTTATTTGCATCATAAAAGTTAAAGGTGCATGATCTGAAATTATAATATTATGATATTTTGAATTATACGTAAGTGGAATGAGTTTTAAATCTACCAGAAAATAATCTATTCTTGAATAAGTTTTATGCACAGGTGAGTAAAATGAGTAGTCTCATCCTGTTGGGTTTTGCAATCTCCAAACATCTTAAATATTACTAGTATCTATATATGCATTTATTAACTCACTGGAATGCGATTTAAGTTTCCGTTGTTTTGATGATCTATCCAAATAAGGATCTAGTGTACAATTTAAATCTCCTCCAATTATTAGATTGTGTTGTGATAATTCCGGGATGGTATTAAATATTTTTTTTAAAAACAGCGGGCTATCAAAATTTGGGCCATATACATTGACAAAAATCATTTTTTGTGTACATAATTCTCCTATTACAATAATATATCTACCGTCACTATCAGTTATTGTTGAAGTATGTTTAAATGCAGTGCCTTTACGAATTGATATTGCTACACCTCTAGATTTGTGTGTGAAAGAAGAATGATAGACTTTATCATTCCATTTAGCCTTTAATCTATGTTCTGCCACTTTTTTAAAATGTGTCTCTTGGATAAATGCCACATCTATTTTAATTGCTCTTAAATGTGCTAATACGTGTACCATTTAAGGTACAATGAAACTCAATTTACCATACAGTCATACCAGGAAAAGCAACAAGACACACAACTACATTTAAATTAACATATCCACCACAGCGGATTCTCCACAATCCTCACTGTGATGGAAGGCAATAAAATCTAATCTTCTTCACTGTTTATTCTCCAGTGGTTGGGGCAGTCGAACCATCCGCAGTCGGGGCGATCGAAGCCCGCATGTCGGGGAGGTCGATGCTCCCCCGTTCGGGGCGGTCGAAGCTCTTGCAGCTTGGAGCTCCCTAACCAAGGGACCACGAGCTTCACGATGTTAAAGTCTGCAGGCTCCCGCGGTTGGAGCTCCGAGGTCGATCCCCGACAGGGACTGCCAGCTCCACGATGTTAAGTCCGCAGACTCCCACGGATGGAGCTCCCAAAGTCGATCTTCAGCAAGAGGCCGCCAACTCCTCGATGTTAGGCCGCAGTGCGGACAGAGTTACGATACAAAAAAAATTGCATCTCCGTCGAGGTAAGAGATTAAAAAAAGTTTCCCCAACACTCCCTCGACCCACCACATAATACAAAGCTAAAGAACATTAAGACATACATTTAACACATACTAAAAAACACCTAAGAAAGAAAAGGACGAGACAGACTGTTGGCGAGGCAGCCATTGTGGTGCCACCCGGTGGAACGAGATCACAATCATGCAAAAAACAAAGTAACCAGAGCAAACATTGTAGCGCAAAGTCCGTAGTAGTTCGG
Source organism: Okamejei kenojei (assembly GCA_035221665.1). NCBI lineage: Eukaryota > Metazoa > Chordata > Chondrichthyes > Rajiformes > Rajidae > Okamejei > Okamejei kenojei. The sequence goes on from CM069131.1 coordinate 122,991,322, forward strand.
TGCTGAAATAGGATTGTGGTAAGGGTTGTGCAGGGTGGTTCAAGAACCTGATGGTTGATAGAAGGAAGATGTCCTAGTACTTGGAAGTAATGCTTCTCAGACATTGCGCCTTCTTCAATGCAGAGGAAAGAAGATATTTCTTCAAGCAGAGGAAAATGAAATTTTGGAATTTGTAAGGGGGGCGGCGGGGGGGGGGGGGGGGGCTCATGAAACTTACCTAATAGTGAAAGGCCTGGATCGAGTGGATGTGGAGAGGTTTTTTCCACTAGTGGGAGAGTCTAGGACCAGAGACCATAGCCTCAGAATATAAGGATGTATCTTTAGAAAGAAGGAGGAATTTCTTTAATCAGCGGGTGGCGAACATGAGGAGAACAACTCAAGGGATATTTTTAATGTGGCGGTTGATACAGTAGATTCTTGATTAGTGTCGGGGATTATGGGGAGAAGGCAGGAAAATGGGCTTGAGATGGAGAGATAGATCAGCCATGATAGAATGGTGGAATGGACTTGATGGGCTGAAGGGCTTAATTTTACTTCGGAGTCACGTGAGTGACTACGTGAAGACCCCGCCCAGGACGCATGCGCGACATATCGTCGAACGCATTGCGGAAGCGACAGTCGGGAGGAGCGCCGCTCCTCCAGCGCGAATTTTGAAAAATTACTGAAGGTAAGTCTTAACTTTTCTGGTGAGCGTGGCGACTCGGTGTGTTTCTTTTGCAGAACGGAGGAAGCACCATGGAGTCGCGCAGGGGAGAGCAGCAGTTTGATACCGCTGCTGTGGAAGCAGCCAGCAGCGTGCCGTCTCTCCAGAGCTGCAGGTGCTGCCAGCAGCTGCCGGCTTCTCGCCGCTACAGACCGCAGGTGCGCCGCGGTCGGCGGCAAAAACCACCCGGAAGTCGGACAGGTCCGTTGACTCGGCTGGGTCCGGACCTGAAGACACCCCATTCACAGATAGCGACGGCGGGCGTCTTTCCCGCGGGAGCGGATGGGGAGCAGTGCTCCAGCGTGACCTGCTTATGCAGGGGCAGAGTCACAGTGGGTCTCTTCGCAGACCCACGGCAGGATCCTTTCAAGGACTGCCAAATGTCTCACCCTCTTCGCAGGGGAGCATTAGGGGTCAGAGCTCGGCTGACCCTGAAGAAGGGGCAATGGCTGAACAGTCAACTGTGAGGGGTGCCAGAAGAGAGAGCAGCAGAAGATTGTGGCATGCTGTATCAACTCAAGAAGGACTGCCTATACAAAGCTGCAAGCCAGTGAAAAATACATGGCTACAAACCAGCTACAGGAGCAAGCCATTAACTTTATGGCTGGGAAGTACATTGCTCCAGAGAACTCCATTTCTCTTAAAGTACCAGCAGTCCATGACCCCATCTGGGGCAACAGGAGCCCATCTATAAGGAGCCAGGAGGTGAAGCTCCAGAGGAAACTGCTGGCTGCTAAAATCACAGCAGTACCAGGACAACTGATGGGGTTGATTTGCCTGAAGAGTTACGTGATGCTCTAGCAGACTGTGTAATACTCAGTGGAGATTTACAGTTACAGGAAGAGCATCATCAAGAAGTGCGGAATTATGCAAGACAAGTAGCACACAGGCACCAAAATTGCTGTTGGGGGACCTCCCGAAGCAGGTGAAAGACCTGCATGAGGAAGCCAAGGCTATAGGCCTGATCAAGGTGCCAAGCATCTCTAAAACCCCCTATCAACAGCGGCAGCACCCCTACACACCCACCAGACATCGGTGCTATGGAAGACCATCTGGTGGTGAAAGCTCGAAGGCCGGCCCACCTGCACAGCGGTCTTTCAGACCATGGCCCAGCCCGGCCTTCATGGAAAACGCGCCAACCCCACAACGCAGCAACACAATACCAGAAGAAACAACTGCGGAGACAACCCACACAACACCGGTAACCATGGAGGTTAGGTGGGTCTGGTTGTCTTAAAAAACATTGCATGTCCGATTCATTAAAGTTGGGGGACGGTTGCACTTGTTTCATCATGTGTGCTGCACTTTTACCTCTGAACTTTTACATACTCGGAAGTATTCAGAATTACAAAATTGAATTTGTATACGAACTACCGTCCCAGTTCAGCATACGCCTAGCAGGAAGTTCATACTTTACAAAAAGAGAGAACAGCAGGCCATGCTGAACTGTTAAGACTAAACAGTAATCTAAACCTGCACCTAATTTCTATGTTTCTATGTTTCTATGACTAAACACAAAATGGATTGAGAAAACAATCAGAGAATTTCAAGAGTTCGTATCAAATATATTTATAAAAAACTAAAAAGATGGTGGTTGCCGTATCATTATAGATTTGACCGAACTAAATACTTCCGTTCAGTATGCCCATTTCAAATTAGACACGTTTGTCACACACAGGGTCATCGTAAATACCTGAAATTTATCTGGATGGGACAGCAATGGTAGTATGCCTTATCCAATGGGTTGTCATCAGCACCCAGGCTATTACAAATTTATTAAAACCAGCTTTAGCATACTTAAAGAAACATAACCATATCGTCATGGCTTACCTTGATGATATTCTCATTATAGGTGAAAATTGGAGCTGGCTACATTGGTGGTATCAGCCACAACAGAGAGGTTTAACGTACATCCAGATAAATCAAAATTGGAACCCTCCACTACCATGGATTATTTGGGGTTCACTATTGACTCTGTTCATATGTCTATCACCTTGCCACCAAACAAAGTGACAGACTTGATGGGAGTATGCAAAAGCCTCACTGGCATCAGGGAACCATCCATTCGGCAAGGAGCAAGAGTGATTGGGAATTAGTGGCTGCGTTCCCAGCAGCACAATTGGACCACTCCATTATTAAAACCTGGAAGAGGGAAATTTTAGCTCTCAAAAATCATACAGGCCATTTCAATAGGCCTATGCAACTACCAGGGAAAGTAATTAGAATTAAACTGGTGGATAGAAATGTTCCATATTATCCTAACCCCATCACCCCATTCTATATCCCTAGGGTACATTACAGACTGATGCCAGTGCTAAAGGTTGGGGAGCAACTAATACCACCGCAAGTTGTGGTGGCAGATGAGTGCACAAAAAATTATTCTGTTTAAAGCACTAGGAATTAATTATCTAGAAATGCTGGGAGCGTTTCATGGACTCAGGGCCTACTGCTCAGATGAGCACCAGTTGCATGTACGGTACAGATTGATACCACACTGGGGCCTATATATAATCATATGGGTGAAATAAAGTCGATATCATGTGATGAATTGCCTAATAATATCAGGCACTGGTGTCTGGGAGAGAGATTTGGATCTCAACCACTTACCTTCCAGGCAAGCTAAATACAGTGGCAGACATCAGGTCACGTAAATTCAACGACAACATTAAATGGATGTTGGATCGGAAAGTGTTTACAGATATTATAGACCGGTATGGGACACCAGATATCGACCTTTTTTCCATCCGGACTAATTCACCAACTACCAACATATGTTGCTTGGGAACCAGACCCAGGGGCAGCAGCGATGGACGATTTCTCGCTGCATTGGGGGGGGGTTTTGTTTTGCTATGCATTTTCCCCTTCTGCCTCATCAGGCGAGTCTTACAATAATTAAACAAGACGCCGCAACGGGTACCATGGTTCCCAACAGTACAAAGATGGTCTCAGAACCCTGCATCTGGATCAACAACGGCCAAGGAGGTTGGCACACCCCGTGCGGGAAAGTATCCGTGCCATGACTGTATGAACTTGTTGATTTGCAGTTTCTGAACAGGCCATTTCTGGGATACGGACTCTCCGACAGGACGATCAATGCCATCTCAGCGTCGTACAGGGAGTCCACGAGAAGACAGTACCTGACATATGTCAGGAAATGGGAAGTGTTCAGCACCAGGACGAACACTACATATGACTCAGCCACCAACACTGAAGTGCTGGAGTTCTGGCCACCCTTCATTTCGATGAAGGATTGAGTTACAGTGCCATTATTGTGCAAGGAGTGCCCTAGCTAATATCTGGGCAGAGGGAGTGATCACCTGGCTATAGGATCACACCCACTAGTACCTAAACAAATGAGGGGTATTTGTACTCTATTCCCCCCAGTCCAGATACACCTATATATGGGACATAGGTAGTACACCATGTTACGAGGATGGACACCAATATCGGGGCTCACTCTGGACAAACTAATATCCTAGATGGAATGATTATGGCACTTGGATCAGCACAACGGGTCCAGTCCTTACACAAGCTAGAATAGGACGTCATGTCTGTCACAAATGGCAGATAACCTGCTACATACAGGGGTACTTAAACTAGACTGACCCGGTTCCTTTGGCCAATATTAGAGTTCTGGCCTATCCTGCAGATAGTCGGCCCTGCATAGTGACACATACTTTCCAATATATAGTCACCAAGACACTTATGGGCACGGAGAGAGCTTTCTCATTAGCCATAAATGCCCTCACCTAAGGTCACAGTGCAAACCATATCCAGATGGTTCGGGTGGTATTACGTGCAGTGGTGAATACTAATGTTTTCAAATCTCACTCCAACAGGGCTGCATCTACATCGGACGCTAGGATGATGGGAGTTCCTATGGACCACATCCTTGCCACAGCGGGGTGGAGCAATGAACGCGTTCAATGCTTTATAATAAACCCGTGGGCGATCCTGAGACGTTTGCAGGGAAAAATTAAGTTCTGTAAAATAAATTACCAATGTGGGGCATATTATTTTAGGTATGAATAATACCTTTATTGTTTTTCAGCACAGTGTCGTGTGTGAAATACGTTCATCCTCCGTCCCAGAATGGCAGTGTGTGAGCATGGTCTCGTTCCAGGGCATGAAATCACAGAGCTTTGAAATCTTCACGTAGTCACTCACGTGACTCCGAAGTAAAATAGTAAGATTAAATGAGAACTTACCAGTTTGAAGTTTGATCTTTATTTTATGAGGAGTTACGATGAGGGATTACGTGCCCTCCGCTCCCAAAACCCTCTATTATAAAGTTCAACTGGTATGGAAGTTCTCTCTTATCTTACTATATTAGTCTACTCTGGTATCTGTGATTTCACACCACTGCTTTGAAGAATGTCGCACATGCGTGCTGGCGGGGGTCTTCACGTAATCCCTCATCGTAACTCCTCATAAAATAAAGATCAAACTTCAAACTGGTAAGTTCTCATTTAATCTTACTATTCTGTTCCATAACTTATGAATGTATGAAGTTACGAACACATAAACCGGCAGATGATTGTTTATCAGCTTGCATTCACCCTTCTAGGACAGCAGTTTTACATTCCACATTCCTGATCCAAAATATCACTGCTATGGGAGGCAAGAGATGAGATTCCATGGAGTTCAGAGAGTGATGTCCACAGATGAGATGTCATATGACAAGTGTTGTGGCAAATATAGTACCTTTGTTCAAGAAGGGCAGCAGGGATACATAGGTAATTATAGTCCTGTGAGTGTAATGTCATCAGTTGGGGGGTTATTGATGGAAACTCTGAACCGGGTGGTGCTTCGATGACAGCCTTGCCTACAGTCTGCCTGTCCTTTTCATCTTTTTTTTGTTATTTTTAGTGTGTTTAAAAAGTATGCATCAATGTTCACTGGTTTGTTTTATGTGGGGGCGAGCAGGGGGGTCGGGGGAAACTTTTTTTCAATCTCTTACCTTGCCGGAGGTGCGATTGTTTTCTGGATCGTATCTCTGGTCGCTCTGCAGCCTAACATCTTGGAGCTGGAGGCCTTGCCTGGGACTGACTTTGAGCCCCACCACGGGGCGTGGACTTACCATCAGAGCCGATTCCTAGCCTGGGATAGATGCTCCAACCGTGGCCTGCAGATTTCAACATCGGGTTGAGACCGTCGTCGGGAACCTCCAAAAGCCCCACGACGTTCAACTAGCCCCGACCCGGGGTAGATCGCCCGGCAAGGGGGAGCTGAGATTCCCCCCGATGCAGGAGCTTGATCGCCCAGACGAGGAAGGCCCACTGCCAGCTGCAGGAGTAAGATCGTCCCGTCAACAAAAGGTTAAGTCACTGTCCCACTTATGTGTCCTTGGCACGCAAATTACGCGACCTCGTGGTCGCGTTGAGCCGCGACGGTCCCGCGAAGGTCGCGCGAGACTTCAATCGATCGCACAGCCGTCTGGAGCGCGTGACGTCATTTGAAGATGGACGTAAAATGCCAGAGTAACTCAGCGGGACCGGCAGCATCTCTGGAGAGAAGCAATGGGTGATGTTTTGGGTCGAGACCCTTATTCAGTCTGAAAGAAAGAACTTGACCCAAACGTCACCCATTCGTCACCCATGTCACCCAGAGATGCTGCCGGTCCCGCTGAGTTACTCCTGCATTTTGTGTCTATCTTCAATTTTCTTGGCCCCGCTCTGGGAGTAGAAGTGGGGACGGATCCGGACCGCAACAACCGTGAGCCCCAGGCTGAGCTTGACGATCATTTGCCTGCTTCTGCTGCTGTTGGAGGTGAGACGTTGCATCGCACCAGGATCTTGGGCCTGTCCCACTTTGGCCGTCAGTTCCGCGACAGGCCGTTGGTGCGCGAAGATTTTGTTCACTACAAAAATTTCGGAGGCCCGCCCGATGAACCCCAACTACATACCCCTCCACTTTTCTCAGTGGGACCAGCCCCACGCGGCCATACGATGCCCGTGCGCCTCAACGCGACCACGAGGTTGTGTAATTTGTGTGCCAAGGACATGTAAGTAGGACAGGCCCTTAAGAGGCCCCCGACCGCCTTCCATCACGGTGAGAAATGCGGAGGAGTTACTGTGTTGGATGTTTATTTTAAAATGTATTTTGTGATTCTGTTGCTTTTTATTGGTATGACTGTATGGCAAATGAAATTCCTCGTATGTTGCAAAACATACTTGGCTAATAAAATATATTTATGATTATGATTATGATGTTGAAGGATGTGGTTAATTTACACTTATAAAGGCAGCAATTGGTCCATGATTGTCAGCATAGCTTTGTTTGTGGGAGATCCTGTCTTACCAATTTAAAGACGTAACATAATGTATTGACGAGGCAGCACTTATTATGCAGTCCTTATGAACTTCAGTAATGTGTATGCCAAGGTCCCACAAGGGGACTGGATAGAAAATTGGCTTCATGGAAGGAAACAGAGTGTGGTGGTGGAAGGTTTTTTTCAGACTGGAGAACTGTGATGAGTGTGCTGAGGGTTCAGTTGTGGATCTATTGCTGTTTGTCATCTAAATCAATGACTTGGTTGAGAACATGCAAGGCATGATTAGTAAGTTTGCAGATGACACTAAAGTGGGTGGTATTGTACATAATGAAAATGGTTGTCAAAAATTACAGCACGATCTTGATCAGTTGGGCGGGTGGGATGAGGAATGGTTAATGGGGTTTAATACAGAGAAGTGCGAGATTTTGCATTTTGGAAGTCATACCTGGGCAGGACCTACACAGTGAATGGCAGGGCTCTGGGGAATGTTGTAGAACAGAGGGATCTAGTAGTGCAGGTACATAGTTCCTTGAAAGTGGTGTCACATGTAAATAAAGTAGACAATAATGCTGGAGAAACTCAGCGGGTGAGGCAGCATCTATGGAGCGAAGGAAATAGGCAACGTTTCGGGTCGAGACCCTTCTTCAGATTTTCCAGCACCTGCAAATTTTCCAGCATCTGTAATTCCTTCTTAATCCTCACATGTCAATAAGGTGGTCAAGAAGGCTTTCGCCACATTGGCCTTCATTAGTCAGGATTTTGAATAGAGAAGTTGAGTACGGAAGTTATGTTTCATCTGTACAAGGTGTTGGTGGGACCACATTTGGGGTATTGTGTTTAGTTTTGGGTCACCCTGATATGATATTCTAAAGCTGGAGAAGATTTACGAGGATATTGCAGGGCTTATAGGGAGAGGTTGGGCTGGCGAGGATTGTATTCCTTGGAGCGTAGGAGGTTGAGTGGTGACCTTATATGATCATGATGTATAAGATCATGAAAGGAATAGATCAAGTAGATGCACAATGTGTTTTACCCCGAGTAGGGGAATCAAGAACCAGAGGACATAGATTTAAAGTGAGAGTGGAATATTTAATTAGGAATCTGTGGGGCAACGTTTTAACATAGAGATTGGTAGGTATATGGAATGAGCTGCCGGAGGAGGTAGTTACGGCAGAAGCTATAACAACATCTAAAAGGCATTTGGACAGATACGTGGATAGGAAATGTTTAGAGGGATATGAGGCAAACACTAGGGAAAATGGAGGTCAGGCAGAAAAGTGGTTTTAAAGTAAGAATCAAGCCATGAAGCTCTTGAGTAGTGCCACATATTTGAGAATCAGTATGGCCTATTCCTTCTATTTCTTATCTTGCTATGTCACACTGTGGGATCCTCCTGCACCACTTCTACTACCAATCCTCCTGCACCACCTCTACCACCAATGCCCATCCCCACATCCACGATAAGAAGCCACATAACCCCATAATCCCAAAAAAAACAAAGATAGAAACACATTTTTTGTTTCCACCACAGAAGTTAATTTGTGATTATGAAAAATATATAAAATTTTGATTCAATTGAAATTAACAAGACATCATTCATTTTGGACAAAATATAGAATAAATACTTTCTGAACTATTTTTTGAAAAGCTAGGGTGAAAGTTCAAAGCAACTTGGTCCATGTACATAGAATGATAAATCCCCACATGCAGTGCAAAAAATCAACAAAGAGAATAATGGAACATTGGCTGGAGAGTGCAGAGCACATGGGGTAGAATTTGTGCCACTGATTTACAAAGTTCTGGGTATAAAGGAGATTTCCAGCCACTAGAGGTTAGGAAGGATACAGTGATCTTGGACAGGTAGTACACCCTTGCCTTACCATTTGGGTTATTCTGAAATAAAACAGCAAATGAGGAAAATGTCAGTAAGAACTATTCGGTCATTAAAAAATAATCTAATGCAAAGTCATGTTCAGTATTTTCTGTTTTATTTCTAGATTTGTATTATATTGAATTTAGATGGAGTAAGAATAAGGGGCAGGACATTTAGAATGGAGATGAGGAAAACCTTTTTCACCCAGAGAGTTGTGAATCTGGGGTATTCTCTGCCTCAGAAGGTAGTGGAGGACGATTCTCTGGATGCTTTCAAGAGAGATAGAGCTCTGGAAGATATCGGTCAAGGGATATGGGGAGAAGGCAGCAACGGGGTACTGATTGTGGATGATCAGCCATGATCACATTGAATGGCGGTGCTGGCTCGAAGGGCCGAATGGCCTCCTCCTGCACCTATTGTCTATTATCTATTGTTTATTGAATCAATGTTTCTGAGAAATAATGGGAAACGGGCAAGGCAAATAAGAAGAAACTGTTCCCATTGATTGACAACCTTAAAATTAAATCAAATAGTCTAGGAATTAGAGCCAGACATTGATGAGTGAAGTTAGAAAACACTTTAAAATGAACAGTGTGCAATGGCTTTGGAACTACCTGCTAGAAATGTGTGTTGGTGCTGGGCTAATTGTTAATTTTTAATCTTTGAGATAAATACATATTAATGCACAATTTATCCTGGGATATTAAGGGATATGAGGTATATTAATGTTGACTTAGATTAATTGTAATCTTACTGAATCTTGAACAGCATGAGCATGCGATGATTTGATCTTGTACGGAAGCAATTATTGGAAGTTTAATATCTGTTGAATGTTGCAGAATACCATGCTATTATATGACAGCTAAGATGCCTGTATCTAGTCCAACTCCTCTACTTTAACAGAGATCAATGCACCAGTCTGAAGAAGGGTTTCGGCCCGAAACGTTGCCTATCTCCTTCGCTTCATAGATGCTGCTGCACCCGCTGAGTTTCTTCAGCATTTTGTGTACCATCAATGCACATTTAATGGGTTAATAACTTGGCTAAAATGGTCCAAGTATATACCTACCAGCCCACCCAGATACTGAATATAGTGCTTTTTTAATTAATGCACATATCTCATAATGCACATATCTCGAGTGTTGGATAAGGCAAATCAATCTATTTAAATTTACACATTCACTTTAATACCTTTTATCATATTCTGAATGACAATTAGTCAACTGGATGGAGAATTAATGAAAAATAAATGGAAAGATCACGAGTCAACGTTGCAAAATTAACAGGATTGTTATTTTAAAGATTAGTTATATTTCCTTCATTTTGCAACATTGATTCACGAGCTTCCTGTTTATGTTTCAGAAAAATACCATGCTGCAATTCTCTCTTGGCATGCCATTAGATCAGAGCCAACTTCAGCTCATGAGCAAGTTGCCTTTCCAAATGTTCTAACCATATGAATAATCCTCATTTAAAATACAATTACGAGGATGTGCAGCAAATACTGGTCGTGCTTACACTGCCCACATTGCATACACAAATAGAGAAGATTTGCCAGCCAGAAACAGTGTTAATACACAAAATCTAGATAACATGAAACATTCTACAAAGCCCATGTACTGCTTTGCTTTCTCCTTCGAAATGGGAATGTAAAGCAAGGGGAGTGGTACGTTGGCATTCATAGCAAAACGATTTGAGTACAAGAGCAGGGAGGTTCTACTGCAGTTGTACAGGGTCTTGGTGAGGCCACACCTGGAGTATTGCATTCAGTTTTGGTCTCCTAATCTGAGGAAAGACATTCTTGCCATAGAGGGAGTACAGAGAAGGTTCACCAGACTGATTCCTGGGATGGCACGACTTCCATATGAAGAAAGACTGGATAGACTTGGCTTGTACTCGCTGGAATTTAGAAGATTGAGGGGGGATCTCATAGAGACTTACAAAATTCTTAAGGGGTTGGACAGGCTAGATGTAGGAAGATTGTTCCGATGTTGGGGAAGTCCAGGACAAGGGGTCACAGTTTAAGGATAAGGGGGAAGTCTTTTAGGACCGAGATGAGAAAATCGTTTTTCACACAGAGAGTGGTGAATCTGTGGAATTCTCTGCCACAGAAGGTAGTTGAGGCCAGTTCGTTGGCCATATTTAAGAGGGAGTTGGATGTGGCCCTTATGGCTGAAGGGATCAGGGGGTATGGAGAGAAGGCAGGTACAGGATACTGAGTTGGATGATCAGCCATGATCATATTGAATGGCGGTGCAGGTTTGAAGGGCCGAATGGCCTGCTCCTGCACCTAATTTCTATGTTTCTATGTTTCTATGAGTGTTATGCTAAGAGATGGAGATGCAGTGAAGATGAGGACACATCAATTCCTGGGCCAAAACAGATATGGAAAGCCCAGAGAATAGACCAACTCTGTAAAGTAAGAACACTACAGTTTATTTATAGAGTCTAGACCTTGGTGAGGATGCATTCAGAATGTTGTGTTCAGTTTTAGTTACCCTGCTATAGGAAGGATGCTGTTAAACTGGAATGAGTGCAGAGAAGATTTACAAGGGTGTTGTTAGGACCTGAGGGCCTGTGATATAAGAAAAGGTTAGCCAAGCTATGACTTTGTTCCTTGGTGCGCAAAGGGCTAAGGATTGATCTCATAGAGGTGTATACGTACATGAAGGTAATAAATAGGGTGATTGCACCAAGAGTATTTTACCTAGAGTAGGGGAATCAATAACTAGAGGACATAGGTTTAATGTGAGAGGGGAAAGATTTAATAGGAACCGGAGAAGCAACCTTTTCACACAGAGGATGGAGGTTATATGGAACAGGTTACCAGAGGAGGAAGTTAAGGCAGGTACTATGAAAAAATGTAAAAGACACTTGGACAGGTACATGGATAGGAAAGGTTAGACGGATATACATGTAGGCCAACATGGGCAAGTCGGACTAGTAAAGATGGGGCATCTTCTTTGGTATGGGCAAATTGGGCCAAAGAGCCTGTTTCTATGTGAAATGACTCCATGACTGGATTCTGGAGAATTATGAAGAGTTAAGGCCAGATCTGTCAACCCAAGCATTCAAAAGACTTGGTGCCGAATGAATAGGAAGTTATTTTAAATGTTTTGTTTTTTGTTTCTTGTTGTTTCATTATAAAGAGGGGTGCAACAATCATGTCATATGTAATATTTGTTGTTTACAATCATTGCTGTTTTGAGCCAAATCACTTTAAGGACGTGTCATATGACTGACTGCCCTCTGTGTTGCCACATTGTTTAATGCAGAATTTGCCAGATGTTGTCTGTATGCCTGAATGAAACACAGAGCAAGAATGCTGTCCTAAATCTAGGCTTCCTTTATCGTAATAAAGCAGACTTGTTAGATTGAATTACTAACAATCTTCTCATCTCAAAGAGAGATACAGAGGAATAATGGCTGTGCATTTTTAATATGGTACCCATTGAAACATGCCAAAGGAAGGGATGAATTTTAGGGTGATGGATGGACATGCTACTGAAGTAGGCTGCATTGTTCTATACGTTATTTAGCTCACTATGATTCAATTCAATGATACTTTATTGTCACATGTACCTAGGTACAGTGAAATGCTTTGTTTTGCATACAACCCGATAAAATTGTATGGCAAACCTCACGTAGACAGTACACAAGAGTTGCCGCGTGTCTGGTGCCAACAAAGTTACAAAAGTTTACCCAAACATTCCAGTCGTTTGCCTGCCGCAGTCTTTTTTAAGTTTTCATCCAGGCAAATAGACTATTCATTGTAACTTTGTCAGGATTCTTTTGCTGCTCAGATAACATTCTTCATTCCATAACATTAAGCATTATCTTTTGTGATTGCCATATTACACAATTCAATCCTGAAAACACATCAACACGCCTGCTCAAGCATGCGTGTGTTATGGAAATGTAACAGCTAAGTAAATACAATATTTTGCAGCACCATTAATTAATCGGTCACTATAGCAGATGTCACATCGACCTTTCTGAGAGTGAACCTATGGAAACCGACTGGCCCAGATGGAGTCCCTGCCAGCATCCTCAGAACATGCAGGGACCAGCTGGAGGAACATTGACAGACCTTTTTAACCTCTCCTTAATCTATGCTCATTTTCACCTGCTTTAAGAAACATAGATACATAGAAAAATAGATGCAGGAGTAGGCCATTCGGCCCTTCGAGCTATCACCGCCATTCAATATGATCATGGCTAATCATCTAAAGTCATTACCCCGTTCCTGCTTTATCCCCATATCCCTTGATTCTTTTAGCCCTAAGAGCTAATTCTTAAAGCCCTGTCCCATGGTGCGAGTTCATTCCAAGAGCTCTCCCGAGTTTTAAAAAAATCAAACTCGTGGTAAGCATGGAGAATGAACGTAGCGGGTATGTCGGAGCTCAGGGACATCTCTTAGCGCTAACGGCAGGTACTCGGGAAGACTCGCTAATGGTAGGTAAGCACGGGAAGACTCGTGAAGATTTTACAACATGATGAAAAATGTCCACGAGAGCCCCGAGTACAGACGAGTGGCCATTACCGTAAATATCCGAGTTCGAATCAGGGCAAACTCGGGAGAACTCTTGGAATGAACTCGTACTGTGGGACAGGGCTTTAACTCTCTCTTGAAAACATCCAATTAATTGGCCTCCACTGCCTTCTGTGGCAGAAAATTCCACGGAATCACAACTCTCTGGGTGAAGAAGTTTTTCCTTATCTCAGTCCTAAATGGCCTACTCCTTATTCTTAAACTGTGACCCCTGGTTCTGTACTCCCCCAACATCGGGAACATTTTTCCTGCATCCAGCCTGTCCAATCCTTTAAGAATTGTATATGTTTCAATAAGATCCCCTCTCATCCTAAATTCCAGTGAATACAAGCCCAGTCGACCCATTCTTTCATCATATGTCAGTCCCGCCATCACGGTAATTAACCTGGTGAACTCACTCAATAGCAATAATGTCCTTTCTCAAATTAGGAGACCAAAATTATGCACAATATTCCAGGCATCTGTCCATTCACTCAACCTATCCAAGTCACCCTGCAGCCTCATTGCATCCATTCTTCTCGCAGCTCACACTGGCACCCAGTTTTGACATCAACAAACTTGGAGATGTTACATTTAATTCCCTCATCTAAATCGTTAATATATATTATAAATAACTAGGGTCCCAGCACCGAGCCTTGGGCATCCCACTAGTCACTGCCTGCCATTCTGACAAGGATCTGACATGGATCTGTTAATTCCTACTCTTTGCTTCCTGTCTGCCAACCAGTTCTCTATCCATGTCAATACCCTACCCCCAATACCAAATGCTCTAATATTGCACACTAATCTCTTGTGTGGGACCTTGTCAAAGGCTTTTTTGAAGTCCAGATACACCACATCTACTGGCTCTCCCTTATCCAAAAATTACATTCACCAAAAAATCCAGAAGATTAGTCAAGCATGATCTCTCCTTCATAAATCCATATTGCCTTTGACTGATCCCGTCACCGCTTTCCAAATGTGCTGCTCTAACATCTTTAATAATCGACTCAATCATCTTCCCAACTACCGATGTAAGGCTAACAGATCTATAATTTCCTGTTTTCTCTCTCCCTCCTTTCTTAAAAAGTGTAGTTAGTCACCTTCCAATCCACAAGAACTAGTCTATACAACATTGGAAAATGATCACCAATGCATCCATGCTTTATAGGGCCACCTCCTTGAGTACTCAGGGATGCAGATCATCAAGCCTAACACCATTTCCTGACTAATGTGGATTCCCTACAGTTCCTCCCTCCCACTAGACCCTCAGTCCCCTGGTATTTCTGGGAGATTATTTGTGTCTTCCTTAGTGAAGACAGAACCAAAGTACTCATTTAACTGTTCTGCCATTTCCTTGTTTCCCATTATAAATGTCACCTGTCTTTGATTGTAAGGGACCTACATTTGTCTTCACTAATCTTTTCCTTTATACATATCTGTCACACTTGCCACGCCTCCAGCCACATCAGCCTCTTTCCACACTCATCCCCTGAGCTATTAGGAGTTACACCTGCATTTAATCTGCTCCCCTAATCTATCACTTGGTTAAAATACCTGAGATCATCACCAATTGGGTACTGACTAATCAGTTCTGCATTCTGTTGGTTCGATAGCAGTTCTGAGTTCTGTCGGTTCCAGGTCTATATCTTTCGGTTCCATTCGCGTTTGTGGTGGACACAATCAGCAGTGTCCGGACCAGCCAAAGATGCCAGGAGGCATCCTTGGGAGGGGGGCTTCTGTCACACTTGTGACACCTCCGGACACTTGAAACTCGTCCCCTGAGCTATTAGGAGTTACAACTGCATTTAATCTGCTCCCCTAATCTATCACTTGGGATAAATACCTGAGAACATCACCAATTGCTGATGGTTCGAATGCTGACTAATCAGTTCAGCATTCTGTTGACTCGATAGCAGTTCTGAGTTCTGTCATTTCGATATGTCACATGTTGATAGAATGGAGCGGCTAGGCTTGCACACTCTGGAATTTAGAAGGATGAGAGGGGATCTTATTGGAACATATAGGATTATTAAGGGTTTGGATATGCTTGACGAACTAAACATGTTCCCGATGTTGGGGGAGTTCAGAACCAGGGGCCACAGTTTAAGAATAAGGGGTAAGCCATTTTGAACGGAAATGAGGAAACACTTTTTCACACAGATAGTTGTGAATCTGTGGAATTCTCTGCCTCAGAGGGTGGTGGAGGCTGGTTCTCTGGAAACTTTCTAGAGAGAGCTAGATAGGGCTCTTAAAGATAGCGGAGTCAGAGGATATGGGGAAAAAGCAGGAATGCGGTACTGTGTGTGGATGATCCCCGCAGGTTTTCTTTCATGCTCTTTTTTTCCCCATCAATTAACCAATTTCTCCCAATCCTCCAGTTTGCTGCTTCCTCTGGCCAATTTACATACCTCGTCCTTGGATTTATCTCTTTAGCCATGGGTGAGCCGCTTTCCTCATTTAATTTTTTTGCTGGGCAGGGATGAACAATTTCTGGAGTTCATCCTTGTGGTCTTTAAATCTTTGCCATTGCATCTCCACCGTCAACCCTTTAAGTATAATTTACTAGTCTATCCTAGCCAATTCCTATCTCATGCCTTCAAAGTCTCCTTTTAAGTTCAGGACCCTGGTCTCTGATTTAACCATCACTTTCCATCCTAATGCAGAATTGCATCATTGCCCAAGGGGCTTTGCACAACAAGTTTGCTATCTGATCCTTCCTCATTACACAATACCCAGTCTCGGATGGCCTGCCCTCCAGTTGGTTCCACTACATATTGGTTTTAAAAAACATCCTGTATACATTCCAGGAAATCCTCCTCAGAAATTTACCAATTTGGTTGGCCCAATCTATATGTAGATTAAAGTCGCCCATGATAACTGCTGTACCTTTGCTACACGCTTCCCTAATTTCCTGTTGGATGCTATCCCCAACTTCCCTACTGCTGTTTGCTGGTCTGTATACAATTCCAACAAGCGTTTTCTGCCCTTGGCTATTTCGCAGTTCTACCCATACCGATTCTACAGTATCCAAGCTAATGTGTCTCCTTGCTATTGCATTAATCGCCTCTTTAACCAGCAATGCCATCCTACCTCCCCTCTACCCTCCCTTGTAAAACTGATCACCACCATGAAACCTACTACCTACCCCCTCGACACTGAACCCTCTGCCCTCCTAAAGGATGTCATTACAATAGCCGGTCCCAGCAACCTCGCCATCTTCAACAGTCCTCTGGCCATTGGCACTGTACCTACCTGCTTCAAGCATGTGGTGGTCCAGCCTAACTTCGACCCCAACTAAAAAACCTAACCTCGTCCCCACCTTGCCAAGCAACCACAGACCCATTTCTAAGCTGCCTATCCTCTCAAAAGCCCCTGAAAAGGTACTTTTAAGGCAACGTATGCCTTACCTTCACCAAAATACTATCTTGGAAACTTTCCAATCAGGTTTCAGGGCTCACCACAGTACAGTGTCTGCCTTGTTGAAGGTTCATAATGACATACTGCTCACCGTTGACTCTGGCGACTGTGCAATCCTGCTCCTTCTCGACCTCAGCGTAGCATTTGATACTGTCGACCACACCATCCTAATTGACAGTCTCTGGTACGGGGTTGGTATTGATGGCACTGCCCTGAGTTGGTTCATCTCCTACCTCAAAGGTAGGAGTTTCTCTACTAACATAGGCAACTCTTTCTCCTCCCCAGCTAGTCTCTGCTGTGGGGTTCCACAAGGTTCCATCCTTGGCCCCATTCTCTTCTCCCTGTATATGCTCTCCTTAGGCCAAGTCATTGAAAGGCACGGCATTTCCTTCCATTGCTACGCAGACGATACACAACTCTATCTTCCCCTGAAGCCCAAAAAACAATCAAATCTGCTTAATCTTACCCGCTGCCTCAAGGATATAAAGTGTTGGATGGCCCAGACCTTCCTCCAACTAAACGAGAGTAAGTCTGAGGTCATCCTTCTCGGCCCCTCGGACTCAATCAAAATGATAGCAGGCAGTCTTGGAAGCCTTACCCCACTACTCAAACCTCACGTCAAAAACCTTGGCGTGATATTTACACTATTCTGTAAAGCACTTTGGCCAATGAGAGTTGTTTTTTAAATGTGCTATATAAATAAATGTGACTTGACTTGACCTCCTCTTCCTTTCTGTCTATCCTTCCTGAATATTAAATACCCCTGCATGTTTAGCTCCCAGCCTTGGTCACCCTGGAGCCTTGTTTCTAATTCCAACTATATCATATTCCTTAACTACTAACTGCGCATTCAAATCATCCACCTTATTACGAATGCTCCTCATATTAGGGCTCAAAGCTTTCAGGTTTGTTTTTCTTTTCTCCCTTCTACCTTTTGCTTCAGTATTTTTACAGCCCTTTGTTTCCTTGCATTGGTTCCCATCCCCCTGCCCTGTTAGTTTAAACATAACTTTTCCTACACTCTCTTTCCCGTTAACTGCACGCATACACTTCCACGTTGTTGGCCCCACCCCCCCACTGTTTAGTTTAAACCCACCCGTGTTGCACTAGCATACCTGCCTGCCAGAATGTCGGTCCCCTTCCAATTAGGGTGTAACCCGTCCCTTTTGTACAGGTCAACCCAACCCCAAGACCATTATCATCCCAGTGCTAAAGAAAAGTAAGGTTCTTGCCTTAATAACAACTGTCTGGCAACTCTGACATCCACCATCATGAAGTGCTTCAAGAGGCTGATGATGCCGCACATTAACTCCAGCCTACAAGACAGCCTTGATTCAATACAGTTTGCCTAATATACATAACGTATGATGAGCGTTTGACGGCACTTGGCCTGTACTCCCTGGAGTTTAGAAGAATGAGGGGAGACTCATTGAAACGTACAGATTAGTGAAAGGCTTGGATCGAAAGATGTAGAGAGGATGTTTCCACGTGGGAGTCTTGGACGAGAGGTCATAGCCTCAGAAGTAAGACGTTATTTTAGGAAGGAGAAATGTCTTTAGTCAGAGGGTGGTGATTCTGTAGAAGTCTTTGCCACAGAAGGTGGTGGAGGCCATCAGTGGATACCTTTAAGGCAGAGATAGATAGATTCTTGATTAGTACGGGTTTCAGAAGTTATGGGGAGAATTCAGGAGAATCGGGTTAGGAGGGAGAGGTAGATCAGCCATGATTGAATGGTGAAGTAGACTTGATGGGCCGAATGGCCTAATTCTGCACCTATCATCTATCTTATGAGCAGGTCGGTGGCAGTTGACATCTCTCTAGCCCTACGTTCACCTCTGAAACATCTAGATAACAAAGACACCAATGTCAAACTCCTAGTTATTGACTGTAGCTCTGCCTTCAACACTATAATCCCAGCCAAACTAATCTTCCAACTCCTGGTCCTAGGAATCAGAACCTCTCATTGCCACCGGATCATATCTGACCCATAGACCACAATCGGTGAGGATAGGTGACAAAGCAACCTCCTTGATAATTCTCGTCACTGGTGCCCCGTAATGACACATTCTCGGCTCCTTACTATGCTCACAACTATGTGGCAAAACTCTGTTCTGACTCCATTAACAAGTTTGTAGATGACACTGTAGTAGTGGGCCGGATCTCAAACAAGGACAGGTGGATTATAGAACAGAGATAGAGAGCTTAGTAACATGATGTCAAGAGAGAAATCTTTGAATAAATGGCAGCAAGACGAACAAGCTAGTTATTAACGTAAGGAAGTGAGATAGAACCTGGCGATAACAGTTCTCAGGCTCCTGCACCTTCCTCCCACTAGTAGTAGCAAGATGAGTGTGGGTCATTGCCGATATTAACTTCCTTGTTAAGGCAGTGTGGGCCCCTTCAATGGTGGCATCTTTAGACTTTGGACTGTTTGAAGATCTAACCATATAACCATATAACCATATAACAATTACAGCATGGAAACAGGCCCTCTCGGCCCTTCCAGTCCGTGCCGACCATTTGTTTTCCCCTAGTCCCATCTACCTGCACTCAGCCCATACCCCTCCATTCCCTTCACGTCCATATACCTATCCACTTTACTTTTAAATGTTAAAATCGATCCTGCCTCCACCACTTCTGCTGGAAGCTGATTCCACACAGCCACCACCCTCTGAGTAAAGAAGTTCCCCCTCACGTTACCCCTAAACTGCTGTCCCTTAATTCTCATGTCATGCCCTCTTGTTTGAATCTTCCCTACCCTCAATGGGAAAAACGTATCCACGTCAACTCTGTCTATCCCTTTCATCATTTTAAAGACCTCAATCAAGTCCCCCCTTAACCTTCTGCGCTCCAAAGAATAAAGACCTAACTTGTTCAACCTTTCTCTGTAACATAGTTGCTGGAACCCTGGCAACATTCTAGTAAATCTCCTCTGTACTCTCTCTATTTTATTGACATCCTTCCTATAATTAGGCGACCAAAATTGTACACCATACTCCAGAATTGGTCTTACCAATGCCTTGTACAATTTTAAACATTACTTGCCTACTCCTATATTCAATGTTCTGATTTATAAAGGCCAGCACACCAAAGGCTTTCTTTACCACCCTATCTACATGCGATTCCACCTTCAGGGAACTATGCACAGTTATTCCTAGATCCCTCTGTTCCACAGCATTCCTCAATTCCCTACCATTTACCATGTACGTCCTATTTTGATTTGTCGTGCCAAGATGTAGCACTTCACACTTAACAGCATTAAACTCCATCTGCCATCTTTCAGCCCACTTTTCCAAATGGCCCAAATCTCTCTGTAGACTTTGAAAATCTACTTCATTATCCACAACACCACCTATCTTAGTATCATCTGCATACTTACTTATCCAATTTTCCACCCCATCATCCAGATCATTGATGTACATGACAAACAACAGTGGACCCAACACAGATCCCTGAGGCACCCCACTGGTCACCGGCTTCCAACCTGACAAACAGCCATCCACCATTACTCTCTGACATCTCCCATGCAGCCACTGTTGAATCCATATTGCTACTCCACCATTAACACTAAAAGATTGAACATTCTTAACCAACCTTCCATGGGGAACCTTATCAAAGGCCTTACTGAAATCCATATAGACAACATCCACTGCTTTACCCTCATCAATTTCCCTAGTTACCACTTCAAAAAATTCAAGAAGGTTTGTCAAACATGACCTTCCAGGCACAAATCCATGTTGACTGTTCCTGATCAGACCCTGTTTATCCAGATGCTTATATATATTATCTCTAAGTATCCTTTCCATTAATTTGCCCACCACTGACGTCAAACTAATAGGTCTATAATTGCTAGGTTTATTCTTTGAACCCTTTTTAAACACTGGAACAACATGCGCAGTACGCCAATCCTCCGGCACTATTCCCGTTTCTATTGACATTTGAAATATTTCTGTCATAGCTCCTGCTATTTCTACACTAACTTCCCTCAATGTCCTAGGGAATATCCTGTCAGGACCTGGAGACTTATCCACTTTTATATTTTTCAAAAGTGTCAGTACTTCCTCCTCTTTGAATCTCATAGTTTCCATAGCTACTCTACTTTTTCCCCTTAACTCACAGAGTTCAATATCCTTCTCCTTGGTGAATACCGAAGAAAATAAATTGTTCAATATCTCCCCCATCTCTTTTGGCTCTGCAGATAGCTGTCCATTCTGGTTCTCTAATGGTCCAATTTTATCCCTCGTTATCCTTTTGCTATTAATATAGCTGTAGAAACCCTTTGGGTTTACTTTCACCTTTCTTGCCAAAGCAACCTCATATCTTCTTTTACATTCTTAATATACTCCTCTAGCACCTCATTTACTCCATGCCTCCTATAATTATTGTAGATATCTCACTTTTTTCGAAACAAGTGTCCAATTTCCCTTGAAAACCATGGCTCTTTCCAATTTTTACTATTTCCTTTCAACCTAACAGGGACATAAAGATTCTGTACTCTTACAATTTCCCCTTTAAATGTCCTCCATTTCTCTTCTACATCCTTCCCATGAAACAAAGTATCCCAATTCACTCCTTTAAAATCCTTACGCATTCCCTCAAAGTTAGCCTTTCTCCAATCAAAAATCTCCACCCTAGGTCCAGTTCTGACTCTCTCCATAATTATATTGAAACTAATGGTATTGTGATCACTGGTCCCGAAGTGCTCACCAACGCATACCTCCGTCACCTGACCGGCCTCATTTCCTAACAGGAGGTCCAGCACTGCCCTTTCTCTGGTCGATACCTCTATGTACTGCTGCAAAAAACTATCCTGCACACATTTTACAAACTCCAAACCATCCAGCCCATTTACAGAATGTGTTTCCCAGTCTATTTTTGGAAAATTGAAATCTCCCACAATCACTACCTTGTGCTTACTACTAATATCTGCTATATCCTTACATATTTGCTCTTCCAATTCTCGCTCCCCATTTGGCGGTCTATAATACACCCCTAAAAGTGTTGCTACAACCGTTCCCACTTCTCAGTTCCACCCAAATAGCCTCCCTAGCCTCTAATCTATCCTGCCAAAGCACTGCTGTAATATCTTCTCTGACAAGCAATGCAACACCTCCCCCTCTGGTCCCTCCAATTCTATCACACCTGAAGCAAAGAAATCCTGGAATATTTAGTTTCCAATCACAGCCCTCCTGCAACCATGTTTCACTGATTGCCACAACATCATATTTCCAGGTGTCAATCCAGGCTCTAAGTTCATCCACCTTACTTACAATGCTCCTAGCATTAAAATATACACATTTTAGAAACCCACCATCCCTTATTCTCTGTCTATTATCTTTTTCATCTTTCTCGCCTACATTTTGGGTCCGAGTGCTTCCCTTCTCTGCCTCTTGCCCCACACCCTGACCCCTAGCCCCCTCTACCCGAGTCCCTCCCCCCAGCCTTTCTAGTTTAAAGTCTCCCCAGTAGCCTTTGCAATCTATTGAGCCAATTTTATGCCGAAGTAAATATTTAAAAAGATTATCATTAAGTATATTTAAGGCTGAGGTGGAGTCATTTTTGGACTGGCTGTGATGAAGGGTTATGGAGATCAGGCAAGATAATATTGAAGTAAATGATTTTCTTGAATGGTGGAGCAGAGTCCAAGCGTTGTAAGGCCTACTCCTGTTTGCACATCCTATATTTTATATTCTAATGTACTGAGGCTGCTCCTCACAATTGGTCTTGAATGGGCATTCAGATATTATGGAAATATTTATGATTAAAAGATTGTAAAAAATAAATTAAAATAACAAAAATAGAAAAATAGAGGGATAAAGAAGCTAAAAAGGGAAATAAAGATGTGAAGTGTTTGTTCATGACATCAACTTATTTTAATCGACATTGAACCCTTTATGCCTAAAGTAATCCCCCTACCATAATCTCAAATTCTGGGACAATTTTAGATTCATTAAAGAGGTCAACTGGATAATAGAAGATAATCTTTTTCATTCAAACCCATCTGTGTTTCTCGATAGTTCTGCCATTCAAGAGAAGAGCTTTAATTTTTTTTTAATTGTCATTCATTAGGTCAGAGTTATTCTCAATATTGTTCAATAGTCATACATTTGTTGAATACATGCTTCCAATTATATAAATTGAATCACTTCCTATTTCCCACTAACGTGAAAGTACAAATAGATAATGCTTTTTTTAAATCGCACAATACCTGGTGTTTAATTTTCAGTCAAATAGTGGTTTAATGGCTTGGAGAAACAATGCCATGAAAATATATACAAGTATGCTAGGTATTCATCTGAATTTACTGCACTATGCAATGTCAAACATGATTAAGCGTATTATTGCCTTGAATTATAATACAAAATAATGGGGTTGAAATTTCAGAATGAGGAGGAGCAGAACCTGTTTGTAATCCTTGTTACCATGCCTGATGGATTTTGTACAACCCAAGATATGCGATTCCAACAATTTTTGGCACTGCTGGACAATTTTGACAGCATCATGTGTGGTTTATCTGACTGAAAGCCTTTATTTGGGACGTGTTCGGAAGGTTCAGTGATTTGCGAGAACTTTTCATTGGAGAACTTTGAACTCTCTCTAATTAATTGGAGACCTTTGAACTTCAGTTTAGTTTAGTTTAATTTAGTTCAGAGATACAGCATGGAAACAGGCCCTTCGGCCTAAACGAATCTGTGCAGAAATGCGATTCCCGCACACTAACACCATCCTGCACACGAGGGAAAATTGACTATTTTACCTAGCGAATTAGCCTAAAAACCTGTACGTCTTTGGAATGTGGAAGAAAACACATGCAAATCCTGTACAGACAGCATCCGTAGTCAGGATCAAGCCCAGATCTCTGGCGCTGTAAGGCAGCAAATCTACTGCTGCGCTATCATGCCGCACTTCTTTCTTTTACCGTTTTCATTGGAAACCTTTGAACTATCTTTAATTCGTTGGAGGGCTTTGAACTATCTTTATTCAGATTTCATTGGACTTTATCCTGCACCATTATTTATCCTGTGTCTGTACAGTGTGGATAGCTTGATTGTAATTAATCTGCCTCTGCTTTGCCCAAAACCCTTTAACCTTTCCTATCCATGTACCTGTCCGAATGTCCTTTACTCAGTTCACAGGCAACTTTGATCTCAGTTTAGGGTTAACGGTGGGCATAAGCAACTCACCTAATTAAAGAGTCCCAGAATAATGGGATCTACTGTACCTGGATAAATATTAATTGGAGGTGCAAGATGCAGTAAATATTCACAATCTGCAAACAGCTCTTCATTGTTTCACATTATGAAGAAAATAACATCCAAAAGTCAACCATTATTAGCATTACTTCCTAACCATATAAGATTTAATCCATAATTAAATTTATTTTAATTACAAAATCAATCACCTCTTCCTTAAACATCATAATAGAGTGAAAATCTGTATTCATAACCGATCAATTTCAGGAACAAATCCTAACTAAGCTATTAATGACTATGCTATAGTTGGGATCACGGAGACATGGCTCCAGGGGGACCAAGGCTGGGAGCTGAACATCCAGGGATATTCAATATTCAGGAGGGATAGACAGAAAGGAAAGGGAGGTGGGGTAGCGTTGCTGGTGAGAGAGGAGATTAATGCAATAGAAAGGAAGGACATTAGCTTGGAGGATGTGGAATCGATATGAGTAGAGCTGCGAAATTCTAAGCGGCAGAAAATGCTAGTGGGAGTTGTGTACAGGCCACCTAACAGTAGTAGTGGAGTTGGGTATGGCATCAAACAGGAAATTAGAAATGCGTGCAACAAGGGTAAAACTGTTATAATGGGTGACTTCAATCTAGATTGGGTGAATCAAATGGGCAGGGGTGCTGAGGAAGAGGATTTCTTGGAATGTATGCGGGATAGTTTTCTAAACCAAAATGTAGAGGAACCAACGAGAGAGCAGGCTATTCTAGACTGGGTTTTCAGTAATGAGGAAGGATTAGTTAGCAGCCTTGGGAAAGAGTGACCATAATATGGTTTAGTTCTTCATTAGGATGGTATCGACCTTATTTATTTATATTACCTTATAAACAAAGGTAACTTTGAAGGTATGAGAAGTGAATTGGTCAAGATAGACTGGTAAGTGATTCTTAAAGTGTTGACAGAAGGTATTTAAAGACTGCATGGATGAACTACAGCAATTGTTCATCCCAGTTTGGCAAAAGAATAAATCAGGGCAGGTAGTGCATCCATGGATAATAAGGGAAATTAGGGATAGTATAAAAACAAAAGATGAAGCATACAAATTAGCCAGAAAAAGCAGCCTACCAGAGGACTGGGAGAAATTCAGAGTTCAGCAGAGGAGGACATAGGGCTTAATTAGGAAAGGGAAAATAGATAATGAAAGAAAACTGGCAGGGAACAAAAAAACTGACTGCAAAAGTTTTTATAGATATGTGAAGAGAAAGAGATTAGTTAAAACAAATGTAGGTCCCTTGCAGTCAGAAACAGGTGAATTGATCATGGGGAGCAAGGCAGACCAATTCAATAACTACTTTGGTTCTGTCTTCACTAAGGAAGATATAAATAATCTGCCGGAAATAGCAGGGGACCGGGGGTCAAATAAGGTGGAGGAACTGAGTGAAATTCAGGTTAGCCGAGAAGTGGTGTTGGGTAAATTGAATGGATTAAAAGCCAATAAATCCCCAGGGCCAGATAGTCTGCATCCCAGAGTACTCAAAGAAGTACCCACAGAAATAGTGGATGCATTAGTGATAATGTTTCAAAACTCCTTAGATTCTGGAGTTATTCCTGAGGATTGGAGGGTAGCTCATGTAACCCCCACTTTTTAAAAAAGGAGGGAGAGTGAAAATGGGGAATTACGGACCAGTTAGTCTAACATCGGTAGTGGGGAAACTGCTAGAGTCAGTTATTAAAGAAGGGATAGCAGCACATTTGGAAAGTGGTGAAATCATTAGACAAAGTCAGCATGGATTTACGAAAGGTAAATCATGTCTGGCGAATCTTATAGAATTTTTTGAGGATGTAACTAGCAGAGTGGATAAGGGAGAACCAGTGGATGTGTTATATCTAGACTTTCAGAAGGCTTTTGACAAGGTCCCACATAAGAGATTAGTATACATACTTAAAGCACACGGTATTGGGGGTTCAGAATTGATGTGGATAGAGAACTGGCTGGCAGACAGGAAGCAAAGGGTAGGAGTAAATGGGTCCTTTTCAGAATGGCAGGCAGTGACTAGTGGGGTACCGCAAGGCTCAGTGCTGGGACCCCACCTATTTACTATATATATTAATGATTTGGACGAGGGAATTGAATGCAACATCTCCAGGTTTGCGGATGACACTAAGCTGGGGGGGTAGTGTTAGGTGTGAGGAGGATGCTAGGAGGCTGAATTGGATAGGCTGGGTGAGTGGGCAAATGCATGGCAGATGCAGTATAATATGGATAAATGTGAGGTTATCCACTTTGGTAGCAAAAACAGGAGGGTAGACTATTATCTTATTGGTGGCAAATTAGGAAAAGGGGAGATGCAACAAGACCTGGGTGTCATGGTACACCAATCATTGAAAGTAGGCATGCAGGTGCAGCAGGCAGTGAAGAAAGCAAACGGTATGTTAGCATTCATAGCGAAAGGATTTGAGTCTAGGAGCAGGGAGGTTCTACTGCAGTTGCACAGGGTTTGGTGAGACCACACCTGGAGAATTGCATACAGTTTTGGTCTCCAAATCTGAGAAAATACATTTTTGCCATAGAAGGGGTACAGAGAAGGTTCACCAGACTGATTCCTGGGATGTCAGGACTTTCATATGAGGAAAGACTGGATAGACTTAGCTTGTACATGCTAGAATTGAGGGGGGATCTTATAGAAACTTACAAAATTCTTAAGGGGTTGGATAGGCTAGATGCAGGAAGATTGTTCCCGATGTTGGGGAAGTCCAGAACAAGGAGTCACAGTCTAAGGATAAGGGGGAATTCCTTTAGGATCGAGATGAGGAAAACATTTTTCACACAGAAAGTGGTGAGTCTCTGGAATTATCTGCCACAGAAGGTAGTTGAATGGCAGTGCAGGCTCGATGGGCTGAATGGCCTACTCCTGCACCTATTTTCTATGTTTCTATATGAACTTTCTGAATATGAAAACTTATTTTCCTGACTAACAATAGATTCATAAGGGTCTCAAAGATTCATTCTCTGCAGTTCCCATTACAGAGGTTATCAAAGACAATATAACTGTACTAATAACAGTAAAACATTGCAGAATGGGATAAACTGTTTGTTGGTCATTGGGATTTACCTGTAACTATTAATTAGCCTATGACTCCGCCCTGTGGCAAGAGATTGGAGTTAATAGCTAACTGTTATAAAATTGACTTTTATTTCATCAAGAGTAATTGGCAACATAGTAGCTGTGTGCAAATCAAGAAACTGATATCGTGCAAAGTAGCAACCTCTCAAAGGACATGTAGACCATTGTTAATGACCTTATGCTATTATCAGCTGAAGGTACCTCAGTCACAATGATGAACAAACAGTATTCAGCATTGCTCCAATAGTTTGGTCGGTCAAATTCAATTATTACAAACTGATGCTAAGGGCTCTAAGGTGAGATGTTCCGAAAACCATCTCTAGTTGAAGGTAGTGGAGATTTGCATGTGTTACCAATTCTTCAGTTGTTGGTATCAACTAAATATATACACTAGATGCACCCCATGGGTAAGGGGCTATTGAGCAAATATACATATTCTACATGCTTAACTTCAAGTTGCTACACTACAGTGGTGACATATGTTGGTCACATGGCAATAAAGTAAAAGTATCTTGTAATAATTTACCTAATCTCCTTTGCCACTGGTATATCATCCAGTTCAGATCGATGACAACACAGAATGGGTATTGGATCTCAAAGTATTATGAAAGTATGGTTCAATGCTACATCAAATATCGACATGTTGGTGCATGTTTATTCACTGATTGCAAAAATATGTGGCACAACAGTGCGGAGAAATACATTCTCGCTACAAAAGGAGGAATGTTATTTTATGTCTTCCTCCATTTTACCTCATTAGTCAGGTCTTAAAACAGTCAGCAAATCTTTGCTTTGGATTTTGTACTGTCGGACTGGCTAAGCAGCCATGTTGCCTGCTTTCATCAGGCATAATAATACAATGGTATACGGCTATTCTTAGAAACAAAAACTTTGCTGGTTCAAACTGTGGTTCAGGAAACCGGCCTCTGCATAATAAAACAATTATTGACTTACACATTCTGAATGGATTGACTTAAGGCTCAGGTTGTCACATCAAGCCATGGATGTGCTCACCACAGAGTGCAGGGATAGCAGTACATTCCTATTGAGGGGATCGGAAGAGGTTTTGTTTAAATGTTAATGTTACATTTAATACGGTACAGATTACTGATGTCTTCATTCTTAAATGGTATCTGACAATAATTCAGTTATAGAGACACTACAGCTACAACAAACGGGAACCACTCTGTCGGGTTCAACCCCGGATATCGAGTTGTAAAAGAGATCTTGACACAAGTTCTCCCACTACAAGAATATGCAGTTTGGAAAATGTGTTAATATTACTTCACCAGGGGGTTCCAGCTACATCCTTAGTCATGACACTAATATCAGCACAACAAGGGCAAACATTCAAACGCTGTGGCTAGATAAGATGGAATTGGCTGCAGGTGCCATTACATTTTACATTCTATTCTAGACAAGCAGAGCAGACCAAGGATGGCAGGATTTAAGATCATTTTTCGGATACCCCACGGACTCACGTCTATGTGGGAGGGCAGGCTTGCTATATTACAGTGGCGTGCAAAAGTATTCATACCCCTTGAACCTTTCCACATTTTGTCACGTTACAACCACAAACGTAAATGTATTTTATTGGGATTTTATGTGATAGACCAACACATAGTGGTGCATAATTGTGAAGTGGAAGGAAAATGATACATGGTTTCCAAATTTTATTACAAATAAAAAACTGAAAAGTGTGGCGTGCAAAAGTATTCAGCCCCCTTGAGTCAATACTTTGTAGAACCACCTTTCGCTGCAATTACAGCTGCAAGTCTTTTGGGGTATGTCTCTACCAGCTTTGCACATCTAGAGACTTAAATTTTTGCCCATTCTTCTTTGCAAAATAGCTCAAGCTCAGTCAGATTGGATGGAGAGCGTCTGTGAACAGCAATTTCCAAGTCTTGCCAGAGATTCTCAATTGGATTTGGGTCCAGACTTTGACTGGGCCATTCTAACACATGAATATGCTTTGATCTAAACCATTCCATTGTAGCTCTGGCTGTATGTTTAGGGTCGTTGTCCTGCTGGAAGGTGAACCTCCGCCCCAGTCTCAAGTCTTTTGCAGACTCTAACAGGTTTTCTTCCAAGATTGCCCTGTATTTGGCTCCATCCATCTTCCCATCAACTCTGACCAGCTTCCCTGTCCCTGCTGAAGAAAAGCATCCCCACAGCATGATGCTGCCACCACCATGTTTCACAGTGGGGATGGTGTGTTCAGGGTGATATGCAGTGTTAGTTTTCCGCCACAAATAGCGTTTTGCATTTAGGCCAAAAACTTCAATTTTGGTCTCATCAGACCAGAGCACCTTCCTCCACATGTTTGCTGTGTCCCCCGCATGGCTTGTGGCAAACCTGCAAACGGGACTTCTTATGGCTTTGTTTCAACAATGGCTTTCTTCTTGCCACTCTTCCATAAAGGCCCGATTTGTGGAATGCACAACTAATAGTTGTCCTGTGGACAGATTCTCCCACCTGAGCTGTGCATCTCTGCAGCTCCTCCAGAGTTACCATGGGCCTCTTGGCTGCTTCTCTGATCAATGCTCTCCTTGCCCGGCCTGCCAGTTTAGGTGGACGGCCATGTCTTGGTAGGTTTGCAGTTGTGCCATACTCTTTCCATTTTCAGATGATGGATTGAACAGTGCTCCATGAGATGTTTAAAGCTTGGGATATTTATTTATAACCTAACCCTGCTTTAAACTTCTCCACAACTTTATCCCTGACCTGTCTGGTGTGTTCCTTGGGCTTCATGATGCCGAAGGAACATTGTTTGTTCACTAATGTTCTCTAACAAACCTCTGAGGCCTTCACAGAACAGCTGTATTTATACTGAGATTAGATTACACACAAGTGGACTCTATTTACAAATTAGGTGACTTCTGAGGGCAATTGGTATCACTGGATTTTATTTAGGGGTATCAGAGTAAAGAGGGCTGAATACTTTTGCTCTCCACACTTTTCAGTTTTTAATTTGTAAAAAAAATTGAAAACCAAGTATCATTTTCCTTCCACTTCCCAATTATGCACCACTTTGTGTTGGTCTATCACATAAAATCCCAATAAAAGACATTTACGTTTGTGGTTGTAACGTGACAAAATGTGGAAAAGTTCAAGGGGTATGAATACTTTTGCAAGCCACTGTATATCAAGGCCACCAGAATCCTAAGAAGTGTGGAATCAGCATTGTTTATTAATCGACAAACAACCACACAAGAGAAGGTCGGTTCAGATTATTTCAAAGTGGCTGCAGCAGGTTCTGGTTTATGCAGGTATTAACACTGACGATTGTACATCTCATTCCACCAGGTCAGCATCAACGTCAGTGGCAAGGGCAATGGACATTCCCATCGACCATATCCTCGCGACCGCAGGATGGTCAACTGAATTGATTTTTAAAACTTTTTTAACATAGGCCAGTTACTGACCCAGGGTTTTGACCATTCTGTTTAGCATCCACTTTAGCCTCCCCTGAGATACAGGGGTTGCTATTGATTTCATTATTAACTAAACCATTAATACATTTGAATCAATATCATGCTTAATGCATTTTTGATTATTCACTCATCCTGAGTCAATCAATGCAGTGAGACGGCGAGATTTGGATCTACGGCATGAAATCAGAAAGCTTCGAACCCTTCATGGAATCACTCACGTGACTCCGAAATAAAATAGTAAGATTAAACGAGAACTTACCAGTTTGAAGTTTGATCTTGATTTTATGAGGAGTTACGTTGGTGATTACGTGCCCTCCACGCCCAACCCTCTCTCATAAAGGTCATCTGGTAGTTCTCAAGTCACTTCGGTAATTGTTATCTGCGATTTCATACCGCTGCTTTGAAGATTGACGCGCATGCAGAGTGGCTGGGTTTCTTCACGTAATCACCAACGTAACTCCTCATCAAATCAAGATCAAACTTCGAACTGGTAAGTTCTCGGTTAATCTTACTAATACATATGGTAAACAGTTGCTGCCCCAACACCGAGCCTTGCGGCACTCCACTCGCCACTGCCTGCCATTCTGCAAAGGACCCGTTCGCTCCTACTCTTTGCTTCCTGCCAACCAATTTCTATCCACGTCAACACCCTACCCCCAATACCACGTGCTCTAATTTTAGTCACCTATCTCCCGTGCGGGACCTTATCAAAGGCTTTTTGAAAGTCTAGATACAATATATCCACTGGCTCCCCGATATCCATTTTACTTGTCACATCCTCAACATGTGGTTATTATAATTCATCAATTAATCAGTCTTGAACTAAGACTATTTAAGGGAGAGTAGATATTACATTAATCATTCCACTCGTACTGCCAACAATTTTTTGTCACTAGACTTTTCCTTCTATAAATTATGGGTTTGTTGTAGATTAAGCAATTGTATCTATTTGGTTAGAGTACACAACAACAGCATGAGGGGTGTTGGAGGTATATACACCACAACATTCAAGAAACATCCTAATGAGTGTTTGAATATCCAAGAGTAAAAAGCTATGGACCAAGTAATGCGAAAGAGATTCAACCAGATGGAGACCAATGGCCTTCTGGGAGATTTTCTAGTGCTATTTGTAAGGGTTTAAACAGAATTGGCAGAGGAACAGCCTCTATTCTAAAGGATGTACTGGGTGCAGAGGAGATTTACAAGCATGATCCCAAGAATTAATGGATTAACATATGATGAGCGTATGACAGCACTGGGGCTGTACTCGCTGGAGTTTAGAAGGAGGAAGGTTGACCTCATTGAAACGTACCGAATATTGAAAGGGTTGGATAGTGTGGATTTGGAGAGGATGTATCCACTAGTCAATACCATACATGATGCCAAGTTAAATTAATCTAATCTCCGACTAGAGGTCATAGCTTCAGAATTAGAGGATGTTCCTTTAGGAAGGAGATGAAGAGGAATTTCTTTAGTCAGAGGGTGGTGAATCTGTGGAATTATTTGCCACAGATGGCTGTGGAGGCCAAATCAATGGATATTTTGAAGGCAGAGATAGAAAAATTCCTGATTAGTACGGGTGTCAGGGGTTATGGGGAAAAGACAGGAGAATGTGGTTAGGAGGGAGGGATAAATCAGCTACGATTGAATGGCAGAGTAGACGTGATGGGCCAAATGGCCTAATTCTGCTCCGATCACATGACCTTATGAACTTATGAACAGAGCTCAGAGTGGTTGTGCAGAAGAGAGGTACAAGCACCTACAAGAGAAAAAGTTAATAAATCTAGCGGGAAGTGCAAGCTGGTCAGTGAACATTAATGGAATTCAATGCCAAATTGCATCTTGTTGCAGAGATTAACTAGTGAAGTAGTTTACCTCAAATCTTACACAAACATAGGTGTCTATGAAATTACTGCCATTACTCAGACATGATTGAAGGATGTCAGAACTCAGTATGCCACGTTGTAGAATTTTCAAACAAGGCAAATAAGAGTGAAAGGCGAGGAAACAATGCATTATTAGTCACAGATTGCCTTACTTTAATATTGAAGGAAGCTATCCCTATGAGACTCTTCAAATGAGGCAATACAGGTAGAGATTAGAAACAGAAAAGGTGTTCTCGCTTTGCTGAGCATGAATTACAGATTTCCAAGTGTCACAGAATAGATATCAGGCAAATATCAGAGAGATGCAATAAAATAGGGTTAGTATACTGGGGAATGTAAATTTCCCAAATAATAAATAGGATTGCCTTAGCCTTAAAAACGTAGAAGGGTCAGAATTTTTTAATTGAGTGCAAACAAGCTTTTGATGCAGTGTGTACATAGAACTCCCAGGGAAGGAACATTGTTGGACCTTGGGGAATATAGCTGGTCAAGTAGAGGGAGTTTTTTTTCTCACAGAGAGTGGTGAGTCTGTGGAATTCTCTGCCTCAGAGGGCGGTGGAGGCCAGTTCTCTGGATACTTTCAAGAGAGAGCTAGATAGGGCTCTTAAAGATAACGGAGTTAGGGGATTTGGGGAGAAGGCAGGAACGGGGTACTGATTGTGGATGATCAGCCATGATCACATTGAATGACGGTGCTGGCGCGAAGGGTTGAATGGCCTACTCCTGGACATGTTGTCTATTGTCATAGAAATATGCCCCTTGATCCACAATATCTGTGCTGAACATGATGCCAAGGTAAACTAATCTCATCTGCCTACAGATGATCCACATTCTTTCATTCCCTGCATATCCATTTACCTATCTAAAATGCTCTTGAATGCCATTATCTTATATGCCTGCACCAACATCCCTAGAGCGCATCCCAGGTACTCACCAACCTTTGTGCAAAATAAATTGCTCCGCTCATCTCTTTTAAATGTTCAATCTCTGAATTTAAAGCTATGTCCTCAAGTCTTTGACATTTCTACCCCGTGGAAAAAGGTTCTCAACCTAATTGTGCATCTCACAATTTTATATACCGGGTACTTCTATCAGGGTTCTCTCAGCCTCAAATGCCACAGCATGAATAATCCAAGTTTTCCCGATCTATCCTTGTAATTAATTACCTCTAATCCAGACAGCATTCTGGTAAACATCTGCACCCTCTCCAAAGCCTCCACATCATTTGTTTAATGGGGTGACAAGAGCTTCACACAATATTCCAAACGTGGCATATCCAAGCCATAAAGCTACAACATGACTTCCTGATGTTTATACTCTATGGTTCAACTAATAAAGGTAGTTGGTCACAGGGAGAATGTGCAAACTTCAAACAGACAGCACCCACAGTCAGGATCGAACCCGGGTCTCTGGCACTGTTTAAGGCAGCAACTCTACTGCAGTGCCACTGTGCCACCCTATCTGTGTTGCCTCTTTCAGGGAACTATGGACAGACCCCAAGATCCCCCTGTACATCAATGTTGTTAAGTGACTTGCCATTACTGTATACTTTCCCATTACATTCAACCTCCCAAAATGGAACACCTCACACTTGCAAGCATTGTGAACCCTGAAGGTTGAGGAATAAGGGGGATAGATTAAGAGAAAAAAGAAAACATATAACAGGTAGTGACTAGAGAGATCTTTCATGAGTACAAAAAGTGCAGAGAAGCACATTCAGTCATGAGAGTTAAGAATAGGGTGGCACACTGGCGCAGCGGGTAGAGTTGCAACTTTGCAGCGCCAGGACCTGGATATTATCCTAACTATGGGTACTGCTGCTACGGGGTTTGTACCTTCTCCCTGTGACTGTGCAGGTTTTCTCCAGGTATCCTAGTTTCCTCCCTCATTCCAAAGACATGCAGGGCTGTGGGTTAATTGGCTTTTAGTTTACTTTAGTTTATTTTCACATGTACCGAGGTACAGTGAAAAGCTTTTGTTGCGTGCTAACTAGTCAGTGCAAAGATAATACATGATTATAATCGAGCCATTCACAGCATCCAGATACATGATAAGGAAATAATGTTTAGTGCAAGATAAAGCCATTAAAGATAATCCGAGAGTCACCAATGAGGTAGATAATAGTTTAGGACTGCTCTCTAGTTGTGGTAGGATGATTCAATTGCCTGTTGGCTTCTCTAAATCATCCCAAGTGTGTAGAATAGGACTAGTGTACGAGTGACACTAGTCACAACTCAAGATGGCGTCTGCCTGCGGCGACTTTTCTGGAGCTCTACAGCAGCATCTAAGGAGTGAAGGAGATAGGCGACATTTCGGGTCGAGACCCTTCTTCAGAAAGTAGGCATGCAGGTGCAGCAGGCAGTGAAGAAAGCAAATGGTATGTTAGCATTCATAGCAAAAGGATTTGAGTATAGGAGCAGGGAGGTTCTACTGCAGTTGTACAGGGTCTTGGTGAGACCACACCTGGAGTATTGTGTACAGTTTTGGTCTCCAAATCTGAGGAAAGACATTCTTGCCGTAGAGGGGGTACAGAGAAGGTTCACCAGACTGATTCCTGGGATGTCAGGACTTTCATATGAAGAAAGACTGGATAGACTCGGCTTGTACTCGCTAGAATTTAGAAGATTGAGGGGGGATCTTATAGAGACTTACAAAATTACTAAGGGGTTGGACAGGCTAGATGCAGGAATATTGTTCCCGATGTTGGGGAAGTCCAGAACAAGGGGTCACAGTTTAAGGATAAGGGGGAAATCTTTTAGGACCGAGATGAGAAAAACATTTTTCACACAGAGAGTGGTGAGTCTCTGGAATTCTCTGCCACAGAAGGTAGTTGAGGCCACTTCATTGGCTATATTTAAGAGGGAGTTAGATGTGGCCCTTGTGGCTAGAGGGATCAGGGGGTATGGAGAGAAGGCAGGTACCGGATACTGAGTTGGATGATCAGCCATGATCATATTGATAGGCGGTGCGGTTCGAAGGGCACCTATTTTCCATGTTTCTATGTTTCTATGTTTCTTGCAATAAATGATTTGTTAGTCCTTAATGACAATGCAATGAGTTGTTTGGCAATTTGGTGGCCTGCACTGCTTGAAAAGCTATGAAATTAAAGTGACTGAGCTGCCAGCCCATGAATCAATTCGGCTCACAATGTCCATACTAGCCCTCTGGAAAACCAGTCCTTCTGCACACAACACCCATACTACCACCCTCTGAAGCAGAGAATTCCACACTCACAACTCTCTGTGGGGAAAAAGTGTTTCCTCATCTCCATTCTAAATGGCTTACCCCTTATTCTTTAACTGTGGCCCCTGGTTCTGGACTCCCCCAACATCGGGAACATGTTTCCTGACTCTATCGTGTCCAAACCCATAATAATCTTATATGTTTCAATAAGATCCCCTCTCATCCTAAATTCCAGAGTATACAAGCCCAGCCGCTCCATTCTCTCAGCAAGAATGTCCTTCCTCAAACTTGGAGACCAAAACTGCATACAATACTCCAGGTGTCGTCCTCCTAGGGCCCTGTACAACTGCAGGAGGACCTCTTTGCTCCCATACTCAACTGCTCCTGTTATGAAGTACAACATGCCATTAGCTTTCCTGCCTGCTTAACCTGCATGCTTACTTTCATCGACTGATGAACAAGGATCCCCCAGATCCTGTTCTACTTCCCCTTTTTCCAACTTGACACCATTTAGATAATAATCTGCCTTCCTGTTTTTGCTACCAAAGTGGGTAACCTCACATTTATCCACATTAAACTGCATCTGCCATGTATCTGCCCACTCACCCAACCTGTCCAAGTCACCTGAATTCTCATAGCATCTTCTTCACAGTTCACACTGCCACCCAGCTTTGTGTCATCTGCAAATTTGCTAATGTTACTTTGAATCCCATCATCTAAATCATTGATGTACATTGTAAATAGCTGCGGTCCCAGCACCGAGCCTTGCGGTACCCCACTAGTCACTGCCTGCCATTCTGAAAGGGACCCGTTAATGCCAACTCTGTCAGTCAACCAATTGTATTTTGAAGTCACGTGAGTGACTACGTGAAGAGCCCGCCAGCCCGCATGCGCATCAATACGTCGACGCACGGCGTGAGAATGCACAAGTAAGGAAAACATTTTCTTTCACGAATGGACTGCTGCTCTGAAAATTGCGGCAGCGGGCCCGGAGAAGCTGGCACAGCTTGTGCAGCTGCTGCCATGGAGGATCCGTGGTGCTGGCGGGATAAAAATAGCAGTTGCCGGTGCGGCCGGGGCAGCGAACACTGTGGAGGCTCTGCAGGAGCTGACGGCTATAAATAGCTGCTGCCAGTTCAGGCTGGGACAAGGAACGCTGTGGCAGAATGGGGCTCCACTGGAGCAGGCGGCTGTTTGGAGCATCGGATGGGTAATGCCTGTACAGATTGGAGTTCCGAAAGGGAGTCAGCCAGAGTGTCTGAGGTGGCAACACCTGGTTCAGGGTTGCGTTTTATTTCCTCCCCGACAAAACTCCGTTGAGGCTCCAGAAGGGAGCAAGGACTCGGAGTCACTAGCAGGTGCAACCTGTCTAGTGAGTAAAATAAATCAATAAATAAACAAACATACAAATAAATAAAGGGAAAAATAAATGGATGAATAAATAAATAAAATGGAAGAAAAGGGAATGTGCTCCTAGCTCAGGAGACATTTACAGGCTGTGTCAGTGATAATATGGCAGCAACACCTGGTTCAGGGTTGCGTTATAATATCTCCCACTCAGAAAAAGGGAAGTAATACCTGGCTCAGGTTTGTGTTATATTATTTCCCGCTCAGAAGAGGGGAGTGTTGGAGATTCTTACATAGGTGATTCCAACTATGTGGATATCGATAAGGAAATCAAATCCCTGAACTATTGGGGGATATGCTTCAATTTTAATCATATGGAGGAGCTACCGGCTCTTGTCACATATTTGCCATCCCTTTGTGGATAGGAGATTCACTGGACGAAGATCTGCTAAAAGTATCCGGGAAATATGCCAGTCCAGATAACTGCCAGATAACTTTTGGATGTTCCATACGTCAATTTCATCAGTTGGGATATCCCAGTGATGATATGTAGGCAACAAAATTATGTCAGCCACTCTGGAGTCATTACGGCCTTTTGCAATTCAGTAGATGGGTCTCAACTCTCGGAAGTGCAGAAAGCGGCATTATCTCTTCTATGTTATACATAGTTGGGACTATTGCCTTCGCAAAATGCTATAAGGCATGAGATAATTCCAAAAATGGCTCATTTTTACAGGGCCAGTAGCGTGCAGCCTGCATAGTATCTCTTCAGAGAGGACTTATGTAGCAAGTTGAAGACTTGCAGGGGGAATTTAAGGCAGCTGCGGGGGTGGAGTTCCATTTTATATTTGTAAAGCTCCAGTATTCCAGTGGGTTTTCACCCTGTATTCAAGGAGCTGGAAGCGCCATTGAAGCTCTGGAAAGGAGCAGTCGGGAGTCACTAGCTGGCCTTGCAAGAACTAGGCTTGCAGTAATGGCAGGCGTGACCTGTCCAGTGAGCCCCACTGAGGCTCTGAAGGAGCAGCTGGCCAAAGGAGCAGCCTGTCTATCCAGGCTGGGAGAAACTGGCAGCGCGGTCTGCACAGTCAGCTCCAGCAAAGGCTTCAAAAAAGGCAGAAGGCTGCAAGAGTCACCTGTCGAGGCAGGCTCGGAGTTATGGCAGGCGTGGCCTGTTCAGTGTGCTCTGCTAATGCTCCGAAGGAGCAAAACGGGTCGAAGGAGCGGACAGTCAAACCAGGCTGGGAATAACTGGTAACGTGACCTGCACAGTAAAACTCCAGCAAGGCTCTAAATAGGCTGTAGGTCGAATAAATAGTCTGTCCCATTGGCCTCAGAAATGCTGAAGCAATATCGCTTTTGAGCTCTGGAAACGAGGTGTTTAACAAGCGTGGGGCTGAAGTTGTGGTCAGACAGGGTCTGCAATGGACCTTCGCTGAAGCAAGCAGGACAATCTGGGCTTAGAGATGTTGGCAGGTCAGGTCTCTTTATTAACCTCCGTAAAACTCCAAAATTGAGCAGTGTGTCACCCCGGGTTTGGATTTACTGGCAGCATTGTCTGTCTAGTACCTTTCACTGTCTCTGGAGTAGATCGGGTTGAGGCAGAGACATTGGCAGGGTGCCTTGCATAGCAACCTCTGTAAGTACCAAGTAGGAACAGCTTGGCTACCCTGGTTCAGGGTAGACCATCACAGAACTGGCTGGCCATATGGAACATATTGACCAGGGAAGTACTGCCTCAACATCTGTGATTGAGGTTATCAGGCTGCTCAGCAGAGTGAGGTAGTTTGAGGTTTCCCTCAACACATGCCTAATTCTTTCAGCGCAGTTAGTAGAGAGTTGCCAGTTCATTGGAAACATCTTTGTCATCCTCTCTGGGTTAGGTAGCTACCAGCAGAAAGCCAATCTGGCATGTAGCATTTTTATTCTGACCTGCAGGTTCATGTGAATAAAAAATGTTTATATAATAATCTGTAGGCGCTCAATACCAGTATTCCTGATTGAGTGGCTTGTCGAAGAGTGCGTTGCGCACACTGGGGACTGAGACAGGTGGTTTCAGTCAGAGGACTGCGGAGCAATTCCTGGTTCAGGGTTGCATTATGCTAGTTTTCCACTCTGAAGGACAAGGCTGAGGATTTGTGGTGACTCTGACGGTCAAGAGTTGACAGGAAACTCATATTCACACATCAAGTGGATGTTGTCTTTCAGATTTAGTCATAAAGATCTGATTATATGTTATGAGATAAATAAATAAATAAATAGATAAATGCATCTTCCGTGGCAAAAGAAGCCAAAAATGTTTCGTCCGTATGCTCTATAGAGGAAACGATGTTTCTCCAAGTGGAATCAGAGGCATCTCACAAAGGATGAGTAGTTTGCCCAAAACAAGAGGGGTATATTTCTAATATTACTCAAGATTACAGAAACATGGAACATGCCAAATCAGGTTAAGGTTTGGCTAGTCTGATCATGTGTTTGGTTACCCAGTTTAAGATGGATGATTGGCTTTCAGCAATTGAGCTGATTCAGGGGATTAAGGCACCAATCGATCTTGAAGATGCATACTTTGCCATATCTATACATGAGAGGCACAGATATATCTGGTGTTTTGATAACAAAGCCAGTGGAGGAAAGTTTAGGCTCTACCTGGGGGTTGTCTTCAGGTCTCGGCTATTTACAAAGATTCTAAAGCTAATGCTGCCCTACTCAGATCAATAGGGCATTGTGTCATGGAGTTTATAGACGACATGCAAAATTTGTAGCTGATAAAACTCAGGGGGTTATCAATAGATGCCCCTTACGATATTAAGGATGAGGCAACATGAAATTTAATAGTGCCAACTTTGCCTACTTATTCAGGGTGTCCATGGTAACGGCAGCTGAAAGAAGCTCCTATTTACTCAAAGTCACGAGTGATGGCTAGTTCAACATTTTTCTCGGGCAGCTAGCTCTGCACGATTGTATGGGAATGAGTGAACAAGATATGCTAGCTACTTTTAAACGGATGTAGCAGAGGTTTGTGTTTAGAAACATAGAAAATAGGTGCAGGAGTAGGCCATTCGGCCCTTCGAGCCTGCACCACCATTCAATGTGATCATGGCTGATCATCCAACTCAGTATCCTGTACCTGCCTTCTCTCCATACCCCCTGATCCCTTTAGCCGCAAGGGCCACATCTAACTCCCACTTAAATATAGCCAATGAACTGGCCCCAACTACCTGCTGCGGCAGAGAATTCCACAGATTCACCACTCTGTGTGAAAAATGATTTTCTCATCTCGGTCCTAAAAGACTTCCCCCTTATCCTTAAACTGTGACACCTTGTTCTGGACTTCCCCAACATCGGGAACAATCTTACTGCACCTAGCCTGTCCAATACTTAAGAATTTTGTAAGTCTCTATAAGATCCCCCCTCAATCTTCTAAATTCTAGCAAGTACAAGCTGAGTCTATCTTCATATGAAAGTCTTGCCATCCCAGGAATCAGTCTGGTGAACCTTCTCTGTAGTCCCTCTATGGCAATAATGTCTTTCCTCAGATTAGGAGACCAAAACTGTACACAATACTCCAGGTGTGGCCTCATCAAGACCCTGTTTCTTTCAGTTTGGGCTTAGAGAAGTGATTATGTGATAGCATAATTGACATTACTTGTGCTGCTTTGTCATTCTCTATAGTACCATAAGTGGAACAATAAATGATTGGTTATTCACCCGCTGTTGACTAACGTTATGCAAGGTGTCTTTTATATGACCGCTCTAAAAGCCTAGACTCATAGTACTGTGGAATGTATATCAGTAAATGATTATGCAGATATTCATCAACTGTATTCCTAATGGGAGCAGTATCTTTTAAGTTGATTATGCTTTCAGCAACTGATCTCAGCACAAAGAACACAGTCTTTACTCAATCTCTGGCTCGGTCTTTGGGTCATAACTGACATGAGGGCTTGTTATGGGAATGATCTCACAAAAGAAAACAGGCATGGTTGCGTACAATTTGGAGTTGACAACATACCCACCAGATCAGAGATTGGGAGTGTCATTATGTATACAGGTACACTGAGCTTGCTAGTACCCATGAGATGAAGGATAGTTTCTTCATTGTTATTTAATAGTTTTCTCAAGAGATTGCTAATGGCTCATTAGCAGCCAATAGAATGGATATTCCCATTTGATCATTTTCTTGCAAAAGCTTACATAGTGCACTTTCAGAAGTTATAACATTTGGTTGAATATGCCTGGATGTTTTCAGATAGAATTCTGAACAGTGTTGCATGAGTTATTAGCCAACTCAAAGCCAACTGGGACTGTGGTCCGATTAAGGGCAATGGCAATGTATGCAAGTTAGCATCATGTTGTTAATAACCCATGTCTTCCTACCATTTATGGGTTAATCTGTTTAAGTGTTTCACACACAGATTGGTTACTGCATGAAGCCACAGAGCTTTGAAGGCTTCACGTAGTCACTCAAGTGACTTCAAAATAAAATAGAAGGATTAAACAAAAACTTACCGTTTGAAGTTTGATCTTTATTTTATGAGAAGTTGGAGGGATTGTGCCCTCCACTCCCAACCCTGAATCTCATAAAGATCATTCAGTAACTCAATGGTTATTAATCTTTCTATAGTTTAAGTTTGTGCAAGTGGTCTGTGGTTCATACAGTTGCTCTGAAGATTGATGCACATGAGGGCTGGTGGGCTATTCATGTAATCCCTCACTTCAATTTCTCATAAAAAAGATCAAACTTCAAATGGTAAGTTTATTTAATCTTTCTAATTTCTATCCATGTCAGCACTCTATACCTAATACCATGTGCCCTAATTTTGCCCACTAATCTCCTATGTGGGACCTTATCAAAGGCTTTCCAAACGTTTAGGTACACTACATCCACTGGCTCTCCCTTGTCCATTTTCCTAGTTACATCCTCAAAATTGAAGATTAGTCTTTCTTTTAAAATATTTTTATTGCTTTCTTTTTCCAAAGAAAACAAAAATAAAATATTTTTTAAAAAACAGTGCAAGAAAAAAGTGATAAACATAACAATGATATTGATACATAGGGATCAGGATTACATTAATAGGTATAACCTGATATGAGATCAATGTCAAAATACACATTGAGTATAGACCTCTATGTAAATATAGTTAAATCTTTAAAAGAAAACTTATAAATGTAGAAAAAACACAAAAAGAAAAAGACAAAAAGCAAAAAGCAAAACCCCCCTAAACTAAAAAATAAATAAAAAATAACTAAAAGTAAATAAAAACTAAACAAAGCAAAACAAAATCTGAGCTAAAAAGTTTCAACAATTGAAGTTTATGTTGTCAAGTCCGTTCCACCATATAGAAGTGAAATAGCTTTTATAACGGATAAAGAGGGAGCAATTTATATTGTATGAAAGTGTTCAATAAATTTCTCCCAAGTCTTATAAAATTTAACCAAGTGTTCAACAATGTCACTCCTAATTTTTTCTAAATTTAAACATGATATCGTTTCAGAATACCACTGGAGTGTGGTGGAGGGTTGGAGTCTTTCCATTTAAATAAAATAGATCTTCTGGCGATTAATGTGGTAAAAGCAATCAACCGATGGGTGGCGCGGGACAAATGAATAGAATCTAACATTGGTAGCCCAAAAATTGCAGTAATAGGATGAGGTTGTAAATCAATACCCAAGACTACAGAAATAGTATCAAAAACATCTTTCCAATATTTTTCCAAAAGTGGGCAGGACCAAAACATATGGGTCAGAGAGGCCACTTCAGAGTTACATCTGTCACAAGTAGGGTTTATATTACCATAAAAACAAGCCAACTTATCTTTTGACATATGAGTTCTGTGAACCACCTTGAATTGTATCAAAGTGTGTCTTGCACACATTGAAGAGATATTGACTAAATGAAGAATCCTCTCCCATTTCTCTATAGATAAAGAAGTTTGTTCTTTCACAGTCATTCTTAATTTTATCAAATGTATCGATTTGTAATTTCAAAATCAACTCATAAATAGTCGTTAATAATCCTTTCTGACACGGGTTCAGCTGTAAAAAAAATTCAAACATTTCCGTTTGATTTGGTAGCGGAAAAAGGGGTAGAGTAGCCTTCAAAAAGTGTCTAATTTGTAAATATCTAAAAAGGTGTGAATTAGGCAAGTAATATTTATTGGAGAGTTGTTCGAAAGACATAAAACAACCCTGCAAGAACAAATCACGAAAAGGTACTAAACCCTTCCTCTTCCATAACAAAAAAAACTTGATCAGTACTAGATGGTTGAAAGAGAAAATTGGATAAAATAGGACTCGATAAGATAAAATCATTTAGTCCAAAAAACTTACGAAATTGAAACCATATTCGGAGTGCATGTCTTATTATTGGTTTAATCATATATTTATTCAATCTCGTAATTGTGAAAGGTAACGAGGCCCCTAGAATAGAGGCCAATGCAGCCCTTGTAAGGAATCACGTTCAAGGTTTATCCATCCTGGGCATTGGGTATCTTCAAAATCTTTTGTCCAAAATGTTAAATAATGAA
Source organism: Okamejei kenojei (assembly GCA_035221665.1). Lineage (NCBI taxonomy): Eukaryota > Metazoa > Chordata > Chondrichthyes > Rajiformes > Rajidae > Okamejei > Okamejei kenojei. The sequence continues at coordinate 123,034,801 of CM069131.1, forward strand.
CATTGACTGCCCAATAGTAAAATCTAAGGTTAGGCAATGCCAAAACGCCATTTTTTTTTCTGTAAATGTTTTTTACTTAGTCTGGGATTTTTATTCTGCCATATATATAGAAACATAGAAACATAGAAATTAGGTGCAGGAGTAGGCCATTCAGCCCTTCGAGCCTGCACCGCCATTCAATATGATCATGGCTGATCATCCAACTCAGTATCCCGTACCTGCCTTCTCTCCATACCCACTGATCCCCTTAGCCACAAGGGCCACATCCAACTCACTCTTAAATATAGCCAATGAACTGGCCCTCAACTACCCTCTGTGGCAGAGAGTTCCAGAGACTCACCACTCTCTGTGTGAAAAAAGTCTTTCTCATCTCGGTCTTAAAGGATTTCCCCCTTATCCTTAAGCTGTGACCCCTTGTCCTGGACTTCCCCAACCGGGAACAATCTTCCTGCATCTAGCCTGTCCAACCCCTTAAGAATTTTGTTAGTTTCTATAAGATCCCCTCTTAATCTCCTAAATTCCAGAGAGTATAAACCGAGTCTATCCAGTCTTTCTTCATAAGACAGTCCTGACATCCCAGGAATCAGTCTGGTGAACCTTCTCTGCACTCCCTCTATGGCAATAATGTCCTTCCTCAGATTTGGAGACCAAAACTGCACGCAATACTCCAGGTGTGGTCTCACCAAGACCCTGTACAACTGAAGTAGAACCTCCCTGCTCCTGTACTCAAATCCTTTTGCTATGAAAGCTAACATACCATTCGCTTTTTTCACTGCCTACTGCACCTGCATGCCTACTTTCAATGACTGGTGTACCATGACACCCAGGTCTCGCTGCATCTCCCCCTTTTCCTAATCGGCCACCATTTAAATAATAGTCTGCTTTCCTGTTTTTGCCACCAAAGTGGATAACCTCACATTTATCCACATTATACTGCATCTGCCAAACATTTGCCCACTCACCCAGCCTATCCAAGTCACTTTTGCAGTCTCCTAGCATCCTCCTCACAGCGAACACTGCCCCCCAGCTTAGTGTCATCCGCAAACTTGGAGATATTGCCTCAATTCCCTCATCCAGATCATTAATATATATTGTAAATAGCTGGGGTCCCAGCACTGAGCCCTGTGGTAACCCCACTAGTTACTGCCTGCCATTGTGAAAAGGACCCGTTTACTCCTACTCTTTGCTTCCTGTTTGCCAGCCAGTTCTCTATCCACATCAATACTGAACCCCTAATACCGTATGCTTTAAGTTTGTATACTAATCTCTTATGTGGGACCTTGTCGAAAGCCTTCTGGAAGTCCAGATATACCACATCCACTGGTTCTCCCTTATCCACGCTACTAGTTACATCCTCGAAAAATTCCACAAGATTCGTCAGACATGATTTACCTTTTGTAAATCCATGCTGACTTTGTCCAATGATTTCACCACTTTCCAAATGTGCTGCTATCCCATCTTTAATAACTGACTCTAGCAGTTTCCCCACTACCGATGTTAGACTAACTGGTCTGTAATTCCCCGTTTTCTCTCTCCCTCCCTTCTTAAAAAGAGGGGTTACATTTGCTACCCACCAATCCTCAGGAACTACTCCAGAATCTAAAGAGTTTTGAAAGATTATCACTAATGCATCCACTATTTCCTGAGCTACTTCCTTAAGTACTCTGGGATGCAGCCTATCTGGCCCTGGGGATTTATCGGCCTTTAATCTATTCAATTTACCCAACACCACTTCCCGACTGACCTGGATTTCACTCAATTCCTCCTTTGACCCACAGTCCCCTGCTATTTCAGGCAGATTATTTATGTCTTCCTTAGTGAAGACGGAACCAAAGTAGTTATTCAATTGGTCCGCCATATCCTTGTTCCCCATGATCAACTCACCTGTTTCTGACTGCAAGGGACCTACATTTGTTTTAACTAACCTCTTTCTCTTCACATATCTATAAAAAACTTTTGCAGTCAGTTTTTATGTTCCCTGCCAGTTTTCTTTCATAATCTATTTTTCCTTTCCTAATTAAGCCCTTTGTCCTCCTCTGCTGGTCTCTGAATTTCTCCCAGTATGAAGAAACTTTGGAGTCTATAATGTCAAAGAAAGGTTTGCAATAAAAATTGGTTTCGTCTGAAATACTGTAAATACAGAAATTTAGGTAAAATGAACATTTTAATAGCATTGATTCGGCCAATTAGGGACAAGGACATTGGTGACCATTTAGTAAACTGATGTTTAATATGGTCAATTAAAGGCATAAAATTGGCTTTAAATAAATCTTTGTGTTTCTTGGTGATCTTAATACCTAAATAAGTAAAACTTTCGGTAGTCAATCTAAATGGAAACTGACCATAATTCAAAACAAGATTTAATGGAAAAAGCTCACTCTTACTAAGATTTAGTTTATAACCAGAAAAACTACTAAATTGATTAGTAATGCTACTATTGCCGGAATAGATTTCTTAGAGTTAGAAATAAATAATAACAGATCATCTGCGTAAAGAGATAGTTTATGTGTCTTATTGCCGCAGACAATACCAAAAATATTAGGGCATTCCCTAATAGCGGTGGCTAAAGGTTCCAAATAAATATCAAATAGTAAAGGACTTGAGGGACAGCCCTGTCTAGTACCTTGAAAGAGCCTGAAAAAAGGGGATCTCTGATTATTAGTAAATACAGAAGCCTGAGGTATATGATATATCCGCTCGATCCAAGAAATACATTTTGGACCAATCTTAAATTTTTCAAGTGTATTGACTAAATAATCCCATTCTACTCTATCAAATGCTTTCTCGGCATCAAGTGAGATGACACATTCGGAGTTTTATTAGATGCTGTATATACAATATTCATTAATCTCCTAACGTTAAAGTATGAGTAACGATTTTTAATAAAACCGTTCTGATCTTCAGAGGTAATTTGCGGTAAAATCTTTTCCAATCTCATAGTTAATATTTTGGAAAGAATTTTGAAATCTACATTTAACATTGATATAGGTCTATATGATGACACTTCAGTAGGGTCTATCTTTTTTAAGAATTAAAGAAATAGAAGCTTTATAAAAAGATTGTGGTAATCTATTCCTTAAAAGGGCTTCTTTAAATACCTTACTTAGCCATGGAGACAATAAATTTGAAAAATATTTTTAAAATTCTACTGTAAACCCATCTAAACCAGGAGCTTTACCAGAATTCATTGAAAATATTGCTTTCTGTATTTCTTCTTCCATGATGGGTTCATCTAACAACAGAGACTCATTATATAGTAAATTTGGTAAGTTCAGTTTCTTTAAAAACTCATGCATTATATGTCAGAAATGAACGAGGAGGACACAAATGCAGGCTCAGACACAGGGCAGATCCGTTTTCAGAGTTTAATCGGTCCAAGTTGGTACACAGGTAAGCAAAAACGGAGGCAACAGTATAATCTAGGAGCAGGCAAAAACAGTGGTCGAAAAACAGGAAATGGTCGAGATCACAAGGTCACAATATTTCTAGAGCTGGAATGAGGTGAGACTAAGTAGCATACACAACGAACTGGCAATGAGAACTAAAACACAAAGGGCTTAAATACAGACTAACAGGGAATAATGAGACACATCAGGGCGGGGCCAACAATCACATGAGGGTAAACGACCTGACAGGAAATGGGACCTGAAACAAGAGGAGATGTGAGACACCAAAATAAATCAAGAATGCAAACTCAAATACTAAAACCCAATAAGAAACAGAAACTAGATCAAACGCGAGACCTGACAGTAACACCACCCCCCACCCCCCCCCCCCCCCCCCCGGCTCCTGACGGCCCAGGATCATCAGGATGTTGCCGCCGATATGCCCTGATAAGTTCTGGGTCACATATGTTGCGATCCGGCACCCAAAACTGCCCCTCAGGTCCATAACCCTCCCAGTCCACAAGATACTGGCAGCCACGGCCACGCCGGCGCATCCCCAGCAACCGGCGGACCGTAAACACTGGACACCAATCAAAGAACCGGAGTGGCGGAAGGGGTGTGGAGGCAAGGACCAGATGACTTTCCTTAACTGGCTACAGTCAGGAGACATGGAAAGTAGGGTGGACCCTCATGGCACAGGGGAGTTTGAGATTAACCGCCACAGGATTGATGACCTTCAATATGGGGAAAGGACCAACAAAACGAGGAGCCAGCTTTCGGGATTCCACCCACAGAGGTAAGTCTCGAGTGGAGAGCCAAATCTTTTGGCCCGGCGAGTATACTGGAGCCGGCGTTCTTCCACGATCAGCCATGCTCTTGTAACGCGCAGAACTGCACAACAGCATCTGACGAGCCCCATTCCAAACCTTGCAACAGCGACGGATGAGAGCCTGAGCGGAGGGCACACTGGACTCCTTCTCCACAGCAGGGAACAATGGCGGTTGATAACCATAGGCAGAATGGAATGGAGAGAGACCAGAGGATGAGCAAGGAAGTATGTTGCGTGCATACTCCATAAGGTGTTTGCTCCAAGTTGAAGGATTCTGTACCACCAAGCACCGCAGTCCTGTCTCCAATTCCTGGTTAAGGCGTTCAGTCTGTCCATTGGATTCCCTGTGATAACCAGATGTAAGGCTGACCGTGGCGTCCAACAGAGAACAAAACTCCTTCCAAAACCTGGACACGAACCGAGGCCCCCAGTCAGACACAATGTCTCTGGGAAATCCATGAATTCGAAAAACTTGAGACAACATGACCTCTGCCATTTTCCTGGCGGAGGGAAGCTTGTGCAACGGAATGAAATGGACCATCTTAGAAAATCTGTCCACCACAGTCATGACTGTGGTGTTACCTTCAGAAGAGTGACAAAGTCCATGGAGATCTCCGACCAGGGGCGTGAGGGGACAGGCAGCGGATTCAGGAGGCCAAAGGCGGGCTGACGTGAGGTCTTGTTCCGAGCACAAATACTGCAGGCGGCGACGTACTCCTTAATCCCCCTCTCCATGGAAGGCCACCAAAACCGCTGTTTGGCCACAAACAGGGTTCGGCGGACACCGGGATGACAGGAGATCTGAGACGTATGAGCCCAGTGAATCACCTGTGAACGAAGAGACTCGGGAACAAACAGACCATTAGAAGGACACCCTAGCGGAGACTAAACACCAGCAGTAGCCTCGGAAACTCTCCTCTCAATCTCCCAAGTAACCACCCCAACAAAACAGGAAACAGGCAGAATGGGAGTTGAAACCTTAGGGGACGGGTCAGGATCAAACTGTCTGGAGAGAGCATTAACGAAGAAACTGCAGATGCTGGAGAATCGAGGGTTACACAAAAAGCTGGAGAAACTCAGCGGGTGCAGCAGCATCTAAGAGGCGAAGGAGATAGGCGACGTTTCGGGTCGAGACCCTTCTTCAGACCCTGATGTCTGGAGAGAGCATCAGGTTTGCCATTCTTGGCACCAGGGCGGTAAGACAGTACAAAATAAAATCGATTTAAAAAAGAGCCCACCTTGCTTGGCGCGAGTTGAGGCCTTTGGCTGACTTGATGTATTCCTGGTTCTTGTGGTCTGTCCAAACTAGAAACGGCTGCTTGGTACCCTCCAACCAATGTCTCCATTCCTTCAAGGCTGCTTTAACCGCTAACAGTTCACGGTTACCCACATCGTAATTTCTCTCAGCAGGAGAAAACTTTGAGAGGAAAGCGCAGGGATGTAGTCGACCATTTGTGGATGATTTCTGGGAGAGTGCTGCCCTGATGCCCACACCCGAGGCATCCACCTCAACCACAAACTGGAGTGGCAGGTCAGGGTGAACCAGGATGGGGGCTGAGGAGAAGCTCCTCTTGAGTCTCATAAATGCAGTTTCTGCTTGAGGGGACCAAGAGAAAGGCACGTGGGGCGAGGTGAGAGCATGGAGTGGTCAGCAGTGACACTAAAGTTCCAGATAAACTTCCTATAAAAATTAGCAAACCCAAGGAACCCCTAAAGTTGCCTGGAGGGTGTAGGCCAGGTGGCCACAGCACTGACCTTGCCCAGGTCCATCTGTATACCATCAGGTGACAACATAACCAAGGAATTGAACAGTGTTAACATGAAATTCACATTTCTCAGCTTTCACAAACAGATCATTCGAGAGGAAACGTTCCAGCACATGGTGTACATGCTGCACATGGGAAGTTTCATCTGGAGAAAAAAATCAAAATGTCATCAAGGTACACAAACAAATTTGTTCAGTATGTCCCGTAATACATCGTTCACCATGCCTTGAAAAACTGCTGGAGCATTAGTAAGACCAAAACCTTGGTGAGATCTGGAAGATCCCCCTCCCTTGAACGGGGAGGCTGCCGGAGGGTGGTCCTGGAAGATCCCAGCAAACTGCTCCTTAATGGATCCTTCATAGACTCAGGAGAAGAATCATGCAGATAGATGACTTTACAGTTATATCCCCAAGAAATTACTTCCCCAGTACCCCAGTTCATGTGAGGATTATGATAAGACAGCCAAGGGAGCCCCAAAACCAGAGGATGAAGAGGACAGTCGAGATGAAAACTGATGTCCTCCAAGGTGATTACCTGCCACGATGAGTTGAACAGGTTGAGTTCGGTGAATCACCCTGTACATTAGGCGCCCATCCAGTGCACTAGCCTCCTGAGGATCTTGAAGCTGTTCACGCTCCAGCTTTAATTCATATGCCAAGTGAATGTCCATGAAGTTCTCATCTGCCCCAGAATCAACCAAAGCCTGCAGGGAGTGCCACTGGGAATGCACCAACAATTGTACAGTAGTGAGTTGACGAGAGGAACGGCTCATAGGAGTGGTACAGCTCACCAATGTCCTCTTTCATTGGTGAGCCTTGTCTTTTACTGAACAGCTGTTCAACAAATGTCCCAGTTCACCACAGTAAAAACATCTCCCCTCCCTTAGGCGGCGCTGCCGTTCCTCCGGGCTGAGTTTGGCTCGTCCCACCTGCATCGGCTCCTCCGAAGAGACAGGTGGCGCTGTAGGCTAACTGGACCGGCCAAGAGGGACGAAATCCCGACCGGAAGGCGAAGGGCGGCGCTGCCGCCACTGTTGGGAGGAGGACCGAACTTCCACCGATCTCCTCTCTCGCTCTCTTTCTCTGAGCCTTGCATTAATTTGGACAGCCAGGGAAATCATAGAGTCGAATTCGGAAGGCAGGGTTAGCGAAAAGCATCCAACAAAGCAGCCTCATTCCATCCACTCTTAGCAGCAACAGTTCGAAATTCAATAGCAAAATCCATAACTGAGCGACTACCTTGTTTCATGGAGACCAGGTTCTGTGAAGCCTCTCGGCCAGGATTGGAGTGATCAAACGTGCGAGACAGAGCTTCCATGAACAAGACCGACGTCTGGCAACCAGGAGAATTCCGAGACCATTCCACCATGGCCCAAACCTCCGCTCTACCCGACAGGTGCGTGATAAAGGCTACCCTAGAGCGTTCTGATGGAAAGGAAGCCGCTTGAAGTTCGAAATGCAGCCCACACTGAATCAAAAAAGGTCTACACTTCTCTGATTCCCCCGAAAAGTGTTCCGGTCTTGCCAGGTGGACGAATTGAGACGCTGCGGCAGCCGTGGCCATCAGAGCCCCTGGAGACACAGACAAGGAAACAGACTCGGCAGGCGCGGGAGATGCAGCAGGAAACAAAGAATTCAGCTGAGTAACAAGGTGTTCAAACCGAGAACTTAAAGTATTCACCTGTGAACCGATGTCCGCCAGGAACCCCTGCAGACGCTCGCTGAGATCCCGGAACCTGGCAACGATCGAGGCGAGTTGACCCTCATAATGCGAGATGCGCTCCTCTTGCTTCTGGATCGCTGCACGAAAAGGATCAGAGCCCGCCGAGTCCATTGTTGGCCAGTTCGTACTGTCAGAACTGAACGAGGGGGACACAAATGCAGGCTCAGACAGGGCAGATCCATTTTCAGAGTTTAATCGGTCCAAGTCAGTACACAGGTAAGCAAAAACAGAGGCAACAGTATAATCTAGGAGCAGGCAAAAACAGTGGTTGAAAAACAGGCAATGGTCGAGATCACAAGGTCACAATATTTCTAGAGCTGGAACGAGGTGATACTAAGTAGCATACACAATGAACTGGCAATGAGAACTAAAAGACAAAGGGCTTAAATACAGACCAACAGGGGACAGGTGAAACGCATCAGGGCGGGGCCAACAATCACATTATATTGGAATCAGTACAAAGATCTGATTGGTATAGGGAGGTATAAAATTCTTGAAAGGATTTATTAATTTCGTCATGGTCTACAGTTACTGTACCCTCCCATTTTCTCACTTTAGTAATCTGACGGTTGGCTGACACAGCTTTCAATTGATTAGCAAGTAATTTACCAGATTTTTCGCCATGTATATAAAATTGACTTTTGGTTTTAAGTAACTGGTTCTCAATCGGTGATACTAATAACAAATCATGTCTCAATTGAAGTTCAACTCTATTCTTGTAGAACACTAAATTAGGAGCTTTTGAAGCGGCTGTGGTATCCGAGGAATCCGGACTGGGCCTACAGAGCATCGCCGCCGGACCGAGGCTCCCCGAACATGGCCGCCGCACCGCACCCCACTCATCTCGCCGCCTCACCGGGCGGACCGAACTACGCCGCCCCACCGACCATCCACCCACTGGGACCACCCACGCATCGCCCGCCGACCCCGACTCTACTGCCCGTGGACTCCTACCTTCGGGTCCGCCAACCCACGACACTCCACCGCCCTCCAGCAGCCATCGCATCACCTGCACACTGGACTCTGCAGCGGGCCTGAAGCCTCCACGCTGCTAACTCCCACCACTCTGGTTTTGACGGCACTGGGTCCTAGTGCCCGTCTCCCCAACCCTGGTAAACTCAGTGGCTATTCCACTGGGTCTTCCCCATTCCCCCCTACCATGTAATCCCTGCTCTTCCCCACCCACACCATAGCCCCCATACCCACCCACCCCATGACCACCCCCTCCATCCCCCCAACCACACAACGCTTCATCCTCCAGTCCCACATCACCTGCCTTCCTCCGGCCACAACCCCCATCCTTGCCGCGTGTTCACCATCCCCCCGGATCTCCCGCTCTCCGACACCGAAAGGTCGGTCCTCAGCAGAGGTCTACCTTGTCCCCCTCCATCCCCACCTCAATGAGTTCCGCGCCCACCACACGGCTTGTTACTCTTTCAACCACAGCTCCGCCTCAACAGAGTTCTTCTACGGGTAAGATGTCCTCAACGCCAACCTGATGATCCTTTTTCCTGTCTCTCCCAGAACCCCCTCCCCGTTGACACCCCCCCCCCCCCTTGGCCCTCCGCTTTTAAACTCTGTGGGAAATCATGATGGCCTCGATTTCCAACAACCCCGGCCACTACAATCTCTTTCCCCCCCTCCCCCACTCCCCCGGAAGTATTGCCATGGCATCTCTAATAACAACCCAAACCGCGGTTATCAAACGCCGACAAGTGATGGTGCCGTGGTATCCTGGCGTCGTCGATCTTACCAAGCGGATGGCCACGCGCCAACTCTCGGTCACCTCCTCCTATTTACCACCTTGGACCATGACCCCATGTATATCGAGCACCAGCCAACCGTCCGAGCACCATAACGACTCCATCTACCTGCCCCCCCACCCGGAGCCTCCAACCTCATCGGTTGTCACCAGCCCTCGCCACTGCCGAGATGCTATTAACTGTTTTTTTAGTTTAAAAAATCAGGTGGTGATTCATTATTTGACGCGATAGTAACATTCAAACCCTAGCACTTTTGCATGGTAACAAGACACAGTAATCACAAAATCGTCATATGGGATCAAAAATTGTTTCATCATTTGAACAAACAACTTGGAGTCAATATAACAATATACTCCTTTCACCTTACTTTTGAGTTCTGAAATGTAACTGTCTGTCCTTCACAAAACTTTTAAAACTCGTATAATATGTCAGCCTGCCTTACATGGTTTCTCTGAGCAAAGAGTACTGAGCATTTACTCTTTAATGGGATGGCTTCAAAGGCAAATCACAATCATGAAAGCCAAATTATAACTACACCCATTACTTGTAAAAAATCAGAGTGGGAATTAATGGGTTAATTTTCTGAAGCCTTAAAAAGTTTATGAACTGGAATAAGAAAAGTCTAGGGCGGGAGCAGGAAGGTGATCATTTCAGGGGGGGGGGACATTTTTCTCGTTCCAAACATTTCACAATGGGAAACTACTAAAAGGACCAATGGACCCTCCCCCCACCACCTTCCCCCACTGGTAAAGCCAAACTGACCAATCAGAACAGATCATCAAGCCTACCTATCCTATCCCCAAACCCATCTCCCTAGTTAACAGTGCTCGGCAATAAAATAATAATTTTTAACCTCCCCTAGTCATAAACTCCATTCCCCATTATCTCTTTTGAGAGAGTCAAGGAAGAAAAATACAGTACTGTCTATGAAAGTTCACAAAGCGGCTAGCTACTATTATATCCAGGTCAAGTATGAAAAACAAGAACTGATTACTTAGTTTTCTATGTCGAGGGGGACAATGAATAAACAAAGAAATTTCTTAAAAGTAATTATAGAAAAGAAAAAACTCGTACCATAAATCTTAACATTTACCAGAAAGGAAAAGATTGTCAACCATAGAAATAGAACAATCCCTGTTATAACTTAATCAGCTTCTCTATTGGGTCCCCTCCCTCTCGGAGCGCTAGAAGCTAGATGGACACTAGAGGATTGTATTAAAAAACACAAACAATACGCGTTGAATAAGCTCGAAATTGCATTCTAGCGGGGTATATAAATAAAACTGCTCTGTAGCTATATTTCTCTTATACAGAATTAGGACATTACATTGTAAAATGATTCTTATTGCCAATAGATGTTAACATTTTCAGGGACACCAAACACCGAAACTGGCCTCCATCCATATTCAACCACACCAAACTTTTTTGGCTGCCTGGAGAAACCTCTCCCTATCAGTTTGCCAAAAATGAAACCCGAATAACTCAATGGTCCGCGGTTTAGTTTGATTTTCTTCCAATCCTTGTGGAGCGTATATTCAACAAAACGAAGATGTTTCATAGCTGCTCCATAAGTTAAAAGTTTCCTTTATCATTTTAGAACATAATTTTTATTAAATGGTTTATCATCCCTTCAATGACACAATCTGGCAACCAACAAATCTTAAAATTCAGAACTACGTGCCTTCCTGTTATTCTGGTGTCCTTCACTATTTTATTCATGTATTGCTGAAATGCCTCAATGTGTTTTTCCATCATTCTCTCCGTTCCAGGTTTTTCATCTTTCAATCTTTCCCCGTATCCACGGTTGCAAGATATCAATTTCATCCCTTGTTCCACAGAGTATCTCTTGTAACCAAGACCATGGTTCTTCCCTTGAACTCCTCTATTAGTCAAAATTTCCTTTTCCACTATTTTCTTCCAAACTGGCCAATCTTATTTTCATTTTTCATTTTTTCAGCTCATTTTCAATACATTGTCTCCATTTTGATATTTCTTCACTGGTACACGGAATTCATAGAGCTGTGGTTGTAGGCCTTTTTCCACTGATTCTTCTCTGGGTGTGCCTCCTTTCTTATTGTCTCCCATCCTTATTACGATTATGCGTGGTAAAAAGGTGTTAATAACTGCTTTATTGACAAGTAGACGGTTCATGAAATCAAAACAGATCACGAGTAACAATTGAAGGTGGTGAGGTGGACAGTTCAAAAGTTTAAGAGAGCAAAACAAATTTGAACACTTTACCAGCATGCTGCACTGTTAATACCTCACTCTCTCGATTCCGTCTGCAAAAATTCTCCTGTGCAATGTCAGCTCCCCCCCAATTACCCACCATTTGCCTAATTTTGACTCCACTAATTCCTATGTGTGGGACCTTACTCAAATGCTTTCTGAAAGTCACAGTATACTAACACTGACTCCTCCCTGTCCATTTTTCTAAGATACACACCCTCAATAAAGTCCAAAGTTATTCAAGCATATTTCCCCTTCGAAATCCAGCTGATATCAGGGACCGAATTCCGTAACATGCTATCCGAATGTGGCCAGCATTTCATCTTTTATGAATTGAAAACACTGTTTCTATAAATTCCCTGTTTTTTTCTATCCAACGAACCTTCAAAAAGTGAGAGATTTCATTAGCTACACCTCCATTCACCAAACATCCTATTGAAGATTTTACTAGAGTTCTCCCTGTTAAGGTGACTCCTCGGTTGCAGCACCCATACAGGCAGTGTGGTGATTTAACAGACCTTCAGTCCCACTCATCGTACCACAAAATGTTCCTGCCTAATGCCTGATTGTTCCTCATTCCGCCCTCAACCCCAGCTCCTATGTACAATCCAGTTACCTACGGCACTACGTACATCATGGAGATTGTTTTGGTGTTACCATGGATGTACCATGTTTTGTAAGGAGCATAAAATAATGGTAATTGAAGACAGAGTACAAGCACAAAGATCGATATCGGTTTAGTAGCAAGACGACCAAACTTTCTCCTCAAATTTATGCCAAGATTGAGGATAAACCTAAGGAGACGCACATGCAGCTGTGGTACAGTGAGGATATATTGAGAGATTCCAAACCCTTCAATTTCCTGGGCATCAACAACAGCTTGAGATGATTCCCAGGGCTACTACAATTAGTTGATGAAATTGCAAAGCAAGCTTACCAATGCCTCTACTTCCTCAGAGGTATGAAAAGATTTAACATGTTGCTGAATACTCAAACCCCTACAGGTGGATGGTGGAGAGCAAACCGACTGGTTGCATCAAGACCTGTATCATTTGAAGCTCAGGAATGAAGGAGCCTGTAGAAAGTGGTGAACATTGAATGGTCCATCACAGGGGTGTTGGCTTCCCAATGGACCGGTGGAGGCGTTGCCTCTAGAAGGCAGCTAATATCAACAAAGACACCATCACCTTAGCCACATTCTCATCTTACTACTACTCAGGAAAAAGATACAGGAGCCTAACAACCATTACGTCCAGGCCAATGACCAGCTTCTTCCCTTCAACCATCAGGCATTTGACCCACCCTGCATAACTCTAAGCACAACATCTCTCAGCATCAAACTACTGTAGACTTTTCATTTAGGTTGAACTATGATGTTTCATGCAAAATCATAGTCTTTTGTTGTTCCTACAAAAAGTGGTATTTTATTGTACATTTATTTGTGTTGTTGTGTTGTTGCATTCTTGCATCAGTAAAGCTGTAACAAGTAAGAATTTCATTGTTTAGTCCTGGTACATATGATAATTGAACACTCTTGACATTCTCTTGAGACCATATAAAAGTGTTGGACAGAAGATAACTCGGCCCAAGCCGTCATAGAAAATTTACAACACAGATGGATTCCATTAGCCTATTGTGCCCGTGCCAATAGAATGGAGTGGCTGGGCTTGTATATTCTGGAATTTAGAAGGATGGGAGTGGATCTTATTGAAACATATAAGATTATTAAGTGTTTTGACATGCTAGAGGCAGGAAACAAGGTCCCGATGTTGGGGGAATCCAGAACCAGGGGCCACAGTTTAAGAATAAGGGGCAAGCCATTTAGAACAAAGATGAGGAAAAATATTTTCACACAGAGGATTGTGAATCTGTGGAATTCTCTGCCTCAGAAGGCAGTGGAGGCTAATTCTCTGGATGCTTTCAAGAGAGAGTTAGATAGAGCTCTTAAAGATAGCGGAGTCAAGGGATATGGGGAGAAGGCAGGAATGGGGTATTGATTGTGGATGATCAGCCATGATCACAGTGAAGGGCGGTGCTGGCTCGAAGGGCCGTATGACCTACTCCTGCACCTATTGTCTATTGTCCAACAAATCAATGCAGGCTGACTCCAATCTTATCTCAATTCTCAATAGTTGGCTGGTGGGGTGGGAGATTGCAACCTTCACATGGTCCTCCCTGTTTCGACGAATGCAATCAACCTGGTGTGCACAATCAAATAGAACAAGTTGTCCTACAGCTTTAGGCTGTGCACACCATATGCAAGAAGAAGAAGTTGGTTGGTGGCCTTGTAGATTATAGCACTTTAAATGTGTATCGAAGTGTCTTTCAAATATAATTAGATTTTCTGCCCTCGAAAAGCCTACAAACAGGGTTTTCAACATCCACCTCCCCAAACCTCGCCAACGCATCATTCGAACAGAAAGAAATGTTCAAGGTTTTCTACTGCTTCTTTCAATCACTAACTCTCTGCCCGCAGTCCTTCCAACATAAAAAGATTACTTCTCTTGACTTTATATAATAATTAAATCTCTCGTATGATTCTTTAATTTCAACAAAAAAGGGTCGACTTTGCCCATCACTTCTCATAAGTAAAACTCTACAGGCTTAACACAACCTTGTAAACGTTATTATAACCTGGAATATATTACCTTAAAACAAGAAGATTTTGTCATCGCCTTGAGAAGGGAATTGAATACATTGTTGAAATAGAAAAGTTATCAAGGCACTTGACAAAGAACAAACTGTACAAGTAATAGATTACCTTCTAATGCAAGTGGAGAATTCGGAATGGTACGGATAATTACTGTCGGAACCATTCAATATGGACACAACAGAATGTCATCCTTTATTAGTGAAATTTGAATCTTGGGGATTTACAGCAGGAGGAGGCTACTTCCACCACCACTACCTGAGTGTTAGGAGCTTTATCTTTTCATTTTAGATTTCAGATTTCCAGCATCAATGTTTTTCTCTTTATTTTTCCTTTTGTTTATCCTATCCAGACAACTCATTATGATATATCTCAATAAAATCTCTCCTCAAGCTACTTTAAGCTGCAGATTCTGGATTAGACAAAAGACATAAAGTACTGGAGTAATTTGCGACATGGTGGCGAAGCAGAAGAGTTGCTGCCTTACAGCACAGGAAACCCGGGTTCATTCCCGACTATGGGTGCTGTCTGTACAGAGTTTGTATGTCTCCCCGTGACCGCGTGGGTTTCCTCCGAGATCTTCGGTTTCCACCCGCACTCGGAAGACATGCAGGTAATTAGGTAAATTGGCTTGGTATAAATGTAAAATTGTCCCTAGAGTGTGTGGTAGAGTGTTAATGTTCGGGGATCGTTGGTCAGCGTGGACTGATGGGCTTGTTTCCATGCTGTATCTCTAAACTAAACTAATTCAGTGGGTCAGGCAGCATCGCTGATGAACATGGATTTGTGACATTTCGGGTCGGGATCCTTCTTCAGACTGATTGTGATGGGGGGGGGAGGTGAAAGCTAGCAGAGATGTGGAGCAGAACAAAGTGTGCCGAGTGATAGGCGGATACAGGTGAGGGGGCTGTGATAGAGAGATGCTTGGACAAAGGCCAGAAATGAAAAGTCAAAATGTGTGAGGGAAGGATAGAAGAAATGTGAATTGTGAAGCCAGAGGAAGGAATACAGATGGAAGGGAAAGGGGGAGGGAAGAAATTGGTACGTTTCCTGGTGGGGCACATAAAGGGGGAGGGGAGGAGGGAGTGGGTTGGTAGGATTGGAGGAATCAATGATCATACCATTAGGTTGAAAGATACCCAAGTGGAATATGAGGCACTGTTCCTCCTATTTGCATTGGCCTCACTCTGGCACTCTCCCAGGACAGAAAAGTTAATATGGGAATACGAAGGGGAGTTAAACTGTTTAGTAGTCCAGTAGTCATTTGAGACCATGCACAAGTGTTTGTCCAAATGGCCTCCGAGTCTATGCTTGGTCTCACTGTTGTAGAGGATACCAAATCAGGAACACTGGATGCAGTAGATGAGGTTAGAGGAGGTGCACATGAACATTATTCTCACCTGGAGGGATTGCTTGGGTCCCTCCATGAATGTGAGGGAAGAGGAATAAGGACAAGGGATACATTTCCTCCACTTGTAAGGTAAAGTACCCGGGGAGGGGGCGGTTTCAGTGGGAAGGGATGAGTAAACCAAGTCAATGTGGGAATAGGGGAGAAAGAAATAGGATTAGTGTAGGATTGGTGTATTTAGAACATAGAACAAAGAACAGTACAGCACAGGAACAGGCCCTTCAACCCACAATGTATAAAGTGAACATGATGCCAAGATAAACTAAATCTCATCTTCTTACAGTTGATCCACAATCCTCCAGTCCCTGCAGATCCATGTACACATCTATAAGCCTGTAAATAGATGCCTGATGGTCAGCATCGTGTTAATGAGCAGAAGGGCCTATTCCTGTGCTGTATAATTATATGAACTTATTGCCTGATGAAGGGTCTCGATCCAAAATGTCACCCATTCCTTCTATCCAGAGATGCTGCCTGTGCCGCAGAGTTACTCCAGCATTTTGGATCTATCTTCTTATATTCTGAACTATTTCAAAACCAATAGTGGAAAAAATGCTAATACATGCAGACATTCTTCTATTTGTTGTTTTATCAGAGCCAATAGCTTGTTTATGTATATATATATATATTAATGATCTGGATGAGGGAATTGAAGGCAATCTCCAAGTTTGCGGATGACACTAAGCTGGGGGCAGTGTTCGCTGTGAGGAGGATGCTAGGAGACTGCAAGGTGACTTGGATAGGCTGGGGTGAGTGGGCAAATGTTTGGCAGATGCAGTAATAATGTGGATAAATGTGAGGTTATCCACTGGTGGCAAAACAGGAAAGCAGACTATTATTTAAATGGTGGCCGATTAGGAAAAGGGGAGATGCAGCGAGACCTGGGTGTCCATGGTACACCAGTCATTGAAAGTAGGCCATGCAGGTGCAGCAGCAGTGAAAAAAGCGAATGGTATGTTAGCTTTCATAGCAAAAGGATTTGAGTACAGGAGCAGGGAGGTTCTACTTCAGTGTACAGGGTCTTGGTGAGACCACACCTGGAGTATTGCGTACAGTTTTGGTCTCCAAATCTGAGGAAGGACATTATTGCCATAGAGGGAGTGCAGAGAAGGTTCACCAGACTGATTCCTGGATGTCAGGACTGTCTTATGAAGAAAGACTGGATAGACTCGGTTTATACTCTCTGGAATTTAGGAGATTGAGAGGGGATCTTATAGAAACTTACAAAATTCTTAAGGTTTGGACAGGCTAGATGCAGGAAGATTGTTCCCGATGTTGGGGAAGTCCAGGACAAGGGGTCACAGCTTAAGGATAAGGGGGAAATCCTTTAAGACCGAGATGAAAAGACTTTTTCACACAGAGAGTGGTGAGTCTCTGGAACTCTCTGCCACAGAGGGTAGTTTGAGGCCAGTTCATTGGCTATATTTAAGAGCGAGTTGGATGTGGCCCATGTGGCTAAGGGGATCAGAGGGTATGGAGAGAAGGCAGGTACGGGATACTGAGTTGGATGATCAGCCATGATCATATTGAATGGCGGTGCAGGCTCGAAGGGCTGAATGGCCTACTCCTGCACCTAATTTCTATGTATCTATGTTTCTATGTTTAAAACAAACGAGTTTGTTGCTTGGATTAAAATGATTGGCAGAGGAATATAATATGAGGCTCTTATATTTCCAACACCAACTCCATGGCATCTGAGACAAGTAATTGAGTTATTTATTCAGAAGAGATTCAGAAAGAGTGACATATGATGAAAGAATGGGTCGACTGGGCTTGTTCCCGTTTTGGGGGGGATTCCAGAACCAGGGGTAACAGTTTAAGAATAAGGGGTAGGCCACTTAGGACTGAGATAAGGAAAAACCTTTTCACCCAGAGTTGTGAATCTGTGGAATTCTCTGCCACAGAAGGAAGTGGAGGCTAATTCACCGGACGTATTCAAGAGATTTAGATATAGCTCTTTGGGCTAATGGAATCAAGGGATATGGAGAAAAAGCTGGACCAGGGTATTGTTTGCACGATCGGCCATGATCCTGCACCAATTTCTATGTTTCTATGTTTCTCTGATACTATACACTGAATGCCGACTCAGTACACTTGTAGAAGTTTGTTAAAATGTTTGGCAACATGCCTGATCTCTTTTCCAAGAACATATAGATCATTGTCTTGGGTGTATGCATTGTCATATATCTTGGGTACATTTACCCCTCATCAGTAGCTTTGCATACCCTCAAAGCTCTGTTTTTTTCATAAAATGAAGGAGTAATGCAAAATCATAAGGCTCCAAACCCGATCTTCTATTTTTTTTGATGGAGAAGTTATTTTCAGCTGACATTTAGAGGTATCACTTCAATTCCCTTATTCTAGGAATGATCAGCTGAAACTCCATCAGGCTCCAATGATTACAATTAGAAGTACGGACATGTGAATGCCAAATAATGATTGGAATCGACTCAGTTGTCATTTTCATCCATGGATACGTCTGCCGAAGATTCTCAGCCTGCAGAAGAAGACAATTCATCTGGCCTGAAGGCACCTGGAACAAATATTCCAAATGTGACAAATAGACCTTATCGTTGAGAAGATCGGTGATTAAAGAAATGTGCAAAATGATTTATAGTTCTCTGCCAACCTATTGTGTAATAACATGTATGTGAATTGTAAACAGATGATAGGATTTAATATCTGCAGAAGGTTGTTAATGGTTTGAGTTTGTTACTTTCTTTTAATAAAAAAACAATGTGGTTGGGTCAGAATGTTCCAGAAATTACATTTATCATGTAACATGACGTGATGCATTATTGTATGTCACTCTTGACTGACAAGAAGTTGAAAAGCTGAATCTCAACTATAAACTATCAAATATTTTGAAGAGAGTACTTCTGTTAAAATTATATAGTTGGGATCACGGAGACATGGCTCCAGGGTGACCAAGGCTGGGAGCTGAACATCCAGGGATATTCAATATTCAGGATAGACAGAAATGAAAAGGAGGTGGAGTAGCGTTGCTGGTTAGAGAGGTGATTAACGCAATAGAAAGGAAGGACATTAACTTGGAGGATGTGGAATCGATATGGGTAGAGCTGTAAAACACTAAGGGGCAGAAAACGCTAGTGGGAGTTGTGTACAGGCCACCTAACAGTAGTAGTGGAGTTGGGGATGGCATCACACATGAAATTAGAAATGCGTGCAACAAGGGTAAAACAGTTATAATGGGTGACTTCAATCTACATATAGATTGGGTGAATCAATTTGGCAGGGGTGCTGAGGAAGAGGATTTCTTGGAATGTATGTGGGATAGTTTTCTAAACCAACATGTAGAGGAACCAACGAGAGAGCAGGCTATTCTAGACTGGGTACTGAGTAATGAGGAAGGGTTAGTTAGCAGCCTTGTTGTTTGTGGTCCCTTGGGCAAGAGTGACCATAATATGGTTGAGTTCTTCATTAGGATGGAGAGTGACATAATTAAGTCAGAAACAAAGGTTATGAACTTAAACAAAGGTAACTTTGAGGGTATGAGACGTGAATTGGCCAAGATAGACTGGCAAGTGATTCTTAAAGGGTTGACGGTGGATATGCAATGGAACATATTTAAAGACTGCATGGATGAACTACAACAATTGTTCATCCCAGTTTGTTTGGCAAAAGAATAAATCAGGGAAGGTAGTGCATCCATGGATAACAAGGGAAATCAGTGATAGTATCAAAACTAAAGATGAAGCATACAAATTAGCCAGAAAAAGTAGCCTACCAGAGGACTGGGAGAAATTCAGAGTTCAGCAGAGGAGGACAAAGTGCTTAATTAGGAAAGGGAAAATAGATTATGAAAGAAAACTGGCACAGAACATAAAAACTGACTGCAAAAGTTTTTATAGATATGTGAAGAGAAAGATTAGTTAAAACAAATGTAGGTCCCTTGCAGTCAGAAACTGGTGATTTGATCATGGGGAAAAAGGACATGGCAGACCAATTGAATAACTACTTTGGTTCTGTCTTCACAAAGGAAGACATAAATAATCTGCCGGAAATAGCAGGGGACCAGGGGTCAAATGAGATGGAGGAACTGAGTGAAATCCAGGTTAGCCGGGAAGTTGTGTTGGGTAAATTGAATGGATTAAAGGCCGATAAATCCCCAGGGCCAGATAGTCTGCATCCCAGAGTACTTAAGGAAGTATCCACAGAAATAGTGGATGCATTAGTGATAATTTTTCAAAACTCTTTAGATTCTGGAGTAGTTCCTGAGGATTGGAGAGTAGGTAATGTAACCCCACTTTTTAAAAAGGGAGGGAGAGAGAAAACGGGGAATTACAGAGAAATTAGTCTAACATTGGTAGTCGGGAAAATGCTAGTCAGTTATTAAGGATGGGATAGCAGCACATTTGGAAAGCGGTGAAATCATTGGACAAAGTCAGCATGGATTTATGAAAGGTAAATCATGTCTGACGAATCTTATAGAATTTTTTGAGGATGTAACTAGTAGAGTGGATAAGGGAGAACCTGTGGATGTGTTATATCTGGACTTTCAGAAGCCTTTCGACAAGGTCCCACATAAGAGATTAACATACAAACTTAAAGCACACGGCACGGTATTGGGGGTTCAGTATTGATGTGGATAGAGAACTGGCTGGCAGACAGGAAGCAAAGAGTAGGCAGTGCCTAGTGGGATACCGCAAGGCTCAGTGCTGGGACCCCAGCTATTTACAATATATATTAATGATCTGGATGAGGGAATTGAATGCAACATCTCAAAGTTTGCGGATGAAACAAAATTGGGGGGTAGTGTTTGCTGTGAGGAGGATGCTAGGAGGCTGCAAGGTGACTTGGATAGGTTGGGTGAGTGGGCAAATGCATGGCAGATGCAGTATAATGTGGATAAATGTGAGGTTATCCACTTTGGCGGAAAAAACAGGAGGGTAAATTATTATCTGAATGGTGGCCGATTAGGAAAAGGGGAGATGCAACGAGACCTGGGTGTCATGGTACACCAGTCACTGAAAGTAGGCATGCAGGTGCAGCAGGCTGTGAAGAAAGCGAATGGCATGTTGGCATTCATAGCAAAAGGATTTGAGTACAAGAGCAGGGCCACACCTGGAGTATTGCGTACAGTTTTGGTCTCCTAATCTGAGGAAAGACATTCTTGCCATAGAGGGAGTACAGTGAAGGTTCACCAGACTGATTCTTGTACTCACTGGAATTTAGGAGATTGAGGGGGGATCTTATAGATGCTTACAAAATTCTTAAGGGGTTGGACAGGCTAGATGCAGGAAGATTGTTCCCGATGTTGGGGAACTCCAGAACAAGGGGTCACAGTTTAAGGATAAGGGGGAAGTCTTTTAGGACCGAGATGAGAAGATCTTTTTTCACACAGAGTCTGTTAAATTCTCTGCCACAGAAGGTAGTTGAGGCTTGTTCTTTGGCTATATTTAAGAGGGAGTTAGATGAGGCCCTTGTGGCTAAAGGGATCAGGGGGTATGGAGAGAAGGCAGGTACAGGATACTGTTGGATGATCAGCCATGATCATATTGAATGGCGGTGCAGGCTTGAAGGGCCGAATGTTCTACTCCTGCACCTATTTTCTATGATTCTATGATCGTAGAACTATACAGCATGGAAAAAGGTCCTTCAGCCCACCCAAAATGACTAAATAGGCATTTTGAGTTAGTCCCATTTGCCTGCATATCTCTCTAAATCATTCACATCCATATTACTTTCCAAATATCTTTCAAAAATCATAATTGTATTTGCTACTACAACTTGATCCGGCAACTCATTCCAGATATGGACTGCCTTCTGAGTGAAAAAGTTGCTCCTGGGATCCCTCTTAAATCTCTCTCAAGCAGCAATTTTTAGTTAAAGCTGAGTATCTGAAAGTACATAGAACAAAGAACAGTACAGCACAGGAACAGGCCCTTCGGCCCACAATGCCTGCGACAAAATGATGCTGGTAAACAAATTTCCTCTGCTTGCAACTGATCCATACCCCTCCATATGCCTATCTAAAAGACTCTTAAATGCAACTAGCATAACTGCTTCCACCATCGTCCCTAGTAGAACATTCCAGACACCCACCACTGTCTAAAATACCTGCCCTGCATCTCTCCTTTAAACTTTCCCCCTCCAATCCTAAAACTGTGCCCACTAGTAATTGGCATTTCCACACGGAGAAAAGGGTTCTGATTGTGTACCCTATTTATGCCTTCCACAATTTTATACACTTTTTTCAGAACTCCCCTCAACCTCTGACATTCTAGAGAAAACAATCCTGGTTTGTGCAACATCTCCTTATGACTAATACCCCCTAATCCAGGCAACATTTCATAAACCTCTTTTGCACCTTCTCCAACGCCCCCACATCCTTCCTGGAATTGGCTGACTAGAACATCACACAATACTCCAAATGAGGCCTCACTAAAATCTTATAAACCTGCAATATGCCTTCTTGACTCTTAGGTTCAATGCTCTGACTAATGAAGAGAAGCATACCATCAGCCTTCTTTGGTAATCTATCTATTGTGTTGCCACTTCAGACGGCTATGAGCTTGCTCTAAGATTCCTCTGAAAAACAATGCTGATAAGGTGCTTGCCATTAACTTTTCCCTTACATTTGACCTCCCAAAGTGCAGTTCGATGTACCATTTCTCCATAACTGTCACTGATCTATGTCTGGCTGTGTGCTTTTACATCCTTCCTCTCTGCCAATTTAGTTGTCCTTTACAAATAAACCAACAGAGTGAGGCCCTACGCAAATTGGAGGAACGTACAATTTCGCTTGCGCAACTTACAACCCAGCCATATGAATATTTACTTCTCTAACTTCAAGTAACACTTGCTTTTCCTCTCTCCTCATCCCTCCCCATCCTAATTCTCTGCCAGTCTGACTGTCTTCCTCATTAAATTATACATTGTATGCCTCGTTGTCACCTTTCCCGAGCTAACAATGATCTATTCTACATTTTCATTGATCGCCCCCTTTGATCTCTAGTTTCCACACCTTACTCATCCATATCTCCCATTTCCCTCTCCCCTGGCTCTCAATCTGAAGAAGAGTCTCGACCCAAAATGTCACCTATTCCTTCGATCCAGAGATGCTGCCTGTCCTGCTGAGTTACTCCAGCATTTTGTATCTACCTTCGGTGTAAACCAGCATCTGCAGTTCCTTTCTACACATAAAACTAGCTAACATACATATACACACATATATATATATACACACACATATACATACACACACATATATATATATATATATATATATACACACACATACATATACACACATATATATACATACACATACATACGTATACACAATGTACATACATATATACATATACATACACATATACATAAAACACGAAACCGATGATACTGCATAGATCCCTGTAGAATGCCACTAGTCACAGACCTCCAACCATATAAAAGGGAACTAATGTGCCTGCAAAATATGACTTCTTAGCACAAATGTCTGGATCATACAGTTGCCAAAAAGATGATGGGACATATGAATTCATATCCAATGCCCAGTTGGAGGATGTGTTATAGTTGGAGGGACGCACAAGACAAACATTCAATGGCCCAACACAAAAGGATGCTGGAATTCAATAATTAAATGTTCCCTTGCTAGAGAAATTCAGAAGCCTAATCCACAGGGCTGGGTGAACTCACCAGTCCAATACATGGCAGCTGCAGGAACTCATATATCATGTATTCTGGAGGCATTCAACAGACTCCAACCTCACCACCAGAGGAATTCACTGGCTAGCCCCACATTAGCCAGTAAACTGACTAGCCCCACATCCTGTTGCTGGAGGAGGTCAACTGTCCCACAACCACCAGTAGCAGCTATTCACAAGGCCATTATCCAAAACTGGAAGGAATCACCAGACAAAGTTCCACCAAGACCTGGAGGAACTCAGCAATTCTCAGCTGAAGGAATTGATAAGGAATCAGGAAACATAATGACATAATGACACGAAATAGAGGACATAGGTTCAAGGTGAAGGGGAAAAGATTTAATAGGAATCTGAGGGATAGCTTTTTCACACAAAGGGTGTATAGAACAAGCTGCCAGATGAGGTAGTTGAGGCTGGGACTATCCCAACATTTAAGAAACAGTTAGACAGGTACATGGATAGGACAGGTTTGGATGGATATGGACCAAACGCTGGTAGGTGGGACTATTGTTGGGACATGTTGGCCAGTGTGGACAAGTTGGGCCAAAGGGCCTGTTTCCACACTATGACAATGTGAACTGGAACTATGTCCAGATAGTGATACTAATTAATGCACATTGGATGCCAGCACTATTAAATTGAACCTTCAGCAAATGGCTCCTTATAACTTTAAAGCAACTATTCAGTAGTAGGAAATCTTTTCCAGCTGTGACATTTTAAATGATCAATAAGCACACGCAGGTTAGTTCATGATTGATTTCTACTGGCTGATGCTGTGGCTTTCCATGCATTTGGACATTTCTTGCGATGTTTAATGTTCTAAGAAGCAGTGTGCCAGATGCTGAAGAGTTTGTCTCAATTCTAGGGCTTGCACAAACCACTTATTTCAAGATAAGGCACTCTTCTCGGAGTATAGCATGACAGAATGAAAGAACAAGGAGAACACTGGAGGACAAACTGCTTTCAGAGAGAGAAAAAAATGAGGAGTGGGTGGACGGAAGAAAAAGCTCGTTAGAGGCAGTATCCATCTTAATTTTTATGGAACGACTCTCCTTCCTGAATTTCACCTAGGAATAATGTGGCAGATGTTTGGATTTCCAGCTTCTGCAGTACAATGTGTGATATGTCTGTTGTTCAGTATACCTAACCCTCACTGTAATATGTTCCCTGCTCCAGCAACTTTACCATTCAAGGGGCTAGGACAAGGACCAAATTGTTAGTGACTTTGTGTAGGAAAGAACTGCAGATACTGGTTTAAACTGAAGATAGACACAAAAAGCTGGAGTAACTCAATGGGTCAGACAGCATCTCTGGGGAAAAGGAATAGGTAACATTTCAAGTCAAGACACTTCTTCAGACTGAGAGTCAGGGGAAAGGGAAATGAGAGAAATAGACAGTGATGTGGAGAGATATAGAACAAATGAATGAAAGATGCAAAAATGTAATGATGACAAAAGAAACAGGCCATTGTTAGCTGAGGGCTAGGTGAAAACTAGTTACAGACAATGAGACTCAATGAGATGACTTTGAACCTGGTACAACTTGTGTGGGGGAGGGATAGAGAGAGGTGGGAAGCAAGGGTTACTTGGTTAGAAAAATCAATGCTCATATCACTGGGTTGTATGCTGCCCAAAGCGAAATATGAGGTGCTGTTCCTCCAATTTACATTTGGCCCCACTCTGACACTGGAGTTTTATGTGTTGCCTCGCTTATGAGATAGAGCTAAATATATTTGTAATATTGCAAGGTTTCCTCGCCATTTCATCATTAGGCTGGTTAACAAGAAATTCCATTCTCAGAGAGTTGAATACATTCTGCCTTTCCAGAGAAAACACTTGAAATGGTCACTATAAGGATTGTGGGTTTTCACACAATATACCAAGGCCTTTGAATGCTAACACATTCTTTTCACACACTGCACAGGCACTTAGGGAAAAAAGCACCACCAGGATGTTCCTCAATGTTCAATCAGTTTATTACCATGCACATTGCACAGAGATGATCCCATCCTATATTCTCGGAGTACTAACAATGTCTTCAATCCAATGCAGTCTCTGTGACACCTGTCTATGAGCCTCAAAGTCAAACCAGAGTTTTTTTTACTGGAAAACAAAGCAACTTGCTGTTGGCTCTGGTGTGCAACATGCACACACAATGCATTTCAGCAAATGCTGCTGTATAAGATAGACCACTATCGGGACACTATTGTGTGGACCAATACTGTGATAACAGGGGGCAACAGCAGCATATTTCCATCTACAACAGCAGGGGGGAACATGGCTTTTCCCCTGCTGATGCAGATGGATCCCTCAACCCGATGTCACCTCTGTGTCCTGTAGTTCTGCTCCCCTTCCCCCCAGATGGTCATCATCTTTCACCACACCAGCCTACGCATCCAACACATCAGTCCCCAACATATCCATCACCTCCAACGTGATCCCACCGCCAATATCATCTTCCCATCACCACCCTTTCCACCTTCTGCAGTGACCACTCTCAACTTCCTGGTTCACTCATCCCCCATCGTACCCAAACCCTCCCAGGGTATTTTCCCTGTAACCACAGGAGATGTAGTATCTGTCCCTGTACCTCCTCCCTCACAGCCATCCAGTGACCCCAGTGGTCCTTCCAGGTGAGATAGTCGTTAACATGCACCTCCTATAAATTATTCTACTGTCCCCATGTGGCCTCTTGTACATCGGCGAAACCAGGCGTAGACTAGATTACCATTTTGCAGAACACTTGTGTTTGGTTCATCGAGGCCTACTGGATCTCCCATTTGTCAACCATTTTAGCTGCTCTTCAATCTTCTCACCTTTAAGCTGTGTCCTTTAGTATTTGATTTTTTCTACCTGGGAGAAAGATTCTGACTCTCTACCCTATCTATGCCTCTCATCATTTTATATACAGTACTAATAGGTACCCCCACACCATCCGGCATTCCAGTGAAAACAATCCAAGTCTGTTCAACTTCTCACCTTGGTCCAGGCATTATTCTGGTAAACCTCTCCCCGCCCTTTCCAAAGCCTCCACATCCTTACTGTAATGAGATAAGGGGCCAGAACTGCATGCAAGACACCAAATGGGGCCTAACCAAATTCTTATAAAGCTGCATCTTATACTCAATACCCCACCCTAAGAGATCAAGCATACCATACCCCTTCTTTACCATTCTCTCTATTTTTGTTGCCACTTTCAAGGATTTATGGACATGGACCCCAAGACCCCTCTGAACATTAATGTTATTAAGGGTCATGACATTAATTGTATATTTTCCCTTACATTTTGTAGAGTTAATAACAAACTCTCGAAGTAACGATCCAACAGGTTTATTGGCATATAGTAAAGTTACACTACATGTTGTCACCACTGTGACTACATCCCGACTGACCGACTAGTGTCTGAAAGCGTTAGTAATATATGGTGACTGTAAGGTAAAACCCGGACTGGATTATAGATCTGAGTGGTGTGTAACATATCTGTGTTAGTATTAGGTAGAGAAGATCTACACATTTGACCTCCCAAAGTGCAACACCCTACACTTGTTTGGATTAAACTCCATCTGCCATTTATCCACCTGTTACTGTAGTTGATATCTATAGTTCTCTCCCCTTTAGGTAGTTCAGGCTGGGTTTAAATAACATAGGTTAGTTTGCAGTGGACATCATCATTTGTGAAATTGCACCCCATGCTACAATGATAAACCAATGTACAAAACTGATAGATAGCCCTGGCTGTGCACTGGTACTGAATCATTATAATCTGGCTGATGCAAATTACATTTTGTATTGCTGCTGCTTGCTTTCAGTGGCCATCCAATGTACATTTCTCACTCTAATTCAATAACTTCTTCAGAAATTGTCTTATTTTCTATAACTGCAGGCCTGCTGAGTGAAATTCTTCTTCTATGGAAACACAACCTGGAGAATTATGAATTGGCAGCTTATTTTACAGTTGCTCAGTGAAAATGAAAATCATGCTGGGTGTGAAATGGATCACTCATTTTTTATTGTACACACAATTTAGTGGCAAAGGCCAATTTTGTCTTCAGCTGCTCCTGATCATTGTGGTGGAATTCTCACTGTGCAGGCTGGGTGAAAAATCATTTGCTCTCCATGTGTTTAAATGTCTGTACCTATATACAACTACAGAGGATTCAAAAGTTGAATAAATAATCAGTGCTTCATTGTTGGGTTGTGTTTTGCATGGATACAAAAAAAGTTCAATTAAGGATGATGATACAAAAAAAGTGGAAAAAAGGAATTGAATCCTCAACTAACTGAGATACATCTAAATAACATGACAATGTTTAATCCAGTTGTCATAATAGTTTATACGCACTTAAGCCTATTAAGCCACAAAAAATAAAATTGGACATTCCTACACGCTTGAATACCTTGTATTTGCATTGTGTCCTTTGCATTAAAATGTTAGTGTCATTTGTTCAGCTTTGCTGTCTAAATCCCTCCTCATTCTACAAAAATGTTCAACATTATTTTTTGTTTATAATAGTTTCATATAATGACCCTTCACCAGTATCAGACATCAGGATCTTTGGCTCATTTCCATACAGAAAAAAATCAAGTCAAGATTCAAGAGTGTTTATGTGTCTTATGCACCAAAACTGAACAGGGACAATGACATTTTTACTTGCTGCAACTTTACGGGCACATTAATTGCAACAACAACAATAAATATACAATAAAGTATTTGTTATTCAAATTAAACTAGGGGGGCACAGTCCTGTATGGGTATGGCTGTCCAGCCTGCAGCTGTCCATTTTCTCACCTCTTTTTTTAAATTTTTAGTGAGTCAAGTATTTTGTTTTTGGAGGTCTATTATTTTTTATGTAGGGGGGGGGGGGGGGGGGGGGGGGCAGAAGGGGGAAACTGCTTTTCAGGGTCCCTACCTCGTCAGAGAGGCAGCTTCCTCCGAGCAGCAACTTCAACCCGTCCTCGCGGCCTTCCATCGGGGTTTGGAGCGGCATTTCCTGAGGGAACCGGCCAGAACCTCAGCTTCGGCGGTGACACAGCGCTGGAGCACTATCGTGGAGCAGAGCGGGCGATGCCTTGCCCAGTTCGCCGGGCTGGAACTACGGTATGTTGGGACCGCCGATGAAACATCGCGGAGCTGCGGGTCTGTGGAGCGGCCAGCTGCGCTGAACTTTACATCGGGAGCCTGGGATTGCTCGCTGAGATCACAGTTGTGGAGCTCCATCCAGCTTCGGAAGCCGCCATCTCCAGTAAGGAAGCGGCCGTTCCAGGTATCCCGAGCCGCTGAGACGATTTTCCCCGACGCCAGAGCACCAACATCCGACGAAAACGGCCTGGAACATCGGGCCTCTGTAAAGGCGACTGCGGAGGCCTCAATAGGCCCAACTATATAACCATATAACCATATAACAATTACAGCACGTAAACAGGCCCTCTCGGCCCTTCCAGTCCGTGCCAACCATTTGTTTTCCCCTAGTCCCATCTACCTGCACTCAGACCATACCCCTCCATTCCCTTCACGTCCACATACCTATCCACTTTACTCTTAAATGTTAAAATCGATCCTGCCTCCACCACTTCTGCTGGAAGCTGATTCCACACAGCCACCACCCTCTGAGTAAAGAAGTTCCCCCTCACGTTACCCCGAAACCTCTGTCCCTCAATTCTCATGTCATGCCCTCTTGTTTGAATCTTCCCTACCCTCAATGGGAAAAACGTACCCACGTCAACTCTGTCTATCCCTTTCATCATTTTAAAGACCTCAATCAAGTCCCCCCTTAACCTTCTGCACTCCAAAGAATAAAGACCTAACTTGTTCAACCTTTCTCTGTAACATAGTTGCTGGAACCCTGGCAACATTCTAGTAAATCTCCTCTGTACTCTCTCTATTTTGTTGACATCCTTCCTATAACTAGGCGACCAAATTGTACACCATACTCCAGAATTGGTCTTACCAATGCCTTGTACAATTTTAACATTACTTCCCTACTCCTATATTCAATGCTCTGATTTATAAAGGCCAGCACACCAAAGGCTTTCTTTACCACCCTATCTACATGCGCATTCCACCTTCAGGGAACTATGAACAGTTATTCCTAGATCCCTCTGTTCCACAGCATTCCTCAATTCCCTACCATTTACCATGTACGTCCTATTTTGATTTGTCCTGCCAAGATGTAGCACTTCACACTTATCAGCATTAAACTCCATCTGCCATCTTTCAGCCCACTTTTCCAAATGGCACAAATCTCTCTGTAGACTTTGAAAATCTACTTCATTATCCACAACACCACCTATCTTAGTATCATCTGCATACTTACTTATCCAATTTTCCACCCCATCATCCAGATCATTGATGTACATGACAAACAACAGTGGACCCAACACAGATCCCTGAGGCACCCCACTGGTCACCGGCTTCCAACCTGACAAACAGCCATCCACCATTACTCTCCGACATCTCCCATTCAGCCACTGTTGAATCCATCTTGCTACTCCGCCATTAACACCCAAAGATTGAACCTTCTTAACCAACCTTCCATGGGGAACCTTGTCAAAGGCCTTACTGAAATCCATATAGACAACATCCACTGCTTTACCCTCATCAATTTCCCTAGTTACCGCTTCAAAAAATTCAAGAAGGTTTGTCAAACATGACCTTCCAGGCACAAATCCATGTTGACTGTTCCTGATCAGACCCTGTTTATCCAGATGCTTATATATATTATCTCTAAGTATCCTTTCCATTAATTTGCCCACCACTGACGTCAAACTAATAGGTCTATAATTGCTAGGTTTATTCTTTGAACCCTTTTTAAATAATGGAACAACATGCGCAGTACGCCAATCCTCCGGCACTATTCCCGTTTCTAATGACATTTGAAATATTCCTGTCATAGCTCCTGCTATTTCTACACTAACTTCCCTCAATGTCCTAGGCAATATCCTGTCAGGACCTGGAGACTTATCCACTTTTATATTTTTCAAAAGGGTCAGTCCTTCCTCCTCTTTGAAACTCATAGTTTCCATAGCTACTCTACTCTTTCCCCTTAACTCACCGAGTTCAATATCCTTCTCCTTGGTGAATACAGAAGAAAAGAAATTGTTCAATATCTCCCCCATCTCTTTTGGCTCTGCAGATAGCTGTCCATTCTGGTTCTCTAATGGTCCAATTTTATCCCTCGTTATCCTTTTGCTATTAATATAGCTGTAGAAACCCTTTGGGTTTACTTTCACCTTTCTTGCCAAAGCAACCTCATATCTTCTTTTAGCCTTCCTAATTTCTTTCTTAAGATTCTTTTTACATTCTTTATACTCCTCTAGCACCTCATTTACTCCATGCCTCCTATAATCATTGTAGATATCTCTCTTTTTTCAAAACAAGTGTCCAATTTCCCTTGAAAACCATGGCTCTTTCCAATTTTTACTATTTCCTGACAAACCCGCATGGGTTTGTCAGGAAACTATAGGTGAACATGGGGATGGGACTGGACACTGCGCCTTCCCTCATAATGGGAACCATTGTGGGGGGCTGTTTTTATATTTACATTTCTTTATTATTGTTATGTTGTATTCTTTTTAATGTGCTGCAATGGCAATACACATTTCACTACGCCAATTGGTGTATGTGACAAATAAAGAACCTTTGAACCTTAAAGTAGCCCGTAATTACGCTTAAAACCATGCGGGTTTGTCAGGTAAATAGACAATAGGTGCCGGAGTAGGCCATTTGGCCCTTCAAGCCAGCACCACCATTCAATATCGTCATGGCTGATCATCCCCAATCAGTACCCCGTACCTGCCTTTGCCCCATATCCTGACTCCGCTATCTTTAAGAGCCCTATCTGGCTTTCTCTTGAAAGTATCCAGAGAACTGGCCTCCACCGCCCTCTGAGGCAGACAATTCTATAAACTCACAACTCTGTGTGAAAAAGTGTTTCCTCGTCTCCGTTCTAAATGGCTTATCCCCTATTCTTAAAATGTGGCCCCTGGTTCTGGACTCCCCCAACATCGGGAACATGATTCCTGCCTCTAGTGTGTCCAAATCCTTAATAATCTTATATGTTTCAATAAGATCCACTCTCATCCTTCTAAACTCCAGAGTATACAAGCCCAGCAGCACCATTCTCTCAGATTATGATACTCCTGCCATCCCAGGAATTAACCTTGTAAACCTACACTGCACTCCCTCAATAGCAAGAATGTCCTTCCTCAAATTAGGGGACCAAAACTGCACACAATACTCCAGGTGTGGTCTCACTAGGGCCCTATACAACTGCAGAAGGACCTCTTTGCTCCTATACTCAACTACTCCTGTTATAAAGGCCAACATGCCATTAGCTTTCTTCACTGCCTGCTGTACCTGCATGCTTACTTTCATTGACTGATGAACAAGGACCCCCAGATCCCGTTGTACTTCCCCTTTTCCCAACTTGACACCATTTAGATTGTAATCTGCCTTCCTGTTTTTGCTACCGAAGTGGATAACCTCACATTTATCCACATTAAACTGCCTCTTTGTGGAGCTCAGTCCCTTGGGAGGATGCTGTGCAGGAAGCCTTCAAAAAAAAGAAACTGCGATATACAGAGCTTGCAGCGGAGGCAGAACAGCAGGGCTGGAGAGCAAAGATATGCCCGGTAGAAGTTGGATGTCGAGGATTCGTGGCAACATTTACCTTAAGACCGATGAAGGACCTGGGGATCAGCGGACAAGCCCTACGCCAGGCCATCAAAGAAACATCACGGGTAGCAGAGCGGAGTAGCCAGTGGCTCTGGCTGAAGAGGAAAGACCCCATTTGGTCTCCCAAATAACCGACTAGACAGATGCAGAGGAGGGAGGTTCTGGGACGCCA
This sequence comes from Okamejei kenojei, assembly GCA_035221665.1. NCBI lineage: Eukaryota > Metazoa > Chordata > Chondrichthyes > Rajiformes > Rajidae > Okamejei > Okamejei kenojei. Next base: position 123,067,069 of record CM069131.1, read on the forward strand.
GAATGCACCGCTGAGCCTACTGGAGACATCGTGGGTGTAAACATCTGTCATGCATTTGCCCACTCACCCAACCTGTCCAAGTGCAACATTCTTAATGAAGTGGAGGCTGTGCTGTTCGGTCTATATACACAATCATGAATTTCTACTTTCAAATATAGTTTTATCATTTTGAATCACCTTGAACAAAATAACCGACCTCTTTACCAACAATTCAAATTCATATAGAAACTTAATTTTTTTTTTTTACTAGAATATGTTCTATCTACCTGAGAGGTTAGGTATATTCTTTATGTAATGTTTAATTCAAAAGCATGTGCCTTTAATAGCACATTACTGCCTACGTATTACAGTGGACTGTCTGATGCTTTTAAATTAAAAAATTAGATAAATGTTCATAAATGATAGGAGCGGAATTAGGCCATTCGGCCCATCAAGTCATTCAACCATTCAATCATCGCTGATCTATCTTTCAATCTCAACCCCATTCTCCTGCCTGCTGCCCAGAACTTCCGACTCAAAAAACGATCAAGAATATTGTATTTCTACCTCGTGCTTTCATCTGTTAGATTCCATAATGATCAAGCTTGGAGATGTCGATTGATCATACTTTCAATGTTAATTGGCTAACTGTCCACCAACACTCCAAGATAATGTGGTAAGTCTTTTTTCTGACCAACATAATGTGGGTTAATTTTAGTTTGTTTACTGGATTTTTGCTCAGCTTTCTAATGCATGCTTGGCAATGTTTTTAAGAAGCCTTTCAGTGCTTTCAACCAAGGTTGTTTTATTGGCTTGGTGACAATGAAAAAATGAAGAACTAACTGGTTTGCTATGTTATTGTTAAAAACATAATTCTACTGCTTATAATGGATTACAATGCCTCAGATATTATTCCCTGCTTTCTCACTTCCTCCTTTCTTGAAAAGTGGAATAACATTAGCTATGCTCCAATCCACAGGAACTGATCCTGTATTTATAGAACATTGGAAAATGATCACCAATGCATCCATGATTTCTAAAACCACCTCCTTGATTACCCTGGGATGCAGACCATCAGGTCCTGGGGATTTATCAGCCTTCAGTCCCATCAGTCTACCCAACACCATTTCCGGACTAATGTGAATTTCCTTCAGTTCCTCCGTCACCCTCGGTCCTCTGTCCCCTAGTACATCTGGGAGATTGTTTGTGTCTTCCTTTGTGAAGACAGAACCAAAATACTGTCTTCACAGGACCCACATTTGTCTAAACTAATTTTCTCCTCTTCACATACCTAAAGAATTTTTTACTATGCTCGTTTATATTCTTGACTAGCTTATTTTCATACTTCATCTTTCTCCCCATATTGCCTTTTTAGTTACGTTCTGTTGATCTTTAAAAGTTGCCCAATCCTCTGGCTTCCTGCTCATCTTTGCTAGGTTATACGTCTTCTCTTTTACTTTTATACTGCCCTTGACTCCCTTTGTCAGCCACGGTCGCCTCTTACTCCCCTTAGAATCTTTTTTCCTCTTTGGAATGAAATGTTCCTGCATCTTCTGGATTGTTCCCAGAAACACCTGCCATTGCTGTTCCACTTTCATCCCTGCTAGGGTCCTTTTCCAGTGACCTTTAGCCAGCTCCTCACTCATGCCAACATTGTCCCCTTTGTTCGACTACAATACTGACACTTCCGATTTTACCTTCTCCCTTTCAAATTGCAGATTAAAACTTATCATATTATGGTATCACTACCACCTAATGGTTCCTTTACCTTGAATTCCCTTACCAAATCCGGTTCATTACACAACGCTAAATCCAGAATTGACTTCTCCCTGGTAGGTCCCAGTACCAGCTGCTCTAAGAACCATCTTGGAGGCACTTCACAAACTCCCTTTCTTGTGGTCCAGCACCAACCTGATTTTCCCAGTCTACCTGCATTTTGAAATCTCCCATAACCACCATAGCATTACCTTTGTTACATGCTAATTTTAACTCAAGACACAACTTGCACCCTATATCCAGGCTACTGTTTGGGGGCCTGTAGATAACTCCCATTAGGGCCTTTTTACCCAGACAATTTCTCAGTTCTATCCATGCTGACTCAATATCTCATGATTCTATGTCACCCCTCACAAGGGACTGAATTTCATTCCTTACCAACTAAGCCACCCCACCTCCTCTGCCCACCTGTCTGTCTTTTCGAAAGGATGTACACCCCTGAATATTCAGTAACCAGCTCTGATCCTCTTGCAGCCATGTCTCTATAATTCCCACAACATTATACTTACCAATTTCTTACTGAACCTCAAGCTCATCCACTCTATTTCTTATATTTTGCATACTCATATACAGCACTTTTAATTCTGTATTCACCTCCTCTCTCACACCGGTTCCTATTGCCCCTGACCTTACTCTCTTATCCCTTCTTGAACTTTCCGTCCATTAATTCTGGAGTCTTTCGTAACTTTTCCTGTACTCTCTTCCCCTTTAACTCCATCCTTATACTCCCAATTTGTCAACCCCTCCTCCCTGCTATTTAGTTTAAACCCACATGTGTAGCCCTAGCAAACCTGTCCGCCAGAATGCCGGCCCCCCTCCAGATAAGGTGTAACCCGTCCCTTTTGTACAGGTCACCCCTACCCCAGAAGAGATCCCAGTGGTCTATAAATCTATATCCCTGCACCAGCCCCTCAGCCACACATTCAGATCCCCTATCTCCATGTTCCTGCCCTCACTAGCACGAGGTACTGGAAGCAATCTAGAGATAACCACCCTGGAAGTCCTGCTTTTCAGCCTTCTCCCTAACTCTCTAAACTCACCTTGCAGAACTTCCTTCCTCTTCTTCCCGATGTCGTTTGTGCCCACGTGCGCAACTACTGCCGACTGCTCACCCTCCCTCTGGAGGATGTTTTGAAGTCTGACCGAAACATCTTTAACCCTGGCACCAGGGAGGCAACAGACCATCCTCGAGTCTCGCTTACGGCCACAGAATCTCCTCTCCTCGCCTCAGACAATGGAGCCACCCACCACTATTGCTCTGCCCAACATCAGTCAATTCTCATCGGTAGGATTGGAGCCACCGACCTCTCCGCTGCGCGGACTGGAAGCATCATCTGCCTTGACACCTCCCAAAAGGGCGTACCTGTTCTCCTGCACTCCACGTTTACTCCTCTTTCTCATAGTCACCCACCTTGGCTCTTCCGGTATCCTTAGTGTGACATCCTCACTGTAGGCCCTGTCCAGGAATCATTCATTTTCCCAGATGGCCCTGAGCTCATCCAGCTGCTGCTCCAGTTCCCCACCACATTTATTCAGGAGCTGCACCTGGCCACAATTTCTGCAGGTGTAGTTGCCAGAAGCACTAGCAATGTCCCTGATTTCCCATGTCCTGCAGGAAACACACTGTACCAACTTGCCTGCTATTTCTTCAGTGGACAAAAAAAATCACAAATTTCAAATCAAGTGTAACCTCCTTGCCTCAGTCTCCTCACCAAAGACTCTCAAGCCAAAGACTCATGCTTTACTAACCAAGGCACCTCACCCCAACAAGTGCTTCCCCCTAGAGCAAGCCCTACTTTTATTTATTGTTCAATTAACTAATTAGCTGATTTACAAATTTAGTTAATGGTTTTTAAATGACTCTCTTGAAAACGCATCAAGGCTTTAAATTCTGCAGCCAATCCCTGCACTCACTCCTTCACCTGCCAATCTTGAAGGAAGATCCAGGAAATGGAGATATGGATCACGTGCTGTTAGAGGTAATTTGTTTAACTTGGCATCAGGTTTGATACAGAGATTACAGGCTTGTTACTGTTCTATACACTAATAGCACCACCCACAATTCTGTCCCTTTGCTTCCTTCAGTACAAAGGACAAAGGACAAGGACAAAGGACATTTATTGTCACGTACACCAGTTGGTGTAGTGAAATTTGATTTGCCATGCAGCACACAAATAAAGATAATACACAACATCATAGAATTAACAGTAGACATAAAAACATCCCCCCACAATGGTTCCCACTGTGCGGGAAGGCAGCAAAGTCCAGTCCCATCCCCAGTTCACCCACAGTCGGGCCTATTGAGGCCTCCGCAGTCGCTGCTACGGGGCCCGATGTTCCAGGCCGCTCTCGCTGGGTGATGGTGCTCCGGCAGCGGGAGCACCCTCTCAGCGGCTTGGGACACCTGGAACGGCCGCCTCTTACTGGAGTCCGCGGCTTCCGAAGCCAACAAGGCCGCTCCGGATGGAGCTCCACCACTGGGATGGACGATCCCGATAGAAAGTTCAGCGCCGAAGCCGTGGTTCTGGGCGGTCCTCTCAGGAAACGCCGCTCCAGGCCCGCTGGCTGGCCGCGAGGATGGGTCGAAGATGCAGCCCGGCGAAAAGCTGGCTCTCCAACCAGGTAGGGATCCTGAAAAAGTAGTTTTCCCCTTCCCCCCCCTTCCATCCCTCACATAAAAAAGACTAGAGCTCCGAAAAACAAAAACTCAACTAACTAAAAATAAAAAAAAGAAGTGAAAAATGGACAGCTGCAGGCTTGGCAGTCATACCCGTACGGCGCCCCCTCATTCAAACAGAATTCTCCACGTTTGGTGAAAAACCATAAACTTTCAAAGGATCCTGAGATGACTCTGAATGCCCTATTTTGACTGCATAACAGTTGGTCCAAAGCTCTGAGCAGTCTAATCTGCCAATGGGGCATGACATATCCGAGATCAACATGGGGATATTAGTTGATGGATATAATAGGTATGAAATGAAAGCAAAACTTTCCAAATGTCAGGAGAACATTCTACTGTAGTCATTTTGACGCAAGTAAGAGGGACATTCTACTGTCACTGATAAATATTTCCCACCAGCTTTTTTTCAGTTTAGTTTAGTTTAGAGATATAGCATGGAAACAGGCCCTTCGGTCTCGACACCAACCAGCGATCCCCGTATGCTAACACTCCCCTACAAACTAAGGACAATTTACAATCTTTAGCGAAGCTAATTAACCTACCAACCTGTACTTCTTTGGAGTGTGGGAGGAAACCAGAGCACCCAGGGAAAACCCACGCGGTCACGGAGAGAATGCACAAACTCCGTACAGACAGCTTCCTTGGTCGGGATTGAACCCAGGTCTCAGGCGCTGTAAGGCAACAAATCTACCACTGCTGCTAGACCCTAACCCACTGATTAAAGCATTTTGGGGGATTTGGAAGTTAGAATAAAGGGATAATCAAATAAAATACCTTTATTACTGTAATAATGTTCTATTGCTAATTTCAAAATGACTCAATATATATCTGCTAATCTAAGTATTCAGTGCTTAAAATCACTTACAAGATCGTGGTGGACAGGCAACATTTTCATAAAGTTGTGGAAACTGTCAATTCAACATTATATAAGTGACTGCAATTCAAAAGCAATGTGTGGGCTGTTTTTGTGATAAATTCTGTTGCATGGCAGTCATTGCTGGCAAATGCAGCATTATTTTTCATCCAAATTTGTTCTAACTGACTGGCTTGTTGGTCCATTTTGAATGTTGGTTACATATCAACACCTAGATCAGTCTATAGTCATACAAAGGCCCGACCAGGTAAGTACATCAGAGTTTCCATCTTTTTGTGAATGAGATAAGCTTTTATTCCAAAATTTAATGGTTGCAATTGCTATATTTATATAGTGATAAATCTGCTTTTTAAATTTTGGATTGTCTTTATTTAATTTCTCAAACTGGTCTTGTAGATGAAAACTGTGAAGTCCTTGAGAAGTCATTGTCATGGAAACAATATGTAAATGTACATCTCTCATTTTTTTCCTTTAAAATAGTAGGCATTTAACTGAAATATTGAGATGTTTCTAAATCAACTCAAAATAAGACAAAAAAGTTGGGGAATGTTGAAGTAATGTAGGATTAGTTTCAAAGGTATACAGTGCATTCAGAAAGTATTCAGACCCCTTCACCTTTTCCACATTTTGTTACATTACAGCCTTATTCTAAAATTGATTAAATGCATTTTTTTAAATCATCAATCTACACACAGTACCCCAGAATGAAGAAGCGAAAACAGGTGTTTAGAAATGTTTGCAAAGTAATTAAAAAGAAATAACTGAAATATCACATTAACATAAGTATTCAGACCCATTGCTATGACCCTCAAAATTGAGCTTAGGTGCATCCTGTTTCCATTGATTATCCTTGAGATGTTTCTACAACTTGATTGGAATCCACCAGTGGTTCATTTCAAGAATTACAACAAATTTATGGATTACATTCAAAAGATTATTTTAGATACTTACAAATTAGAGACTATGTAAAAGCAAACATGCAGGAAATTAGAAATAGAAAGACAGAAATTTTAGATGAATGTCTAAATAAACATCCGAACACAGAAAAATTGATATCATATATTTATAACATTTTATTGGAAAATGATGTCCCTTGACAGAAATATATAGACAATCATGGGAAAACGAATTAGGACAAATTATTAGACCAGAAGTATGGGATGAAAGTTTACAACATACACACCACTGTTCGTTAAATGCTAGACACTCTCTTATACAATTTAAAATATTACATAGACTACATTACTCAAAATCCAAACTACATAACATTTTTTCAAATGTATCTGCCATATGTGATAAATGTCAGCACTTAGAAGCTAACTTGACACACTCATTTACAAATTGTGTAAAAATTACAAAATTTTGGATAGAAATATTTAGGATAATTTCGAATGTTGTTAATATGAATCTGATTCCTGATTCAAAGTTAATAATACTGGGAATACTGGAAACAGATCAATTAATAACAACGAATCAAAGAATTTTTATTGATTATAGTTTAATAATTGGGAAAAAATTAATATTGAAATTCTGGAAAGGTCCTACATCCCCCACAATTAAAATGTGGATTACAGGAATGTCGGAGACACTCCATCTGGAAAGATTGATGCTTGTCCTAATGAACAGGTTGAATCTTTTCAGAGGAATATGGTCTCAATACATTGAATATCTAAAGGGTCAAAATGGCTCGGTGCGAGAGCCTGACTGAAATCTGAATAATGGAATAGATGAAGAAATACGTATAACAAATCATGGATATATCTCCAACGATGGATAACTTTTTAATACTCCAGTCACTTCTTTATTTTTGATTTCTTATCTCTATGTTATTTTTCTCTATCTTTTCTTACTTGTAAAAAAAAATGTATAGAAATATAAATAAGTCTTAAATGTTAATATTAATAATATTACGAATGTATGTAAGAAGTATTTTCTATTAATATGTATTTACAATTAATAAAACTATTTAACAAGGAATCCACCAGTGGTAAATTAAATTGATTGTACATGATATGGAAAGGCACACACCTGTCCGTATAAGGTCCCACAGTTGAAAGTGCATGTCAGAGCAAAAGCTAAGCCATGAAGACGAAGGAATTGTCCGTAGCCCTCCGAGACAGGATTGTGTCGAGACACAGATCGGGGGAAGGGTATAAAACAATTTCTGCAGCATTGCACGTCCCGAAGAGCACAGTGGCCTTCGTCATTCTTACATGGAAGAACTTTGGAAGCACCAGGACTCTCCGTAGAACTGGCCGCCTGGCCAAACTGAGCAATCGGGGGAGAAGGGCCTTAGTTAGGGAGGTGACCAAGAACCGGATGGTTACTCTGACAGAGCTCCAGAGTTCCTCTGTGGAGATGGGAGAAACTTTCAGAAGGACAACTATTTCTGCAGCACTCCACCAATCAGACCTTTATGGTAGAGTGGCCAGACGGACGCCATTCCTAAGTAAAAGGCACATGACAGCCCGCTTGGAGTTTGCCAAAAGGCATGAGAAACAAGATTCTCTGGTCTGATGAAACCAAAATTGAACTCTTTGGCCTGAATGCGAAGCGTCACGTCTGGAGGAAACCAGGCACCTCTCTTCACCTGGCAATACCATACCTACGGTGAAGCATGGTGGTGGCAGCATCGTGCTGTGGGGATATTTTTCAGCGGCAGGAACTAAGAGACCAGTCAGGATTGAGGGAAAGATGAATGGAGTAAAGTACAGAGAGATCCTTGAGGAAAACCTGCTCCAGAGCGTTCTGGACCTCAGATTGGGATGGAGGTTCACCTTCCAACAAAACAACGACCCTAAGTACAGAGCCAAGACAACACAGGAGTGGCTTCATGACAAGTCTGTGAATGCCCTTGAGTGGCCCAGCCAGAGCCCGGACTTGAACCCAATCCAACATATTTGGAGGGACCTGAAAATAGCTCTGCATCAACACTCCCCATCCAACCTGACAGTGCTTGAGAGCATCTGCAGAGAGGAATGGGAGAAATTACCCAAATACAGGCGAGCCAAGCATGCAGCATCATACCCAAGAAGACTTGAGGCTGTAATCGCTGCCATAGGTGCCTCAGGAATGTACTGAGTAAAGGGTCTGATTTTACTTCGGAGTCACGTGAGTGACTACGTGAAGAAGCCCCGCCTGGTGCTCGATCGGCATTATGTCGACGCTGACGGCAGAGCAAGAGCTGCAGAGGCAGCTCCTCTACAGCGGTAGGTACGGGCCCGCAGGTAAGTGCAGTTGAAATACTTACAGGGCATATCCAAACTCTATGGCTGGTGTATAGAGCCACCAGGAGTTAAAAAAGAAATGGAATTTAAAAGAAAAACTAAAATAAAAGTTAAAATGAAGAGAACAAAACTCCAGGGGAAAAAACAGAGTTTAAAAAAGCATCCCAGGGGAAAACTCAGCGATCGGGACGGCAGATTAGTGCGGAGCCGGTTCCGATACCGGTGGCCGTTAAAATTACCATTAGGGAGAATGCTCCACAAACTTTTGGCTATGAAGAAAAGAAAATACTCCGGGGGGAAAAAACGCAGTTTAAAAAGTTAAAAAGAAAAATAAATACTCCGGGTGAAAAAACGGAGTTTAAAAGTTAAAAATAAAATAAAAAACTCCAGATGGAAAAACTCCAGTGGGGAGGACAAAATATAAAAGTCAGAGAGGCCATGATTTAAAAAGTTCTAATAAAAAGGCCTCCAGACAAAAAAGCTTTATGGCTTAAAATTAATGGAGAAAGACTCAAAAAATAAAAAAATCAAATAAAGGGTTTAAAAAGGCCCAGAATATTCCCAATAAACAAACCCTGAGGGGTTTCTATATACTAATATATATGGTGGAATTTATCAATGTGGGAATATCTACCTCGGATTGTTTTGGAGGTAGTCTCCTTGAGGAACAACTCGGGAGTAACCAGGGCAGTAAAATAATATGGAAAAAACTGACCCTAAAGGTGCATTGATAGTGGTGGCTGGTCATAAAGTACCCACCACAGCACAAATATATATATATATATATATACAGGTGTACTAGGTACGATACCTGAATGAAGGAGTGAGGCCATGGAAAGTGACCTTGGAAACCAAAATTAATTGGTCTCTCACCAAAGCTGTTATGGTTGAAACAGCAGTTATTGATAAAACATTTTATGTTTTATTAAGGTATCAACGGTGAAACCGATTATGGTACCCAAGTCTCAATTATATGGAGACATAAGGAAATACGATTTCAAAGTATTTCAAGCTGGTGCGTGGCATCACTACTTATGTAAAACAAATAAAACATTGTGCAATAACCAAAACATTTAAAATAAAAAGACAAATTGCCATTAGTTTGTGGAGCTCTATGGGAGAAAAATATATAATTTAAATATATATATTTTTTAATTATATATTTTTAATTTTATATTTATATATATTTTATATTTATATTTTATATATATGTAATTGTTATTGGGACCAATTTTGCACTTTAGATTTGCAGATCAAAATAGATCAAGTTATGTTAAACTCCTTATGTTAATCAAAGACATTGATTACAAAGGAAAGACTATTGGTCATTAAACTTTGGAAAAATTATGATCCAATGTAAGATTTGATAATGGATCAAAACAAAGGCAGGAGTATGATAAATAAATATTTATCCAACACAGCCTTATGTGAACCCATATGATTGGGAAGAAAAGGCTTCAAGTACATTTGAAGAGGTGCAAAAACTTGTTACAGAAGAAGTTGATGAAATCTCCAATTGTGGGAGATTACAGGTGTGTTATGATCAATGATATGGCATAACAAAGGGTTGATTTATTTTAATGTGTAAAGGATATACAAAACATTTGTAGAAGGAATTGGTTCACCTGTATAGGAAAACTAAAAATTGATTTTAGGTTTGCACCCAAAATATCTCCAATAAAGAAGAGGTACGTAAATTTGTATCATAAATTTCCCCAGGAAAAAGAAGATGTGGTGCTAAAGCCATACAAGACATCATTTTAAATACACTTTTATAGCGTAAAAACATTTTATTAAAATGGACATCTTCAACATTGGAAAACAGTTGTTATTAACAAATTGTTAATCATTACTATAAGACTCGAAGGATTGGTATTTAGTACCAATTTATTATCATATTTACAGGTGCTTGAAATTAGAATGGGTCAGCTGTGCAAGTTAAGACATTGTCTAATGGATTCAATTCAGTTCTAGGCTGTTCACATAATTACTGGAACAATTGCACTGATAAGAAGATCAGCACTTGCACTAATGAGGACATGGTCATGGTTTATCTTGATCACATTTTTAATTGGAAGGTTGATCAGGAGTCAGCTGCAAATTAGTGCAGCAATTACAAGCCTGTTGAGAGGCGAGGGTCCTGACCCATCCAATAAAACCTATGTTTTAGGCATTCATAAACATTCCTAAATTACTATTCAGGATTTAGGAGTAATTCGGCACCATATGAGGGGGAAAAATGTTTTCCGAGATATAAATATGTCTCATTGCTTTGTTGACAAACTTTGTCCCTCCGTCAGAGAAGGAGCTTAGATAAAAGAGTAAAAAAGCTCCAAAAAAGGGAAAACACAAGCATTATAAGAGTATGCAGGCCTTTGTTGACAGGCCTATGCAAATACCAAAGGATACGTTATCAGAATTAAAGTAGTGGATAGAAAAGGTCCACAAGCTGCATTAAATATATAAGCTTAGCAGCCGTTGCAAGCTGAAGCAAGTATTATCAGATGATGGATAGCTTCTGTGATTATTTGGGTTAAGATAAGAATAATATCTATTCTTATCAAGTTAATATTTGATCCATCCCTTTTTTGGGACTACGGACACTAACACCAGGTAATTGCAAATGGATTGTCCGAAGAAATTTTCTCCAAACATTTGTATTAATTCTTGGAGTATCAGGAGTTTTTATGGATTAAATGCCTATTGTTCTATTATGAAAGTGTGCATGTCATATCAGGTGAACAATACCACGGCTGTGGCATATATCAATCACATGAGTCAAGTAAGATCATTATCAAGTGATTATCTGGGTAACCAGATGTGGTGTATTCTAAAAATGTTTTAGTCCAGCTGTTTATCTCTAAGGAAGAGACAATGTTGTCGCAAACAACAAATCATAGAAACATAGAAATTAGGTGCAGGAGCAGGCCATTCAGCCCTTCGAGCCTGCACCGCCATTCAATATGATCATGGCTGATCATCCAACAGTATCCTGTACCTGCCTTCTCTCCATACCCCCTGATCCTTTCAGCCACAAGGGCCACATCCAACTTCCCTCTTAAATATGGCCAACGAACTGGCCTCAACTACCTTCTGTGGCAGAGAATCCCACAGATTCACCACTCTCTGTGTGAAAAACGATTTTCTCATCTCGGTCCTAAAAGACTTCCCCCTTATCCTTAAACTGTGACCCCTTGTCCTGGACTTCCCCAACATCGGGAACAATCTTCCTGCATCTAGCCTGTCCAACCCCTTAAGAATTTTGTAAGTCTCTATGAGATCACCCCTCAATCTTCTAAATTCCAGCGAGTACAAGCCAAGTCTATCCAGTCTTTCTTCATATGGAAGTCGTGCCATCCCAGGAATCAGTCTGGTGAACCTTCTCTGTACTCCCTCTATGGCAAGAATGTCTTTCCTCAGATTAGGAGACCAAAACTGTATGCAATACTCCAGGTGTGGCCTCACCAAGACCCTGTACAACTGCAGTAGAACCTCCCTGCTCTTGTACTCAAATCCTTTTGCTATGAATGCTAACATACCATTCACTTTCTTCACAGCCTGCTGCACCTGCATGCCTACTTTCAATGACTGGTGCACCATGACACCCAGGTCTCGCTGCATCTCCCCTTTTCCTAATCGGTCACCATTCAAATAATAGTCTACCTTCCTGTTTTTGCCACCACAATCAGGGGAAAAACATTGTCAGTAATATGGATTACTTACCATTAATCTGGTTTTATCCAGATTAAATCACCGATCTCTCAAATGTTCTCGTGGGAAAACCGAGAACAGGAGCGGTGGATGCATTTCGCTAAATTACATGAGGAAAGATGTTCTTTTATGTTCCTCATTTTTGTCTGATAGGGCATGTCTGATGAAAATGTAGCAGGACGCTGCCTGGGGCGCTTTGGTGGCCCAAACCGGACCTTCATAGTTCTCATTAATGTTGAGACTGATTTTGAACCAGTTATGATGACTCATAGTTGCAGTAATTTATTTGTACAAATTCATCCATGGCATGAAGATATGAATTTGGCTATCTGCAGGTTTGACCAGACCATTATAACAGTTTGACAGTCAAAGAGGTCTATGAATGTTTTAACTAATATAACAATATAACAATTATGTACAAAAGGAATGTTATACCTGCAATCTGGAGAAAGTTTTAAAAAACAATATTTTGTTTATAAGAAATTGGAAGTCTTTTGCAGACAGTAAACGTTATTTTAATCATATTAGATATATGGGAGTTCCTTGTGGATTGCATTTGAGTACAGGAGCAGGGAGGTTCTACTTCAGTTGTACAGGGTCTTGGTGAGACCACACCTGGAGTGCGTGCAGTTTTGGTCTCCAAATCTGAGGAAGGACATTATTGCCATAGAGGGAGTGCAGAGAAGGTTCACCAGACTGATTCCTGGGATGTCAGGACTGTCTTATGAAGAAAGACTGGGATAGACTCGGTTTATACTCTCTGGAATTTAGGAGATTAAGAGGGGATCTTATAGAAACTTACAAAATTCTTAAGGGGTTGGACAGGCTAGATGCAGGAAGATTGTTCCGATGTTGGGGAAGTCCAGGACAAGGGGTCACAGCTTAAGGATAAGGGGGAAATCCTTTAAGACCGAGATGAGAAAGACTTTCTTCACACAGAGAGTGGTGAGTCTCTGGAACTCTCTGCCACAGAGGGTAGTTGAGGCCAGTTCATTGGCTATATTTAAGAGTGAGTTGGATGTGGCCCTTGTGGCTAAGGGGATCAGAGGGTATGGAGAGAAGGCAGGTACGGGATACTGAGTTGGATGATCAGCCATGATCATATTGAATGGCGGTGCAGGCTCGAAGGGCTGAATGGCCTACTCCTGCACCTAATTTCTATGTTTCTATGTTTCTATGTTTCTCAGCATCTAAGTGATAGAGCCAATAATAGGGCTCATAGTGTTTATCGTTCTATTTAGGACAAATTGCTGTCCAAGAAGTTATCGGGTTCATTCGTAATATCCCAATATGAAAAAGGGATATATATATATATATATATATATATATCATCTTGTATGTTTATGAATTTACCAAACAAAGCAGACCAAGAAGAGCTGGAACCAAGGTAAAATTTAAGCATATCCTGTCGGCCAAAAATTGTGTGTGGGTCAACATTGACTCAATATGTTAAAGTAGGTAAGAGTCTCTGTGGTGATGAGACAGCACTACTTATTACACACAAAAACCACATTAAGTATCAGTAAAAACTGATGGTTCTAGATAATTATATTCTAAATGGTTAAAACATGTTTAAAACTCAGTGGAACTAGACATTGAGATGTGGAAAATCACTCCATTAAGGAGGTAGATACATTCACAGGAATGGCACAGGATGGGCCGCTCGAGCAAAGATTCAAGGCCGCAGGAGGGTGTAAAATAAATATTAAAGTTACAAGGAACCAGTCATGGTGTCAGGATTGGACACGGAATGTTGGGTTCTCTGTAATTGTTGTTTTATTTATACTATCAAATTATATTATCAATTGATATTTTGGTGATAAATTTGCCTTTCAATGGAAAGGGCATTACTTTCATTCTTTTATAATGGGAAAAATTTATCACATAAACTGAGGCAATGTTTGGGAAAAAATGTGTTATTTGCTCATCACTGTGTTGATTGAGCCAGATTGTCGTATGGAATGAGTTTGCGACATAAAAAACACAGAAGTTACAAAATCTTCACGTAGTCACTCGCGTGACTCCGAAGTAAAATAGTAAGATTAAACGAGAACTTACCAGTTCGAAATTTGATCGTTATTTTATGAGGAGTAACGATGAAGGATTACGTGCCCTCCACTCCCGACACTCATAAAATAAATGATCATCTGGTAGTTCTAAATCTATGTTGAGCCTTACTATCTTACCCCGGCTATTATGTTCTGTGTTTTTCATGCCGCTGCTTTAAAGTATGCCGATCAAGCGCCAGGCGGGGCTTCTTCACGTAATCCCTCATCGTTTTCATTTTTTTAATTATGGGGTATTGTGTGTAAATTGATGATATAAAAAATAATTGAATCCATTTTAGAATAAGGCTGTATCGTAACAAAATGTGGAAAAAGTGAAGGGGTCTGAATACTTTCTGAATGCACTGTATATAGGAATCACCAAACTTTCTTTCATTATATGAATTGTTGAGTGGCAGAGGCTATGGGAAGAAGGCAGGAGAATGGGGTTGAGTGGAAAAGATAGATAAGCTATGATTAAATGGCGGCGTAGGCTTCATGGGCCGAATGGTCTAATTCTGCTCCTAGAACCTATAACTCAACAATGTCGAACTAGCATGCCCATGGAAAGCTGTCAAAAATGGATAATTAAACATTAGAGGGGCAGACTAGTCTGTGGAAGCAGTCCTGGAATCACAGCATGTGTAAAATATAATTACCTCAATGACATCTAGGCAGCAAAAATGTAAGTGAAATACAAACATGGATTTTGTCCATGTTGAGTGATTAATTAGTATTTTGCATTGCCAAAAGCAGCTTTGGATGAATAACCATCCCCAAACAAAGGATATTGTTTAATAAAACATTCTAAGACCAGAAATTACAATTAGCTTCTCATGCTGAGGCCTGTTATTGGAAAACACAATGTAATGTGCAAGTTGTCCAATGGGTTGTGTCAATAAAGGCTTCACATTGAATGAGCCAGCAGTATGTAATTTTATATGCAATTCATATTAATGGATAAGACAAGTTTCCAGCAATAATTGATCAGTTTACGAGGTTTTTAGGTAGGCAGACGGACTTGCTGAGAATGGAGGGATGCAGATCATGTGTAGGTAGCTGAGATTGATTTATCTTGGTATCATGTTCGGTAGCGACATTGTGGGATGAAGGAACTATTCCAGTGCTGTACATTTCTTTGTTCTATGTTCTATGATATTACTAGTGGTGTAATAGTCATTTTCGCACTTACTATCTTGATACGTTTTTGCGAGAAACTTATCACAGTCCAACCAGCAAACTCTAAATTGTATTTAAGTTGATTTAGAAGGACATTTCTGATGTCAGGAGATCTATCTATGCAGCTCCACCCATTGTCTACACGGTCAGATATCTGTTAGTCCACAAAATGTGCTCAACTCAATCGGGAATTTTTTTGTCAGAATTTAATAACTGAGACAATCAATAGGTTCTTCGACAGTATTCAGCTACCACTGAAGATCAATCAATCAAAACCTATTTGTTTTTAGTTTTGTTTGGTTTAGTTTAGAGATACAGTGCGGAAACAGGCCCTTCAGCCCACTGGGTCCGCCCCAACCAGCCATCCCCACACACTAACACTATTCCACACACACCATGGACTATATACAATTGTACTCAGCCAATTAACCTACAAACCTGTACGTCTTTGAATGTAGAAAGAAACCGGAGATCCTGGAGAAAACTCACACAGGTCACAGGGCGTACGGACAAACTCCATACGAGCACCCGTAGTCAGGATCAACCTCGGGTCCCTGGCGCTATAAGGCTGCAACTCTACCTCTGCGTCATTTGGAAAACAAATTCATCCCTAAGATCATAACTGATGCTGTTGGCATCAGGTGATCGGAAGTACTTGGGGCACTGCAACTATGGTGGGAAAGTGGTACTTAGGAATCTAATAATCTCTGCCATTCCCTACCACATCTCCAATGTCTACCAAAGGACCTTTGCTATATTTGAGTTGAAGTTCTCCCTGAAGCCTTATATGCTCTTAAATTCCCCCATGTGACTTTTGTTTCTTTGAGGAATGTGAACATTGCTGGCAAGTTCAGCATTTATCACCGATGATGGAGAGCAAACTTACCAGAGTGTTGCTGAATTGGAGGAATTAGATCCATGGACAATGAAGTAACATAAAAATACTTTTATCAAGAAGGCAGACACAAAAAGCTGGAGTAACTCAGCGGGACAGGCAACATCTCTGGAGAAAAGGAATGAGAGACGTTTCAGGTCGAGCCCCTTCTTCCCTTCTTTCTTGCCTTCTTTCATCAAGAAGGCATACAGTTTGGAGGGGAAGCTACTGATGGTGATGTTCTCAAGTGTCTGCTGCCTTTGCCCCTCTTAGTGGTGGAGGTCATACATTTTGAAACTGCTTTCAGAGTAATCTTAGTGAATACAGTAAGTGCTGAATATTTCATAGAGAGTATAAACTGCAGTCATGGTGCAACGGTGGTGAGGGTGAATGTTTAGGTTGGTGGATGGATGGCAATAAAGTTGTTTGCCAGGAAGGGTGCAGTTGAAACTGCTTTCAACCAGCCAATTGGAGATTAGTCCATCACATTCCTGACTGATGTAGTGGATGCAAAGGGATTGGAAATGTAATAATTGAGTAATTTTCTACAGCATACCCATGCCCCAACCTGATCTTGTAACCGTAACATATTGTGGCTGGAACAAAAATGTTTCTGGTGGATGGTAACTCCTAGGATGTTGATGGTCAGTGACAAGACCATTAAATGTAAGGGGAAGATAGATGGGGAGTCTCGTTGCACAGAGACATTGCCCTCATTTTCCTGACATGAATGTCACCTTCCACTTATTAAACAAAGTCGACATTGGGGCCTGCCACAAGTTTTCCTGTGGAGCCACAAATGGATTTGAACAGGGACTCTTTTGACGTTATGATGGATGGATTGTTGATGCTGAACTCTTGAGCATTTGACATTTCCTTGAGGAACTCATGCAGTGATGTTCTGGGCCTCAGTCACGGTAATCTTCCTGGATGTGAAGTATGACTCCAACCACTAGCTAAAATTACCCGTGATTCTCATTGACTTTGATTTACCAGGACTTCTTGATGCCATATTTGATCCCTCACCTCAGAATTCAACTTGTGTCCCTGCTTAGATTAAGACCACGTTAAGATCTGGAGAAAAGTGTTGCTGGCAAATCCCATACTAATCATCAGTAGCATGTTATTGCTGAGAAAGTGCCACTTGATAGCGTCACCAATGACACCTTCCCCCTTCTCCCTTGAGAATATACTGACGCAACAGAATTAACAAGATTGGATTGACTTTACACGGAGAGGAAATATATGGTCAATATTCCACAATGTCAAGTGGATGTTGGTGTTTAATTTAGTTTAGATTAGAGGTACAGAGCAGAAACAGGCTCTTCGGCCCACCAAGTCCGTGCCGACCAGCGATCCCAGCAGACTAACGTTATCTTACACACACTAGGGATAACTTATAATTGTACCAAGCCTATTAACCTACAAACCTGTACATCTTTGGACTGTGGGAGGAAACTGGAGATTCCAAAGAAAATTTACGCAGGTCAGGGGGAGAATGTACAAACTCTGCACAGACAGCACCTGTAAGTGCAATTAAAACCATTTGTTTGTGGGATGCAGAATACTGACACAAGCAGTTTGTTTCCATGCTATAATTATTTCTAAATATTAACATAGAAACATAGAAAATAGGTGCAGGAGGAGGCCATTCGGCCCTTCGAGCCAGCACCGCCATTCATTGTGATCATGGCTGATCATCCCCTATCAATAACCCGTGCCTGCCTTCTCCCCATATCCCTTGACTCCGCTAGCCCCATAAGCTATATCTAACTATCTTTTAAATCCATCCAGTGATTTGGCCTCCACTGCCCTCTGTGACAGGGAATTCCATAAATTCACAACTCTCTGGGTGAAAACATTTTTTCTCACCTCAGTTTTAAATGACCTCCCCTTTATTCTAAGACTGTGGACCCTGGTTCTGGACTCGCCCAACATTGGGAACATTTTTCCTGCATCTAGCTTGTCCAGTCCTTTTATAATTTTATATGTTTCTATGAGAATCCCCCTCATCCTTCTAAACTCCAGTGAATACAAGCCTAGTCTTTTCAATCTTTCCTCAAATGTCATATGTTGTCCTTTGGTGGCTTTACTAATACAAATGCTAAGTTGAAATTGGTACAATTGAAGTAATTCTTAATTTCCTGTTTGAGACTAACTACTAGGGTCAATTATAGAAAATTATAATCCTGTCAAGGATGAAAAAATATGGGGAAATCATGCTTACGTTTATGCTCTATTGGTGTAAGGTTCTACTCGGGGAATGTACTGTCAATTTAATAAAATTAGTCCTCATGCTTCTGACTCATATTTTTTCAGGTTTCATACACTTGTGTGCTACTTTAGCACATATTAAATATTTAATTTTCGTTTTAGAGATACAGCGCGGAAACAGGCCCTTCAACCCACTGCATCCATGCCAACAAGCAATTTCCCATACACTAGCATTGTAGATGGTTTATATGCAACCAATAATATAGTTACCTCAGTACCATTAACCCCGCCTAGTTAACATCAATCATAACGCCTTCTCCTCCCTGGGTACAGTTCAGTAGAAGAATGTAGCCAGTGCTTGAGGATGTATGTAATACCCTGTGCTATCATTAAAAGATGTTGCACACTTTAAGAGTTTGTGAATTGCTTATTTACATGGTGTCGAAGCTGGAAGACACTTGCGTCTCCCGTCTATCGGGTTTTATTTCTCTTTTTTGATTTGTGCCTTTTGTGCTTAATCTCTCTGACCATGGTGTCCTCTTGCAGAAAGCCCGCACAGCTTGTCTTTGATGCTGACATCTCTGAGCGCTGGGCCACGTTTGAATTTGATTTCACCCACTTTGTCAACGTCGCACACCGCGCTGATCCTGACTCCCTTAAAGCCTCACTCCTACTCAACTTGTCGGACCTGATGCCATGAAGAGAGCCAGAGCTTTCACCTACGCTCCAGCGGTCCTGGACGACAACAACATGGTGACTACTCCTGCAGAATCTGCCAGTGACCCCGCTTGCCTGCTACGTAAGTTCAGGGAGATTTGTGACCTGCCCTCGAACCGCATTCTAGAGAGGGCACGGTTCTTTACAAGGAAACAGTTGCCGGATGAACCTGTTGAATGTTTTATTGCTGGTTTGCGTTATCTCGCCCAGCAGTGCCGTTTTGGTGACATGACAGACCAGCTCGCTAGAGACATTTTAGTAACTGGCATGCGTGACCAGAAGCTGTGATGTGAGCTTCTAAGGGATCCGGATCTAATGTTGGAAAAAGCCATGCATGCCTGCAGATTGTCTGAGGTCGTTGTATTGCCAGATGACCACCGGGACTCGGGCAATAAATCTGTCAACCTGGCTGGGTTTAGGAGCCCACAGCCTCGGATGGAAAACAATGCTTTTCTGCCGCGTGCCAACCCAGGTCCTGGTGAAGTGCCCCAAAAAGGTGCCCAAACTGTAACTACATGCACCACAGACTGTCGACGTGCCCCGCCTATGGCAAGGCCTGTAACTTTTGTAAAAAGCTGAATCACTTCTCTGCCGCCTGTCGTGAATTCTGTTCCCACGGGAGACAGGTACAGATTTGCAGACCCAGTCTAAACATGCTGAGACAATCTGATGTCTGTTACGATTCACAGCCCAACATAGCTGAATCCTATGATGCAGATCCAATTAATCCTCCCGAGGATTCAAATGTGTTCACCCTCCTACAGGCACCCGGCCAACATTCTGATCCCTCCGTATCTGTGACTGTCAATGATGTAACCTTCCTTGCAAAGTTAGACACAGGTGCGAATGTCAACGTTTTGTCAATAAATCTTTTCAACAAGATAAGGAATAATGAGCCCCTGGTTGCTGACAATGCTACCCTGCACGCCTATGGTGGAGAAATTCTAAGGCCTGCGGGGAGGGCCACTTTAACTTGCGTGCTGCAAAAGGCCACGAGAAACCTGGTTTTCTATGTTTTGAACTCTGACTGTGTAACCCTGCTGGGCAACGGTGCGTGCCAAGATCTTGGCCTGGTGTCCTTCGACCGCACGGTCCACAAAGTGCAACTGTCGTTTAACCCGGTTGCAGAATAGCAGGACCTGTTCAACGATAAAGAAAGACAAGAACGAAAATACGTGTGTATCAACCCGAAGGACTTAACCCTTGCCATCAGGCGACCACACTACCCCATGTGGTCTGTTCAGGACGTGGCGGCGCAGGTCGGGCATGCCACCATCTTTTTGGTCCTAGACGCTAAGAACTCGTTTTGGCAGATCCCGTTGGACAAAGCGTCTTCTGACCTGACGACCTTCGCCACACCGTTTGTCAGATTCAAGTTCCTGCGAATGCCATTCGGCATCAATTCCGCTAGCGAGGTGTTCCAGCGAACGATGGAACAGATATTCTCGGACCTGCCATGTGCCATCATCGTGGATGATATCCTGGTTTATGGGAAGGACATTGCCGAGCACGACCTGAACCTCCGCCGCGTCGTGGATAGGGCGCGGAAGGCGAACCTGAAGCTGAATCCCAAGAAGTGCCGGTTTCGTGTCTCAGAAGTCACATATGTTGGACACGTTTTCACCTCTAACGGACTAAAACCCGACCTCTTGAGGGTGGCTGCCATCTCCGAGATGGCAGCCCCCACTGACATGCCAGGTCTACAACGATTCTTGGGCATGGTGAACTACCTTGGGAAGTTTGTACCAAACCTCAGTGAGCTGAGTGCTCCCCCGCAGCAGCTGACAAAAAAGGATATCGCCTGGGTCTGGCTCCCACATCACCAGCAGGCCTTTGACGGTCTCAAGTCGAAACTGATTAGCACTCCGACGTTGTGGTTCTTTGACGTGAGTCGCCCCATCACCGTCACCTGTGACGCTTCCAAGTTCGGTCTGGGTGCGGCTTGCCTTCAGTCTGTCGATGGATCGTTACATCCTG
Organism: Okamejei kenojei; assembly: GCA_035221665.1. NCBI lineage: Eukaryota > Metazoa > Chordata > Chondrichthyes > Rajiformes > Rajidae > Okamejei > Okamejei kenojei. The sequence goes on from CM069131.1 coordinate 123,088,322, forward strand.
TCTCCTATGCCTCCCGCACCATGACGGACACCGTGCAGCGGTACACTCAGATCGAGAAGGAGCTGCTCGCTGTGGTGTTCGCCTGCTCCAAGTTCAGAGACTTCCTGTTCAGCAGCAGATTTACGGTCGAAACCGACCACCAGCCACTGGTGACAATCCTTAACAAGCCGATTCACGCTGCCCCCGCCAGGCTGCAGCGTATGATGCTGCAGCTCCAGCGTTTTGATTTCGATATAATCTACAAGAAGGGCACCGAGATGCACATTGCGGACACCCTATCGCGCGCGATAACCCCTACGAAACAGAGGACTTATACTGGGCGTTAACTTTATTCCCACCAAGCAGCTACAGGTTTTGGCCGAGCACACCGCTGCCGATCCAGTTTTGCAGCGGCTTGCCTCTGTGATTAAATCGGGGTGGCCGACAAAGCACTCCAGCGCGCCGACTGAAACACAGCCTGTCTTCCTGGTCCGCGACGAACTGGTGCTACAGAATGATGTCATCGTCTAGGGACATAAAGTTGTAGTCCCGTCCTCCCTGTTTGACTTTTACTATTGCGCAGCCCATAGCGGACACCCTGGGGTCGATGCAACACTCGCCCACGCTCAGTGCCAATTCTACTGGCCTGGAATGGCCAAGTATACCCGGGACCGCGTTTCTGCCTGCTCCACGTGCAACAGTCGTGCTCCACACCAGCAGCGACAGCCCCTGCTGCAACAGCCCGCTCCTGCCTTGGCCTGGTCCTCATTGGCTGCCGACATCTTCGAGTGGCGAGGTAACCACTACCTTGTCCTGGTTGACTCGTACTCAAACTGGATCAAAGTGGATTTACTGACATCCCTCACGTCGGAGATGGTGATCCGAAAGCTGCGGAAACACTTCTCCACTTTTGGGTCCCCTGTCAGGCTGCAGACTAACAACGGCAGGCAGTTTACCAGCCGAGAGTTCAAAAGTTTTGCTGACAAGCGGAATTTCGTGCATTTCACCAGCAGCCCAGAGTACCCACAGAGCAACGGCCTTGCAGAACGGGCCGTCCGCAGCGCCAAGCTTCTGATGGAACAGGTGAGATTATCCAACTCTGATTTGTATTTGGATCTCCTGAACCTCAGGAATGTTTCCAGGGATCCGGCCATGGGGTCACCTGCTCAGCGTCTGATGTCCAGAACAACCAGATCTACCATCCAGATTGCCCAGTGCCAGCTGAAACCTCGGGTGCTGGAGCCCGCCTCCGTGCAGAGGCGAATTCATGAGAAACATGACAGCCAGCGGCGTTCCCACGATCGGTCGTGCAGACCACTCGATCCCCTGTTGCCTGGACAGGTTGTTCGGTTGCAGACCGCCGGTGGTCACTCCCGTCTGGCTACCGTGGTTGGGGTGGCCGACTCACCTCGTTCGTATCTGGTCGGCTATGAAGGTACCATCTACCGAAGAAGCTGACAACACCTGCTTGCGGTTAACGAGCCGAAGCCGCAGCCCCCGGGGCCCTATGCCCCGCCACTCTCATACCAGCAGCCGGCTGCCATCCCAGCCAGTGTTCCCTGCATGCCTCGATCTCCATATCGAGCGCCCGGTTCCCCTCTGCGCGGGTCCCCTGTTGCCGATCGCGGTCCTCACTCTCCTGTTTCTCCCACCCCGCCGCCCTTCCCTGGTTCCCCAGCTGCCTCGTGTCCTCCTGTCTCTTCTGCTCTTTCGGGGGAAGGGGGAGACATCCATACGCCGGATTAGTAAGCCACCTGTTCGTTATGGCGATTTGGTTTAATTCTGCTGTTTAATTCTGTTGTCGTGATAGCAATCTGTTTTGATTTTCTAAGGGGAAGGATGTAGATGGTTTATATGCAACCAATAATGTAGTTACCTCAGTACCATTAACCCCGCCTAGTTAACATCAATCATAAAGCCTTCCCCTCCCTGGGTACAGTTCAGTAGAAGAATGTAGCCAGTGCTTGAGGATGTATGTAATACCCTGTGCTATCATTAAAAGATGTTGCACACTTTAAGAGATTGTCAATTGCTTATCCTACAAAAGGTGGGCTGTCGAGGGGTGAGAAAGGCCGACAATGGTCGGCACGGACTGGAAGGGCCGAGAGGGCCTGTTTCCGTGCTGTAATTGTTATATGGTTATATGGTTATGGTTAATGAACCTACAAACCTGTACATCTTTGGAATGTAGATGGAAACCGGAGCACCCGGAGAAAACCCAGGCGATCAAGGGGAGAATATACAATCTCCATACTGACAGGACCCATAGTCAGGATCAAACCAGGGTCTATAGTACTGTAAGGCAACAACTCTACCGCTGCGCCACCATGCTGCCCCATGTGTTGTTACTGTACTCTAATAGCTTGGCTCAAGACGGTGTTCAAGCTTTCTCTGAAGCCAAGTCTTAAACATGGCAGCTTGGATATTTTCTGGTCGCAGAGCCCTCACTGCACCTGGTGATTTCAGTTAATTTTGATATCACATCGAGGGAAATTGAATTAGCTGAGGACTGGGTTCCGTGGCAGTGAAGGAATTAAGGGGAAGCCAACATGCATCATTACCTTCACTTTTCTGTCTGAACATACTTTCATTTGTGACATGAGGTGGAAGACCCTAATATCTCACCCCTTCCTTGGAAATTAAAACACCTGCCTTCATTGGAAAGCAACAATTTTACAGTGCATTCAGAAAGTATTCAGACCCCTTCACTTTTTCCACATTTTGTTACGTTACAGCCTTATTCAAAAATTGATTAAATTCTCTTTTTTAATCGTCAATATACACACAATACCCCACAATATAAAAGCACAAACAGGAGTTTAGAAATTTTTGCAAAGTAATTAAAAAGAAATAACTGAAATATCACATTTACATAAGTATTCTGACCCTTTACAGTACTTTGTGGACGCACCTTTGGCAGCAATTACAGCCTCAAGTCTTCTTGGGTATGACGCTACAAGCTTGGCACACCTGTATTCAGTAATTACTCCCTTTTTTCTCAGCAGATCCTCTCGAGCTCTGTCAGGTTGGATGAGGAGCATCAATGCACAGCTATTTTTAGATCCCTCCAGAGATGTTCAATCGGGTTCAAGTCCGGGCTCAGGCAGGCCACTCAAGGATATTCACAGACTCATAAGGTTCATTTGCTTCATTTATTGTCACATACACCATTTGATGTAGTGGCATTTCACTGGCAAGGTCAGTCATACAATTTAAAAAAGCAACTGACTCAAAAAACACATTTTACTTCGGAGTCACATGAGTGACTATGTGAAGAAGCCCCGCCTGGCGCTTGATCGGCATTACGTCGACGCTGACCGCAGAGCAAGAGCTGCAGAGGCAGCTCCTTGACAGCGGTAGGTACAGGCCCGCAGGTAAGTGCAGTTGAAAAACTTACAGGGTCTAAACTCTGTGGCTGGTGTATTGAACCACCAGGAGTTAAAAATAATTTAAAAGCAAAAAATAAATAAAAGTTAAAATGGAACGAAAATACTCTGTGTAAGAAACAACGGAGTTTAATAAAAGCGTCCCAGGGGAATACTCAGCGATCGGGACGGGAGATTAAGTACGGAGCCGGTTCCGATACTGGTGGCCGTTAAAATTAGGTTAGAGAGACTTTTAGTCGCTCCACAAACTTTTGGCAAGGGGAAAAATTTAAAAAAAGTCAGAAATATATATATATGTGTGTGTGTGTGTATGTGTATATTATATATGTGTGTATATATATATATATATGTATATGTGTGTGTGTGTGTGTATATATATATACATATACACATATATACATATATATACACATATATACACATATATACACATATACATGTATCTGTGTGTGTGTATATAATATATAAAACTTTATGTTTTATTAAGGTACACCACAACACAAATATATATATATACAGGTGTACTAGGTACGATACCTGAATGAATGAGTGAGGCCATGGAAAGTAGACATGGAAACCAAAATTAATTGGTCTCTCACCAAAGCTGTTATGGTTGAAACAGCAGAATATTGATAAAACTTTTATGTTTTATAAAGATATCAACGGTGAATCCGTTTATGATATCCATGTCTCAATTCTATGAGATAAGGAAATACGATTTCAAAGTATTTCAAGCTGGTGCATGGCATCACTACTTATGTAAAACAAATAAAACATTGTGCAATAACCAAAACATTTAAAATAAAAGATAAATTGCCATCAGTTTGTGGAGCTCAATGGGAAAAAATATATAATATTAATTTTAGTTATATATATGTAATTATTATTGGGACCAAATTTGCACTTTAGATTTGCAGGTCAATACAGATCAGGTTATGTTAAACTCCTGATTATTATGGAATAAAACCTGCCTTATGATAAATCAAAGACATTGATTACAAAAGAACAGACTATTGGTCTTTAAACTTTGGGAAAAAATTATGATCCAATATAAAGATTTGATAATGGATCAAAACAAAGGCAGGAGTATGATAAATAAATATTATCCAACACAGCCTTATGTGAACCCATATGATTGGGAAAAGAAGGCTTGAAGTACGTTTGAAGAGATGCAAAAAACTTGTTACAAATGAAGTTGATGAAATCTCCAATTGTTGGAGATTACAGGTGTGTTATGATCATTGATATAACATAACTAAGGACTACAAAAAAATTGTAGAAGGAATTGGTTCACCTGTATAGGAAAACCTAAAAAATTGATTTTTGGTTTGCACCCAAAATAACTCCATTAAATATGGGGTACGTACATATATATATATATTATAAAATTCCTCAGGGAAAAAGATGTGGTGGTAAAACCATACAAAACATCATTTTAAATACACTTTCACAGTGTAAAAATATTTTTATTAAAATGGGCATCTTCAAAATTGAAAAACAGTTGTTGTTAACAAATTGTTAATCATATTACAGGTGCTTGAAATTACTTAAAATGGGTCAGCTGTGCAAGTTAAAGCATTGTCTAAAGGATTAAAGTCAGTTCTAGGCTATTCACAGAATACTGGAACAACAATTGTACTGATAAAAAGATCAGCACTTGCACTAATGAGGACATGGTCATGGTTTATCTTGATCACATTTTAAATTGGAAGGTTAAAAAAGAGTCAGCTGCAAATTAGTGCTGCAATTACAAGCCTGTTGAGAGGCGAGGGCCTGACCCATCCCATAAAACCTATGTTTAGGCATTCATAAATATTCATAAATTACTATTCTGGATTTAGGAGTAATTCAGCACCATAAGAGGGGGGAAATTGTTTCCATGATACAAATATGTCTCATTGCTTTGTTGACAGACTTTGTCCCTCCATCAGAGAAGGAGCTTAGGTAAAGAGTAAATAAAGCTCCAAAAGAGGGAAAACAGAAGCTTTATAAGAGTATGTATGCCTTTGTGGGAGGCCTATGCAGATACCAAATGATACGTTATCATTATTAAAGTAATGGATAGAAAAGGTCCACAAGCTGCTTTAACTATAAGCTTAGCAGCTGTTGCAAGCTGAAGCAAGTATTAACAGATGATGGACAGCTTCTGTGAATATTTGGGTTAAGATAAGAATAATATCTATACTTATAAAGTTAATTGATACATCCCTTGTTGGGACTACGGACAATAACACCAGGTAATTGCAAATGGATTGTCCTAAGAAATTTCTCCAAACATTTGTATTAATTATCGAAGTATCAGGAGTTTATGGATTAAATATCGATTGTTCTATTATGGAAGTGTGCATGTCATATCAAGGTGAACAATACCACGGCTGTGGCATATATCGATCACATGAGACAAGTAAAATAATAATCAAGTGATTATCTGAGTAAACAGATGTGGCGTATTCTAAAAATGTTTTAGTCGAGCTGTTTATCTCTAAGAAAGAGACAATGTTGTCGCAGACAACAAATCGGGGGGAAAAAACATTGTCAGTAATATGGATTACTTACGATTAATCTGGTTGTATACAGGTTAAATCACTGATCTTTCAAATGTTCTCGTGGGTAAACCAAGAACAGGAGAGGTGGATGCATTTCTCTCAATTACATGAGGAAAGAGTCCTGGTGGTTCCAATGTTCTTCCATGTAAGAATGAAGGCAGCCACTGTGCTCTTCGGGACCTGCAATACTGCAGAAATTGTTTTATACCCTTCCCCAGATCTGTGTCTCAACATAACCCTGTCTCGGAGGTCTACGGACAGTTCCTTCATCTTCATGGCTTGGTTTTTGCTCTGTCATACACTGTCAACTGTGGGACCTTATATAGACAGGTGTGTGCCTTTCCAAATCATTTCCAATCAATTTAATTTACCACTGGTGGACTCCAATCAAGTTGTCGATACATCTCAAGGATAATCAATGGAAACAGGATGAACCAAAGCTCAATTTTGAGTGCCACAGCGAAGGATCTGAATACTTATGTAAATGTGATATTTCAGTTATTTCCTTTTAATTACTATGCAAAAACTTCTACACATCTGTTTTCGCTTCTTCATTCTGGGGTATTGTGTTTAGATTGATGCTAAAAAAAAATGAATTTAGTCCATTTTAAAATAGGTCGGTATCATAACAAAATGCGGAAAAAGTGAAGGGGTCTGAATACTTTCTGAATGCACTCTATATTCTGAATGAATCTAATTGTCCAAAATGTAGGCATAGATATTGTTTGTAGAAGGACAAGGGAACATGTGCTTGCATTAAAGATGATGACAGACTAAACCCCAAAATGTTCCCACATGGAAGCCTATAGCTACATTGAACTCTGTGCGATCGGTTCCCTATTTATTTCCTTATTGATGTTCCTTTCCTTTGAAGTTGTGATATAATGCAGGCAACTGAGTTATAAATCACAGTAAAAAGCTACAAAGTGAAAATTAGCTACGTGTTCTTTAAATGTAAAATAATATAAGATGACAGAATAATGAGTGTCTGTGATGTATAAATTCTCCTGGCAGCATATGATTTTAGCTAACAGAAACTAGGATTATCTATAATTTAGATTTTGTGATCTTGCTTTAAATCTTTTATGAAAACAGCATCAAATGTCCAGAACCTGACTTTGCATGATGCTTTTGGCTATATGTCAGTTGGAAGTTAATAATCTGTTGAGAACATCCACATGGTTGAATGTGTAATGCTTCAAGCTGTGGTTCAGTAAATTTACAGAGTATTCACAAGGAGCTCAGGGAGATTATTTTTTAAAAGAATTTAATGCACTTCAAAATATTGCCAGCCGTACATCACAAAAGCAGTCCTTTCATTTGTAAAAATGAATCAATAACTTCTCATATACATATTTGTTATTATACATTCAATCATACCAGCCTAGGTACTCCAATTTTGACATTCACGAGCAATTGAGAATGTCTCACTGTTATGAAGATTTTCTGCTTGGAGCTTGAGTTCAAACCAGTTAAGCTCAACTGGTTTGAGCTAGCTTGAACTGGTGTCAATTAAAGCCTTGGGCAGTATTCCTTCATACATCAACTTCATAATGAATTCAAGGATAAACCTTATCGTGCATGTTATCTTCAGCTTTGGAAAGTATAATTCCCCAGTATGGATAAGCTAATAATTTTCCTGTGATCTACACAATATTTAGGTTTTGGTTTATTATTGTCACATGTACCAAAATACTGACAGGGAAAAACTTTGTTTTGCATGCTATCCAATCGGATCAGATTTTACATGCATAAATACAATTAAGTCAAACATAAGTACAATAGTTAGAGAGATAAAGATATAGAGTGCAGAATATAGTTCTCAGCATTGTAGGGAATCAATTCCTTGGATAAAGTCCAATGTCAACCATCTGGTGAATCTGACTATACTCTAGCTTATTGAAGGACCATTCGGAAGCTTGATAACAGAGGGAACAAAACTGTTCCTGAATCTGTTGGTGTGCATTTTAACCTTTTGCACCTTCTAAGCATGCGAAACATGCGTATCTCCTGCATAAATTCCATAGAGATCTGCCGACCACGCCCCCTCAGGGGAAGGCTTGCCTCTGACGTCCAAACCAGCAAAAGAAGCACAGGAGTTATAAATGGCCTTGCTGACCTCATGCTCTGCCTACCATCTCCAGCAGTGAAGCAAAAATATACTAAACTGACATAGGTGTGAATTCCACAAGTATTTATTTTGTCAGGGTGGCACAGTGATGCAGCAATAGATTGGGTGGTGCAGCAATAAAGTTGCTGCCAGTCCCAGATTCGATCCTGGCCACAGGTGCTGTCTGTACAGAGTGTGTACGTTCGCCCCGTGACCTGCGTGGGTTTTCTCCGGGTGTTCCGGTTTCCTCTCATACTCCAAAGACATACAGGTTTGCAGTTTAATTTGCTTGGTAAAAATGTAAATTGTCCCTAATGTGTAGAATAGTGTTAGTGTGTGAGGATTGCTGGTTATTGTGGACTTGGTGGGCCATAGGGTCTGTTTCCACCCTTGTCTCCAAACTAAACTAAACCAAACCAAACTTGGACACGGTTAAAAATTATATATTTTTTCTAATGTATTCTTCATTTTTCCAATATGAACATAGCTTGAAAGACCAGTATTTGCTATCCATTTCAAGTTACCTTCAGAAAGTAGTGATGAGCTAACTTGATCTGCAGCAATGAAGATAACCCTGCAGATCTGTTTCACAGCAAGTTCCAGGATTAGACCAACAACAATGCAGAATCGACAATATATTTGCAAGTTAGAATGATGGGTGAGGTGGGAGGAAACTTGTAGAGGATGGTATTCTCATGCTACCCTTATCCTTCCTGGTTGTAGCCGATGGGATTGGGAGGTGGTGCCAGTCTACCTCAAATGAGTAACTGTCCACCCAGGCATTTCGGTGGGCCAGCATAAAGGGAATGGCTGTTTAGGGTGGTGGCTAGGGTGCCAATGAGGTAGGAAGCCTTGTCTTGCACGACAATAAGCTCCGTTCTCTCGAGCCCTCAAGAAAACCTGGTTAAACTGGTCAATGGGCATCAAGGGGTAAACACTCCAGTGGTTGGAATTATATCATGCATGAAGGAAGATGGTTGTGGCCACTGAAGGTTTATCATCCTGGTCCTAGGCCATCACTGCGGTTAATCAGTACAGTGTCCTTGGACAGTCTTCTCTGGCAGCTTCATTAATCCTTTCATCATATGATCAAAAGTAGGGATGTTTGCTGATGATAAAACATTGCACATTTTAAAATTCTAAATCGATAAAAGATAGACACAAATTGCTGGAGTAACTCAGTGGGTCAGGCAGTATCTTTGGACAAAAAGGATAGGTGACGTTTTGGGACGGGACCCTTCTTCGGGCTAAAAGTAGGGGGTGGGAGGGGGGAAGAGATGGAGGCAAGAAAAGACCATGACCAGGAGAAATCAATGTTTATATTGCTGGGTTGTAAATTTCCCAAGCAAAATATTGGCTACTCTCCAATTTACGTGTGGACTCTGGCAGTGAAGAAGACCCAGGACAGAAAGATCAGTCTGGGAAGGGGAGTTGGAATGGTTAGCAATCGGGAGATTCCGTAGGTGGACGGAGCATAAGTGTTCAGCAAAAAGGTTGCCCAGTCTAAGTTTTTTCTCGTCGATATACAGGAGGCCACATCGAACATACGTGGGCTGGTGATATGTAACATTTTATCAGAGAAGTGGCTGGAATTGCCTGTGCCATTCCAGACAACCATCAATACAATCACAATCACAATAATACTTTAACAGCCAAGTATGTTTTGCAACATACGAGGAATTTAATTTACCAAGTCATTCATACAAATAAAAAGCAATGGAACACAAAAAACACATTTTAACATAAACATCCATCACAGTGTTTCCACATTCCTCTCTGTAATGGAAGGCGAGAAAAGTTCAATCTCTTCCCTTTGCTGTCCCGCGGTCGGGGGCCTCAAGCGAGGGAAACCACTAATCCTTGACATTCAGTGGAATTCCCATTATTGGTTTCTTTGTCAAATGCATCTTAGGGGTGAGTGAGAGAGTATTGTCATCATTGACCAGAAAATCAAATGGACTAAAGAAGCTTGAGGAACAGTTCAGAGTCTGAATATCCTGCCGTGAGTGACCCATCTCCTGACTCCCCAAAATCTTATACGACTTCTTCTGCTCAAGTCAGGAATGTGCTGAAGTATTTTTGATTGCCTCAGTGACTGCAGCTACAAGTACATGAATACACAGCTGCAGCAAACTTGGGCTCATAGTGTCATATGGCACAAGAACAGAACTTACCCTCACCATGTCCATGACAAACTTTTTGCACCTCTTCTCTTTCCTTTGTCTTCCTTAGGTCCACATCCTTCTACAACTTCCCTATTCAAGTGCCTGAGTAAATGTTTCTTAAACAAAGTGCTTGTATTGAATTCCCACACCTCCTCTGGCAGTGAGTTCCAGATATCAATGACCTTTGTGTAAAAATGTTTCCCTTTAAATTGCCCATAAATATCCTTCCTCTCATCTTTGACTCTTGTTTTTTGTTCTGCAAGGCAGTGTCTGTGTGCATTTGCATGGTTCCCCTATGATCATGTGGGCTCCCTCCAGGTTGTTTGGTTCTTCATGCAAGAGAGAGTTAGATTTAGTTTTTTTTTGTAAAATATTTTTATTAGAAGTAAATACATATTAAGTAGAAATAATATAAAATCGAAAAAATGAAAATATTATTCGTCACATACATTAATATTTTTTTTAAATTTACAGTCAATCTTATTTATACTTCTATATATTTTTTATTATTTTATAACAGTAGGAAATAAAGATAAGTAATAAAAAGAAAAAGAAATACGAAAGAGATAAAAAATCAATAAAATGAGTGGAGTATTAAGCAAGATATTCTTCATTGGAGATATATTCATGATCTATTGTATATAATTCTTCATCTATTCCTTCATTCAGGCTTCAGTCATGGCCTCGAACCGGACCACCTTAACCCTTTAAATATTCAATAAATGGAGACCATATTCCTCTGAATTGATCTAACCTGTCCATTAGGACAAGTCTTAATCGTTCCAGGTGAAGTGTCTCCGACATTTCTGTAATCCACATTTTGATTGTGGGGGATATGGGACCTTTCCAAAATCTTAGTATTAATTTTTTACCAATTATTAAACTATAACCAATAAAAATTATTTGTTGTGTTGTTAGTACCTGATCCGTTTCTAATATTCCCAATATAATTAATTTTGAGCCTGGAATTAAATTTGCATTAACTACATTCGAAATTATCTTAAAAATTTAAGTCCAAAAATTTTTGCACATTTTGTGAATGAATGCGTTAGATTAGCTTCTAACTGTTGACATTTATCACATATAGCGGAAACATTTGAGAACATTCTGTTTAATTCAGATTTTGAGAAGTGTAATCTATGTATAACTTTAAATTGTATCAAGGAGTGTCTGGCATTTAATGAGCAATGGTGTATATGTTGTAAAATTTCATTCCATACTTCTCTACTAATTGTTTGACCTAATTCGTTTTCCCATGCTTGTCTATATTTTTCCGTATTTGGTAAATCATTTCCAGTAAGATATTATAAATATATGATATTAATGTTTCTGTATTCAAATGTTTATATAGGCATTCATCTAAAATTCCTGTCTTTCTATTCCTAAAATCTGGTGTATTTGATTTAACATAATCTCTAATTTGTAGATATCTAAAATATTCTTTGGAGTGTAATCCATAATTTTGTTGTAATTCCTGAAATGAAAGAAATAAACCACTCTCTGTGTGAAAAACGATTTTCTCATCTCGGTCCTAAAAGACTTCCCCCTTTTCCTTAAACTGTGACCCCTTGTCCTGGACTTCCTCAACATCGGGAACAATCTTCCTGCATCTAGCCTGTCCAACCCCTTAAGAATTTTGTAAGTCTCTATGAGATCACCCCTCAATCTTCTAAATTCCAGCGAGTATAAGCCAAGTCTATCCTGTCTTTCTTCATATGGAAGTCGTGCCATCCCAGGAATCAGTCTGGTGAACCTTCTCTGTACTCCCTCTATGGCAAGAATGTCTTTCCTCAGATTAGGAGACCAAAACTGTACGCAATACTCCAGGTGTGGCCTCAGCAAGACCCTGTACAACTGCAGTAGAACCTCCCTGCTCTTGTACTCAAATCCTTTTGCTATGAATGCCAACATACCATTTGCTTTCTTCACAGCCTGCTGCACCTGCATGCCTACTTTCAATGACTGGTGTACCATGACACCCAGGTCTTGCTGCATCTCCCCTTTTCCTAATCGGTCACCATTCAAATAATAGTCTACCTTCCTGTTTTTGCCACCAAAGTGGATAACCTCACATTTATCCACATTATACTGCATCTGCCATGCATTTGCCCACTCACCCAGTCTGTCCAAGTCATCCTGCAGCCTCCTAGCATCCTCCTCACAGCTAACACTGCCCCCCAGCTTTGTGTCATTGGCAAACTTCGAGATGTTGCATTTAATTCCCTCGTCCAAATCATTAATGTATATTGTAAACAGCTGGGGTCCCAGCACTGAGCCTTGCGGCACCCCACTAGTCACTGCCTGCCATCCTGAAAAGGACCCGTTCACTCCTACTCTTTGCTTCCTGTCTGCAGCCAGTTCTCTATCCACATCAATACTGAACCACCAATACCGTGTGCTTTAAGTTTGTATACCAATCTCTTGTGTGGGACCTTGTCGAAAGCCTTCTGAAAGTCCAGATACAACACATCCACTGCTTCTCCCTTATCCACTCTACTAGTTACATCCTCAAAAAATTCAATACGATTCGTCAGACATGATTTACCCTTCGTAAATCCATGCTGACTTTGTCCAATGATTTCACCACTTTCCAAATGCGCTGCTATCCCATCTTTAATAATTGACTCTAGCAGTTTCCCCACTACCGATGTTAGACTAACTGGTCTGTAATTCCCCGTTTTCTCTCTCCCTCCCTTTTTAAAAAGTGGGGTTACATTAGCTACCCTCCAATCTTCAGGAACTACTCCAGAATCTAAAGAGTTTTGAAAAATTATCACTAAGGCATCTGCTATTTCTGGGGCTACTTCCTTAAGTACCCTGGGATGCAGCCTATCTGGCCCTGGGGATTTATCGGCCTTTAATCCATTCAATTTACCCAACACCACTTTCCGGCTAACCTGGATTTCACTCATTTCCTCCATCTCATTTGACCCGCGATCCCCTGCTATTTCCGGCAAATTATTTATGTCTTCCTTAGTGAAGACAGAACCAAAGTAGTTATTCAATTTGTCTGCCATGTCCTTGTTCCCCATGATCAATTCACCTGTTTCTGACTGCAAGGGACCTACATTTGTTTTAACTAGTCTTTTGCGCTTCACATATTGATAAAAGCTTTTGCAGTCAGTTTTTATGTTTCCTGCCAGTTTTCTTTCATACTCCATTTTCCCTTTCCTAATTAAGCCCTTTGTCTTCCTCTGTTGGTCTCTGAATTTCTCCCAGTCCCTTGGTAGGCTGCTTTTTCTGGCTAATTTGTACGCTTCATCTTTTTCTTTGATACTATCCCTGATTTCCCTCGTTAACCACGGATGCGCCGCCTTCCCTGATTTATTCTTTTGCCATACTGGGATGAACAATTGTTGTAGTTCATCCATGCAGTCTTTAAATGCCTTCCATTGCATATCCACCGTCAACCCTTCAAGAATCAATTGCCAGTCCATCTTGGCCAATTCACATCTCATATCCTCAAAGTTACCTTTCTTTAAGTTCAGGACCCGTGTTTCTGAATTAACAATGTCACTCTCCATCCTAATGAAGAACTCAACCATATTATGGTCACTCTTGCCCAAGGGGCCACATACAACAAGGCTGCTAACTAACCCTTCCTCATTACTCAATATCCAGTCTAGAATAGCCTGCTCTCTCGTTGGTTCCTCCACATGTTGGTTTAGAAAACTATCCTGCATACATTCCAAGAAATCCTCTTCCTCAGCACCCCTGCCAATTTGATTCACCCAATCTATATGTAGATTGAAGTCACCCATTAAAACAGTTTTACCTTCGTTGCACGCATTTCTAATTTCCTGTTTGATGCCATCCCCAACTCCACTACTACTGTTAGGTGGCCTCCACACAACACCCACTAGCGTTTTCTGCCCCTTAGTGTTTCGCAGCTCCACCCATATCGATTCCACATCCTCCAAGCAAATGTCATTCCTTTCTATTGCGTTAATCTCCTCTCTAACCAGCAACGCTACCCCACCTCCTTTTCCTCTCTGTCTATCCTTCCTGAATATTGAATATCCCTGGATGTTCAGCTCCCAGCCTTGGTCACCCTGGAGCTATGTCTCCGTGACCACAACTATATCATAATTATTAATAGCTATCTGCACATTCAACTCATCCACCTTATTACGAATGCACCTCGCAATGAGACACAAAGCCTTCAGGCTTGTTTTTACAACACTCTTGGCCCTTTTACAATTATGTTGAAAAGTAGCCCTTTTAGATTTTTGCCCTGGATTTGTTTTCCTGCCACTTTTCACCTCGCTACCTATTGCTCCTATCCTCATTTTACACCCCTCTGTCTCTTTGCTCACACATTTAAGAAACCCTCCACTTCTTATTCTCCGTTTGTTATTTTTTTCTTCTTTCCTCCCTACGTGTTGCGTCTGACTGCTTCTCTTCTCTACCTCCTGCCTCACAAATGGACTACTTGCCTTCTCTATTTGAGTCCCTCCCCCCAACCGATCTAGTTTAAAGTCTCCCCAGTAGCCTTTGCAAATCTCCCCGCCAGGATATTGGTTCCCCTCGGGTTCAAGTGCAACCCGTCCTTTTTGTACAGGTCACACCTTCCCCAAAAGAGGTCCCAATGATCCAGAAACTTGAATCTCTGCGCTCTGCACCAGTCCTTTAGCCACGCATTTATCCTCCACCTTGCTCCATTCCTACTCTCACTGTCGCGTGGCACAGGCAGTAATCCTGAGATTGTTACCTCTGCGGTCCTTCTCCTTAACACTCTTCCTAGCTCCCTAAATTCTCCTTTCAGGACCTCCTCTCTTTTTCTTCCTATGTCATTGGTACCTATATGTACCACGACCTCTGGCTCCTCTCCCTCCCATTTCAAGATATCTTGGACACGTTCAGTCATATCCTGGACCCTGGCACCAGGGAGGCAAACTACCATCCGGGTCTCCTGACTGCGTCCACAGAATCGCCTATCTGACCCCCTAACTATAGAGTCCCCTATTACTGCTGCCCTCCTCTTCTTTTCCTTACCCTTCTGAGCAACAGGGCCGGTCTTTGTACCGGAGGCCCGGTCGCTGTTGCTATCCCCAGGTAGGCTGTGCCCCCCATCAGTACTCAAACAGGAGTACTTATTGCCAAGGTGTACAGCCACCGGGGTACTCCCTAGTCCCTGCCTCTGCCCCTTGCCTCTCCTAACCGTGACCCACTTTTCTGCCTCCTGTGGTTTTGGAGTGACCACCTGTCTGTAGCTCCTCTCTAGGGCTTCCTCACTCTCCCTGACCAGACAGAGGTCATCGAGCTGCTGCTCCAGGTACCGAATACGGTCCATTTGGAGCGCCATCTTGACGCACCTGGCGCAGATGTGGACGTCTGGAGAGCTATCTGACTGCACGACCTCCCACATCTGACATCCAGAACAGTAAACTGCCCTGGTACTCATCCTCCCCCTTACCCTGGATACAATACAATATACAATACAATAGAAAGCAAGGATTTTAGCTGAAAGAAATCAGCAGGGATCTGACTGCCAATCAGCTGCTCCCTCGAGTCGTCTTCCACCAATCAGCGGTTTCCTCAACTGCGAGCTGCGAATGGAACGTTACGGATTTGGGCTCCTCCCACTGCAACCGCTCCTGGGCCTCTGTCTATATATAATCTGTATTATATGTTTTTTATTTTTATTTTTATTAAACACAAAACGTTATCCTTTAAACTTTACTAATAAATATTGAACCCTTAACTCCCAGTTAATGTATAAATGAAATATAAAAATGTAAACCCCGGGTTGCACCCAATCAGCTGCTTCCTCTGGTCCTCTTCAACCAATCAGAGGCTTCCACCAGATTCCCTCTCTGGAAGATGGAACGTTGCAGATTTCAGTCTCACAGCGCAGGTAGCTCCACCCGCTCGCACCAATGGCTCCCCGGGCCTCTGTGAAAAGCAAGCCCCGCGCTAGATTTATACTCACAGTGCAGGTAACTCCACGCTCTCGCACCAACGGCTCCCCGGGCCTCTGTGAAAAGCAAGCCCTGCGCTAGATTTATACTCACAGCGCAGGTAACTCCTCCCTCTCGCACCAACGGCTCCCCGGGCCTCTGTTTTTTAATTATTCTATGGTTCTTATAATCCCAAATAAAATTGGTAACTATAGACTCCACTTTCTTAAAAAAAAAATTAGGAAGATATATCGGGATCATTTGAAACAAGTATAATAATTGTGGAAGACATATCATTTTTATCGCATTAATCTTACCTAGCATTGAAATAGGTAATGTTTTCCAATATAGGATATTCTTAAGTAGTTTATTCAATAAGGGTGGGAAATTAGATTTAAATAAAGAATCATATCTTTTTGTTACATAAATTCTAAGATATTTGATTTTTTCATTTGCTATCTTAAAAGGATATTGTTGTAATATATGTAAGTTATTTCCCATTATTGGCATAAGTTCACTTTTATTCCAATTAATTCTATATCCTGAAAACGATGCAAATTGAGTTATTAAATCTAAAAAGTTAGGAATACTAATTTCCGGCTTTGTGATATAAAGTAATACATTATCTGCGTATAAAGAGATTTTATTTTCAGTTTCTTCAGATTTAGTTCTTAGGGCTAACAGAATCAAAGGACATGGGGAGAAAGCAGGAACGGGGTACTGGTTTTGAATAATCAGGCATGATCATATTGAATGGTGGTGCTGGCTCGAAGGGCCGAATGGCCTACTCCTGAACCTATGTTCTATGTTTCCTATGTTATCTGAAAGATGTGCTGATCAATTACTTAATTAATTAACCTCACTGTATATAGGTAGCAGGAGAGTGGGTGGAGGCAATGGGCATGAAAGGTTAAGGAGGATATTGGGGGGATGGAGCTAATACAAATCTAATGAGAAATGACATTATCTTGATGAGCTAAGTGATCTCCTAAGTCATTAGAGAATGTAAGAAATACGAGAGAAATTTGCCCATCAAAAACATTAAGGACAAGAAAAAACAAAGAAAAGACAAGACAAGCTCTATAGATGTTGCCTCACCCGCTGAGTTTCTCCAGCACTTTTGACTCTATGAGAGAGATGTGTTAAGTGCCGAGTTGTAGTCAATGAACTGCAGCCTGCCACTTCTTGTTATCCAGATGTTCCAAAGCAGTGTGGCGAGTGAGTAAGATAGAATGTAAGATAGACTGGCAAATTGAAGCATATCCTAATCATTTCTGAGGCAGAAGTTTATTCAAGTTATAACTAACTTCTTAATGCACTTCTTCACAGTGGATCTAAGTGCTACCAAATGGTAGTCACTTGGGCAGGTCACCATGATCTTCCTGAGGACCAGTATAATAGATGTCACCTTGAACATGACACAGTCCCACCATTCAAAGACGCCCAGTAACACCTTCTGCACCTCCTATGACCAGCTTCTCGTAGCCCTCTTTCATGCTCTTCCATCTCTGTCAACAGGTAAAGGCAGCACAGCCAGATGGTTAGATTTTCCAGGTGAGGGATAGTGCTTGGCACTGTTGACAATGGTATGGTAATGGTCGAGTGTGTTGGGTCTTGTGGTATTGAAGATGACGTGTTGATGGAGGTTAGGCTTCTTCATATTAGCCTTGTTGAAGTCGCCAACGAAGATGTGGAAGCACTGTTCTATGCCATTCCATGCTTGTTGATCACGGCATTCAAATCCTCAATGCCTGATTAATGTCTGCCCGAGGCATGATGAAGATTGACCTCAAGATGACGGCTACAAATACTGTCAATAGGTAGAACAGTCACCACTTAACAGCCAGATCTTCTAAGTCAGCAGTTTAGTGTCTATCTTTGGTTTAAGCCGGTGTCTGCAGTTCCTTCCTACACATTTTGTCTGCTACGATGTGAAATCTCCTCAAGGTATGCCTACTTGGAAGAAGTTCTCTTCCTCTATCCGACAAGAGTCCTGCAACATAATCTCATGCTGCTCCCCCTCTGTGATTCCTCCTGCTCTCTGACTCTACGGCCACGTTTTAACCCAGACTTGCTACCACAGCCACATGCGTTTTCTCAGTGAGTTTTTGCATTCATTTGTTCTATATCTCTCCACATCACCGTCTATATCTCTAGTTTCCCTTTCCCCTGACTCAGTCTGAAGGGTCTCAACCCATAACATCACCTAATCCTTTTCTGACCCACCGAGTTACTCCAACTTTTTGTATCTATCTTTGATTGAAACCAGCATCTGTCGTACCTTCCTGCACAGTAGTTTAGTTCAGTTTAGTTTATTGTCACGTGTACCATGGTACGGTGAAAAGCTTGCGTTGCGTGCTAACCAGTCAGCGGAAAGACAATACATGATTACAACCAAGCCATTCACAATGTACAGATAGATACATGATAAGGTAATAACGTTTAGAGCAAGATAAAGCCAGTAACGTCCAATCAAGGATAGTCTGAGGGTCTCCATTGAGGTAGATAGTAGTTCAGGACTGCTCTCTAGTTGTGGTAGAATGGTTCAGTTGCCTGATAACAACTGGGAAGAAACTGTCTATGAATCTGGAGATGTGCATTTTCACACTTCTACTGGCAGAAATGGGATAAGATGGCTAGGTGTGAGTTTAACATGAAGCAGATGCTGGCACCCCTTTTCCTGACATCAACGTTCTTCAATATTAAGGCCATCAAAGGTTATGGGGAGGAGAATAGGGTCGAGAAGGATGAAGAGCAGCCAAGATCAAATGGTGGAGCAGACTCGATGGACCAAATAGCCCAATTCTACTCTTATGTCTTATGGGCTTATACTTTGCACACAATATCCCTTGGGCTGAGGCGCCATGTCTGAAGAGTTGGGGGTGAGCCATGACTCTGTCAGACAGAGTACACTGCAGTGTCTCATGTCCCTCTGACACAGCAGTCTACCTCATGGGTCTTCTCTCTTGCTCTTAAGTGACTACATTAGCCAGCATGATGCTAGGGCGGGGGGGGGGGGGGGGGGGGGGGTTTCAGTCTTACTTGAAGGCCTCCCCAGCAACCATGTATTCTGGCACAATGAAGGCCTCCCTTTTGTTTGCAAGTTCTGTGCCTGAGTTCCAGGAGTCTGCAGAGTTTTAGTTTTAGAGATATAGCATGGAAACAACCCTTCGGTCCACCAAGTCCACAGCTACCAGCAATTCCCTGCACATTAACACTATTTTACACACGCTAGGGACAATTTACACATTCAGCAAGCCAATTAACCTACACACCTTTGGAGTGTGGGAGGAAACCGAAGATCTCTGAGAAAACCCACGTGGTCATGGGGAGAACGTACAAATTCCGTACAGACAGCAGACGCAGTCGGGATTGAAACCGGGTGCTGCAAGCACTGTGAGGTAGCAGCTCTACCGCTGCGTGACCGTGCCGTCTGCTGGAGCTCTCCAAGATGTCTAATGCATTTTAGATGGCTTAATAGCTCATTTCCCACTGCTGAGGTTCTGACTGCAGATTTCAAGTTTAAAAGTTCAAAACGAGTATACACAGCTCTTCTCCTGCATGCTGCCTGAAAACTGTCACCTCTCACCACCACCATCTCTGTCGGGTCATCAATTGTCTGTTCAGGTATTTAATAAGATCCAGAGTACAAAGCTAGTATCAGTAATGGTGACCATAGAAACATAGAAACATAGAAAATAGGTGCAGGAGTAGGCCATTCGGCCCTTCGAGCCTGCACCACCACAGGATTGCATTATTTACAATGAGTTTGACAATAGTTTACAAAATAGAAAATATGGTTTGATTGCATTGCATCTGTGCCACACCAGAGAGATGCAGTAATAGAAGTGTCTCGACTAAGTCCCATGGGAGGGCTGGTCCCCCAACGCAATATTCCACCACTCCACCAATTCCAACATTGGTGGCCAGTGAGGGGGGGTGGGTGCTTTCTTGTGCTCTAGTATGGGTGTTGTGAGCCAAAGGGACTGGTTTCTGGTATGGACATTGTGGGCCATATGGATTCTTGGGCTGGCAGCTCAGTCACTCAGGCCTGGTGGACTGGCAGCTCAGTCACTCAGTCCTGGTGGGCTGGCAGCTCAGTTATTCAGGCCTAGTGGGCTGGCATCTCAGGCCTGGTGGGCTGGCAGCTCAGTCATGCAGGCCTGGTGGGCTGGCAACTCAGAAACCGCCAGAAAATCTGCCCAAAACAGGAGGGAGACTGTGAGAGAGAAGGGGGAGAGGGTGGAGAATCAATTTTAGACATTTTTCATATTTTTCTGCAGATCACAGCAATGAAGGAGAAAAGTCTATCCTGGCCTGGATCTCACAGAGAGCCAATGAAGGGAGGGGAAAAATACTGAGGTGAGGTTTAATACTTGCAGGGGGAATACTTACTGATGGGTTGAAGGGGCTTCTCCTGGGCTAGTACAGGCCTGATGGGTCGAAGAGACTCTTTAAAAAAAATAATCTGAATGAAATCTCAGTGAAAGGCACTTTTTCTGGACTTGTCCTGGCCTGGCCGGCAATTTGGGCCAAAATGATCCTCCTGGGCTAATATATGCATTTTGGGCAAAAGGGACTGGTTTCACGGCAGATAGGAGCCTTCTGGGTCGATATTAGTGGTTTCAGGCAGGCCAAACAACTAATTTCATTTCATTTCCATTTCCATTTTGCATTGCAGTCTCAAGCACAGGGGAGGCCAAACAACTCGTGGCATTGTCATTTCATTTCCACTTTGCATTGAAGTCTCAAGCACAGAGCAGGCCAAACAACTCGTGGCATTGTCATTTCATTTCCACTTTGCATCGAAGTCTCAAGCACAGAGCAGGCCAAACAACTCGTGGCATTGTCATTTCATTTCCATTTTGCATTGCAGTCTCAAGCACAGGGCTGGCCAAACAACTCGTGGCATTGTCATTTAATTTCCATTTTGCATTGCAGTCTCAAGCACTGGGCAAGCCAAACAACTCGTGGCATTGTCATTTCATTTCCATTTTGCATTGCATTCTCAAGCACAGGGCAGACCAAACAACTCATGGTATCATAATTTCATTTCCATTTTTTGCATTGCAGTCTCAAGCACTGGGCAGGCTAAGCAACTCATGGCATCGTCATTCCATTTCCCTTTTTGAATAGCAGTCACAAGCACAGGGCATGCCAAACAACTCATGGCATCGTCATTTGATTTCCATTTTCCATTGCAGTCTCAAGCACAGGGCAGGCCAAACAACTCGTGGAATCGTCAATTCATTTCCATTTTGCATTGCAGTCTCAAGCACAGGGCAGGCCAAACAACTCGTGGCATTGTCATTTCATTTTCATTGTGCATTGCAGTTTCAAGCACAGGGCAGGCAAATCATGGCATTGTCATTTCATTTCCACTTTGCATTGCAGTCCCAAGCACAAGGCAGGCCAAACAACTCATTGCATTGTCATTAAGGGCTTACAAATCATTTATTGCAAGTACATTGCAGACTCACTGTTCAGTTGATTTGCAGCTTAGAAACACAGTTGTGGTCTCTCCCTCGCGATCTTCCAGAGTGACTGACGTACGTCCAGGCATCCGGGGTTTATAGTCCTGACCTCCAGCCCTCTCCCCCCCCCCCACACACACCCCAGAAGGGGCGTTACCTTCATCATGGTGAATGACAGGCGAGAGGACCAATCAGCTGTTCTCAAGATTTTTTAAACACTCATAACTTTTTTATTTTTCATCGATCGGAAAAATCATCGGGGCTGCCTCAGCGGAGGTGGACTGTGAGTAAGATGGCCAAACGTCATAGTGATATAGGGCAGCATTTTTTCTAAAGTCAATATACAGCACAGACAGGAAGTGGTCAAGATGAGACTTTTAGTTATATAGATATCCTTTAGATAAGGCATTAAACTGAGAATGCTGAGTGTACGTGTTTGGGTAGATGCAAGAGATTTCATGTCCAGTTTTGAAGTACAACCATCATTTAGTAATGGTCAGTTAAATGGTCATTATGTGTTCATTCTTCCCCATTATCTCAAATGTAGCCACATTTGGAGTGTATGCAAACTGAAGTGATTTCTTTGGCTTTGGTATTTTTCTGCAGGTTAGAATTTTACTCTTCTCTCCTTTCATCATCGCAACACAATCCTCAAACTTCAGCCAGATTGAGATTGTACTAGAGGCTGCTCTGCAGAATATGACAACATACTACCAACAGATCTCCCTGCGCCCAAACCCAACAAAATCGCAAAGCGCAGCTTTCCACCTCCGGAACCGGGATGCAAAATGGCAGCTGCAGGTGCGATGGAATGATGTCCTGTGGGAACACTGCAAAGCCCCAAAGTACCTAGGTGTGGTCCTCGATCGCACGTTATCATATCGCCAACAAGTTGAGAAAACCAAGGCAAAGGTCAACACCCGGAACAATGTCATCGAAAATTTGGCAAACAGCTCATTTGGAAGTGACACATCTGACACATGAGCGAGCAAATTTCAAAGGGATTGTTCTTTTCACATCTGCTCCTATCCCTAATCTGTACTTTTCTCCCCCACCTTCCCATGGGACTGATGGAGATGTAACACCTGTCCTTTCACCTCATCCAATCCCACTATTGAGGGATCTAAGCTGTCTTTCCAGGAGAAGCAACAATTTACTTGCATTTCTTCCAATCAATTGAATTGCATTTGATGTTCATAACATGGTCTCCAGTACAATGGGGAAAGCAAACACAGATTCGATTTTAGACTTTGGACTTTAGAGATACAGTGTGGAAACAGACCCTTCAGCCTACATACTCCATGCTGACTGGAAATCACCCCATATGATAACATACAAGGGGCAAATTTACAATCCTACCAAAGCCAATTCACCTACAAACCTGTATGCCTTTGGAGTACAGGAAGATACCGGAATATCAAGAAAACACGCAAGCAGTCACAGGGAGAACATACAAATGTACAGAGAGCACCCGTAAGCAAGATCGGACCCGGGTCTCTGGCGCTATAAACATAGAAACATTAAAAAATAAGTGCAGGAGTAGTCCATTCGGCCCTTTGAGCCAGCAGCGCCATTCAATATGATCATGGCTGATCATCTAAAATCAGTACCCCGTTCCTGCGTATTCCCCAGATCCCTTGATTCCTTTACCCTTAATAGCTAAATCGAACTATAAGGCAGCAGCTCTACTGGTGTGCCACTGTTCCTCACTAATTGGGTGATCCCTTTGCAGAATACCTGCATTCAGTCTACAGGAGAGACCTTGTACTTCGGTTGCTAGCGACTTTATCTACTTGCCAACTTTAACCTTTCAGTCAGTCTCATCATCTGCCTGGACACATTGCAGTCTTTTAAGGGCAATTTTGAATTCTCCAAGGAAAGATACAAAATGCTGAGCGGGTCAGGCACCTTTGCCGCAGAACATGGATAGATCGGGACCCTTCTTCAGTCTCATTGAAGAAGCGGCCCGACCCGAGTTGTCACCTACCTATGTTCTCCAGAGATGCTGCCTGACCTTCTCAATTACTCCTGCACTTTGTGTCTTTTTCTGAAAATCATCATCTTGTGGTGGGTCTGGCAGGAGTACAGCCAAAAACTAGTCGGACACAAGTGTGCTCTAGACGTGTTTATTCTTCTGCATACAGCTTCCTACTCCCTCAGCTGACACGGGCATTGCCCGGCCTTAAATAACAACTCAGATAATTACCCCATGACTCGCAGCTCCCCCACCAAGTCGCCGCCCTCTAGAGCCGATGGTTCGTCGTGACCTTGGGTTGCTATTAGGTGCCGCCACAATCTACAGTTTCTTGTTTCTACATTGAATTCTCCTACTTTAGGTAACTCATTAATTCCTTTGTAGAACACAAACTGCTGGAGTAAATCAGCGGGTCAGGCAGCACCCATGGAGGATGTGGATGGGTGACGTTTCAAGTCGGAACCCTTCTTCTGATTAGCACTTTGTGGTCTATGCAAGATTCCAGCATCTGCAGTTCCTTGTCCCTTCATCCATTCCTTCTGTCTGAATCTGTATCAGGTCACTTGGCCTTTTACTAATATAACCTGGCCTTGCTGTAGTAAGCTTGTTGCTTTCATAAAGCATTAAAATAAGTTACTCCAATACGATACTCCGTTCATAAAGGGCCTGTCCCACTTGGGCGACCTAAGCTGCGAGTTTAGAAGAGTTTGCCCTGGACTCAAACTCGCAGCATGGGCGACACAAGATCCTAGGAGATCGTATGAGGTGGCTGGAACTCTCCTTCATGCTCGAGGGAGGTTCCCGCCTACTCGCGGCCTCAGCTGGGTCGCGGAAACATTTTCAGGATATTGAAAACATTTCTGCGAGTAAAATGTGGTCGGCGTGGGTCTTTTTCACTCGTAGTGTAGTGGAGTGGGGTCGCTCATTTACGTACAGGCACTCGAGGGCAGCCGTAGGCCATCTCCCTCGCTGACCAACCATTTTGAGGGGCTCATTTATGTTTCACGACCTAGGATGACCTATCGGTACGTAAAATGCCCGCTAAACTCCATTATACTTCTTAAAAGTGTCTCCACTCCTTCCCCCCCTTCTCCTCCCCTTCTCTCCCCTTCTGCCCCCTTCCCTTTTTCTCGCCTGTCTCCCTTCTCCCCCCCTTTTCTCTCCTTCCCTCCCCTTCTCTCTCCTTCTCTCCCATCTCTCCCCCCCCCCGCCCCCTCTAAAGGACTTACCGTACTCTGTGGCAGCCGTTTACCTTCCTCTTCATCGTGCAGACAGCGCTCCTCCACTTTCCCCGGCCCCCACCTTCGCTGTGTGTGTGTGTGTGTGTGTGTGTGTGTGTGTGTGTGTGTGTGTGTGTGTGTGTGTGTGTGTGTGTGTGTGTGTGTGTGTGTGTGGTGTTTGTAGATGCAGCCCGCGGTTTCAACGCGGCTGGTCGATCCAGCTCAAGGCTTTCCAGGAGTGTGCCCTCAAGCTTGAAGGTCGAAGACACTCTTCTGGACTCGTGGATTAGGTCGCCCAAGTGGGACAGTGATGAAAGCAATCTTCTAATCCTCTGGGAACAGTTCAGGAGCTAGGGAGGCTTGAATAATTACAGTCATAATGTCTACTATTTCCCCCTTTATGTATTTTAACAGGCTGGGTTATATCTGGGTGTGAGGATTTATCTACTTTCACAAATGCTAAACCCTTTAATATTTCCTCTTTTACTATGGTTACTCATCCAATATTTCACATACAGATTCCTGTAAAGTTATCACTCTATACATGACTTTCATAAAAAAACTTGAGGGTCACCCAGAGGACTGCTATAACAATAATTAATTTTGTGGAATATTTTATTGGTTATTGTGTTGCCAGATCTTTTAATTACAAGATTGTAGCTAGTCATGAGTTTGGGCCAAAGGCTCGACCTCTGAAGTTAATGAACATTAGGAATGAGAGTGCATGATTTCCCTGTATGTGCTCCTGGCATGTAACATAGTGATGGATGAGGCTACCTGTGGTAATATCATTTACTCACAAATAATCTGTTCAACAATGCTCCGTCTCAGTTTTACTGTGACCTCTTGGCTCCAGAATTCATTATGTCCTTGCTCTTTGCAGGATTTGTGGCCCCTGTTGTTTCTGAAAATGCAAATGTATAAATGGTATTCAATACCCTCAGGCAGTGTACGCATACATCATTTGTGTTTTAGTTTATTTTGCTAATAAGTATAAACATGCTTATTTAAATTTTTAGCAGCTGAAATAAAATTGTCCAGAGGAAAATTTACGAGATACTATTAAGTACTGTAAATTAAATTCTAAATTTGCCTACACCATTGAAATTAGCATTATACTTCGGAGTCACGTGAGTGACTACGTGAAGAAGAGCCGCCTCACGCTGGTAACGGCATGACGTCGACGCTGACGGCGAAGGAAGGAGCTGCGGTAAGGAGCAGCTCCTCGCAGCGGTCGGAACGGCCCGCAGGTAAGTGAAGTTACATCGGCGCGGGTTTTAGGTTACGCTGGATGTTCCAACAGCGAAACTAAAAGTAAAAATTTAGACGCTAACGTGCTGATTGAGCACAAGATAAAATTTTAACAAAATGGAGAAATCGGGAAGGAAGGCTTGCGGGTGAAAAGAGCCTCCCGGGGTGAAAGTAAAATATACGGGAAGCGAAGCTAGAGTGGACCCGGTTCCGATACCGTTGGCCACTGATTTACCCGATATAGAATTTCCAGATTCTCCGGAAATTTAAACCACGGAGGAAAATGTTCCTAAGAAATGCAAAAAGAAAACTGTGAGGCCCCGTGGTTTCCGATGATTCTGATTTTGAAAGACCTCCAGATAATAAAAAACTATGTGGCTAAAAAATGGAGCATTTGGAGAAAGTTCTCCAAACTATTATGAGACAAGGGTCACAGTACCCTCATGAATCCAGAAAATCCCTGAGGGGTTTCAATATGATGAATATGGCTGTGGGCCCAAGTTGGGAATTATGATACTCCAGACCCACGATTTGGGCTGGAAGAAGTCTCATGGGATAATATTCCCAATGGAATTAGGGCTGCAGGAAGGCAGACCCTGCTGAATTTGAAATGTTTTTTGAAAGCACGCCACAAAGTAAAAGAAAAGGCTTGATCTGCCTAGGATAGCACAAAGTTTTGCTATACCTGAAGGAAGTGGTGAGGATATGGAAGAAAGCCTAGAAAGCTGCCCAATATAAATTATATGGTATCTCACCAGCTTCATAATACTGTGATGAATGAATTATCAGAATTATATAAAGCACCAGGCAATTGTGCCTCATTGGAAGTGCCTACGGTGAATCCGATGGTATGGGCATCTATGACTCCAAGTATGAGAGCCCAAGAAATGAAATTTCAAAAGGTGCTAAAATTATTTTCGGCTGCCATCACGGCATTTGGCAGGCAAATGGAGAATCTGGAAATGGACAAGATTCAAAAAGATACTTTGGGTTTAATGTGCAATTCGTTTTATGAGATCAATTGCATGAGGAAAATGGCGATTCGGCCCATATTTCACCCTAGATATGAAGCCTGTGTCAAGAAAGTGGAGTTCAAGCTCCTGGATATTTGTTTGGAGAAAATCTGCCGAAACAACTGAAGCAGTTGGATGAAGAAGCTAAATATTTTAGCACTATTAAGCCTTTTGTCTTTGGACAAAGAAAAGGGTTTTCGGCCCGAAGGAGTTTTGATTTTCGTTATAGAGGCAGAAATTTGTCACGAAGGTATTATCGTGCTACACAGGCCGCTGCTTCCCAGCATTCGGGAAAGAGGAGACCATCACGCTCCTATGGAGAGGTATTAAAGACTTCTATCCTTAAAGAAAACTGTGGATGAATCTCCAGTTGGAGGGAGATTGCAAAAATATTTTATAATGCCTGGCTTAATATTACTTCTGATCGGTTTATATTACAAGCAGTTTCAGGAGCTATTATTATTTTTAAAGAAGGGGTCAATCCTCCTGTACAGAATAAACACTGCTTATGCTTATGTGTTTTTCTCCAGAAGAAAGAATGGAGATTGATGTGGAAATTGGCAAATTATCCGAAAAAGGGGTAATTGAAAAAAACTTATGAACATAAGCATCAATTTGTCTCTAATATATTTCGCAGAGATAAGAAAGATGGTGGTTGTAGAATTATTCTAGACCTTACAGATCTAAATAAGTTTGTAGAATACAAACGTTTTAAGATGGAGACATTTAAAACTGCAAAATATTTGATTTCAGCAGGTTCTTATATGGCTAAGATTGATTTGAAAGAACGCCTATTATTCTGTACCAATTCATCATCTTTTTCGGAGATACTTAAAGTTTTATTGGCAGGGGCAATTATGGCAGTTCAAAGCTTTACCAAATGGATTAAGTTCAGCTCCTAGACTCTTTACAAAACTGTTGAAACCAGTTTTAGCTCAAATTAAGAGCACAGAAACACATTGTTAATGGCTTATCTGGATGATATTCTGATTGTTAATGATAGTCAAGAGTCAGCTGAGCACTCAATTTTCAGTTTTACTAAAAGCTAGTTTAAAGAGCTTGGATTCTTTAATTCATCCAATTAAAATCCCAGCTGCAGCCAGTTCAATCAATTGATTTTCTGGGGTTTGTAATTAACTCAGTAACTATGTTAGTTACGTTGCCAGCAAAGAAGACAAATGATATTTTGCAAATGTGTAATTACCTCATTCACAAACCTTATCCCTCCATACCGAGAAGTGGCAAAAGTCATTGGTACACTAGTGGCAGCTTTTCCGGCAGTGGAAATTTGGGCCATTACATTATCAAAATCTTCAAAGGGACAAAGTAAGGGCTCTTAAAGATAAGGCAGGTCACTTTGACAGACCTATGCAATTAACAAAGAAAGCAGTATTGGAATTGCAATGGTGGGTTGAAAATGTCCCACAAGCTGCTAAGAAGATCATGATTAAACAGCCTGAAATGGTTTTGGCAAACAGATGCTAGTGCTCTCGGATGGGGGGCCGCACAGATTTATCTTCCAGTTGTGGAGGTAGATGGAAAAACTGAAGAGCAAGTGTTGCTCCAAAAAGTATGGTATTAACTATTTGGAGTTATTGGGGGCCTTTTATGGGCTTAAAGCATATTGTTCTGCTAAACAATGTCTGCATGTATTAATACAATTAGACAATAAAACGGCTGTGGTTTACATTAATCACATGGGGGGAGTTAGATCAGTAATCATGTGATTGTCTGGTCAATGAGATATGGCAATGGTGTATTGGTCGGCAGATATGGATTTCAGCAAGCTATATTCCAGGTAAAGACAATGTGGTAGCAGATGGAAGGTCCAGGAGATTTTTAAAGATAATACGGAATGGATGCTTAAGCCAGCAATATTTAAGAATATTGTTAAACGATTTGGGTTGCCAGAAATTGATTTGTTTGCATCCAGGCTTAATCATCAATTGCCTCATTATGTGTCTTGGGAACACGATCCGGATGCAGTTGCAGTAGATGCATTTTCATTACACTGGGGAAAAATGTTCTTTTATGCTTTTCCACCATTTGCTCTGATCCAGAGATGCTTGAAGAAAATAGAGCAAGATTCAGCTTCCGGATTGTTGGTAGTGCCAAATTGGCCAACTCAACCTTGGTTCCCAGTTATGCTAAATATGATTAAAGAACCATATATGCAGATTCCGAACTGTAGTGATATCTTGACTAATCCAGTAACAAATGAAGGTTACCCATTATATGCATATATGAATTTGTTAATCTGCAGGTTTTGACCCGAGACCACTACAGGAACTGGGATTGTCGGACCAAACTTTGACAGTTATTGGTGCATCATGGCGACATAGCACACAGAAACAATATATGACACATATTAAGAAATGGGAAGAATTTTGCACACAGTCAAATATTTCTGATGAATCTGTGAATGTTACTCATGTTTTGGAATTCCTTGCCAATTTGCACTTTGGGCAACATTTAAGTTACAGTGCCATTAACACTGCACGCTGTGCCTTGTCGTCCTATTTAGGAACTTATGATTGGTGAGAAGTCAATTGGGTCGCATCCATTAATATCACGATTCATGAAAGGAATTTTTCACATGAATCCGCCAAAACCTAGATATACAGAGATTTGGGATGTGCGCATAGTACTTGCTCTACTTAGAGAATGGACGCCAATTGAAGGGTTGACATTGGATAGGTTAACATTGAAATTGGTCTGTTTAATGGCACTGGTCTCAGCCCAAAGAGTGCAAACTTTACAAATGTTGCGTTTAGACTGTATGCATGTGACTACAGATAACGTTGTATTCTATGTTTACGATCTGATCAAACAAAGATAGACCAGGGAGATCTGGAACAAAGGGTAACCTTTCAAGCTTTTCATATTGAGCCTGCTTTGTGTGTGGTTAGACATTTTGAACCATATATTAAAAATTACGGACACTTTTCGAGGAAACGAAAAGACATTGCTGCTTACGCACAAAAAGCCACACACAAAAGCTTCAGTTCAAACTAACTCAAAATGGTTGAACAGGTGTTTGGTTTTAGCGGGAGTAGACACTGATGTCTTCAAATCTCACTCCACCAGGGCGGCCAGCTACGTCCGCGGCGAAGGGGCGGGACGTACCTCTCGAGCATATTTTAAAATCGCAGGGTTGGAGTAAAGAAGAAAACTTTTCAAAGTTCTACAACAAACCTGTTCACACTATGACAAGCTTTGGACACGCGGTGTTGGGGAGCACTATATATCACCTGCTTTGTTTGTATTAATTGCTATAATCAGTTGTGTAGTCATGATATCTTTTGTCACTTGTAATCATTTTTTCCCACAAATATTAAGGAGGGTATTATATGGTCTTTCAACCATTAAAAAATTTAATTGTGAAAAAGATCTAACTTTTGTCTGCTTTCTCATGTATGTGTTTACTTAGCCGGACTGTCGTATGGATTAATTCTACGACATAAAAAACACAGAAAGCTTTAAAACTCTTCAGTAGGTCACTCACGTGACTCCGAAGTAAAATAGTAAGATTAAACGAGAACTACCTGTTCGAAGTTTGATCGTTATTTTTACGAGGAGTTACGATGAGGGATTACGTGCCCTCCACTCCCACCCTCGTAAAATAAATGATCAAATGGTGGTTCTAAGTCTTTTTTATGAGCCTTACTATGTTACTCCGGCTTTGGTGTTCTGTTTTTTCATGCCGTTGCTTTGAAGTATGCGTTACCAGCGTGAGAGGCGGGCTCTTCTTCACGTAATCCCTCATCGTAATAATCCTCGTAAAATAACGATCAAACTTCGAACAGGTGAGTTCTCGTTTTAATCTTACTATTAGAACCTAACTGAAAATGACTTCTAAATTATAAATGTACAATTTAGATCTAATTCTCTCCTGTCTTCTCTTAATCTTCTAAACATTAAAATGGATAAGCACTGCAATGCATTACAAATAAATGCTGCTTTGGATATCATTATTAAAGCTGGTTATTTACAAAACATTACCTACCAAACAGAATCCATTTAGTTTTCGATTGCACAATTTTTGCAGCAGATACTGAAATCTTGAACTTGATGACCTGTATTCTGCATGAATGACAACTCCTGAATGATTTTGCATTCATGCCTAAGTGGCCTCGACTACAATTTAAATTTGTAAATGGAAGTTCTATTTCAAGACGGTTTTTAGTGACTATACAATGCATATGCCAACATTTACACAATTTCTGATGGAGTCAGGGTTTAATTTGAAATGCTGAGATGCACTTCTTATCCTAAATTATCAAGCACTTTACTTTTGATGGACACAACACCTACCAATAATGGCAACTAGTTTTCACAATTGTTTAGCTAAGGGGTATTTTTAGTGATTTGCTATCCATAGAACATTGAAACGTATAGCACAAGAACACACCCTTTGGCCCACAATGTCTGTGCCGAACATGATGCCATCATAATCAAATACTCTCCCCACCCTGGTCACTTCTTCTCTCTCTACTCCTGCTCGGCAGAAGGTACAAAAGCTTGAAAGCATGAGTCACCGGACTCTGGAACAGTTTGTTTCCATCTGTTATCAGGCATCTGAACAGTCCTTCCATAAGCAGGGATACTTTCTAATTCCCCTCTACCTCATTGCAGACATTGAAATCTGTTTGTGAAACTATGGAGCGCTAATACTCAGAACTATGTTCTGCACTCTGCATCTTTTCCCTCGCTCTACCTGTTGTATTTGAGTTTAGCTTGATTGTATTTAGGTATCGTATTATCTGATTTGATTGGAGAGAATGCAAAGCAAAATTTTTCATTGTAGATAAACTTTTCACTAAAGATAAACCAATCTCATCTGCCTGCAAATGATCTATATCCCTTCATTCCCTGCATATTCATGTGCCTATCAGAAAGAAATGATAAAGTAGCTATTTGAAGTAGTGATGTAATCAATTTGACTTTTAGTTAGACCAAGATACGGAAGTGCTGGTTCAATTCATGTGCCGATTTGGATATCGACAGTGATCCAGCCTTGATGAGGTATCCTACTGGGCAATATGCATTCCTGCCCACCCGGCAGCTTAGCATGTAGAAGGCTGGAAAATTGTGGCCTAGGCATCTTTGGACCTTCAGTTCTTGTCACAAATTAATCACGACAGCCAAACATGAATGCAGAATCCACAGCAGATATTAAACCTCAGGCTTCATTTCTTCTATGCCAATAAAATTTGGGCAGGTCAAAGAGAAAAACTGACTGGAGACAAACGCTGAATTGAAAGGTGTTTGTTGCAATCAGGAATGGAAAGGAGGTGTGGACAGCCGCTAGTGCAGTGGGGGAGTAGGGACCAGCAACTGCTTTTCTTCTAGGACTGTAGGGTCAGCCCTGCTTGCGACTGCAGACATCCAGACCGGACCATCCCACACATCGTGAATGACTGCTCACTGAGGCTTTTCCCTGAGGGCATCAAGGCCATCCACCCAGTAGCTGATGCTGTCCTGGCCTGGATGTCTACCCTTGATCTACAACTTTAGGCTGTGCACGCCATACACAGGAAGAAGACACAGATAACACTGTTTCAGAGCACGTGGCACAGTTGCTGCCTTACAATGCCGTAGACCCGGGTCTGATCCCGACTATCCCTAATTGTCCTGAATTGTCCCTAGTGTGTAGGATAGACCTAGTGTACGGATGACCACCGGGTAGAGCAAACTTGATGGGCCAAAGGGCCTGTTTCCATGCTGTATTTCTGAAGCACAACACTTGTGATCTAAGAGAAGGCAACACGTCGGCATGCAAGAAGACCTGACGAATAGTTTTGTCAGGTTGCAGCTGCTTTGAGCATATTCCAGAAAACATTTTTTTCATAATCCCCCCCCCAGAGCAAAGTAACAGGAAATGATAGCAAACTATCAATTATTTCGTGAGCTTCAAAGATTACATCAACTACACGTGGGGGACTGAATTGCTTCCTGCTGACTTGCGTTCAAATGGCAAGCTCTGTGCACCAAACCCGCAGTAGTGGGTTGACAAAAATATAAAAGGGAATAATAATCTACAAACTGTTAGATAGGCTAATCTACAGATCCCTGGTGTGTTAATGCATGTTGGAGAAGTGGTGAAATTATGTTGCATCATTCATTTCATTTCAGGGGTAAAATCAATGGTGTAATTTGCATGTATTCATTATATCTAATTGGTTAAATTCCATTCACTATGTTAATATCTTGTATATTGCAAACATAAAAGCCTGGTTGAGCTTGATCTGACAGAGGGAATGATGTTTGTGGGAAATTTACCCATGTGCTCCAGCTTGATTGTAGTTGAGGAATCTGCCTGCAATTTTGTACCAAACAGATTAGTGTAGATCTGATTGAGTTCTGCTGCAGATAGGCATCTGTAATTATGATATTCACTGTACAAATCTGTGCACCAAGGTGCAGTTTAAAGGAAATTTCCACTGGAGTAATTTGGTTAGTAACAAAATAATGCTTCCACATTGACCTATCGGTCAATCTATCAAGTTAGAGAAAACATGCCTTTGCCCTTACTGTGGTTGTTTCATGTGTTAATATTCATGAAAGTGATGACATGATATAGGTTAGAAGGTGCATTATGTGACGATATATAATTGAGTCAAAATAAATATTTATCTTCCCTGGAGCTTAAGGGTAAATGTTTCTAGGCAAGTGACAGTGAGGAAGAGGATAGACACAAAATGCTGGAGTAACGCAGCAGGACAGGCAGTGTAAATCGCTCATTTCTAAGCTTTCCCCCAGTCTAGTTTCAGTAAAAACACTGAATTAAGCACTTGAAAAAACTAATCTTTATTTTAACAAAAGCGTATTACAGTTCAACTATTATACCTATCCCACCGCTGGTTCGATCCTCGTATCTGCCTGCTCAAGCCCTCAAGGCCTAGCTCAGACAGAGACACTCCAGAAAGTCACGCAGTCCTAAGAGCTCTCCCAGAAGATCGACGGTGGACTTCGTGGTCGCGGACTTTTATATGTCCTGGTACCTCGAGGGGCCGAACCACATTGGGGTGGTCTGTTAATAATCCAATTACAGATATTGATTAACCGCATATATACCAGACATTTCCCTAACCCAATAATACAGCAGCTCAATACATTGTATTCAAACCGGACTTCGCAAGGAAGCCAACTTAGAAACATTTACCCTGATCTGCCAGAAACCCAGACTTGGCATAGTTGAACTCTGCAACATTATTTACAATTATTTACAAGGTGCATGTCAGGTTTGCAGCCATCCAATCCATTCTATGAATTTTGCACCTAATTGACAGGGTCTTCAGATGTTCTTATTCTTTTCTTGCAAATTATCTTGGCTCTAGACACACTGGCACCACTCCGCAGCTTGTCCCAGCTCTGCAGAGAGCAATTCCAAATTGACCAAATCTCCCAGCAGCCCTGAAGCTTTTACCCCATTTTGAAGTCATAAGGCCAGGATTAACAACAGCATCTCTGGAGAGAAGGAATGGGTGATGTTTCGGTCCGAGACCCTTCTTCAGACTCAGACACAGCTCCAGGAGCAATGTTTAAGAGTGAAACCAGTATGGACTGATATTACCCAACCATCGCCATATTAAAGTCAAATTTAGCTCTTTTAAGAATGTTTTTTAAAATGCCCGTCTGTAGCTTTGAACATTAAAACTTACTCTTGTCTAGCTGGCACATGTGAAAATTCTAATTCCAACCGACGTACATATTACAGGCTGCCAACGAGAGGCTAAATACCAAAGAGAACACATTTGTTAAACTTTAGTAGATATAACATAAAGCATTGGTTCCAGAGAAAGTAGAACAACTAATAAAACACTTAAATCTGATCAATTAGCTTATTATCACTCTGAGTGAAAAACAAGAGTATATGCAAGGGTTGAACTGAAGCATGCATGGGCAAAGGCACCTTTCACACCTTGTACAGTGGCTTGCAAAAGTATTCATACCCCTTGAACTTTTCCACATTTTGTTGCGTTACAACCACAAATGTAAATGTATTTTATTGGGATTTTATGTGATAGACCAACACAAAGTGGTGCATAATTGTGAAGTGGAAGTAAAATGACGCTGGGTTTCAATCAAATTATTAATACAAGTAAAAACTACACAGAAAAGTTGGCGTGCAAAAGTATTCAGCCCCCCCCTGATCAATACTTTGTAGAACCCACCTTTCGCTGCAATTGGCAACTGCACAGTGTTTTGGGGTATGTCTCTACAAGCTTTGCACATCTAGAGACTGAAATTTTGCCCATTCTTCTTTACAAAATAGCTCAAGCTCAGTCAGATTGGATGGGAAGAGCGGCTAGAACAGCAATTTTCAAGGTCTTGCCAGAGATTCTCAATTGGATTTAGGTCTGGACTTTGACTTGGACCATTCTAACACATGAATATGCTTTGATCTAAACCATTCCATTGTAGCTCTGCTGTATGTTTAGGGTCGCTGACCTGCTGGAATGTAGAACCTCCGCCCCCCCTCTCAAGTCTTTTGCAGACTCTAACAGTTTTTTCTTCCAAGATTGTCCTGTATTTGGCTCCATCCATCTTACCCATCAAACTCTGACCAGTTCTTCCCTGTCATGCTGAAGAAAAAGCATCCCCACAGCATGATGCTGCCACCACCATGTTTTCACAGTGGGAATTGGTGTGTTCAGGGTGATGTGCGTGTTAGTTTTCCGCCACACATAGCGTTTTGCATTTTAGGCCAAAAAAAAAAATGTTTAGTCTCATCAGACCAAGCACCTTCCTCCACAGTTTGCTGTGTCCCCCATATGGCATGTGCAAGCTGCAAACAGGGACTTCTTATGGCTTTGTTTCAACAATGGCTTTCTTCTTGCCACTCTTCCATAAAGGCCCGATTTTGTGGAGTGCACGACTAATAGTTGTCCTGTGGACAGATTCTCTCCCACCTGAGCTGTGGATCTCTGGCAGCTCCTCCAGAGTTACCAAGGGCCTCTTGGCTGCTTCTCTGATCAAAGATCTCCTTGCCCGGCCTGTCAGTTTAGGTGGATGGCCATGTCTTGGTAGGTTTGCAGTTGTGCCATACTCTTTCCATTTTCGGATGATGGATTGAACAGTGCTCCATGGGATGTTCAAAGCTTGGGATATTTTTTTATAACCTAACCCTGCTTTAAACTTCTCCACAAACTTTATCCCTGACCTGTCTGGTGTGTTTCTTGGACTTCATGATGCTGTTTGTTCACTAATGTTCTCTAACAAACCTCTGAGGCCTTCACAGAACAGCTGTATTTATACTGAGATTAGATTACACACAAGTGGACTCTATTTATTAACTAGGTGACTTCTGAAGGCAATGGGTTGCACTGGATTTTATTTAGGAGTATCATAGTAAAGGGGGCTGAATACTTTTGCACGTCACACTTTTCAGTTTTTTATTTGTAAATTTTCTTCCACTTCACAATTATGCACCGCTTTGTGTTGGTCTATCACATAAAATCCCAATAAAATACATTTACGTTTGTGGTTGTAACGTGACAAAATGTGGAAAAGTTCAAGGGACTTTTGCAAGCCACTGTAGATAGATCATCCCTCTGATGGTGGGAATGCATTGATGAGACAGCTGGATGTGGTAGACTGGTTCTCAGTCCACAGAGCTCCACAGTGAAGTCCTGGGATTGAAATAAAGGGTTACCAACAACAACAATTCACTGAACTATATGTCTCCACCAATGGTGAGGTTCCTCCATGCTTGGTATTGTCTTCAATTTTACTTGAGTTCCACAATAGCATGCTGGATGGAATTATACTGATGTCAGGTTCAATCATTGCCACCTCTTTAGAGTTCAGCTTTTTCCACATTTGTAGAAAGCTAGTAATGAGCCAAATGGTATGGTCAGAGCCCTTTCTGAACACTGATCACTGGAAGGCATAACAGGCTCAAAGGAGCAATTGGAGTTGTTCCCTATACCTAGGAAAGACACAAAATGCTGGAGTAACATGGATAATCTTGGGTCGGAACCCTTCTTCAGGCACTTTGTTCCTGGTACCTTCAGTGTTGACCATCAGGATACATGCCCATCCCACACTTAGGGTGGCACAGTGGCACAAAGGTAGAGTTGTTACATCGCAGCACTAAAGACTCGGATTCGATCCTGACTACTCGTGCTGTCAGTATGGTTTGATCCGGTTTCCTCGCATATTCCAATATTGTGCTGGTTAGTAGGTTAATTGCCTTTTATAAATTGTCCATAATGTGTAGGATAGAACTAGTATGAATGGGTGATCATTGGTCAGTGCAGATTCAGTGGGCTAATGGGTATGTTTCAACGCTGTATCTCTAAAACTAAACCTATGCGATTGGTGACCACTTTCCTCCAACATTGACTAACTTAGTATGCACACTTAGAGCACATGTTATTGGGGGTCGGGGATTGACATGGAGAGAGAACTGGTTGGCAGACAAGAAGCAAAGAGTAGGAATTAACGTGTCCTTTTCAAAATCGCAGGCAGTGACTAGTGGGATGCCGCAAGGCTCGATGCTGGGACCCCAGTTATTTACAATATATATTAATGATTTAGATGAGGGAATTAAATGTAACATCTCCAAGTCTGCGGATGACACAAAGCTGGTTAGCAGTTTGAGCTGCGGGGAGAATGCTATGAGGCTGCAGGGTGACTTTGACAGGTTGGGTGAGTGTGCAGATGCATGGCAGATGCAGTATAATGTTGATAAATGTGAGGTTATCCACTGGTGACAAGAAGTGGAAGGCAGATTATTATCTGAATGGTGTCAGATTAGGAAAAGGGGAGGTGCAACGAGACCAGATGTGCTTGTACATCAGTCACTGAAAGTAAGCATGCAGGTACAGCAGGTAGTGCAGAAAGCCGATGGCATGTTGGCCTTCATTGCGAGAGGATATGAGTTTAGGAGCACGGAGGTCCTACTTCCCTGGTGAGACCGCACCTGGAGTATTGTGTGCAATTTTGGTCTCCTAATTTGACGAAGGACAATCTTGTGATTGAGGGTAGTGCAGCGTAGGTTCACCAGGTTAATTCCCGGGATGGCAGGACTGACATATGATGAAAGAATGGGCCGACTGAGCTTGTATTCACTGGAATTTAGAAGGATGCGAGGGGATCTTATAGAAACATATAAATTCTTGGACAGGCTAGATGCAGGAAAAATGTTCCCAATGTTGCGTGAGTCCAGAACCAGGGGTCACAGTTTAAGGATAAAGGGGTCGGCCATTTAGGACTGAGATGAGTAAAAAACTATTTCACCCAGTGATTTGTAAATCTGTGGAATTCTCTGCCACAGAAGGCAGTGGAGGACAATTCACTGGATGTTTTCAAGAGAGAGTTAGATTTAGCTTTTGGGGCTAAAGGAATCAACGGATATGGGGAGAAAGCAGGAATGGGATACTGATTTTGGATGATCTGCCGTGATCATATTGAATGGCGATGCTGGCCGGAAGGGCCGAATGACCTACTCCTGCACCTACTTTTCTAACTAGCTAGTTAATGAAACTAGTTCAAGAAATAGTTCAAAGTGGTTCAATAAAATAGTTCAAAAGTACTTCCTTAAAAGCACTTTGAGATGGACCATATAGAGGCAATCCTATTCCTACATGGGGATATGGGGAGAAGGCAGGAACGGGGTACTGATTCAGGAACGGGGATGATCAGCCGTGATCATATTGAATGGCGGTGCTGGCTCGAAGGGCCGAATGTCCTACTCATGCACCTATTGTCTACATAGAATGTTTAAATGTATCTGTTTTGATGCAGTGCAGTAAATAAGTCTACGGATAGATTTTTAATTTGCTACATCATAATCATAATCATAATCATACTTTATTAGCCAAGGATGTTTTACAGCATACGAGGAATTTGATTTGCCATACAGTCATACCAATAAAAAGCAACAGAACCCACAGAATACATTTTAATATAAACATCCACCACAGTGACTCCACATTCCTCACTGTGATGGAAGGCAAAAAAAAGTTCAATCTTTCCCTTCTTTGTCCTCCAGCAGTCGAGGGCCTCTAACCTTCCGTTGACGGGACAATCTTACTCCCGTAGCCGGCGGCGGGCCTCCTCGTCGGGGCAATCAAGCTCCTGCATTGGGGGGGGAGAATCGCAGCTCACCCGCGCCGGGCGATTTACCCTGGGTCTGGGCTAATCGAACATCATGCAACTTTCAGAGCTTCCCGCGTCGGTTCCAACCCGAGACTGCGAGCTCCTTGATGTTAAAGTCCGCAGGCCGCGGTTGGGGTGTCGATCCCAGGCGAGGAATCGGCTCCAATGGTAAGCATGCCCCACGGTG
The DNA here is from genome assembly GCA_035221665.1 of Okamejei kenojei. Classification (NCBI taxonomy): domain Eukaryota; kingdom Metazoa; phylum Chordata; class Chondrichthyes; order Rajiformes; family Rajidae; genus Okamejei; species Okamejei kenojei. The sequence continues at coordinate 123,127,636 of CM069131.1, forward strand.
GAGCTCAAAGTCAGTCCCGAGCAAGGCCTCCAGCTCCATGATGTTAGGCCGCAGAGCGAGCAGAGATACGATCTGGAAAACAATCGCATCTCCGACAACGTAAGAGAATGAAACAGTTTCCCCGACCCCACCCCCCACATAAAACAAACCAGAGAACATTAACACATACTTTTAAAACAGGAGAAAGAAGGAATAGGGAGCTGGAGGAAGAGTCCAGGCATAAAATTGAATGCCTGTGCAGGATCAGAAGGCTACATGGCCTACCGCTCCTATTTCACTCGCCTACAGTCTGTTCTTTACATCTTTTTTTGTTATTTTTAAGTGTGTTTTAAAAGTCTGAAAACTCTGTCTCTTATCAAGATAATAAATGGCTGATCACCCACAGCCCTCTGGGTTAGTGAATTAGAAAGATTTATGATTCTTTCAATGAAGAAAGTTCCTCTCACCTTGAGAACTTTACTATCCAGACACAATGATCCCGTATTTCCGAGGTGATATTGCTGCCTCTTCTTTTCCTCCTTCTACTGCCTACCTCTTCACCTGCTCCTCCACTAGCTGTTGCACTTGACAGGGCAGTGCTCTCATGTTTACAAGGTCATACTATACGACATGCTGCAGACCACATTGAATCTTGTCACCATTTCTTCCCTGAACAGTAGAAAGATGGGCAGATGAAGCAATAAGATTATGCCGACGGCGCGGATGCTGGAATCTTGATCTGGAGGGACATGGAGCAAACACGGGCACACAGGGTAGCATGCATGGGGCATCATGGATGGCATGGACATGTTGGGCTGAATGGCCTGTTTCCATGCTGTACGAGTTAATGACTATGATTCTAAAAGATTTAGTTTAGTTTAGAGATAGCATGGAAACAGGCCAGTCGGCCCATGGAGTCCACGCTGAAAATCAATCATACCAGTTATATGTTATCCCACATTCCCCACACACTAGGGGCAATTTACTGAGGCCAATTAACCTATAAATTCACACGTCTTTGGGATGTGGGAGGAAACCAGAGCACCCAGAGGAAATCAACAAAGTCACAGGGAGAAGTACTTTCCATCATCCTTGTTTTGGCTCATGTCGTAACACTACAGGAGGTCACAGACATATCAGTCAGAGTGGGAGTAGGATGATAATTAAAGCGACAGATACATATAAATATAGCATAGAAAATGGGTGCTGGAGTAGGCCATTCAATATGATCATTGTTGATCCTCCAAGATCATTGATGACAAAGAACTCAGGGTCACTTCAGCAGACTGAACACAAGTATTCTGCAAAACACTAGACTGGAAAAATGCAAGGGAATTGCTGTGTCACCTGGTCCTGGATGGTTGGAAGAGAAAAGGAAAAGCACATGTGTAGGATCTCCATCAGTTGCATGAGAGAGCACAATAAGACTGTAATGGAGAGTGCGGTCATTGGCGGGGACTGAAGAGTAGACCAGGGAATCACTAAGGAAGCAATCCCTGAAAGGGGAGAGGATGGTAGCATGTACCTCGCGGTGAGATCTTTTTAGGCTGGTGGAAATTGTGAAGTATGATTGGTTAAATGTAAAGGCTGGTAGGTGGAAATAAGGACTAAAGGAACTCTGCTGATGCTCTCACCAGGGAGAGAACAGGATGAGGTTCATTAAATAGATGTTGTATTCAAGGGTTCTCAGCATTGTGGTAACTGAGAACTGGATGTCCCCCCCTTCTCTCTCCCCCCATTCTCCCTCCCCCCCCACTTCTCTCCCCCCCCCCCCCTTCTCTCCCTCCTTCCCTTCTCTCTCTCCCCCCCCCCCCCCCCCCCCCCCGCGACTGCCGGCAACTTGACAGTCATCGGCAGTCTACTGAAAAATCGCCTAAGTGTGACAGGCCCATAACGTTTTCAGGGAAGTTTAGGATTCCATTGAGAACGTTTGGAAGGATTCAAGTTACATTCTCACTCTTCTGAGGCTATTCACTTCCCAAGAAGGTGCCACGGGTTCATGTGGCACCTCCTCTGGTCAGAACGTTCACTCAGTCGCAACTGTACTATAGAATGACAATATCAAATTAGACATGTGCTCATATCCCGAAGCGATTAAAATCAGCGAGGATGTTTTGCTTGAAAGCACATATTCAGAGCAATGGAATGGAATGATCAAATAAAGAGTTGCAACTAATGAAAACCACACAAATAAAAACATGTCTATTTCCTTTAAATACTAAACAAACAGTTGTTCGGGCTGGCAGACTAATATGAACTGGGCAGGAGAGGAGGGTGCATGGGTACAAACCCTGTGCCTAAACATAAAGGCGCAGCTCTTCTATTATTATGCCATGGGCCTCACTTAAATATGCCTAACAAGCTGGCCCATCCCCAGACAAATCTCTGGCAAGGAAGCTTTGAATTTGAGGCTCTGCAGCACCAGATGCGATACCATACTGTACAGTACGATACGATACAATATAACTTTATTTATCCTAGGAGGGAAATTGATCTGCCAACAGTCATAAAAACACAAAATACATGAAACATTAAATTAAAGTGATGAGTGGAAAAGATTTGGTATGTGCAAAGATTTGGGGGGGGGGGGGGGGGGGGGGGGTGGGGGAGTCAGTCTACCCCATGACAGAATGGGGAGGAGTTGTACAATTTGATAGCCACAAGGAAGAAGGATCTCCTGTGGCATTCTGCCCTGCATCTTGGTGGAACCCGGTGGAACCAGGTGGAATGGATTTTAAACCTTTTTGATGAAATGCAAAGACCCCCCCTTGATTCTTGGGAATCTCTGGCCATGCAAAGGAGAGAAGAGACATTGGGAACAGAGTGAAGACCTCAAGTCAATGCTTTGAAGGCCTGCTTAAAGAATGGTCTGAGCCCACCTCCGAGAGACTACCTGAGAAAGAGGATGTGGAAGGCATGGAGAGATAAGGAAATCAGAATTGGGAAGGCTGGGATGGAGAGGTGGGATGGGGCGTGGGGGGGGGGGGGGGGGGGGGGGGGGGGGCAATGCGGTGGGACTGGGAGAGAGGATGAAGGCACAAGAGAATGCAGATGCTGGAATCTGGAGCAAAAAACAAGCTGCTGAAGGCCTGATACAGATTCCTGACCCAAAATGTAATCTTTTTCTTTGCCCTCGCAGATCCTGATCGACCTGCTGGTTACCTCCATCAGTCCATTTATTTTACTAGGTGAGAGAATGGTTTGAATGCCTGAGCATGCTAAATGTGACATAGAAATAAACTCACCGGGAGGGAGGTCAGGGAAATTGTCAGAAGGAATGAGAGGTAACCATCAAAAGCCACACATTTAAAGTAGGATTAGAAATATGTATTTACTACTTATGTGTAATAATATTTTTATTAAAAGGAATCCATCATAACAACAGTATTACAACTTTTCAAATACACAACCAACTTATTTCAATAAGTATACGAATGTTACGAATAGTACTTACAAACTTCTATTTTTTTTTAAAGTAGAAAAAGAAAAGAATAGATTTTAATCAATAAGAGTGGTGTTTACTACTTAATAAGCATTGTTTTCGTTGCATTTAGAAACAAGGAACTAGATGCTGGTTTACAAAAACAAAGACACAAATCGTTGGAGTAACTCGATGGGTCAGGTAATATCCCTGGAGAATATCGATACTGTAGGTTACATTTTGGTCGGGACCCTCATTTGGGTTCCAACACGCATTCTCTGAAAGGAGGGTCCCGACCCGAAACCTATCCATGTCCTCCAGGGTTGCGGCCTGACCCGTTGAGTTACTGCAGCATTGTGTGTCTTCTTTAATTGTATGTAGGCGTATTCCAATGGCGAGTGAAAGAGCAGGAAAAAAACAAGATATTAAACAGGTACATGGATAGGAAAGGTTGAGAGGGATCTGGATTGAATGCAGACAAATGGGATTATCTGAAGTAGGCACCTTTGTCAGCATGGAGTGGTTGGGCTGAAGGGCCTGTTTTCACACTATCACCCTATGACTACATTTCTAGGCAGAGGAATCTCGTAATTGAAATGAGGCTTGAGTTTACTTTGTGAACAGAGCAGCAACTTAAAAAAATGTGTTAATCAATTTAGCAACAGCCATCAAAGACAGCTGACTTTTGCTCTGCTGAGCTGGTTACTGTTATATATGGTGAGCTTCGTGATAGTGGCTCTATGTCACTCATAAGATCATAAGATCATAAGTGATAGGAGCAGAATTAGGCCCTTCGGCCCATCTAGTTTACTCCAATCAATCAATCAATCAACCAATCAAAGACTTTATTCTCATTCAAAAATACACCAACAAATGCAAGTCTGAACGAAATTTCATTGCATCTGGCTCACCGTGCAACATAAAACAACAAAAGGATAAAATGGATAAAAAAGATAAAATAAATAAAATAGATAATCGTGGCGGCACGTTATATGGAATTCAAGAGTCTGATGGCTCGGGGGAAGAAACTGTTGCAAAACCTGGCCATTCTGCTCCTTATAATGCGACACCTTTTGCCCGAGGGCAGTAGAGTGAACAGTCCATGATGGAGATGTGTGGAGTCTTTTATAATGCTATTGGCCTTTGACAAGCAACGTCCGTCCTCACCGCTCTCTGCACGGAGAGCGGTGAGGACGGACCAGTCGGAGGCTTTGCAGTCCCCAAACCAGACAGATGGCAATCATGGCTGATCTATTTCTCCCTTCTAACCCCATTCTCCTGCCTTCTCCCCATAACCTCTGACATCTGCACTATGTCTGCTTTAAATATATACACTGACTTTGCCTCCACAGCCTTCTGTGGCAAAGAATTCCACAGATTCACCACCGTCTGACTAAATTCCTCCTCATCTTCCTAAAGGAAAGTCCTTTAATTCTGAGTCTCTAGTCCTAGATGCTCCCACTAGTAGAAACATTCTCTCCACATCCAACATCCTCTCCATATCCAACACTGTGAGTATTGCAACCAAGATAAGAAACTTATCTGTTTTTTTCTTGGTTGGTGTTCCCTTCTTTTTTTGGAGTTAATATTCAGCACAAAACATGAGTAAAAGGGAAATCTATTTTGCTGTTTCCTTGACTCAGATGCATGTTAACAAATCTTTTCTCCTTGGATTCCAACCCAACCCAATAACTGTCTTCCTGATTTAAAATGTTGAGTCACACCTCCCCTTAGGTTGTATATTTTTTAATGCGAGATGGTCTTGATTTCCACTCTTTCTGTCCAAGAGAAGCTGATTTTTTTGGGCATATTCATCGTTCGTGCCTTGAGGTAAAATTGTTTCCATAATATCTTTGTTGGTCTATGTCTAATTCCACTGCCTTCAGTTTAATAAGATTTCTTGGAAGAATACAGTGTTGTTTACTTCTGTCTTTCAGAGTAACATTATTTTATTGCTATTAAGATGCTTGCTGATGGTAAGCAATTGCTATAGTAAACACTTTCTCCTCACAAATTCTCATATAGCATTACCAAGGTGATGCCCATTACTTGCCATCATGGAGGGCATGCACTTTGCATGAGGCTGGCGGATGGGTGGGTGCTTATGAAAAGACATTGTCCAACTCACACTAACAGTTACTCCAGCATTTTGTGTCTGTCTACTCATACAATGTTGTTCAGCTGCTCCTGACCAAGGGGCCAATGCTAAACATTCCACCTTCAAAAGATTAGGTGATGTCTATCCCCTGGGTATCTTTTAACCCCACAGCAAGCATCCTGCATAACCCAAATGAACTTTAACTGTTCATTTGGGTTGAACAGCTTTAACAGTTGAACAGTTGAACATTTGAACAGTTTAATTTATTGTTGGGTTCTGACTTTTCATCAGAATCTGACCCTTCAGACTCAGAAAGGTCCCGACCCGAAATATCATCTATCCTTTATCTCCAGAGATGCTGCCTGACCCACTGAATTACTCCAGCATCTTTGGAATAAATCAGCATCTGCAGTTCTTCGTTTCTACATCCTGCATACGCCATCCAGCGTATTGGTCAAGTAAGGGCATGGGCCTATACCACTCGCTCCTTGATTTTGAATGGGTACTAGACTAAGTTGGGCCCGTTGGGTCCCATTCTCACACGGGAGGGCTGGTCCCCCAACACAATATTCCACCTCTCCACCAATTCCAATATTTCACCACTCACGCATAGCCCCCAACCATGCAGGCGCGGCCGACGGGTTCCCGTTTTGATGCCCCTGATCCCCCCTCCTCCTCTCCCCCACTCTGCCCTTGCCCTGACCCCCCCCCCCCCCCACGCATTCACTCCATCCTCCCCTCAAACCCTCCCCCCCCCCCCCCCTCCCCCCCCCCCACCACTCATTCAGTCATAGCGTCTCTCCGGCGGTGCAGCCTTTCCCACCCATTGGGTTCCCATTGTGACGTAGAACATGCAGGTATTACTGCGCAGGTGCAGCTGACAGGGATTTATTGAAGCTTAAAATGTGCATAACTCTTAAAATATAACAATTTATACGTTAAAGAGGAGATTTATTCAGTCCATTTTCTTGTTGCATCTCTTGTTGCATTTTGCAGCCAGGCAGGGGGTCGGCTTCAAGCGGGGCTGTCGGGGGCCGGTGGGGAGGGGGGAGCGTCCTGCAGTCGAGGGATGGGGACGGCTTCAGGCAGTGGCCAGAGGGGGGGCTTTCTGGAGAGCTAGTATGGGTGTTGTGGGCCGAAGGGACTGGTTTCCAGAGGGCTAGTACGGACAACGTGGGCCAAATGGATTCTTCAGCTAGTCCTGCAGCTGGGAACAGGGAGGCTTCAGGTGGCGGCCGACGAGAGCGTTCTGTAGCCAGTGGGAGTGGGATGGCTTCAGGCAGGGGCCAGTGCGGGGAGCACTCCTGTGGCCTACCGCTGCTGTGGCCTGCCGCTGGGCGGGGGGTGTGCGAGGGGTGGGGGATGGGGGCGTGTGGGCGGGGGTGGTGAGCACCACTAGCGCCCGGCTCCCTCAACCCCCCCACTCTCACTCTTCACATCCGCAGAATCTTGAGTTTGCAGCAGTCAAGCAGGCTCTGTGCCCCATCTGCACACCGGGTGGCTTCTGGACTCACAATTCTCTGACTCACGGCTTCTGGACTCACAGTTCACTGACACACAGCTTCTGGACTCACAGTTCACTGACTCACGGCTTCTGGACTCACAGTTCACTCACGGCTTCTGGGCTCACAGTTCACTCACTCTCGGCTTCTGGACTCACAGTTCACTGACTCATGGCTTCTGGACTCATAGTTCACTCACTCACTGCTTCTGGACTCACAGTTCACTGACGCACGGCTTCTGGACTCACAGTTCACTGACTCACGGCTTCTGGACTCAGTTCACTGACTCACGGCTTCTGGACTCACAGTTCACTGACTCAGGGCTTCTGGACACACCATGCACTCGCGCACAGCTTCTGGACTCACAGTTCACTGACTCATGGCTTCTGGACTCACAGTTCACTGACTCACGGCTTCTGGACTCACAGTTCACTCACTCACGGCTTCTGGACTCACAGTTCACTGACACACAGCTTCTGGACTCACAGTTCACTGACTCACGGCTTCTGGACTCACAGTTCACTGACTCACGGCTTCTGGACACAGTTCACTCACTCTCGGCTTCTGGACTCACAGTTCACTGACTCATGGCTTCTGGACTCAGAGTTCACTCACTCACTGCTTCTAGACTCAGAGTTCATTCACAGTTCACTCAATCACGGCTTCAGGGCGGACGGCGCGCGGACAGCTGTCGGACGGCTTCCAGATGGCTCACGGACTCAGCCCGGCCTCCGGGGCTTTATTCTCCTTGCCCCAACGATTGACAGTGGGTGTCGCCCTAGTGACAAACAGGAGAGAAGACCAATCTGCTGATCTTACGATTTTTAAACCTTCATAATGTCTGTAATATTCCACCGATCGGAACAAAACTTGGTGCACTTGGAGTAGAGGAGAACGGTGAGTAAGGTGGCAAAAAAATCCTAGTGATATAGATCACTGTTTTTGTGCAAATTTATATACAACCCAAACCAGAAGAGGACAAGATGAGAGTTTTAGTAATAGTATAGATGGATGTTAATGAACTGCTGGCTTGGTGGCATGTTGGAGAAGATATTAGAGCAACATCCTCACATTGCCAGAGAACCAAGGTTCAATCCAGACCTCCATATTGTCTGCATTGAGTTTACACCATCTACCTATGAGCACATGGGTTTCTCACAGATGCTCTGGTTTTCTCCCATATCAAAAAGATGTGCAGATTGGTAGGTTAATTGGCCATTGTAAATAGCCTCCAGTGTATAGGTGAGTGGTAGGATCTGGGCCAAGAAGGAGAATGGGGGAAACATATAAAGTGGGGTTAATGGAGGATTAGTGTAAAAATAAAAAGATTAAAGGAGAACATTGTTTGAAGTTTGATCTTTATTTTATGAGAAGTTGAAGTGAGGGACTACGTGAAGAGCCTGCCAACCCGCATGCGTGTCATTCTTCAGAGAAACTGTATGAAACCACAGACCACTTGCACGAACTTAAACTATAGAAAGATTAATAACCCTTAACTTACCGAATGATCTTTATGAGAATCAGGGTTGGGAGTGGAGGGCACTAGTCCCTCACTTCAACTTCTCATAAAATATAGATCAAACTTCAAATGGTAAGTTCTCGTTTAATCTTTCTATTTTATATCAAAGTCATGCGAGTGACTACGTGAAGCCTTCGAAGCTCTGTGGTTTAATGCAGTAAACCAATCTGTGTGTGAAACACTTAAACAGAGAAACCATAAATGGTAGAAAAGACATGGGTTATTAACAACATGATGCTAACTTACATACATGTCCCTTGCCCTTAATTGGACCACAGTCCCAATTGGCTTTGAGTTAGACAATAACTCATGCAACACTGTTCAGAATTCGATCTGCAATCATCCAGACAGATTCAACCAAATTTATAACTTCTGAAAGTGCACTATGTAAGCCTCCTGCTGTTGCAAGAAGATGACCAAATGGGAATATCCATTCTATTGGCTGCTAATGAGCCAGCACCCTTGGAAGAGTGAGACTTGAAATTATTTGAATTCACACCCGCTATTAGCTGCTTACACTATATTCATGTTGAGATAGTCTGCACCAGCAATCTCTTGAGAAAACTATTAATAACAATGAAGAAACTATCCTTCATCTCATAGGTACCAGCAAGCTCAGTGTACCTGTATACATAACAACACCTCCAATCTCTGATCTGGTCGGTATGCTGTCAACTCCAAATTGTACCCAACCGTGCCCGTTTTGCTTTATGAGATCATTCCCATAACAAGCTACCCTCATGTCAGTTATGACCCAGAGACCAAACTGGAGTTTGAGTAAATACTGTGTTCTTTGTGCTGAAATCAGTTGCTAATAGCATAGTTAACTTAAAAGATACTGCTCCCATTAGGAATACCATAGATGAATATCTGCACAATAAGTTTTACTGATACACATTCCACATTACTATGAGTCTAGGCTTTAGAGTGTTCATATAAAAGACACCTTGCATAACGTTAGTCAACAGTGGGTGAATAAACCAATAATTTATTGTCCTACTTATAGTACTAGAGAGAAGGACAAAGCAACGCAAGCAGTGCCAATTGTGCTGTAATCGCTTCTCTAGGCCCAAACTGAAAGAATCACAAACCTCTGCTACTTCTGTATAAACGTAGCTCACATGTGTCTTCTTCACAAACTTTCCATACAACCGTGCAGAGCTAGATGCATGAGAAATAGGCTGAACTAGCCATCACTCGTGACTTCGAGTAAGTAGGAGCTTCTTTCAGCCGGCTTTTACAATGGACACCCTGAATGAGTAGACCAAATTGGCACTATAAAATCAATGTCGCCTCATCTTTAATATCGTAAGAGGCATCTACTGATAAAACCTCTGAGTCTTATCAGCTACAAAAGCATGTCATCTATAAACTCCATAACACAATGCCCTTTTGGTCTGAGTAGGGCAGCATTAGCTTTAGAATCTTTGTAAATAGCCTAGGCCTGAAGGCAACCCCTAGGTAGAGCCTCAAATTTCCACCACTGGCTTGTCATCAAAAACACCAGATATATCTGTGCCTCTCGTGTATAGATATGGAAAATTATGCATCTTCAAGATCGGTTGAGGCCCAAAATCCTCTGAATCAGCTAAATTGCTGAAAGACAATTATCCATCTTAAATTGGTTAACCAAACACATGATCAGACTAGCTAAATCCTAACCTGACATGGCATGCTCCACTTTTCTTCAACCTTGAGAAAATATTAGAACGCTACTCCTCTTGTTCTTGGGCAGACTACTCATCCTTTGTGAGATGTCTCTGTTTCCACTTGGATAACCAGTTTCCTTTATTAACCATAAGGACGGAAATTTTTGGCTTCTCTGCCGCGGGGGAATAATCAACCAGAAAATGAATTTTATAATCGGTTATGATATGTGAACTGGAAAATTCCAGAGGTTATCTGTCCCCACCTGTTTATCGGACCCCCGACTTAAATATCGACAGCAGCTCTCATGTGACTGATGTAATAACATTTGCATACTCAAATCACCTCCAGCTCAATGTTGCTTTGCTGTCCATGAGAAGACAGACGATGACTGAAGATGAGATCAAGGCAGTTTCTGAGAAAGCACTTGCTATAAAATCCACCAAGAAGATCCTTGGCCTCAGACAGAAGACTAACAGTCAGCTGATCCTAGACTTTGTCCTGTTCCTTTGCACATACATCATGACCCGCTGGGGAGAGTACTGAGTGTGAAGAAAGCACAGCAACCATGGTGAGCGCTGAACCTGTGGATAAAAGCCCTCTGGCTTTGATAGAAGAGTAGGCCTGGTGCTCCAACCAGCCTCCGTGGAGCGGTATCCTCTTACTCTTGAGAAATGTTAGCATAAATTGGATAGGCCTCAGGCCTATACCATCCTAGCCAATATGAGTTTAGACTGCATAAAACACAGAAGACCCTCTACTGACCTTGTACAAGGTGAATCCTTCCCTGAGAAGTCTCAAAACTTTCTTGGTTTAAAGCCTTTTGACTTAGATTTTGCCTTAACTGATGGCATTAACCTACAACCACCAGTGTCTGACGGAATCAAAACATACATTAGATCCTTATGCGACTAGAATTGAAGCGTAGCATGCACTTGGTGTGGGAATACGAGTTCCCTGTCAACTCCTCACGGTCAGAGTCACCCTCAGAGTGGAAAATATCATAATGCAACCCTGAACCAGGAATTGCTGGCTGGAACGACCTATCTCAGTCGCCAGAGAGCACAACACATTATTTTCACCAAAGTGAGTGCGATGGCCCTTGGCCTAACAAAGGCCTCTGGTTAGGTCTGAATTGAGTAGGCCTGGTGTTCCAACCAGGCTCAGAGCAGCGCTTCCAGCCATTAGTTTATATATAGAGGAGATATGCCAAGATACTGGAGCCCTACCCACATAGGATGGTTCTACCACCCCCGCAGCCACCTAAAATTCTCCTTGCAAGTCTTAACCTTGCTAACATCAGTCGTCTCCGAAGAGATACATTGCAAGCAGCATGTTACAGGCCCTGCATAAACGAGCAACTTTTTGGGGAATTACCTCAGGCCTTGTAGCATTTTGTGAAGTCAATTTAGGTCCAACTGTGTATTACAAAGAAGTTCTAAAGCATCTTCTGCACTATCTACTGCCCTTGCAAAGGCCGAAATGACATCAGTTAATAGTCTTTGAATACGCTGAAATGTAATTCTTGCCCACGTATCACCACTGAGATATCCCAAATGGTGAGAGTGACTTTTGGAACATCAAACTCTGGCAATTCCTTTGGACTGGTATATTTCCCAGCCGTATCCAACACATACCTCCTCAGCTGATGAGGAGTTAAATCACTGATGCTCTTAGCCATATATCCTCCAGTGGATCTCCTATCCCAGAAGGGATGACAAATTATGTGACGAGAGCCGGAACTCCTTCATATGATTAACTGCAGCAGTTCCCCCATATGTTCAGGGGATTCAAATTCCTTGACGACATCCCCATAGTCGGAGTTACTTATGTAATAATCTCCAGTACTCCCCTCTACTGAGCGGTAGATAAAATAATGCAACACTGAACCAGGTGTTGCTTCCACTCCTCTGAGCGGGAGATATTGTAACATAAACCTGAGCCAGGTATTGCTTCCCCTCTTCTGAGCGGGAGATATAACACAACCCTGAGCCAGGTGTTGCTTCCACAGGCATCCGACAGGAGCATCCTGTAACTGTTTCCTGAGCCAGGAGCACAATTCTATTATATACTCATTGGGTAGATCGTGCCTGCTAATGACTCCAAGTCCGGGCTTGCTCCCTTCTGGAGCCTCAACGGAGTCTAGAGAGGAGGAATATAATGCAAACCTGAGCCAGGTGTTGCTTCCTTTAGGCATCTGGCTGGCTCCATTTTTGAGCCTCAACCAGTCGCCTGCTGCCTTGGAGCCCCAAAACCTGCTCCCTCGCGAAGCCACCGGCCGTGCTGTCAGCCTATTGAATCCCGACGCCTGCTCCCTCTTGGAGCCTTAATGGTGATAGCTGCACCGGCCGAGCCGTCAGCCTAATGAATGAAGCTGCCTGCTTATTTGTTTATTTATTTATTTATCATAATTATTTAATTTATTTATTTACTATTTATTTATTTATTTATTTATTTTTAAGACTCTCCACGCCAGTTGTTCCGGCCGAGCTGTCAACCGATTAAATTCCAGCCGCCAGCTCCTTTACGGAGCCCCCACGGCGGTCGTTGTCCCGGCCGAGCCGTCAGCCGAAAAATTTACACCGCCAGCTCCTTACGGAGCCTCCACGGTGGCAGCTGCACAAACTGTGCCAGCTTCTCCAGGCCCGCTGCCCCTATTTTCGGAGCAGCAGCTCGTTCCTGCAACAAAAAAAACCCTTACCTGCCGGAGCAGTTTCAAACTGCTCCGATTCTCACGGCGTGCGTCGACTTATTGACACGCATGCGGGCTGGGGGGCTCTTCACGTAGTCACTCACGTGACTTTGATATAAAATGGATGATGGATAATAGATCAAAGGTCTTTTTGGATAATAGATCCATGCTGCACCTCTCAATCACCCAAATTTAACTCAGTTGCACAAAATTATAAAGGTAGGTAGAAAGTTATGTGTAAGCGATCATTTGCTAAGCACAGTCATGAGAAGGCAGCTGCAGAAGAATCTTTAGAATGATTTAAGTGTTAAGTGGCATCAGTTACATGGACAGCCCCAAGATACTTTTGATGTTCATGTAGCAGGAACGATTAAAGGACTTGCTCTGTGTTCATTATTATGAAAGGTTCAGATAAAGTAAATAAAGGGAACTGTAGCCACAGGCTAGAGGACTGAGAGTCAGAGGATGCAGATAAAGGTAATTGACAAAAAGGGCAAAGGCTAATTGAAGAGAAACGTTTTTGTGCAGCACGTAGTTAGGATCTGAAATGTACTGTCAGAGAGGGGGTTGAAAATTGATACAATATTGACTTTCCAAATGGAATTTTGTAAATATTTGCCAATAAAAGTTCACAGCTACAGAGAAAAACCTCAGGAACAGATGTAGAGAGTTACTTGGAACATGCTGCCAGGGGTGGTGTGGAAGCAGATATGATAGTGATATTTAAGAGGCTATAAGGTAGGCATTTGGATATGCAAGGAATGGTGGGATATTGATAATGTGCAGGCAGAGGAGGTTAGTTTAACTTGGCATAATGTTTCTCGCAGTCATTGTGGGCCAAAAGGCCCGAACAGTGCTATACTGTTCGACATGGACAATAGACAATAGGTGCAGGAGTAGGCCATTTGGCCCTTCGAGCCAGCACCACCATTCAATGGGATCATGGCTGATCGTCCCCAATCAGTACCCCGTTCCTGCCTTCTCCCCATATCCCCTGACTCCGCTATTTTTAAGAGCCCTATCTAGCTCTCTCTTGAAAGCATCCAGAGAACCTGCCTCCACCGCCCTCTGAGGCAGAGAATTCCACAGACTCACCATTCTCTGTGAGAAAAAGTGTTTCCTCGTCTCCATTCTAAATGGCTTACTCCTTATTCTTAAACTGTGGCCCCTGGTTCTGGACTCCCCCAACATCGGGAACATGTTTCCTGCCTCTAGTGTGTCCAAGACCTTAACAATCTTATGTTTCAATGAGATACCTTCTCATCCTTCTAAACTCCAGAGTGTACAAGCCCAGCTGCTCCATTCTCTCAGCATATGACAGTCCCGCCATCCCGGGAATTAACCTTGTATGACAGTCCCGACATCCCGGGAATTAACCTTGTAATAACCGGGAATAACCTTCGATGTTCCATCTTTATAACAGGACAGCTTTTAGTGACAGCTGCTAGGGGCTGAATGGCTCTTTCAGTGTTGCAATAAATCTATAATTCAAGGTTCATAGATTCAAAGATCAGTTTATTGTCATATACACCAGGGTGCAATAAAATTCCTAGTCCACATGAAGCTCACAGAGTAAACAATAAGTATAACAATAAATTCAATGTCGAAGGGAAATAAAAAACAGTTTTATACTTCTACCTTCAAATTGTTGGAAACTGTTCTCACATGATCCATAGGTAACGGTTAGTGACTTATTTGCTTCTCTTCGTGCTTTCATACATCATCAGTGACTACAGGTCCCTGATCACATTTTGTTGCATATCATGGAATGTCCTGGGGATATAGTTAGTCTTGTCTGCTCACCAAGAATGTCAGTGGTTCAAACCTGCCATCATTCATTGACTTCATCTCACAGGAAAGCACGTGAAATTTACGTTCGCTTCCACAGGAATCTCGCATAGAGTATGATCTGCACAATCTCAGAGTCGATTCAAATGGTTCTTTATTCATTATTGGAGCTGTTCTGAATTTGCAGTCTAAATCAATCTTGAACTTTATTGTGCCCTGGCTGAGAGCACGAGCATTTTGTCCAATTGTGCTGGATTGTGAATGAGAAATTCATTTTAATGACTGCGCAATTTAAAACACTGGAACAAATGTTGACCACAAGATCTCACGTGGAGGAAAGTTCCTAATCCTGAGTGGTTATGACTGCACACAGAGTAGGTATGGACTGGCAGTATCACCAATTCCAATTAAACTCAGACAATTTTATCAAAGCTAAAATCCAAAACAAACTGACAAAAAAAAGAATAATCTCCATCTCAAGTGATGCTGTGAACTTAATCTGGGACTAATGAGCACCACAACTGGTGATTACAAGATCACAAGATAGTTTTGGATGGAAAAGGGCCTTTGGCACAAAATGTTGTCAGCACTTTTGGGCATTCTGGTCTCAATTATCCTTTTCAGCCTCTCTTCCTTGATAATCAGCTTCTGTGTACATGGCAGCAAACTCGGGAAAGAAGTGGAAAAGAGGTGATTGCTTTAAGAGTCTGATAGCAGGTGTTTTTTTAATCTGGAAAGCCATGCTTTCAAGCTCTGACATTTCATCCCAGAAGGAAGAAAAGGGAATACGATACGATAGAATTTTATTTATCCCAGGAGGGAAATTGACCTGCCAACAGTCATGAAACACAAAATACTGACACATGAAATTAAAGTGACGAGTGGAAAGGCTTGGGGGATGTGCAAATGTTGGAAATGGGGTGTGTGGGGGAGAGGGTAGTCAGTCTCAGTCTCAGTCGTAAAGTTTGATAGCCACAGTGAAGAAGGATCTCCTGTGGTGTTCTGTCCTGCATCTTGGTGGGACCAGTCTGTTGCTGAACCAGGTTGACCAGTGTGTCATGGAGGGGGCGAGCTGCATTGTCCAGGATGCTCCACAGTTTGAAGAGTATCCTCCCCTCCAAGACCACCTCCCATGAATCCAACTCCGCCCCCAGTACGGAGCCAGCCTTCTTGATGAGTTTGTTGATCCTATTGGCGTCCACAGCCTTCGCCCTGCTGCCCCAGCACACGGCAGTGAAGACGTTTGCACTGGCTACCACCGATAGCCAGGGTGACAGGCATCTTGACTATACTTCCCTCACAATGTGGTGGAAGGGTTTTATTCAGGCTGGAGTTCAACAGGTATCTGTACTGGGACCGGGTGTTGTTCGTGAGAGGGGTGGTTACCAGAATGTTGCCTGGATTAGAGGGTACGAGCTATAAAGAGACATTGAACAAACTTGGATTGTTTTAGCAGCAGGATAAGATGGAGTCAATACTCTGGGTTAGATTTGTTTTGTTAGCAGTAAAGATGCAGTACGAACACCCAAACCTGCTACTTCAGCCTTGAACCATATTATTTATGTCTAGTTTTCAGCTTATGGTTTATTACTTTGGATAAGTAGGTAACTTATACTGAGACGGACACAATGTGCTGGAGTAACTCAGCAGCTCAGCAGGTTTCTCCCCTCTCCGACACTTAGAAGAATTCTCCTCCTCTCTCTGACTCCAGAGATGCTGCCTGACCTGATGAGTTACTGCAGCACTTTGTGACCTTTTGTGCATTAACCAACATCTGCAATTCTTCAATTCTAAATTATACTGATGACGGATACAAGACAACATTTTAAAACGGACACCACAAGCTTACAGGAGCCACTACGACTATTGGACCCAAAAAGCAGTGTTCCTTTCACTTCTGTGCTGAATTTCCACTTATCCCCCGTTTTCATCCTGTTGATGGTGTATTCCACAAGGATCCCTCTGCTTGCCCACTCTGCTGCGTCTGAAGATATTTTAATTTGTATACCTTTCAAGAGAGTTGTATTGTGATGCCGTGGGGATATGTTGTAGATGTCTACAGATTATTTATTTTCCAGAAAGTTTGAATGTTCTGAATACTGCTGTCCTCTGACAAGTCTGAAGAACGGTCTTTACCCGAAACGTCACCCATTCCTTCTCTCCAGAGATGCAGCCTGTCCCACTGAGTTGCTCCAGCATTTTGTGTCTGTCCTCTGAGCATGCTTGTTTCAATCTACCTCTATGTCCTAGTTTTTATGAGGATGTTGCCAGAACACAAGGGACTGAGCTATTGGGAGAGGTTGTGTAGGAAGGAACTGCCGATGCTGGAAAATCGAGTAACTCAGTGGGTCATGAGTAACTCAGTGGGTCAGGCAGCATCTCCAAAAGAACACCCTTTAATTCTGAGGGTATGACCTCTGGTCCTAGACTCTCCCACCTGTGGTAACATCCTATCGTAAAGACAGAAAGGTGGGCACAGGGGGTGCTCTGGCACTGTTGGTTAAGAATAAAATTCAATCCTTAGCGAGGGGTGACATGCGATCAGAAAACATGGAGTCACTGTGGCACCTTCTCCTTAGTAATTGCCATTCCACTAACTTCCACCCCCTGACTCTCAAGGATTGCAGGCACACTGCTGGTGTCTTCCACTGTGAAGACTGATGGATGCAAAAAAGTTGTTATCACTTCTGCATCATTCTCCAGTGGCCCAACGTCCACTCTTGCCACTTTTTTATACTTGAGATATATCTGTAGAAATGCTTGCTATTCTCTTTTATATGATTGGCTAGCTTACATTTGTACTTCATCTTTTCTCTCCGTATTTCAAGAGAGAGCTTTCAAGAGAGAGCTGGATGGGGGTCTTAAAAATAGCGGATATGGGGAGAAGGTAGGAACGTGGTACTGATTGGGGATGATCAGCCATGATCACATTGAATGGCAGAGCTGGCCATTAAAAAGCTTCTGATTTTGTTAATTTTTTGTCATTTGACTCTCAAACATAAATACCCGCTGGCAAGTGTTTTCCTGCTTCCTAGCCTCATCCTAGAGCATGTTTGCTGAACAACATTGAAGCACAAATTGTTGATGTGTGACCTGCCACTATTGCTCCTGCAGGTTGAGTTGCAGTTTTGTTCACCCAGTTCAAGATCTAGGGCAAAGAAGCCCAACGTTTCTTTATACATTCTTGATGGAAGGTTGCTTGGATCCCAGGGGAAATGAAGTAAATTACTGAAAGTGCTTTCTTGTCCAGTTTCTCCATTGATTTTCCTGTGAGGTCCGTTAGTTTGCACGAAGCGAGTGTATCCACCGGCAACACGATTTCCACAGAAAAGCTTAAAATTGTTCATCCACTGATAGACAGCTAAAAGTTCAGTTGGAGCTGGATGATACACAACCCCAAAGGAGTTGACCAAGAGGATGGAAGGAAGTACTTAGCATGATAAGCATGCAGGCTTTTAACAGTGATGTCAGGTGAAATATGGTTCAATATACATTTCAGGTAAAGAAAACCAGCAGCTTTCTCAGGTCTGTCAAGAGATATGTGAATTGTTGATGGCTATTTAGAACAGGTCAGTGAACAGCCAATAAACTAGAAGCAATTGCCAAGTTCAAAAAGGATGACATAGCTATAAATCGCAAATAGTCATAGCATCTGCACAGAAACAGGCCCTTCAGCCTAACACATCCATACCAACCAAGATGCCCATCTACTTCAGCCAGTTCCATTTGACTGTGTTTGACCCAGATCCCTCTAAACCTTTCCTATTCATATACCTGTCACAGTGTTTTTGAATATTCATTTGATCACAAGACATAGGAGCATAAATAAGGCATTCAGCCCATCGAGTCTTCTCCACCATTCGATTAGGCTGATCAATCTTATTCCCTCACAACCCCATTCTCTTGCATTCTCCCCATAACCTTTGACACCGTTGCTAATCAAGAACCTATCAATCTCCATTTTAAGCCACCATCTATTGAATAATGAATACCGCAGATTCACCACCCTCTGACTAAAGATATTCCTCCTATTGCTATTGTACCTCCCTCTACCATCTCCTCTGGCACCTTGTTCCATATACCCACCACCCTCTGTGCGATCTCTCGGTGACTTCCTACCATCCAGGGAATGTATTCAATTTGCTAGCTCTCCCATGGATCCCATCGAGTTAATCTTCCAGAATAACATCAGAAGCTTATCAAAGGCCTCGCTCAAGTCTATAGACTATACATATTATCCTACCCTAATTGATCTCCTTGGTTACTTCATCAAAAAACTCAAATTCAAAGTAGGTTCATGAATGCAATCATTAATCAGAAGGATTTGAAATAGCGTAATAGAAAAATAGGTCTTGCTAAAGTCCAAATAGACAACATCCACTACCGCACTCTCATCAATCCTCTGTACAACCTTATAAAAATCTTTATCACACTTGCGAGACACAATTTCACATGCACAAAGTCCTGCTGACTATCCGTAATCAGTTCATATCTATACAAATGCTGGTAGATCCTGTCTCTAAGAATTTGTTTGTCCCACTTGGTAGGCTTGTCTGAAAGATTAATTCAGTTTAGTTTATTGTCACATGTACCAAGGTACAGTAAAATGCTTTTGTTGCGTGCTATCCAATCAGCGGAAAAACAATACATGATTACATTTATAGTGTATAGATACATGATGAAGGAATAACGTTTAGTGCAAGGTAAAGCCAGCAAAGTCTGATCAAGGATAGTCCGAGGGTCACCAAAGAGGTAGATAGTAGTTCAGCACTGCTCTCTGGTTGGGATAGGATGATTCAGTTGCCTGATGGCAGCTGGGAAGAAACTTTTCCTGAATCTGGATGTGTGCATTTTCACACTTCTATATATTTTGCTTGATGGGAGAGGGAAGAAGACAGAGTGGCCAGGGTGCGACTCGTCCTTTATTATGCTGTTGGCCTTGCCGAGGCATTGTGGGGTATAAATGTAGTCAATGGAATGGAGTTTGGTTTGTATGATGGTCTGGACTGTGTCCCCATTTCCTGCTTCTTTTATTGCGCTGTTCCCAAACCAAGCTGTGAAGCATTCTGATATAATGCTTTCTGTGGCGCATCTGTAGAAGCTGGTGAGAGTTGTACAGAACATGCCGAACTTCCTAAGCCATCTAAGGAAGTGGAAGCTTTGGTGTGCTTTCTTGGTTGTTGCTTCAATAAGGGTGGTCCAGGAAAAGTTGTTGGTGATATTGACTCCTAGGAATTTGATGTATTCAATACTTCGTTTTTAGAATAGTATCCAAGTTGTATCTGATAATATCCAAGCTAAGGTAACCAATTGGATTCAAACAAATCATCTCCACCGTTCCATGCAATTTGCTCCATGACTCTATAACTCTACATCATTCAAAAAATAGTAAACAAAAAGTCGTCAACATGCTTCAAATTTCCATCATTTCTGGGAAGTCCTCCTTGACTTGTTATCATCCACTCCTTGTCAAGGAACACAATGTCTGGCCGCAAATGACATAATCCAAGAGTTTTCTGTATCTGTCAAAGGAGGAGGATCTGGCATAGCCATAACAGTGGTTGTGACAGTGTATGCTAGCCTCCTCTAGAATGTGTGTTGGCTTAGCTAGAGATGTTCAAGTCCTCAAGAAAATTCAATTTATTTTCCATAAATGCAGAAATGACCAGATCATTTTGGGGCTCAGATAGTTGAGACCAGGTAATTTGAATACCCTCTGAATAGGGTGGATGATTGTTGGTATTGGTGAGCAAACGTTTAAGAAGTCTGAAATTGGAATGTCTGTGCCATATTAAGACTTTGATTGTTTTCTCTGGAACAATGAAGGTTGAGGGGAGACCTGATACAGGTATATAAAATTATGAGGGGCATTGATATGGTAGACAGTCAGAACCTTTTTGTCAGGTTGAAAATATCAAAGACCAGAGGGTGAAAGTGGTAAAGTTTAAAGGAGATGTGTGGAGCAGCTGTTTTATCACAGCACCTGGAACGCGCTGCCATGGTTGGTGGTTGAAGTAGATATGATAGTGACATTTAAGAGACAATTAGATGAGCACGTGGATATGTAGGTCATGGGGGGGGATATAGATTATGTGCGGGTAGTTAAGAATTGGAGTTGACATCATGTTTAGCACAGACATTGTGGGCCAAAGGGCCTGTTCCTCTCCTGTACTGTTCTGTGTTCTATTGAGGAATTTCAATTAATCCTGAACACACTGCTGCAGCAATTGTGAGAAGAGAACTTTAGACATGATCCTGATGTAACCTGAGCCACAACCGAAGGAATCCTTCAATCAAATTTATCTTAAGTGTCAAGGAATCCAAGATGTAAACTTAAAAATAAAGGAAACAAACTGATAACTGCATATCATACAAACCATGTTAGAGATTAGTGGGTTAAATTCTTACAAGCACTGTGCATCTGATGAGTAAATAGTCAGCATCATTGGTTGACAATTCATTATGCCATGGACTTACGTAAGAAAGACAGATTGATAAATCTCCAACAAATTAGTAACAAAGAAATCTGGAAATAGGAAAGCATCCAAATTCAAGCTGTAATCCTTCAATCAGATTTGCCATTTTAATTTCCTGTTTGTAATGAAGAATTTTTTTTTAAAAGGCCTAGACTGCACAGGTCAGAATGGCTAAAATAAAAATATTTAGCTTGTTACCATGTTTTTATTTCATGTTGTAAAACACATCAATTTCTAACCTGGCACATTTATCTTGTTCTTCTATTCTCTAAGGAAGCCATTGAGAAAACACTTTCATTTAATCCAATGAGGTATCATATTTTCTTTTTTAACTTAATTTTACTTTAAAGTAAATCAATACACTTTCTTCCTCCTCATCATTTTTATGGGTTAAAATACCACAACACCACTCTTCTCAGCAGTACTGATGCAATATGTCTCTGAAATTCTGCTTATATGCCACTTCCACTCAACCTAATGGCTCCGCACATGCATATACAAGGTATGTTGATAAATGTGTACCAGATCAAGTGATGGCCTCTGTTCTGCATCCTCGCTGCCTTGCTGCTTGGTAGCTCAGATTGATCAGGTTCTTAGCTATTTGAAAGGGGAAAAGGGAGGAATAGGTATACAGTGCATTCAGAGAGTATTCAAGCCCTTTCACTTTTCCCACATTTTGTTATATTACACCCTTATTTTAAAATGGATTAAATTCATTTTTTATCATCAATCTACACACAATACCCCAGAATGAAGAAGTGAAAACAGGTATTTAGAAATATTTGCAAAGTAATTAAAAAGAAATAATTGAACTATCACACTTACATAAGTATTCAGACCCTTTGCTATGACACTCAAAAGTGAGCTTTGTTTCATCCTGTTTCCATTGATTATCCCTGAGATGTTTCTACAACTTTATTGGAGTCCACCAGTGGTAAATTAAATTGATTGGACATGATTTGGAAAGGCACACACCTCTCTATATAATTGACAGAGCATGTTAGAGCAAAAACCAAGCCATGAAGATGAAGGAATTGGCCAGAGACCTCCGAGACAGAATTGTGTTGAGACACAGATCTGGGGAAGGGTATAAAACATTTTCTGCAGCATTGCAGGTCCTGAAGAGCACAGTGGCCTCCATCATTCTTAAATGGAAGAACTTCAGAACCACCAGGACACTTCATAGAGCTGGCTGCCCAGCCAAACTGAGCAGGGCCTTGGTCAGGGAGGTGAGCAAGAACCCAATGGTCACTCTGACAGAGCTCCAGAGTTCCTCTGTGGAGATGGGAGAACCTTCCAGAAGGATCACTATATCTGCAGCACTCTACCAATCAGGCCTTTATGGTAGGTTTAAAAAGAGGGTGAAAAGATTTAATAGGAACCTGCTGGAGGAGATAGTTGAGACAGGTACTATCAGCTGCACTTATCATGAGGGGTTATGGGGAGAAGGCAGGAAAATTGAGTTATGAGGGTGAGATAGATCAGACATGATTGAATGGCAGACCTGATGGGCCAAATGGCCCAATTCTGCTCCTATCACATCACAAAGTTTAAGAAACATTTAGATAGGTAAATGGGATAGGATAGCTCGAGAGGGGTATTGGGCAAATGCAGTCAGGTGGCATCCATAGTTTTGGCGCTCGCTTGCTTTTGGCTTTTGTGGTTTCATTTATAATAAAAATTCCCTTCACTTCAGCCCTGAGCTGGTGGATACACTTAAACCTATCCAGTATGTTGTTTCTGACTAGGTGCCAATTGACTTGCGTGAAGGGGGGAGGTGTGTGGGTCGTGCTGTGTGATTGGTTGATGTGTGTGTTGCCATTGAAGATGGAGCAAAGTAAGAAGGCTGGGCAGTATTGAGTGTCTGAGGGGGATTGTAAGACTTGAATATATTTTTTGCGCATTACAATTATGCTTGTGTTCGGTTATTGAATATATTCAAGGCTGCCCTTTTCAATTCAACTAGTAATCCAGGGATTTGTGGAGTTCAGGGATTAGCTATATTCCTATTCAATCACATAATGGATTCAAAATGTCATTCAGTCTATTTCAACTCATAATTCTTATTTTCTTATGTATTGAATGTATCCGAAAGTAGCTGATTATCTTGTGTTTTCATAGTTAAAGAATATTGCCTTCTCTCTAAATTAAATAAGATTAGATTTAACTTTGTTTACTGAGAAATAAATACATTTAAAAATTCAATGAAAATATAAAATGTATTTTTATAATCTATATTACTAAATGTCTGATCTTGATGACTTCCTGTTCTGTATATTGATTTCAGAAAAAACACTGCCACTTACGGCTGTGGTTTTTGGCCATCATAGACAATAGGTGCAGGAGTAGGCAATTCGGCCCTTCGAGCCAGCACCGCCATTCAATGTGATCATGGCTGATCATCCCCAATCAGTACCCCGTTCCTGCCTTCCCCCATATCCCCTGACTCCGCTATTTTTATGAGCCCTATCTATCACATCACAAAGCATCCAGAGAACCCGCCTCCACTGCCCTCTGAGGCAGAGAATTCCACAGACTCACCACTCTCTGTGAGAAAATGTGTTTTCTCGTCTCCGTTCTAAATCGCTTATTCCTTATTCTTAAACTGTGGCCCTTGGTTCTGGACTCTCCCAACATCAGGAACATGTTTCCTGCCTCTAGCATGTCCAAACCCTTAACAATCTTATATGTTTCAATGAGATATCCTCTCATCCTTCTAAACTCCAGAGTGTACAAGCCCAGCTGCTCCATTCTCTCAGCATATGACAGTCCCGCCATCCCTGGAATTAACCTCGTAAACCTACGCTGCACTCCCTCAATAGCAAGAATGTCCTTTCTCAAATTAGGGGACCAAAATTGCACACAATACTCCAGGTGTGGTCTCACTAGGACTCTGTACAACTGCAGAAGGACCTCTTTGCTCCTATATTCGATTCCTCTTGTTATAAAGGCCAACATGCCATTCGCTTTCTTCACTGCATGCTGGACCTGCATGCTTACTTTCATAGGCTTTCATCATACTCAGAGTCCCCCTCCGCTGTGCAGGACACGAGGATTTTTCCCATCGATGAAAAATAAAAGGGTTATTAGTGTTTTAAAAATGTTGAGATTCTCTCTCCCGAAGGCCACGCCCCTTCCGGAGGGATTATAAAACCCAAAAGTGTTGAGTGCCTCAGTCAGTCTCTGCAAGATGGAGGAGCGAGAGGGTCACAGCTCTGTCTGAATTGTGAATAACACTGAACACTTGTCTACTTAACTGTGAGTGTGGTTTTACTGACCTTGAGTGCCCTTAATGTGGTTTGAAAATGAAAATGTAGCTGGTTTGAAATAAAGCACAGCAAATGGTTGGTGGTGGTTGGTTTGAAATAAAGCACAGCAAATGGTGGTTGGTTTGAAATAAAGTGCAGCAAATGGTTGGTGGTGATGGTGGTTGGTTTGAAATAAAGTGCAGCAAATGGTTGGTGGTGGTGGTTGGTTTGAAATAAAGCGCAGCAAATGGCGGTGGTGGTTGGTTTGAAATAATGCGCAGCAAATGGTTGTTGTTCGTGGTGGTTGGTTTGAAATAAAGCGCAGCAAATTGGTGGTGGTTGGTTTGAAATAAAGCGCAGCAAATGGTGGTGATGGTTGGTTTGAAATAATGCGCAGCAAATGGTTGGTGGTGGTGGTTGGTTTGAAAAAGCACAGCAAATGGCTGGTGGTGGTGAATGGATTGCAATAAAGCACAGCAAGTGGCTGGCGGTTGGTTTGCAATAAAGCACAGCAAATGGTTGGTGGTGGTGATTAAAAGTCTAAACTTGACAACTTCCTGTTTGCACTATATATTGATTTTAGATAAAACACTACCGCTTACAGCTGTGATTTTTGCCCATCTTACTCTGTCTCCTTCTGCTCATCAGGTTATTAGTGTTTAAAAAATGTTGAAAATCCCTCTCCTGTCAATCACACCATGAAGGCCACGGCCCTTCCGACGGGAGGGGGGAGGGATTATAAAACCCGGAAGTGTGGGTGTGGCGCAGTCTCTGCAAGATGGGGGAGATAGAGGTCATGACTCTGTCTGAGCTGTGAATCAACTGAACACACTGAATGTCTACTGAACTGAGTGTGGTGGTTTCACCCTGTTTGAAATGGTATGAAACTGCATTTTAATGTAGTGGCCTTGTATGGAAGTTATATAGAAGTACACTTAATTAAAACATTTATCATAGCCAGCAGATGTCAGCTATTTTACGTAATCAGACATCAGCTTATTTTATTTACCCTCACGTGATTGTTAGCCATTTAGAAGCACTTAATTAAATCATTTATCAAGTAATCAAGGCACTAAACAAGTTACTTACTTCTACTTTTACACCTTTGTATTCTTAATAAATACATTTATATCTTTGTATTAAACATAAACTAATATGTAACAGTATACAATGGTGTGTGTAACCTTTGCTTGAAATTAGAAGTAACAGTTTGGAATTTGAGGGCGGCCGAAAGAGGAAGAGATATGAGGGGATACGATAAGAAGCTGCCTGTTTCTGTGAATCAGAGAGCAATTAGAGAACGGACAGGTGGTGTCATCTCTGCATGTTCCAGCCGATATTTGCAAATAAAGGCTTTCGTCTTCTTCAAGAATTCTCCGTGCCTGTGTCATCTGATCCAACCATGAGTCCCTTAAACCATGACAAAAGTGGCGCTGCGAGCAGGGTCAGTAAGAGACCGTTAATTAAAAGACAAACAGCCCAGGGCACTTCCCAGCTCCTCTGTGGCTCCTAGGGACAACAGGAAAATGGTGGCTAGCCATCAAAATTACGCGGCTTCATTTGGACTAATAACCTGTTGAACATGGGAAGCCATTGGGGACACAGAAGTGCCTAGGTTGAAGGTCTCTCCGACCCAAGAATCTGGCACTAAATTGTTCTAAAAAGGAGGCCTGGAGGATTGTCCGAGAAGGCAGCGCTGTGTGGTGAGTAATGATATTTGTGATAAGAAAGTACAGCATTGCATTATGTGATATTACTAAGAGTGCATTAAAAACCTCGTGGATACCACCCTGAGAGGTCAGGGGTTGCACGGACGAGGCAAGTATTCTGTGGATACCACCCTGAGAGGTCGGGGGTTTGTACGGGCAGAATAAAATATTTTGTGGATACCACTTTAAGTGACTAAGGCTTTGTATGGGCAAAATATGGATTTAAGGTAAGTGGATAATGGAAACAGTGTACACAGTGATAAAATATTGTAGAATAGCAATAAGAATAATGTAAGGTAATATAGTGACTACATGGGCAGAGGAGGTGTAAGGACTGAGTTTCATAACGGTGCTCCTTTGTCTGGAGATTGATGGGAGTGGGGAGTGGTCGGATGTTGCGTGACTAGGAGTTTGACTGGTTGTGATCTTAGTGGGGTGTGGTTAGAATTTGAGTGACAGTGTCTGACTAATCACAATCTGAATCAATGTCCAATCACAGCGCTCAGGAACCTGACAGGGGATTAGACCATCCTACTTTAATTTAAACGGGAGATAAGAATTGTATAAATGTTAATTTTGAAACTTTAATATGTGTCGAAAATTGCATAATTTCTTTGAAGTAAGAATGGAACGAATGTGATATGTGTGTAAAAACTGGTTTTGAATGAATGGGGAAGTTCATATATGTGATAAGTCCTTTGTTTGTTGTAGACCACATGTTATAAGGATAGATGTGTGTGTGTGTGTCCCTTTAAGAAATAGTAAGCAATGGGGAGGTTACGAACAGCTGTAAGGTAACAATTAATGCTTTTTCCTCTCAACTTAAAAGGGGAAAGTTGGAAAATGTAGGTTGCTTGGTTTATATTTCTTTTCAGTAAGTTAATTTGGAAAATTGTTACTAGTACTGGGAATTGGAAATTGAAAATAGCAGTGAGAATAGATTGAAATAATTGGAAATAAGTTAATTGCTGAAACACTACGAACTTTTATGGTTTGTTTAGATAAACATTCTGGTTGGAGAAGGGTAATGATTGTTTGCTGAGATTTTCAGAAAATGTTGTGAGGAAGTGACCCGAGGAAGGCACTTTCAAGATAAATGTGTGACAAAATGGAAGTGTTCATTATTAATTATATGCCCACAGATATGTTGGAGAGGTGGGGAAAACAGAGAGGAAAGGAATTAGATGCACTTGGGAAATTTAGAGAGAAAGGAGAATGAGGCAGTGAGGAGGCAACAGAAGTAGGAAATGACAGGTGTGAAAGTAATAAATCAGGAGGAGTCAGTGGAAGATTTTAAAAGGAAGGTGAATGAATTTGCAAAGGAGGCTAGTATATCTGAGAAGCAAGAAATTGAGTTTAGAATAAGAAAGAAGGCATACCAGAAAGGAATAAACTGGGAAGCAGAAGGATAAATTGATGAGACTGCTTTAAAAAGAAAAGAGCAAGACAGACACAGATTATCCTTTGGGGCACTCATAAACTGAGGGCTAAAAAATACCTTGCCCAATATTCCTGATGGGTCAGGAAATGGATTAGGGTTTTGGAGGAGGTGAACGTGGGATGCTTATTGGCAATGGTAGATTTGGAGGCACTGTTGGTGAAAGTGAAAGGAACCACTAAACTGACAAAACTCCGGAAGATGGCTGGTATAAAAATGCTGTGAATAATGCAATAAACAATGGCATGCTGTTTGACACAGTCAGGCAGAGGGTATGGCAGGCCCTCAGATAATTAAGGTGGACCCCAAGGAATAAAGGGGAGATCCACTGGGAGATACACCTAGGCTAGGATGCCGCAGGGATTTAAATACTCACCCCATGTTTTTAATCAGATGTTAAAGGCAGATTTGGAAGGTGTACCCTTAGAAATTATTTAATACAGTATGTGGATGATTTGTTGGTTTGTTCCACAAGTGAGAAGCAATGTGAGCGAGACATTTTAATTTTCTTGGAAAAGATGGCATAGGAGGTCACAAAATATCCAGGAAGAAGTTGCTGTTTGTCAGCAGCAGGTAGAATATTCAGGACAAGTAATATCTAAAGAAGTAAAAGCTATAGACGTTTAAAATGGTGTGTGTAACCTTGGGTTGAAATTAGAAGTAACAGTTTGGAATTTGAGGGCGGCCGAAAGAGGAAGAGATATGAGGGGAAATGTAAAGACTGAACCAAGGTTGGAAGTTAATGGTGGCGAGACAGAGTATACTAGAATCAAAGATAGATTGATGCATGATAAGGTGGAGAAGATATGGCTAAAAAAACTATGTAATATCGGTTTATGCTCTCTGGAATTTAGGAGATTGAGAGGGGATCTTATAGAAACTTACAAAATTCTTAAGGGGTTGGACAGGCTAGATGCAGGAAGATTGTTCCCGATGTTTGGGAAGTCCAGGACAAGGGGTCACAGCTTAAGGATAAGGGGGAAATCCTTTAAGACCGAGATGAGAAAGACTTTCTTCACACAGAGAGTGGTGAGTCTCTGGAACTCTCTGCCACAGAGGGTAGTTGAGGCCAGTTCATTGGCTATATTTAAGAGTGAGTTGGATGTGGCCCTTGTGGCTAAGGGGATCAGAGGGTATGGAGAGAAGGCAGGTACGGGATACTGAGTTGGATGATCAGCCATGATCATATTGAATGGCGGTGCAGGCTCGAAGGGCTGAATGGCCTACTCCTGCACCTAATTTCTATGTTTCTATGTTTCTATAATAAGAAGCTGCCTGTTTCTGTGAATCGAAGAGCAATTAGAGAACGGACAGGTGTTCCAGCCGATATTTGCAAATAAAGGCTTTCGTCTTCTTGAAAAATTCTCCGTGTCTGTGTCATCTTATCCAACCCCGAGTCCCTAAACCACTACAAATGGTATGAAACTGCATTTGAATGTGGTGGCCTTGCACCCTGCATGAAATGGTATGAAACTGCATTTGAATGTGGTGGCCTTGCACCCTGCATGAAATGGTATGAAACTGCATTTGAATTTGGTGGCCTTGCACCCTGCTTGAGGTGGTAGGAAACTGCACTTGAATTTGGAGGCCTTGCACCCTGCTTGAAGTGGTCGGAAACTGCACTTTAATTTGGTGTTTTTGTACCCTGCTTGAACTGGTTTGAAACTGCACTTTAATTTGATGTTCTTGCACCCTACTTGAAGTGGCATGAAACTGCACTTGAATTTGGTGGCCTAGCACCCTGCTTGAAGTGGTATGAAATGGCACTTGAATTTGGTGGCCTTGCACCCTGCTTGAAATGGTAGGAAACTGCACTTGAATTTGGAGGCCTTGCACCCTGCTTGAAATGGAAATTCAAGGAATAGCCATGAGTCAACTGCCATTCCACCAGCCGTGAGTGAGCTGCCAGCACATCAGGCATGAGTGGCTGAGCTGCCACCCCAAGAATCCATTTGGCCCACAATGTCCATACTGCCCCTCCGGAAACCAGTCCCATCAGCCCAGAACGCCCATAGTGGCGCTCCAGAAAGCCCCCTCCCCCCTCCCCCACTGGCCACCAATATTGGAATTGGTGGAGAGGTGGAATATTGTGTTGGGGGACCAGCCCTCCCGTGTGAACATGGGACGCAACGGATCCCACATAGTCTAGTAATAAACTATAACTTGTGATTGTAAATTTACATAATTAGAAGATAGTTGCGGCAGGTACTGTCACATCATTCGAGAAACATTTAGACAGGTACATGATGTTACATGTTGGTCAGCATAGGCAAGTTGGAGCGAAGTATCTGTTTCTACGTTGCATGACTATAAATATACCTTTGCACAATTTCCTGCCATAATTGTTCAGGTCAATGTGATCAATTTTGTGTTTTGTTTGTTAACCCAGGACCATTTAATAGATTTCACTGGACACAAATTAGAAACATAGAAATTAGGTGCAGGAGCAGGCCATTCGGCCCTTCGAGCCTGCACCGCCATTCAATATGATCATGGCTGATTATCCACCTCAGTATCCTGTACCTGCCTTCTCTCCATACCCCCTGATCCCTTCAGCCACAAGGGCCACATCTAACTCCCTCTTAAATATGGCCAACGAACTGGCCTCAACTACCTTCTGTGGCAGAGAATTCCACAGATTCACCACTCTCTGTGAAAAACGATTTTCTCATCTCGGTCCTAAAGATCTCGGTCCTAAACCTTGTCCTGCACACCACTGACAAGTGACTCGAAAGTGATTTTAATCTGGCAATAGACTATCAAGTAAAAATCAAGCAAATGGGTTACTGAGCACTCAATAGTGTAAAAAAAGTAATGATCAAGATTATATGGAAGACAAAGAATGGTTGAAGACATTTGATTTACTCCTTCACGGTTTAGTAAAAGAGTTTATGAAGTTTCAAGTAATATTATCATGCTCGTGGTGTTTTTAGGCCAGCAATGGAACAACCTATGGGGTTTTACGCCACATGGTTGAGTAGTTAAGATGAATAGCACAGTTCAATGAGTAAAGGAGGATTAGGGCACCATGATCAGAAGGCAGTTTGGAACTTGGGCATTGCATGGTTCACTGGTGAGGAAAATATAATATGATTAAGAGAGTTACAGCCTCATGGTCACATGGATAGCCTAGAGATTGTGGTATGTGTTCATTTGCCTCATTGTGCACATTGTACAGTCCAAAATAGTGGAAGATGGTTAAGATTATTGTATCCCTTTAAATTATTGATTTCTGTATCTTTATCCACTCTCCTGTTAAGGCTAACAGACTCTGCTTTTACCACGGTTCCTCTATAAATACATTTACCTAACATTACCCTTTTGTTGTTGTAATGAGTGCCTAAAATTTGACTTCTATTTATTGATTCAAAAGCAAATGATTAATATTTCATTGCTATGTTACTCACGGGGATAAGTCAACATAACCGTAAATTCCTAGCCGTACCTTTAAGGTACAATAGTTTTAATGTAATAGCTGTCCTCTTTCAGAATAGCAGATAGTTTCAAGTCATGGAATCTAATGGTCAATATGCCTATCAGAAGAAATAAATAAAAGGAGAATAGTCCATGTTCTTCAATGAACTCGATATCATCAGCTCAAATTTCCCACTTTAACCTCATTTCATTTGATTACATTAGCAGCCAAAAATCCATCAAACTTTAAACAATAGATATAATGATATATAGAAATGAATTGCTATGAATGAATAAATTCATGCCTCTGTTTTCCCCAAATTTATTGTGGGTGGCACAGCAGGGCAGCGGTAGAGCTGCTGCCTTATGGTGCCAGAGACCCATGTTC
Source organism: Okamejei kenojei (assembly GCA_035221665.1). Taxonomy (NCBI): domain Eukaryota; kingdom Metazoa; phylum Chordata; class Chondrichthyes; order Rajiformes; family Rajidae; genus Okamejei; species Okamejei kenojei. The sequence goes on from CM069131.1 coordinate 123,158,955, forward strand.
AATTCTGACTACGGGTGCTGTCTGTACGGAGTTTGTGATCGCCTGGGTTTTCTGCAGGTGCTCTGGTTTCCTCCTACATTCCAAAGACGTGTAGGTTATTTGGCTTCTGCACATTGTTGCTAGCGTGTAGGATGTGAAAGTTGGATAACATGGTACTAGTGTGCAGGTGATCAATGGTTGGCATGGATAGCTTGGCCAAAGGGTCTGTTTCCACCTTGTATCTCTGAACTAAAATGGGAATGGCCAAATCTTACAATCTGACATATTAGAACATCCTGAAAATGAATAGCCTGAGAAGAACATCCCTTGACTAAAAAAGGAGTGAAGGCAATGAAATCATAAGATCAGATTTATGTAAATGCTTGGCTTTCAGACCACAAAGCTGAGGACTTGGCACTGAGGCCAAATCACTAACTGCTATAGTTCTGCCAAATATTCCTTCACTCTGAGCTGAGTTCCAGGAGAAACCTGAGCTCCAGATAATAGGCAAATATTTCTTTAACCATATAACCATATAACCATATAACAATTACAGCACGGAAACAGGCCCTCTCGGCCTTTCCAGTCCGTGCCGACCATTTGTTTTCCCCTAGTCCCATCTACCTGCACTCAGACCATACCCCTCCATTCCCTTCACGTCCATATACCTATCCACTTTACTCTTAAATGTTAAAATCGATCCTGCCTCCACCACTTCTGCTGGAAGCTGATTCCACACAGCCACCACCCTCTGAGTAAAGAAGTTCCCCCTCACGTTACCCTGAAACCTCTGTCCCTTAATTCTCATATCATGCCCTCTTGTTTGAATCTTCCCTACCCTCAATGGGAAAAACGTATCCACGTCAACTCTGTCTATCCCTTTCATCATTTTAAAGACCTCAATCAAGTCCCCCCTTAACCTTCTGCGCTCCAAAGAATAAAGACCTAACTTTAACTCTGCCCAAACCTCCATGGAGTCAAATATTACAAATATATAATAACCCTTAAATAACAAGTGATTGGCACAAATAGCTGGAGTAACTCAGTGGGACTGGCAGCATCTCTGGAGAGAAGGAATGGGTGACGTTTAGACCCGAAACATTATCCATTCCTTCTCTCCAGAGGTCCTGCCTGTCCTGGTGACTTACTCTGGGTTTTTGTGTCTATCTTCAATTTGAACCAGCAACTACAGTTCCTTCCTACTTAAATAACAGGTGATTGAAGTTGTATATTGAAATATTAAGCACAACCCACGCAGAATATCATCAAGAGAACAGCACATCTAATTAAATGAATAACTAATGCCAAAGCATCTCAATTTCAAAGTTATTTTCCCCATCTCCAAGTTACTTTAATGTCAGAAAGTACATAATAGGACTCAGTAAAAAATCTAAATATATAGAAGAAAATATTTTTTTAAATGACACCACGATCCCTAAACGATCAAAAGTATTTGTCGGTGTTGTTATATTGGGCTACCTTGTGTTGAATGGGGATTGCACAGTCCTAAATGGCCTACCCTTTACTCTTAAACTGTGACCCATGCTTCTGGACTCCCCCAACATCGAGAACATGTTTCCTGCATCTAGCCTGTCCAATCCTTCAAGAATTTTATGTTTCTATAAGATCCCCTCATTATTTTAAATTCCAGTGAATACAAGCCCAGTCAACCCATTCTTTCATCATGTCATGTTGCGATATTTGGCGATATGGATCCTGCTTCCACATTGCCTAACTTTTTCATATAGCTCTCGCTGACAATGTCTCTAAAAGCCTTTGTGGATGATATCCATAGAACTGCCTTTTCTTTTGTACCATTATTTTGTTAATTAACTTATTATAATTGGTTAAACATAATTATCCTTTTAGAAACCCATACTATTTTTGATTATCCCTGCAACCTCTCCCTGCAAACATGTACTGTCCCTGACTGCTTCAAAGTCTCCACTATTGTCCCTGTACCCTAAACGGCAAGGATTACTTGTCTTAATGACTACAGGCCTGTCGCACTGACCTCTGTAGTCATGAAGACACTCGAAAGGCTTGTGCTGGCCAAGCTGAAAAATATCACAAACTCCCTGCTGGACCCTCTGCAGTTTGCATATCGGGCCATAGATCTGTGGATGATGCAGTCAACCTGAGCCTGCACTTCATCCTACAGCACGTGGACTGCCAGGGGACCTACGCGAGATCCTATTTGTTGATTTTAGCTCTGCATTCAACACCATTGTGCCAAAGCTACTACACTCCAAATTTTCCGAGTTGACTGTGCCTGAACCCCTCTGTCGGTGGATCACCAGCTTCCTGACATACAGGAAGCAGCATGTGAGGCTGGGAAAGCACATCTCGGATGTGCAAACACTCAGCATAAGAGCACCGCAAGGCTGCGTACTCTCTCCTCTCCTCTACCCTCTCTACACCAACGACTGCACCTCCACAGACACCTCTGTCAAGCTTCTCATGTTTGTGGATGACACAACCCTGATTGGACTGATCCAGGATGGGGAGGAATCTGCCTACAGACAGGAGGTGTCACAGCTGGCATCCTGGTGCCGTCGCAACAACCCAGAGCTCAATGCTCTTAAGACAGTGGAATTGATTTTAGACTTTAGGAGAGCTCCCTCTCCCCTCACCCCACTCACCATCAACAACACCAGTCACATCTGTGGAGTCTTTTAAGCTCCTGAGAACCATCATCTGCAAGGACCTTAAGTGGGGGGCTATCATCGACTCCACAGTCAAAAAGGCACAACAGAGGATGTACTTCCTGCGGCAGCTGAGGAAGCACAATCTGCCACAGGCAATGATGGTCCAATTCTACATGGCCATCGTAGAGTCTGTTCTCACCTTCTCCATCATGGTCTGGTTTGGCTCAGCTACCAAGCACGACACCTGGAGGCTGCAGCGATTCATCCGATCAGCAGGGAAGGTTATTGGCTGCAACCTTCCCTCCATTGATGAACTGTACACTGCAGGGGCCAGGAAGCGAGCGGGCAAAATCATCTCTGACCGCTCGCACCCCGGCCACAAAGTCTTTGAATCACTTCCCTCTGGAAGGCGACTCCGGATTGTCAAAGCTGCCATAGCCAGACATAAAAACAGTTTTTATCCACGAGTAGTTGCTCTACTTAACAGCCAAAAATCTGTAGCCTCCCTTTGATTTGGTATTTTGTTGGTTCACATGCTTGATCAATGGTGTTTTATCATTAATCTTTTATTATTATTAATGTTTAGTGTTTTCTGAGTCATTCGTAACTGTCACTGTATGTCATGTTACTTGTGGGCGGAGCACCAAGGCAAATTCATTGCATGTGAATACTTGGCCAATAAACTTACTTACTTACATTGTCCATCCTTAAATGTTTTACCATATTTTGGTATGTTTTATCGTATTTTACCATATATCAGTACTCATGATACCAGGATTAAATTTTTCTCTGATTTTGAATATACAATTTATATTTTAGATTTTTAATTTGTAAATATTCAGAGTTTTTTGAGCACCCACAGATGGAGTTTAACACAATAGAGTGCCTGTGCAGAGGTATAACAGAGGATTTGAACATTAACAAAATCAGGAGTGCATCAGGAAGCCAACTCTAACCCATCAATTTCTGCTTTCGGTCTGGGCACATTAAGTCATTCAGCTTGATCCCGTGATGAAGGTGGTTTTCCTATTAATAGATGTCAGTTGCTCCACTGGAGAATTCTTTTTAACTAACTTTATGACTTTTAACCTTATGAATGTATAACCTTATGACTTTTCTAGTCGTATACTCACAGTTATAGATGGAAGAAAATAAACAGACTATGACAGATTGGACCGTGTTTAGGTGGCCAAGAGCAGAGCAGTTGCCATGGCAAGCTGAGATGCATCCCATTGTATTACTTTCTGTAGTGCATGTTTAGAGGTTCAAGTGAATCCTTGTAGCCATGTTGAATCTTTTCACACACTGTAGAAAGTAAATGTACTTGTACGGTTTTTTTTATCACCCCAATAGTGTGAAGGATTCAATGATGAAATGATACCTTTTTGTCGTGTGTACCTAGGTGCAGTGAAATGCTTTGTTTTGCACACAACCCTGTAAAGTCATATAGCAGACCTCACCGAGGCAGTACACAAGTTCACTGAATAGACTAGGTTAGGTTCCTGCTGATATCGATGCATAGGAACTTGAATCCATGGACATCTCTACTATAGCTCCTTTGATGGTGGCACATTTGTGTTCACCCCATCACTTCCTAAGGGCAACCAACTTTTTTGACTTGCTGAAATTGTGGGCTGGGTTGTTGTCCTGATGCCATGACACTAGGTTCTAGTTTCATCCCTGTACCTCATCTCATTGTTGTTGTAGATACAGCCAACAACAAGACATTAGTGGGGCCACATTTGTAGTATAGTGTTCAGTTTTGGTCACCTTTTTATAGGAAAAATGCTGTCAAGCGGGAAAGGGTGCGGAGGGGATTTACAAGGATGTTGCTAGGATTGAGGGTCTGAGCAGGGAGAGGGTCAGCAGGCTAGGACTCTATTCCTTGGAGCACAGAAGGATGAGGGGTGATCTGTAGATGTGTACAAAATAATGATTAACAGAAAGAGTAAATGCAGTGTTTTTATACCCACAGTAAGGGAATCTAGAACCAGAGGACATATCTTTAAGGTGAGGGGCAATCGATTTAATAGGAAACGAAGGGGAAACCTTTTTATCCAAAGGGTAGTAAGTATATGGAACGAGCTTCTGGAGGTGATAGTTGCGGCAGGTGCTATTACAACATTTAAAAACCATTTGGACAGGCACATGGATAGGAAGGATATGGGCCGAATACGGGCAGATAGGATAAGTGTAACTGGAGCATGTCAGCTGGCGTTGTTTTAGTTTTTGGAGATACAGTGTGGAAACAGGCCCTTACATTTACACTATCCCTCACGCACTGGGGACAATTTACAATAAGCAAGTTCGATATTCAGAAAAATGCAAGAAATCATAGGATTTGTCAAAAGTCAACGCTATAAATAAAAATCATATGAAGCGCTGTACATTCAGTGAGTATAGTTTGGGTCCGATTTTTTTGTTGTTGTATTTTTTCAAATTTGTATTTGTCATAGGGCAGATACGAGTGGGGGGGGGGGGGACAGGACCGGCTCTCGGCAGCTGCACGCACACAGAACTTGCATCATCCACAGCCAGGATCGCCAAGCTGCGCTCCCTCAGCTGCCACCCCAAGTACAAGTCGTACCTTGCACACCACTGGCTTTTGCCCTGACGATATCCACTGTCACTCCGTCCACAACCCCGAGGAGGAGCGAGGGCCCTGGTCACGCCTGCGCCAGAGAGCCAGCCTGGGCTCGGCCTCCTCCGGCCCGGTGCTTAACTGGGCCGCGCTGAGGGCTGCCTTCAGCCCCGACCTGGAGTTGGAGCTGGCCCAGACACTGGGCTTGTGGCTAGGCAAGGAAGGGGGGAGAGGTTGCTGCTGCCGCCAGAACCCCCTACAGCTCCAGCGGGCACCCTGCCTTCCCACTGCCGGCAGGAGCCAGTCCACAGACTCTCTCTGACCAGGACGACTCCAGCAGCAGCGGCTCCGAGTTGCCCGTCTTCGAGCAGGGCCGGCGGCTGCCCATCTTCAGCAGGATCCCGGTGTTGGACTAAGGGTTGTGGGGTGGAGACGGAGGGTTGCCGGCCAACCCGGCAGGGCAGGCAGAGCTGAGCTGGAGCCAGCGGCTGCAGCGCCGGCTGCAAGTCCGGGGCCGCCCCGCCAGCCCAAGGCCACCCCGGACACCTCCGGATAGGGATGGCACACCAGGGAGGGGGCAAGGACGAACCAGCAGCAACTCAACAGCACCCGCAGCGACGGGAGCCCCGACCACAGACGAAACGCAAGCCTGCACACAATACAGCCCCACCGTTGCCGAGACTGTTTTTTGCTTGTGACCTATGACCTGGGCATAGCCCTTGCTATTTCTACACTAACTTCCCTCAATGTCCCAGGGAATATCCTGACATAACCTGGAGACTTATCCACTTTTATATTTTTCAAATGTGTCAGTACTTCCTCTTCTTTGATCCTCATAGTTTCCATAGCTAATCTACGTGTTTCCTTTACCTCACATAATTCAATATCTCCTTGGTGAATACCGAAGAAAATAAATTGTTTAATATCTCCCCATCTCTTTTGGGTCTGCAGATAGCTGTCCACTCTGACTCTTGAATGGACCAATTCTATCGCTTTTGCTATTAATATAGCTGTAGAATTCTATATATAGCTATAAATCCTTTGGATTTACTTTCACCTTACTTGCCAAAGCAACCTCATATCTTCTTTTAGCTTTTCTAATTTCTATCTTAAGATTCTTTTTACATTCTTCATACTCCTCAAGCACCTCATTTACTCCATGCTGCCTATAATTATTGTAGATCTCTCTCTTTTTCCGAACCAAGTGTCCAATTTACCTTGAAAACCATGGCTCTTTCCAATTATTACTTTTTCCTTTCAACCGAACAGGGACATAAAGATTCTGTACTCTTAAAATTTCACCTTTAAATGTCCTCAATTTCTCTACTACATCCTTCCCATAAAACAAAATGTCCCAATTCACTCCTTTTAAATCATTTTGCATCTCCTCAACGTTAGCCTTTCTCCAATCAAAAATCTCAACCCTTGGTCCTGTTCTGACCTTCTCCATTAATTATATTGAAACTAATGGTATTGTGATCACTGGATCCAAAGTGCTACCCAACATATACCTCTGCCACCTGACCTGTCTCATTTCCTAACAGGAGGTCCAGCACTGCCCCTTCTCTAATAGGTACCTCTACGTACTACTGCAAAAAACTATCCTTTGCACATTTTACAAACTCCAAACCATCCAGCCCTTTTACAGAATGTGTTTCCCAGTCTATGTGTAGAAAATTGAAATCTCCCACAATCACTACCTTGTGCTTACTACTAATATCTGCTCTCTCCTTACATATTTGCTCTTCCAATTCTCGCTCCCCATTAGGCGGTCTATAATACACCCCTAAAAGTGTTGCTACACCTTTCCCATTTCTCAGTTCCACCCAAATAGCCTCCCTAGACGAGCCCTCTAATCTATCCTGCTGTAATATCTTCCCTGACAAGCAATGCAACACCTCCACCTCTTGCTCCTCCAATTCTATCACACCCGAAGCAACAAAATCCTGGAATATTTAGTTTCCAAACACAACCATCCTGCACCCATGTTTCACTAATTGCCACAACATCATACTTCCAGATGTCAACCAAGGCTCTAAGCTCATCCACCTTTCTTACAATGCTCCTAGCATTAAAATATACACATTTAAGAAACCCACCACCTAAAATATAAGAAACCCACCACCATAAAATATACACATTTAAGAAACCCACCACCTCTTATTCTCTGTTTATTATCCTTTTGTTCTTTCTCCCCTACATGTTGGGTCTGAGTGCTTCCCTTCTCTGCCTCCTGCCTCACACACTGTCTACTAGCTTTCTCTATTTGAGTCCCTCCCCCCAACAGTTCTAGTTTACAGTCTGCCCGGTATAAACCTTGCAGCCCTGGGCGTGGCCAGAAGGCCTGCTTCCATGCTGTACAACTATATGACTCGATAACAGTGGTATCATCGGCAAACTTTAAGATCAAGTTGGCGGTGTACTTCGCCACACAATCATGGTTGTACAGGGAGTTGAGCAAGGGTCTGAGTACACAAACCTGAAGAGAACCAGTGTTGAGAGTCAGCGTGGAGGATATGTTACAATTAATTCTAACTGACTGTGTTCCGTTGATCAAGAAGTCCAGAAGCCATTTGTAGATAGAGGCCCCAAGACCAAGGTGCAGAATAGTAAGATTAAACGAGAACTTACCAGTTTGAAGTTCGATCATTATTTTAAGAGGAGTTACGATGAGCGATTACGTGCCCACCGCTCCCAACCCTCATGTCACAAAGGTCATCTGGTAGCGATGAGTGATTACGTAAAGAACCTCGCCAGTCCGCATATGCGTCAATATTCAAAGCAGCGGTGTGAAATCACAGATAACAGGAACTGAAGTAACATAGTAAGATTAGAAACATAGAACTACCAGACGACCTTTGTGTTATGAGGGTTGGGAGTGGTAGGCACGTAATCACTCATCGCAACTCCTCATAAAATAAAGATCAAACCAAACTGGTAAGTTCTCGTTTAATCTTACTATTTTACTTCGGAGTCACGTGAGTGACTACGTGAAGATTTCAAAGCTCTGGGATTTCATGCCGTAGATTCAAATCCAGGTGTCTTACTGTATTGATTGACTCAGAATGAGTTAATAATCAACAATTCATTAAACCATGACATTTATTTGAACGTATTAATGTTTTATTTTAAGAAAGAAAACAATAGCAACCCCTCTATCCCAGGGGGAAGCTAAAAAACAGAACTCAAAACTGAATGGGCAAATACCTCTGGTTCGGCAATCGGTTTGTGATAGAATTTTTGAAAAGTTAATTCACTTGACCGTCCTGCGGCCTTGAGGATATGGTCAAGCGGCACGTCCATTGTCCTGGCCGCTGACGTTGATGCCACCCTGGTGGAATGAGATTTAAAATGGTCAGTGTCAATACCTGCACAAACCAGAACCTGCTTCAGCCACCTTGAAATAGTCTGAACCGACACTTTCCTATGCGGTTTCTTGTGGCTAATAAATAACGCTGATTCCACACCTCTGAGGCTTTTGGTGACCTTGATATAATATAGCAAGTGTGACAGCACACATAGTCGTGAATCCGTGGGGTATGCCGAAAATATGATCTTACACCCTGTCACCCCTGGTCTGCTCTGCTTGAGTAGATCATAAATGTAAAACGTAATGGTAGCTGCAGACACTACCATCTTGTCTAGCCGCAACTTCTGCAATGTCAGCACCCACTGGGCTGAAACCAGTGCCATGAGCATAACTACCTTCATGGTGACTTTGGCCAAAGACAGAGATGTGACGGGAGTCCACTGACGAAGCAGCGTGAGTACCACGCTTACATCCCAGATTACTGAATACCTAGGCCTGGGGGGATTGGAATTAAATTTCCTTTCATAAATCGAGATATTAGAGGGTGAGACCCAATAGAATGTTGTTCTGATCCCATCCACAAGTATGAGGACAGGGCACTCCTGGCTGTATTGATCGCACTGTAGCTTAGCCCTTCATCGAAATAGAGAGTTGACAGGAATTATATCACATCGGAGATGCATGCCATGTGATATGTAATATTCTGCCGTAAGCAGAACACCTCCCATTTCCTGAGATGAGAGATGTACTGCTTTTGGGTACTATCCCTCCAGGCCGCAATGATCACACCCACGCTTCAATTGGATAATCCTTGCCCCAGGAATGGTCTCCTCAGAATCTGCAAATTAACAGATCAATACAGTCATGTAAAAGATGTTAATTGCCAGTTACAGGGTGCACCAGTTGGTCACTATGTTTGTGAACAGTCATAAGAGGCTGTGTAATTATCTCCAAAATGAGGGGGAACCATGGCTGAGTAGGCCAGTCAGGTACCACCAACACTCCTGAGGTGGAGTCCTGCTTGATCATGAGCAGACACCGACTGATGAGGCAAAAGGGAGGAAATGCATTTAAAAACATTCCACCCCAATGTAGCGAGAATGCATCAACCGCTACTGTCCCAGGGTCTGGGTCTCATGAAACATATTTAGGTAACTGGTGGTTGAGTCTGGATGCAAACAAATCGATATCGGGCATCCCAAACCGAGCAACAACATCATTAACTACTTCATTATTCAACATGCATTCTGTGTTGCCATTGAATTTGCGTGACCTGGTGTCTGCCACTATGTTGAATCTACCTGGTAGCTGAAAGCCAAATGTTTCTGGTAATACGCCATTTCCAAATCAGATTAGCCAATCTATCACAAGATACTAACTTGATTCCACCCATATGATTAGCATACGCCACTGCCAATGCGTAGTATTGTCTTTCTGAAGCTGAACATGCAAGTGACATTTAGTAGAGCAATAAGCCTTCAGCCCATACAATGCTCCCAAAAGCTCTAAATAATTAATCCCATGTAATTGCAAAAGAGGTGCCTCATGCATATTCCATCTGCCTCCACAGCTAGAAATGGTATCAGTAGCACCCCAACCTAGAGCGCTGTCATCAGTCTGTAAGACAATGGAAGGTTGGTCAACCAGAATTTTGCTGGAAGAACTTGGGATGTTCATTATCCACCAGTGCACGTCAGCAATGGCTTCAGCTGGTAATCGCATGAGCCTGTCATAATGACCTGTGTGTATCCTGAGTGCCTGTTCCTTTGCACGTTATAAATGTTGGTAGTGCAGGGGTCCAAATTGCACAGCTGGAAACGCAGCCACTAATTTACCAATCAAACTTGCCACCTGTCTAATTGAAGGTTGTTGCTCTTCAACGAGCTTGATACAGCCTTCAATTAACTCTAGCCATTTGTCATTGTGCAGAGTCACTGACATGTGATTTGAGTTAATAGTGAATCCCAAATAATCAATAACTGTCTGGTGTTCATTTGGATTTATCTGGATGAATGAGAAACCCCAATCTCCCAAAATTGAGCTTAACTGAAATGGATGATTCAGCTGTTTCCCGAGTCTTTCCTATGATTAAAATAACATCCAAATGGGCCATTACAACATGACCCTGAGCCCGGAGTAGCCCCAGTACTGGTTTAAACAGTTTTGTTCATAATCTAGGGGCTGAGGTTAATCCATTAGGCAGTGCTTGGAATTGCCATAGTTGACTATCCAGCTAAATTTCAAATATCTCCTATCACCCCTATGAACAGGCACTGAGTAATAAGCATCTTTAAGATCTATACATGCCATATAACATCTGATGGAAACCAATTGTTTAGCAATAACAAAAGTTTCCATTTTGAAATGTTTATACTGTACAAAGGGGTTAAGGCTCGTCCGGTCGAGGATTATTCTGCATCCTCCATCCTTTTTTGACCTAGGAAAAATATTAGACACGAATTGGTGGTTGGCGAACCGACTTCTCAATTATCCCTTTTTTGTATAATTTTTCAAGTTCTGCCTGTACCTCCATCTTTTCTTTTTGTGAGAAAATGAGTGTCCGACTTGGAACATGCTGAGTAGGTGGACACAAATTGGGAAGGAATTCAATTCAAAACCTTGTACACTGCACAGTATAAGCGGATCTGATGTTATCTCGTGCCATTCCTTTAGAAACAAATGTAATCTCCCCCCCAACTTGTAGGTTTTTCACATTTAATATGTTTCTATAAGATCCAGACCCTGGTTACCGGTGGAATTTGCTGACCCCGGTTCCTGGTGGGAAAAGGCATATTTGCTCTTGCTCCAGTTGGAGCGCACCAGCTGCGCACATCAGCAAATGGCCGGATTGTTCCTTGAACGGACCCGGTCTCTGCAACCCTTCTGTAGGGGAACTGGCACCGAACCGTTCTGCTGACCATCGGTGCTTTAATCATTCGCACCGTTCTTGCCTTGTCGTCGAGCTCCTTAATGGCCCTGTCTCATGGTGCGAGTTGACCCACGAGGTACCCCGAGTGAAAGACTCGTGGTTGTGAACGAGACTTCAAGTTTATGATCAAGTGTTTAACCGAGTTCCCACGGGTATGTCATTGCTGCGATGTTCCAACTTCCTCTCCCGAGTTACCAAGTTCCTCTCCCGTTACTCTTGAGCCAACCGTGAATGAAGGTATGTTTTAATGAAGCAACAATGTTAAAAGACATCTCCATCCTGTGGCTTTGAGTTACAGCGGGGCCGCATCTATTGATATGACCTACGAAGGGAAAATGCGCACCCTCCAGTAACCAATAACATGGTAAGTGCATTTCTTGGTGCTTTATGTTTTTAAATACTGTATTTCCCGGGGTGGGGGGAGAGCTCAGTTCACAGTGTTTGGGGAGTCTGGCGTTGTGAAGGAGGGGATTGGGGTCAGTAACCCACTTGCCACGGTCCGGTCTGAGTGTAGGTAGATGGGACTAGGTGACAGTAAGTGTTCGGCACGGAGTAAAAGGGCAGAGATGGCCTGTTTCCGTGCTGTCATTGCTATATGGTTTTCTTGTAGCCGTGGAGTGAATTAGCTTGGGTGGCTGCCGCAGCGCTCCGGGCACGGACAGCAGAACTGGCCGCCACTTTCGAGGAAGGAAGCAGCTCGGGTGACTGACTTTGAGTGGCCGCCGGGACCCGACAGCAGACACACACACACACACACACACACACACACACACACACACATACACACATACATACATACACACACACACACACACACACACACACACACACACACACACACACACACACACACACACACACACACACATATAGACACACACAAACAGACACACACACACACACACACACACACACACACACACACACACACACACACACAGTAACATACACATGTGGCGTTTCTGCTCGGGACCCTTCTTCAGACAACCCAATGTCCCATAATATATTCTTTATATATTAAGGTTTATGTTGAAAGTGTGGTGCCGTGGTTACGGGTGGTCGGAAGGAAGATGATGAGGTCTGGTACAAGTTTACTTTGTTTTCAGTAATCAGGCCTCTGTATTGGCCGATGTCTGGTTGATCGAGCGTTCATACAGTTGCGAGCGAGCGAGGTCCATATATAGGAACAAGCAACACGAAGCCTCTGAGGGTTCATTGTTCCCCTGGTTTGGATTGCTCCCAGGAGAGCGGGAGCAAAGATAAATTTAGGCATACAATTAAACCGCTTCCCTTTTAAAAGCAAAGACACATGTTAAATTACATGGCCCCAAGAAATCGCCTCTCAATTGCTTCAGGGTTGGAATTGCAATATATAATGTATATATATTATACATATTATACTACAAATACATATATTATATATTGCAATTGTGAGAGTGGTGAATCTGTGGAATTCTCTGCCACAGAGGCCAGTTCATTGGCTATATTTAAGAGAGAGTTAGATGTGGCCCTTGTGGCTAAAGGGATCAGGGGTATGGAGAGAAGGCAGGTACAGGACACTGAGTTGGATGATCATATTGAATGGCGGTGCAGGCATATATACACACACACACACACACACACACACACACACACACACACACACACACACACACACACACACACACACACATACACATACACATACACATACACATACATATATATATATATATATATATATATATATATATATATATATATATATATATACATGTCCATGTGCTGTATATATACTTTGCGTGGTTCCTGGGTTGCCTCCTGCAGGGTAACTCCGCGAAATATCATCCCGCTGCATTTCAAATCTCTCGCCAATCCACAGCCTTCGACCGATTAACTAAAAATTTTGTTCTTTTTTAAGACCAAAACAAAATAGTTCTCGCGAATTCCAAGTTTGGGGGGGGTTGGGAGTTGGCGTGCCGGTGAAAATACAGCTCCAGCTGGAATACAAGAAGAGATAAAACAAAAACACTAAAACCAAATAGTAACTTAACAGCGGGAAGTAGGACATGTGTGTGTGGTGCGCGCTACTGAACACTTTCTATCCAGTGTCTCCGCTGCAAATTGCAATGCATGCGCGTTTTATATTTAGACAAACTTAATTTTATTTCCAGTTTTGCATTTTTAGTTTGTTCCACACATTTAATTCGTTTTAATCCCTCCAGAAAAAACCTGAAAGTGGAGATGGTTCTCATACATAAAGCCCAAGAGATGGCTTCTTGATTCTAATGAGTGTTTGGGAAAAATAGACACAAATAGCTGGAGTAACTCAGCGGGACAGGCAGCATCTCTGGAGAGAAGGGATGGGTGACGTTTCGGGTTGAGACCCTTCTTCGGACTGGTGTTTGGGAAACGTGGATTAGGTTTGTTTTCAGGGGAGGAGGAGGGAATATATTCGCCTTTTTCTCTGATTTCAGGAATGAATGCATGTTGACACACATAACACAGAGAAGGGGGGATCGCTGCGTTTAGGTCTGAGGCGAAGGGAGCCAAGTTCTCGATTTTCCCTGGCGATAGTTTCACCTTTTTTGCATTTTTCCTTCTCTCCAGAGATGCCCCCTGTCCCGCTGAGTTACTCCTGCTTTTTGTGTCAAAGTTGTCTTGTTCAATCTCATTTCATTGCAACTTTCAGCTCTGGATACCCCGCGTTGATTCGTGCGTATTTCAGCATTTATATTTCTCAAGCCTCTTTACCTCCCGGAGCCACATGTAACTTAATCACATGTAATTACTCCAGCATTTGTGTCTACTTTGGTTCAGTCTTTACTCGAGCGAAGAGTATAAGAAAGTTCCCACGGTAGACTCACGGGCCACTACGTTATTGCAACGAGTTTAAATGTTTCCATTTTTAACTTGAACTGTTAATTTGACTCGTGGAAAAAATCAAACATGTTTGATTTTTTTCACGAGTTAACAAGTTTCCTGAGTACCTGCCGTTAGCGCCACGGGTCGATAAGTTGCTCGTGCGAGTTCCGATGTTCCTGCTACGTGATCACCACGAGTGAAAACTCTGGGTCACTCGTGGGCCAACTCGCACCGTGAGTCAGGGGTTTAACTCTTTTCTCGAGGTCTTCCCCAAACAGCAGATTTGGTGGCTGAATGTTTTGATTTGATTTGATTTGATTCAATTTATTGTCATTGCACTTTACAGTGCAACAAAATGGTTTAGCCTGCAGTCATAACATAGAATATATAACAAACACTCAAGGGTACACAAAAGGCTGGAGAAACTCAGCGGGTGCAGCAGCATCTAAGGAGCGAAGGAGATAGGTGACGTTTCGTGTCGAGATCCTTCTTCAGACTGGTCAGGGATCAGGGAAACGAGAGATATAGACGGTGATGTGGAGAGATAAAGAACAATGAATGAAAGATATGCAAAAAGTATCGATGATAAAGGGAACAAGCCATTGTAAGCTGTTTGTGGTGTGAAAATGAGAAGCTAGTGTGACTAGGGTGGGGGAGGGAGATAGAGATAGAGGGAATGCCAGGGCCCGAGGTGCGACTAGGGTGGGGGAGGGAGCTAGAGATAGAGGGAATGCCAGGGCCCGAGACATTTTTGCATATTTTTTTGCATAGCTTTCATTCATTGTTCTTTATCTCTCCACATCACCGTCTATATCTCTCGTTTCCCTGATCCCTGACCAGTCTGAAGAAGGGTCTCAACCCGAAACGTCGCCTATCTCCTTCGTTCCTTAGATGCTGCTGCACCCGCTGAGTTTCTCCAGCCTTTTGTGTTCCCTCGATTCTCCAGCATCTGCAGTTCCTTCTTTAACAAACACTCAACACAGTTTAAGTCCCAAAGTCATTGTCTCTTCCCTCCTTGCTCTCCCTCTATGCTGAGGCAATCCAAGCCTCCGATGTTGTGGCCCAGCCGGGTGATGGTAGATAAGTCCCGCGGCTGAATCCGTGCTCCGCAAATGGGCCGGTTCAAACTCCGCGGTCCTGGGCAGTCGAAGCTGCCACCCTCCAGTCCAGCGGATGCAGCTGTAGCTGCGGGAGCTTCCGAAAACAGAACTCGAGCTTCCACTGGCCTGCAGCCAGGCCTCCGAGGCTCCAAAGTCGGGTCGGAAGTTGGGTCGCCCGCAACCACAGCCCCAAAGTCGGCCAGCCTCGCGTTGGTATGTCCTGGCTCTGCCTCAAGGTCGGTCGCAGTTGGAGGCCGCCAGCTCCGCGATAGGGATATGGCAGGAAAGGTCGCATCCCCCCCAAAGGAAGAGTCAAAAACCATGTTACACCCACCCCCCCACACATACACAACTAAATATACTGAAATAAACTGTAAAAACGGGACAGGAGAAAACCAAAATCAGAAAAGACAAACGGACTGCAGACGAGCCGCAGCTGCAAGGCAACGCCGCCACTTCCGGTATAGATAGAGGAATGTTGCTGGGTTTACATAGCGCCTCAAATTTTGGGTTGATGGTAGGGCGAATGGTACTTTTTCCTCAAACAATTAATTTCAAGGTGCGCATTGCACATGAGGGCTAAGGGATCCTGCTGTATATCAGACAAGTGCCCCCCGTCCACTGATCTGCCCGAGGCGAGCAACTTCAGCACCCTCTGAAGCTTCATTTCGTGAGACCTGATGCCGACCCCCATATGGTCCCACATAACGTGATTTACCGCTGGTACTTTAAGCAGCCCACAGTTAGCCGGGGTTGCGTATTTTTTGGCTGTCTCATCCAAAGTCAGCTCTTGCAGCTGATGTGAAGCCAGATAGTTTATGGTTGCAGCCAATTCATCACCCAGCGGCTCTCCTGACTCTTTTGGGATGGCAAATCTTGCAGCCAGGAATGGAACTCCTGGCTCGTACCCTTCATCCCATGGGGTAGGCTCCACCGCGATACCCACAGACTCGGCGTCAGAATCAAACTGACCCGTTAAGCTCACCTCCTCCAAGATGGAGCGATTAAGCAACCCTGTTTCAGGCGCTGCTGGCGCGGCACTCCCGTAGGCCGGCGCAGACATGACTCCACCTGCCGTAGTGTGTCTTGATAGAGCATCCTCACCATTAAGAGCTCCATTTTGGATAACCGTGAAAAAACGGTATCCATTCCTGGAGGGGATCCCTCCTGGCCCGACTCATCTGAGTCTGTGGGCCATGCAGACTTTCGAGCCACCTTGCGTGTGGCCATGGTGCTCTCAGGCACCAAGTCTGCAGTCACTGGTCGACCCGCTAGCGACTGAATAGGTGAACTAGGCGGCCGCCCGCTACCCGCACTCCCGCAGTCTTTCATAGCTTTCCCAGCGGCTCGCCTAGACTTCATCCTAGATGCTTTCTCCATCGTTGAAGACTTGATCCTGAAAACAAGAATTACTCCAACACAGAAAGTGACCTCCAACTAAGTTTAACACTTACCTGAGGGTTTTAAACTTACCGCTGGAGGAGCGATGCACCTCCCAGCCGGTCGCTGCACCATGCATCAGACGTAATGACACACATGCGGACTGGCGGGGATCTTCGCGTAGTCACTCACGTGATTCCGAAATAAAATTCCACGATTGAGATATGCTATTATGTGTTAAAGGCTAAAGTGTCATATATGAATTGCAGATAGTCACAAAAAGCTGGAGTAACTCAGCGGAACAGGCAGCATCTCTGGAGAGAAAGAATGGGTGATGTTTCAGGTCGAGACCCTTCTTTAGACCCGACCCGAAATGTCTAAACCAGCATCTGCAGTTCCTTCTTACACAAATATGAATTGCATCCTGATATAGGTGTTCTTGTTGTCAAGGTGATCCAGACATTGAACGGAGTCCTCGCTCCCATTCTTCGATTATCAAAATCAATCTTGCAAGCCAGCCAAATTCCATTACACCACCAAGCTGGAGAGAGACAGACCAGATCAATTTTTTTTTTAAATCTGTCATCCTACTTTAAATGCCATATAGTCATAGAGTTACACAGCAGAGAAACAGCCCCTTCAGCCCACTGCATCTGCACTGACCATCATGCGTGTGGCGGCGCCTAGCGGCAGCAGCTCGACTACAGCCCGTCTTTTTTATTTTTTATTTTTGTCTCGTTAAATGTATGTCTTGACTCTAGTTTTTTTTTTTAGCTGCAAACTTTTTTTTACAAACTTAAAGCACACGGTATTGGTGGTTCAGTATTGATGTCGATAGAGAACTGGCTAGCAGACAGGAAACAAAGAATAGGAGTGAACGGGTCC
The DNA here is from genome assembly GCA_035221665.1 of Okamejei kenojei. Taxonomy (NCBI): domain Eukaryota; kingdom Metazoa; phylum Chordata; class Chondrichthyes; order Rajiformes; family Rajidae; genus Okamejei; species Okamejei kenojei. The sequence continues at coordinate 123,176,611 of CM069131.1, forward strand.
TTTTCAGGATGGCAGACAGTGACTAGTGGGGTGCCGCAAGGCTCAGTGCTGGGACCCCAGCTATTTACAATATACATTAATGATTTGGACGAGGGAATTAAATGCAACATCTCGAAGTTTGCGGATGACACGAAGCTGGGGGGCAGTGTTAGCTGTGAGGAGGATGCTCGGAGGCTGCAGGATGACTTGGATAGACTGGGTGAGTGGGCAAATGCATGGCAGATGCAGTATAATGTGGATAAATGTGAGGTTATCCACTTTGGTGGCAAAAAACAGGAAGGTAGACTATTATTTGAATGGTGACCGATTAGGAAAAGGGGAGATGCAGCGAGACCTGGGTGTCATGGTACACCAGTCATTGAAAATAGGCATGCAGGTGGAGCAGGCTGTGAAGAAAGCGAATGGTATGTAGGCATTCATAGCAAAAGGATTTGAGTACAAGAGCAGGGAGGTTCTACTGCAGTTATACAGGGTCTTGGTGAGGCCACACCTGGAGTATTGCGTACAGTTTTGGTCTCCTAATCTGAGGAAAGACATTCTTGCCATAGAGGGAGTACAGAGAAGGTTCACCAGACTGATTCCTGGGATGGCACGACTTCCATATGAAGAAAGACTGGATAGACTAGGCTTGTACTTGCTGGAATTTAGAAGATTGAGGGGTGATCTCATAGAGACTTACAAAATTCTTAAGGGGTTGGACAGGCTAGATGCAGGAAGATTGTTCCCGATTTTGGGGAAGTCCAGGACAAGGGGTCACAGTTTCAGGATAAGGGGGAAGTCTTTTAGGACCGAGATGAGAAAATCGTTTTTCACACAGAGAGTGGTGAATCTGTGTAATTCTCTGCCACAGAAGGTAGTTGAGGCCAGTTCGTTGTCCATATTTAAGAGGGAGTTGGATGTGGCCCTTGTGGCTGAAGGGATCAGGGGGTATGGAGAGAAGGCAGGTACAGGATACTGAGTTGGATGATCAGCCATGGTCATATTGAATGGCGGTGCAGGCTCGAAGGGCTGAATGGCCTGCTCCTGCACCTAATTTCTATGTTTCTATGTGTATAGGTGGGGGGGGTTGTGGGGGAAACCATTCATTTCTTCCCTGCACGTGGACCCGACTTTTTCCCTGTCGGGTCTCCGATGTCGTTGGGCCTAACATCGAGGAGCCGGCGACGGCCTCCGGCCGGGTTTAACCTGAGGGCTCCAGTCACGGAGCTTGCGGACCTGACATCGCGGAGCTAGCCGACTTCAGAGCAGGAAGAGCTGTGGTGGCGCGCGGCTGCAACCTGACTTCGGAGCTTCGGAGGCTCCAGCCGCAGGCCCAGTGGACAGGAACATCGGGAGCTCGCAGGTCCCTGGTGGGTGACCTCTTTTTGGAGCTCCCGCTATGGCAACTTCTCCCGCTGGAATCGCGGGATTTAAAGGACTCGGAGCGGGGCCTAACATCGTCCCGCGCGGCTTAAACGGCCACAGGACTTACCATCGTCCGCCAGGGGCTTTAACATTGGGAGCCCCAGTTCGCTTTGACGTTGCAGTTGGACTGCTGGACCGCGGGAGCAGAACAAAGGGAAGGCTTTGCCTTCCATCACAGTGAGGAGATGTTGGAGATCCACTGTGATGGATGTTTATGTAAAATGTGTTAAGTGTGGGCCTTGGGTTTTTTTGTAATGTAAAACTGTAGAAAATGCAATTTTGTTCAAACCAAGCTGTTTGAATGACAATAAAAGGCATTCTATTCTATTCTATGCCTAGCTACATTTATCCAACTTGTCAGTGTTAATTCCACATCAACTATGCCTTGCTGTTCAAATTTTTCTTAAATGTAGTTAAGTTGTGTTTAGAGATACAGCGCAGAAACATACCCTTCAGCCCACCGAGTCTGCGCCGACCACCAATCCCCGCGTATTAACACTATCATACACACCTGAGGGACAATTTTTAAGTTTACCGCGCCAATTAACCTACATACCTGTACGTCTTTGGAGTGTGGGAAGAAATGGAAGATCTCGGAAAATACCCATGCAGTCACGGGGAGACTGTATGAACTCGGCACAGACATTTCGTGAGACCTGATGCCGACCCCCATAGGTCAGGATCAAACCCGGGTCTCCGGCGCTGCACGCGCTGTAAGGCAGCAACTCTACCGCTGTGCCACCGTGCCTCCCTAATGTTGTTACTGATGTTGTTTCCATCAATTCCTCTAGCACATCATTCCAGATACAAACTACATTCTGTGTGAAAAGCTTGGCTTTCAAATCATCTTTAAAACATTTCCATCTCGCCTTAAACCTATGTCCTCTTGTTTTAGATACTCCTGGGAAACATACTCCGGCCTTCTACCCTATCTCTGATTCTCATTAAATCATTAAGCCTCCTTCTCCACAGCCTATCCAATCTCTCTTCAAATGTCAAATCCTATAAACTAGGCAACATCCTAGTGAATCTTCTCTGCACCTTCTCTAGCTTAATCATGTCTTTCCTATAATGTGGCAACCAGTGCTGCCCACGACAATCCAAGTGTCGTCTAAGCTACATTACAACAGCTGCATCATGATATCCCAACTCTTGTACTCAATGCCTCAATCGATGAAGGCAACTGGGTCAATACATTTCCTTCACCCTATCCACCTGTATCACCACTTTGTTACCATTCATTGTCTATGTCCTGTCTTGGTTAACTTCCCAGAAATGCATCATGTTGTACTAGACCAAGTCAAATTCCAACTGCCATTTATTTTTCACACTTTCCCAGCTAATCAATACGCTGACTCATTTTGCCCGGCTTGGCACCCAAATACTGGTTTATACCGCTAAATGCAAAAAACTGGAGTAACTCTGCGGGTCAGGCAGCATCTCTAGCGAATAGGAACTGACGTTTCGTGTTGGCGGCGGCTGTTATCCTCCAGTATCTTTGATTGCGGGGCAAAGATACTAGGAGCGGGGCGACGAAGGGTCGGAGCGAATGACGGGCCCCGAACAGCGGCTCCACCGCCTCCTCCTCCCGCACCCCGCCCGGCGGATGGAGACCTCCCTCTCCCTCTCTCCCTCCCTCCTCCTGGCCTCAGCGTGCGAGAGGGGTTGCTTTGAAAGCGCCTTTTGCGGATTTGCCATCAGCGGCTGCTATCGCCCTGATAACGGCCGCTGCTTGCAAATACGCTAACGGCGATAACCGCTTTCAAAACAACCCCTCTCGCACGCCGAGGCCGGGAGGAGGGAGGGAAAGTGGGAGAGGGAGGTCTCCTTCTGCCGTCTGAAGCAGCTGCACCAAAGATCCTATAGCTATAGGATCTTTGAGCTGCACCGCTCGACCCCGCACCTTCCTGTTGGCTGGCGGAGGAGGGGAGGCGGTGACGAGGAGGCGGCGGCACTTCGGCGTTGGACAGGGACGGCCAAGGCAGCGGGCAATGTTGTCCGAGGAGCGCTGACCTTCCTTCCTCCCCACCTCCTCTGCCCCTTCCCCCCCTCTCTCTTTATCTCTCTCTCTCTCTCTTTCTCTCTGTATGCCCCCCTCCACCGCTCTTATCATGGGACACCTCCTCTCCATCCCACACTGATCCCCATTCCATCCTCTATTCAGTCCTCACTGACATCCCCTGTGCTCCCCACCCCAAGTACCCCCACCCCCAATCTATTCATCATCCCACCCACCTCGCATTGATTCTCCTGCCACTCCCCCCCCCCCCGTCCAGCCTGCACTTCTCCCCCCATTCATACTGCACCCATTCATCCCATACTGACCCACCCTCCATTTACCCTGCACTGATCCTCCCATCCATCCTGTAGTGATCTCTCCATTCATCTTTTACTGACCCCCCATTCATTCTGTACTGATCCCCTCATAAGTAAGTAAAGTATCCTTTATTGTCACCCCATTCGTCTTTGACTGATCCCTCCATTCACCCTGTACTGATAACCCCATTCAAGAAGAATGGGGGGAACAGTCTGAAGAAGGGTCTCGACCCAAAACGTTGCCTATTTCCTTAGCTCCATAGATGCTGCCTCACCCGCCGAATTTCTCCAGCATTTTTGTCTACCTCCATTCATCCTGTACTGAACGCCCATTCATCCTGTACTGATCCCCCCATCCATCCCGTACTGACCCCCCCACCCCCCCATTCAACACCACTGACGTCCCCGTGGTCTCCCCTCACAATTTTACATACTCCAACCAACACGTACTAATGCACCTGCCTCAATCCATCCATTCCGCACCGATTGCCTTCTCAACCATTGGCTAACTCACTCTAGATCCCTTATGTTCTATTCTTCTAGATCAGCTGACCATGTGGGACCTCGTCACAGAGCCATATCCCTCTAACCCTGTCCTATCCATGTACCTGCCCAAATGCTTCTTAGATGTTGCGATAGTACCTGCCTCAGCTACGTCCTCCTACAGCTCGTTCCATACGCCCACCACCCTTTGTGTGAAAAATTTACCGTAGTCAGTTCCTATTATATCTTTCCAAACTAACTTCAATATATGTCCTCTGGTTCCCGATTCTGGGCAAGAGACTCTGTGCATCTACCTACCTATTCCTCTCATAAAATCACCCTGCGCCTTCCAGTGCTCTAAGGAATAGCCTTCTCAACCTTCCCGGATAGATCAGGCCTGGCAACATCATCATAAAGGTTGGTGTGCGTGCTGCAAGCCGGTAGCCCTGTCAGCAGTGTGTTCGTTTTTTTCAACTTTTTTTGTTTTAATGTCTGTTTTTAATGTTTCTTTGTTTGGGGGGTGGTGTGGGGGGGGAGGGGGTGGGGGTAAGGGGGAAACCGCTTTGGTCGCCTCCTCCACGGAGAGGCGATTTTTTTCCAGGTCGCCTCCCCCGTGGCCTAACATCAAGGATCGGGCGGCCGTTCCTGGAGACGCGCCCGGGGCTTCAGCGGCGGGCGCAGCGCGGACCCTCGTGGGGACCCGGGGGAAGAAGAGCTCCAACTGCCCGCCTGCGGGCGCGGCGGGGACTTACTTACCATCAGGAACGAAGTCCTTCACCAGGGATCCCTGGAGAGGAGCTCCAGACCGCCAGCCCTGCAGTCCACGGTGCTTCTTGCTGCGGAACGAACTTTAAATCTCCGACCGCCGGCCTGCGGCCTACACCAGCCTGAAGCCGCAGTCTCCAGTGGGAAGGCACCGATTCCGGACTTACCTGGACTTTTTACCTCGTCTGCACATCTGGACGCCCGCAGCGACGGCTGCGGAGGGTGGAGGTCCCGACCACGGGGGAAAATGGAGGAGGGCTGGCCAAATGTTGTGCTTCCACCACAGTGATGAATGCTGTGGTGGATGTTTGTGTTAAAATTTTATTGTGTATTGTGTATTCTTTATCATTGTACCGCTGCTTGCAAATTCATTTCACTTGCATTTTAGGTGCAATATGACGAATAAAACCACATTGTTGCTGTTGTTGTACAAATCTTCTCTGCAGCCTTTCCTGCTTGACAACATCTTTCCTCTAACATGGTGCCCAGAACTGAGCCCAATATTCTAAATGCTGCCTTACCAACGTCTTATACAACTGCAATATGACCCCCCCAACCTTGTCCAGCTGTTTTCCACAAGGCTCAATTTGGCAGAGCCAAAATTATTGAAATCTGCTTAAGATATTATCTACTTGTGTTTGGGAACAAAAGAAGTATTTTTCTACTCAGTCATCCTGATGATCACAGCAAGGATTCTTACAAACTATCTTGTTGGATTATGGTCACTGTCAGTGAGGACTAGCGGTTGTACCCTCTGCAGGATCCCATCATAAGATGCCATCAGAGTGACAACATAACAAACCTGCAGGGCAATAAACACCAAACAACAGAGCTACAAATTTGTTCCACTTCATCAAACATTTAAACAAATTAAAAGGAATGTAAATCCGTCAAATAAAAAAAAATGAATGAAGACATATCCCAGTTTACAGCCACCAGCACCATTTAATTAATCGAATTACATGACCTCACGTGGACTGACATATGTTTATCTCCTTGACATTCATTTCTTCTCATTAGCATTGATTTGGAGTAAGTATCAAAATGTTTCAAAATAGTTCAGACACAAATGCATTCTCAGCTATACCTGTCAATATGCTTTACATGAGGAAAACATGCAAAGCTGTCCAATAATGTGGCAGCTTCTTCATACTTTAGAATGCTCCTTTCGACTTTTCTCCTTTGCTTTATTCCTATGCAAACCTTCTTTAATGCCTCTTCCAATCCTATTCCGATTTTGCCTTTGTAAATAAAATAACCAATACTGAGGACAGCAGATGGAAATGAAGGTGGTAAATAAATAAAAATGTGTTATTCAATGTTTCCCAAAAGAAGAAATCCCCTAAATCTTTTATTGTGGATTTTCTGCTAAGATCCAAAATTTTATTCATGCTAAAACCAGAAACCGATTGGGAAATCAGTAAATGGGACTGAATCAAATCCTTTGGGAACCATCTCATTTTCTTTTGGCTTATTCTTCTCTCATAGTCAGAAAGTCACACAGCGTGGAAACAGGCCCTTCAGCCCAACTTGCACACACCGATCAACATGTCCCATCTACACTAGTCAGACCTGTCTGCGTTTGTCCCAACTCCCTCTAAACCTATCCTCTCATTCGGGTTACATCACCAGAGACATGGGTTCGATCCAGAGGTGCTGTCTGTATGGAGTTTATACATTCTCTGTGACTGCATGAGTTTTCTCCAGGTGCTCTGGTTTCCTCCCAAATACCTAAGACAAGCAGGTTGTAGAGTTCTGTAAATTGGCTTCTGTAAATTGTCCCTAGAGTGTAGGATAGAACTAGTGTATGGCAAATCACTGGTCGGCATGGGGAGACGGGCATGTTTCCACACTGTATCTCTAAATTAAATATTCTTAGCCATGGATGAATTTCTACACCTCTGCATTTATGCCTGTCCCATGTTTACTCTTCAAGAGCAACAGTACCACTTTGATAATTCTAGTCATGCAAGTGTTTTCTTTCTGACATTATACATATATCCATCATCTCCACATGATCCCAAAGCCCTCAGTATTTGTGTTGACAGCTGAACCATTCTATTCTGGATAAAAGAATTCTGGAGACCTAATCTTTCACTCTCTGGCCTGTGGTACAGTCCAATTGGAATTTCAGTGCCTGGTGACTCCAATGACTGCTAAATAATTTCACCATCATTTTTTCAGGTCCAACAGACTGAGCAGCAGACAAGAGGACCCAGAGCAGTTTAAAACTTAATAATCAGTTAAGGACTTGTTGTTTTTTGGGCCAACAGCCTTGGATTGCTTTCAACAGTAGCCGAGGGAAACTCTGATTGAAATGTATAGAATTAAGAGCAACATAGTTTGATAGTCAAAATATCAAATACTAAAGGGCATGGCTTTAAAATGAGGGGAAAGTTTAAACGAGATCTACTAGTTTTTTTTCCACACAGAGGGTGCTGGGTTCCTGGAACTTGCTGCCTGTGGTGGTAGATACGATAGTTCAATGATTCAATGGTTCAGTGGCACTTTATTTGTCATATGTATCGAGGTACAGTGAAGTCCACTACTGTTTACAGTTCAGTACAAGTATCATTATACATAAGCACTGAGATAGTAGCTTTTGAGGGGCTTTTAGACAGGGACATAAACATGTTGGGAATAGAGAGATGTGAATTATGTGCAGGTATATTAAGCAGATTCTTTTAATTTGGCATCGTATTTAGCACAGACAATGTGGGCCAAAGAGCCCGTTCCTGAGCAGTACTGGTCTAAGTTTCACATTCGCTTCTAAACCAACAATTGCAGCCAAATTAAGGATATGTTTGAACCACAAAAAAGTATTCAAAGTTAAATTAAAATTGAGAAAAGATGAGTGCTTCATTATGTAAAAATATACAAGAAGTATTCCTTAAAATGGTCTTAAGAGTATCAACTAAATCAATTTAAAGTGTCTGAGGTTCTACTATTGAACAAAGTGGGAGATTACATTTTCAGTTCTCAAAAGCAAGTATATCTGAATGAAAACTTGCTTTTGCACGTTCCTTGGCACGTGAAATTTTGACAACAGAGATTGTGGACAAAAGCAAAAGGAATGAATATCGCTGAATACTGGAGAGATAAAAACAATGCCCATCTGCTTACTGATAAGGCCTGGAAACTGGTCCCATTTACACTCGTTTTATATGTAAATTATGCCATAAAATAGTAAGATTAAATGAGAACTTACCAGTTCGAAGTTTGATCTGTATTTTATGAGGAGTTACGATGAGGGATTACGTGAAGACCCCGTCCAGCACGCATGCGCGACATTTCTTCAAAGCAGTGGTGTGGATTCACAGAAAAACACAACAATTGAAATAAATATAGTAAAGAAAAAATAAGAACTTAATTACCAGTTGATCTGTATAATAGAGGGTGGGAGCGGAGGGCACGTAATCCCTCATCGTAACTCCTCATAAAATACAGATCAAACTTCGAACTGGTAAGTTCTCATTTAATCTTACTATTTTACTTCGGAGTCACGTGAGTGACTACGTGAAGACTTCAACGCTCTGTGAATCCGAACCGTGTACCAGCTCATGCTTCACTCACTGCCTGAAGACCTTAGAGGGAGGAAGCATGTTATACAATCAACAATAACCTGTTTGTGAACAAAAAAGGTTTATTAATAACAACAAAAAACAGAGAGCTCCCCCGGGCTTAAATTAAATATTATCTGCAGACTCTAATATTTTGTCTGCAAATGTAGCAGGCTCCGCCAGCGGCTTATTATAAAACCTTTGGAAAGTTCTTTCCGAGGACCATCCTGCTCTGGCCAGAATATGGTCCATAGGCACATCCATTCGCCTAGCCGCCGACGTAGATGCAGCCCTGGTGGAATTAGATTTGTACACATTAGTATTGACTCCCGCGGACTTAAGCACCTGCTTGAGCCACCTTGAAATGGTTTGGCTCGTCACCTGACCATGAGGCTTCTTGTGGCTTATCCATAAGGCTTTTTCTCTCCCTCTTAAGTTATATGTTGTGTCTATGTAGTTGGCGAGATGGGTCTTGGCACACAACCGTGGGTCAGGTGAATATGCCCGGAACTCCATAACTGGAGGCGTGGTACCTGGTCTAGTTTGTTTGACCAGTCCCTGAATGTGAAATGTGATACAGTCCAATGACTCTGTCATGCTGTCCAGCCTCAGAAGGTGGAGGGACTGTACCCTTTGAGCTGACACTAGAGCCATGAGCATGACTGATTTCAGTGTAAGTTGTTCCAGAGTAAGTGACCTGGGTGGTGGCCATCCCCTAAGGTACGTCAGTACTATGCTGACATCCCAGATCTGAGTGTACCTAGGCCTAGGGGAATTGATGTTAAAAATGCCCCTCATGATTTTGACCACTAGTGGATGGGACCCCAAAGTCAGTTGTCCTGCTGCTGGAACCAAATAAGCTGACAACGCACTCCTGGCTGTATTAATGGCGCTGTAGCTGAGTCCTTCCCGATGTAATCCAACCAGAAACTCCACAACACTGGTGGCTGTAGCTGTAGTGTAGGTAGTTCCTGTTTTGGAGCAATACCGTTCCCATTTTCTTATATTGGTCAGGTATTGTCTCCTGGTAGACTCCCGGTGAGATGCGGTCATCATGTTGATGACGTCCTCAGACAGTCCCAGGCCCAGTAGAGGTCTTTTTAGAATCTGCAAGCCAGGAGATTGACTCTGTCATGGCACGGGTGACTAATGCCTGACACTGGGTGGATTAATAACTGTCGACTGCTGGGGAATTCCAACGGTGTTTCAACAGCCATGTCGAAAGCCACTGGGAACCATGGCTGTGTAGGCCAGTCAGGTATTATCAAGATTCCTGAAGCGGAATCCAATTGAATCTTGCGTAATACCCGACTGATGAGGCAGAAGGGAGGAAAAGCATAAAAGAACATTTTCCCCCAATGCAGCGAGAATGCATCAACTGCTGCTGCCTCAGGGTCTGGTTCCCAAGCGACATACGTTGGTACCTGGTGATTCAGCCTGGATGCAAATAGATCGATATCTGGTGTGCCATATTGCTTTGTAATTTCAGCAAATACTTTGGGATTTAACATCCATTCGATGTTATCATTAAATCTACGTGACCTGGTGTCTGCCACTGTATTTTGCTTACCTGGTAGGTAAGTTGCTGATAACCAAATATGCCTTTTAACACACCATTGCCAGATTAGGTTGGCCAAATTGTCACACGATATCGACTTTTACACTACCCATGTGATTGATATAAGCCACCACCGTGGTATTATCTAGTTGCAACCGGACATGTGCATGATGCGTATTAGATGAATATGCTTTTAACCCATAAAACGCACCCAACATTTCTAAATAGTTGATACCCCGTGTCTGTAGGCAAGATGATTCAAATTTATTCCATCTGCCCCCTGTGCTGGATTGCATGTTAGTTGCTCCCCAGCCCAAAGCACTGGCATCCGTTTGAATGGTTAATACTGGGTTGGTGATCATTATGGGACTGGAGCTGAGTCTTACGTTCCTTGCCCACCATTGTAACTCTGGAATGGATTCAGCAGTTAAACTCATAGCTCGGTCAAAGTGACCTGAGTTTTGCTTTAGTGCATGCACTTTAGCTCTTTGCAAATTTTGATAGTGCAAAGGCCCAAATTGTACGGCTGGAAAAGCTGCTACCATTTTGCCAATAACTCTAGCTACTTCCCGTATGGTTGGCTGATGTTTATTCATGAGTTCGTTGCATGATAGCGCCAATTCTGATGCTTTCCCCTTCGGCAGAGTTACAATCATGCGAACACTATCTATCGTAAATCCAAGATAGTCCATGGCAGTGGACGGTGTAAGATTGGATTTATCTGGATGTATGACAAACCCCAAAGTTTCAAACAAACGTTTGGTGGCTGCTACTGCCAGAATGGCTGTCTCCAAGGTTTTCCCTACTATTAAAATGTCGTCTAAATACGCCATGACTATATGCTTTTGTTTCCTCAATAATGCCAAGGCAGGTTTTAAGATTTTAGTGAACAACCTTGGAGCAGAGGTTAGCCCATTTGGTAAGGCTTTATATTGCCATAGCTGTTTCATCCAGATAAATTTTAAATATTTTCGATGCTCCTTGTGTATGGGTACTGAGTAGTAGGCATCTTTTAAATCAATGCTTGCTAGAAAGTACCCTCTAGAAACCAATAGTCTGGCTGTTTCAAAAGTATCCATCTTGAAATGTATATACCTGACAGACTTGTTCAAAGTAGTTAAGTCAATGATGATGCGTCGTCCACCATCTTTTTTGATTTTAGTGAAAATATTAGACACAAATTCCAAAGGTTCATGTTTTGTTCTTTCAATGACACCTTTAGCTTGTAACCTCATCAGTTCAGCTTGACCCTCTTGTTTCTCCTTGACTGAGAGGGTGAATACCCTTTTGGGCATATGCTGAACTGGTGGAAAATTTTTATGGACAAAGTCAATTTTGTAGCCATGAACGCTGCTGAGTATATACTTGTCATTAGTGATGGATTCCCATGCATCCAAAAACAAGTGCAATCTCCCCCCTGTTAGTACAGAGCCCCTACTGCACATATGCTGAGAGGAACCAGACCCACCTACCTCCATGGTTATTGGTGCTTCTTCTGCCTCTTCGCTGGGCGATGAGGCGTCTGCTGGGCTGTAGAGGGTTGATGTTGATCTCGATGTTGTTGGGGGTGGCGCATTTTCCATGGGGTCTGCTCTGGGCCCTGGCCTAAAAAAGGCTTACGGGGAATGGTTGCGGACCCCGAGCTTTCACCAGTCCCATAGTGTGGTCGACGACTGGTGGACGCCATGGGGTACTGCCGCCTGGGTTTGTTGGGTCTGCTCGGTCCCAAACCTGCCCTCACGAGACCAAAGGTCTTGGATTCTTCTTCCAGGTCTTTCACCTTTTTTGGAAGGTCTTTCCCAAAGAGCAGAATAGGAGGTTCTGACCCCGGTGTTTTTGCAAAGTCCCGCAAATTTAGGGTTGAGGGCAGGCTTGATAATCTCCTTTCGCAAATTAATTATTTCATATTGAGTGGTGCACAGCAGAGCTAATGTGTCTTGCTGATTTGTGGAGATGTCCGCACCATCAATGGACCGAGCATAAGATGTTATTCCTGCAGTCAGGAGTTTAAGGATCTTCTGGAGCTTCAACTCCAGGTTTCTGATGTTCTGCCCCAAATGTCCCCAAATTTGGCTATTGACAGCAGGTACATTCAAAGATGTACAATTTACTGGGGCTGTATATAGTTGAAGAGCCTCATTGACCACCTGTTCTTGTAGGGGTTTAGAGGACAGGTGGTTAATGCTGGCTGCAAGTTTCGGCTCTAATGGCCGACCCGCTTGTGGAATGGCCACGTAGCGGTTGACCACACCCAGCAGCTCTTCCTGTTCCTGCACACCCTGCGTACTCCCGATATCTTCAGCCAGTGACCCCTCTTCTTGACCAGCCCAGACCTGGTCGCCAATGCTGCCTTCAAAAGAAGGTGAAGCAATGGCCAGTGCCGTAAAAGGCACTGCGGGAGTGCCTGAGCTCCCTTGGCGAGTCTGCTGCTGCTCTCTCAGCAGATCTCGCTGGAGTAATTGCTCCATAAGCCGTTCCATGCGGCTTAGGCGGCTGCCTGTGTCGCTCTCGAGCGGTGAGGCATCTTCATCCGAATCGTCGGACACTACCGCCCGGTTCTGGCTGCAGGTACCTCCAGCCCGCTGCTCAGGCAGCACTAGCGGTGCTGGGCTCGGCACGGTAGTTATACCCGCCGCCTCCTGCCCCCCCTCCAAAGAGCATTCCTCAACGGAGGACGAACGGGGGCGAGCTGCAGACTTCTTTCCTCTGGTCTTGCTCATTCTTTCTGGAAAACAAGCAGACCACAGAGAAAAAGACACACGGCCACAGTAAAACTTACCTGTCGGCCCGACCTTTCAACTTGTAGCGGGAGCGCCTTGAACTCCCGTTCGTCGCGGGTGCACTGCATGAAGGCTAATGTCGCGCATGCGTGCTGGACGGGGTCTTCACGTAGTCACTCATGTGACTCCGAAGTAAAATTGTTTTCATGCTAGTTTCATGTTGAAATTCCTTGTTGAAAGGGCAATACAGTGGTCCAACTGTAGAGTGGCTGCCTCATAGTGCCAGAGATTTGAGTTCAATCCTCGGATATTGTCTGCGTGGCGTTTGTCACCGTGATGGTGCTCCAGTTTCCTCCCACATCCCAAAGATGTGCAAGTTTGGAGAGAATTGCCCCTAGTCTATAGAGAATGGGACAACTTAGAATTAGTGTAAACTGAGTAGCATAGACTCAATGGGCTGAAGGACCAGTTTCCATGTGTATCTCTAAACTAAACTAAACTAAATTGAGCCATTAGAAAATTGTAGTTTCTGCCACAATTCACAATGGCAGAGATGTAATTTCCCCTTTGTATTTTGCCATTATTGCTGGGAGTATTGTTATCCTATGATCCACTGCCTCTGGGTGTTCCACCTTTCAGAAAGTGTCCTATTTCTGGAGCTCCATGCACCGATAAAGCACTCATCCTTTTTGCAGTGTTCCGCATTTTCTGCATTACCACACCAATTTCTTCACCAAAACAATAAAATGCTTCTCTGTTTTCCCTCGTTACTGTTGCAGTTAAGCCCCTGTCCCACTTTCACAACCTAATTCACGACCTCTGCCGAGTTTGCCCTTGACTCATACTCGCAGCATGGTTGCCACTAGATCGTAGGAGGTCGTAGGTAGGTCGTAGTAGGTCGTGATGCTAGTCGTAGGTACTTGTGACATCAAGTAGATCGCGGCATTTTTATCCAGCCTGATTAACAATGTCCACGAATAAAAAAAAAGGTCGGCATGGAAAGAATCAATACTTTTTGCTCGTAGGTAGGACATAGGTAGGTCGTAGGTAGGTCGTGCTGCTAGTCGTAGGTAGTTGTAGGTAGTCGTAGGTGGTCGGTGGCAGTCGAAGATAATAGTTCCGGGGTGAAATAAAGGTCAGTAGAAAAAAAGGTTATTTAAAAAGCAGAACGTCACCTCTGTCACTCCAAGGCATGTTCATTCATAGCTGGAGAAGAGACGTGTGTTTTAGAGATGGCACCAAAAAGGCAGCAGCGCAGGGGGAGGGCACAAACCTAAAAAAAACGGCCATGCAGGTGTTACCAACCCAAGAGGATGAGTGGCAGGAGGTGATGCCGCAGGAGGTGATAGTGCAGGAGGAGGTAGCCCTGCATGAGAGACCCCTGGAGGAGGAGACTAGGGTGGTAGTATATGTCCCCATCACTACCCCATCCTTCACTGCCTCATTTGAAGGCAGCAAAGCAGCCTTTTCTCCTATGTCTGACACAGCATCAGAGGCAGATGCCCCATTGGTGGTGAGGGAGGGCTGAAGGAAGGTTATGCCCTACACCTTCACCAGGCAGTAGGAGAGGGACCTTGAGGAATGGTTTTACAGCAGAATGCCATCCTGTATGAAAAGGAAAATGAGGGGTACAGGGACTGGGACAAGAATGGCATGCTTACCATCCACTGCTCCACATGTGTGCTTAAAGTTCCATCTTTTGTCAAAGGCCAGCCCCACTCTCTTCCAGTCATCTGGTGTACTGGGACAGTCCATCACATCATCTCCATTAACGCATTGAGACCTCTTCTGGTGCTTCCTCTTCATCGTTGCTCTTCCCCTTCTGCCTTTCTTATAAGGTCACTGAAGCAAAAGGGCTACTGCAAACAGCAGTAAAACGTACATGGTCGAAGCCAGTCTTCCACATAGTCGAAGGAGGTCTTCTTCATAGTCTTGGGAGGTCTTCAACATAGTTGTGGGAGATCTTCAACATAGTCGTTGGAGGCCGTAGATATAGTTGTGGAAGGTAGTAGGAGGTCCTACACACAGCCGTGGAAGGTCATACATATAGTCGTGGAAGGTCGTAGGAGGTCGTAGGTTACCCCGACCTTGATTTTTTTAGGTCGTTTAAGGTCGTCAGAGGTCGCGAATTAGGTCGTGAAAGTGGGACAGGCCCTTTACTAGCTGACCTGTTTCCTATGTCAGGATGCAAATGCTGTCCCGGTATCCTAACTAAGCACCAGTTTTAATACTTCTCGAATGGAGGAAGCTATGGAAATTAAAAAAAATAAGATTGAACATACCAATTTTTTAAAAAAATGTTGACACTGGTTTGACATCTGTGGAACTCATTGCCACAGATAGCCGTGGAAGCCAAGGCTTTGCGTATTTCTAAAGTGGAGATTGATAGGTTCTTGATTAGCAAAGGTGTCAAATATTACAGGGAGAAGGCAGGAGAATTAGGTTGAAAGGAAAATATATGCCATCCATGATTGAACGGCAGATGGGCTGAATGGCCTGGTTCTGCTCCTATGTCTTATGAAGTTATGGCTTAAGGGCAGAGTGACCAATTAGTGGATTAAAAATTACTGACTTTGCCTCAGGAGAATGTAAATCAAATCTCTTTCTGCTCTCAACTCTTGAATGCCTGAACCTGTGGAAATATATTTTTCTGATGGATCTTGATTTATAAACGAATGTATGTTTCTAGGCAAAGGATAAAGCTTCTTGTTCACACTCTGGAAACATTTATTCAAAATTATATTACTGTAAGATCATCATCATTTGTTAACATTTCCAAAAGATACTTCTGGTTCTCCTCACAAATGGATATTTAAAAGGATGTTTAAGGTAATCCAGTACCTTTGAACAAGATTCAAAGGTATACAAAGATTGCACAAAGGTGACGTTCCAAAATAAAAGGAAACGTCACCTATTCCTTTTTCTCCAGAAATGCTGCCTGACCCAATGAGTTACTCCAGCACTTTGTGTCTATCTTTTGTATTAAGCAAAATCTGCAATTCTTTGCTTTTACATCAGAGGTACACAGCATATGTTGTTCCAAATGGCTTTGGAATTGGAAACAGAGCTTGAGGATCAAATGGTCTAATCCATATTCACGTCTTTGATCTGTTTGGAGTTGAAAATCCATATCTTCCCTGTCTCATCCTTTTCTGAGTCATTCTCACCATCTCTCATTTACCTCCACTTTATCTGAATGACCCACAGCTGAGTTTCTGCCTAGCATTGGAATAGAGGAATAACATCCAACATTTTTTTTCAAGTTGAAACTGTGCCTGAATGTAGGTTTAGGTTTATCATTGTCATGTGCTCAGTGAAGAACAATGTTGTGCATGCTTTCCAATCAAGTTAGATACTGCCATACTTAAACACCATCAACCCAAAATCAAGTACAATAGGTGGAGAAAAGAGATTTAAAAGAATGGAGCAATTGCATTGAATGATAGTAGATCCTCATCTGGGGCCAACACGCAAAGAGGAGATACGCACCAAAACCATCTTAGGCTTCAAAGTTCAATTCAATTCAATGATACTCTATTGTCGTATGTACCTAGGTACAGAGAAATGCTTTGATTTGCAGACAACATGGTAAAATCATATAGCAGGCCTCACAAAGGCAGTCCATAATGAGCCTGTCCCATTTACGCAACTTTTTCGGCGACTGCCGGCATCCATCATAGGTCGTTGCAGGTCGCCGAAATTTTCAACATGTTGAAAATTCAGAGGCAACCAGAAAGACGCTACGGCTCTTTGGGCGACTGAGGAGATTACTCACGACCATACAGGCGACACCCTGGTGACATGTCGCGGGGTGAAGCCTGTATGGTCGTGAGTAGTCGCCCAAAGAATCGTACCTTGATCTGGTCGCCGCTGGATTTTCAACGTTGAAAATTTTCGGCGACCTGTAACGAGCTATGACGGGTGCCAGCAGTCGCCAAAAAAGTCGAGTAAGTGGGACAGGCCCTTAAGTGTCACCGTGTTTATGGCACAGATAAAGCTACAAAAGCTCACAAACAGTCTTATCTTCCTTCGCTTTGTACTGCCTACTGCTGCACGTTCCAACAGCTACATAGTTCACTCCTTCCCCCCCCCCCCACCCTCCCCACCCTGCCCGCTGCTGGGTCCTCCTCATTTCTCAGCAGCTCCCCACCGGGTCACCCTTCGATCTTCAGTCGCCGTTATTGTCTGCAAAGAGTATTAACAGTACATTTTATATAAATATGTATTTTGTAAACTCCATTCTCAGGATATAGAGCTTCACCTTTCAAGGCTGCTAGTTTCTGGACTATGTCAATTGTTATTTTGTAATGACCAGCATCAATTTTACTTCGGAGTCACGTGAGTGACTTCGTGAAGACCCCGCCAGCAGGCATGCGCGGCATATCGTCGCACGCATCTGCAGCGGCAGCTGGGGGGGGGTAGTGCGCTCTCCCCACCGGCCTCCTTCACAAGACCGGCAGGTAAGTATTACCTTCCTTTACAGCATGGACAAGGGCCGCAGGACGACGCTGTCGGGGAGCTGAGTTGTGCTGCGGCCAGCCGACGGCCCTTGTCCCCGGAGCTGCACGGAACACCGGCAGCTTAACGCTCACAGCATGGACAAGGGCCGCAGGACGACGCTGCCGAGGAGCGGAGCTGAGCTGCGGCCAGCCGACGGCCTTTGTCCCCGGAGCTGCACGGAATGCCGGCAGCTTTAACGCAACGGTGGGGGCAGGAATGCGGAAGTCGGGGCGCGGAGCTGAGCTGCAGC
Organism: Okamejei kenojei; assembly: GCA_035221665.1. Lineage (NCBI taxonomy): Eukaryota > Metazoa > Chordata > Chondrichthyes > Rajiformes > Rajidae > Okamejei > Okamejei kenojei. Next base: position 123,194,167 of record CM069131.1, read on the forward strand.
CAGCCGACGGCCCTTGTCCCCGGAGCTGCACGGAACGCCGGCGGCTTTAACGCAACAGTGGGGGCTGGAATGCAGAGTCGGGCGCTCCCGCTAATACAGGGGCCGACTCACCCGAATGGGTTACCGCTATGGAGCTGCAAGCAACAGGTCCAGACTCCGAGCCCCCGTCCCCCAAGAGAATAAGGGGGGTTACAGGTACGTGGCAAGGGGTCTTGTTTTTCTTTTACAGGCAACCTCTCCCCGAGCTCCAGTAGACCCGAGGGGGCTGGGCCGGGGGACAGCCGCACGACAGGGGAGCCCTGCAAAGTGCATTGCGTACCGCAGCCAGGGATATCTGCCATCGTGCAGCCCGGGCATAACACTGCTGCGTCGTGTAGGCCTGCTGAGCAGATACCGCCGACAACACACCCCGTCAGGTTGCGGTCAAGGGCGGAGGTGGCAGCAGGAAGCGGTCGGTCAGCTCAGCGCTGCGAGCGGCCGACCATGCGCCTCCACGCCAAGTAATGGTGTAAGTGTGGAGGTAAGCTTGCACGGACTCCGGGGAGCCAGGTTCCGGGGGCCGGCGCCGAGTCAACTCACCTGCCTTCTTATCTGCCAGGTGGGCCGCCACAGTCTGGGAGAAGACAGACTAGCGGAGAGTCCGTGCGGGAGTCGTATGACCCTACTTGGGCTGTAGGTCACGACGACCTGCCATTGGACCATAGACCCTAAGGGGTGAGGTCCGATGGTGGAAGCCCCAGTGAATTCGCAGGGCCTGGGGAAGTCGGCTTGTCCGCTGCATATAGCAGGGACGGTCGCATTGAGCGGTTGGAGCTCTTAAATGGTCCAACATCTCCAGCGGGACCGAGAACATGAAGAACGGCATCCACTAGCCGTGCAAGGACTCCGTTCAGCTCCTCATCGTCTCCAGCCAGAAGCATTAATGATTGCCCAGCTGCTGAGTTTGACGACGACCAGGGACAGCCAGTGACCGCTGAACCAGAGCATGAGGAGGATGCTGGATGTGGTGAGTGAAGTTGCCGTTTCTACCCAGACAGGTGAACCCTGCACCACGAATTGGCGGGCACCGTTGATTGCCTACGTATGCACCAACTCTGGAGTCAGATTCTCAATAATACCTTGGAGAAAGGTTCTCCACGGGCATAACGGCGTTTTGCAAAACCCTGATCGGGGATAATGTGTCCAGTAAATAGCATGATGCACTGGCACTCCTATGCAACGCCCAGTATGAGATAAATTGCCTGCGTAAGAGCTCCATATAGCCCACACTAAACCCCAAATTCGCGGGGTTGTGCCGACCATTACCGCTCCACCGCCGCATCAGTTGCTTGGAGACCTGTACAAACAGGTGAAGGGACTGGACAAAGGAGGCCAAAACAGTGGGCCTCATGAAACTCCATCGGTCAGAGTTCACCCATATCACCGGCAACAGCCTAATACAACCTGTGAACCAAGGCTGCCGGATAGGGCACAAAGATTCTACCTACCTCCATCTCAATAAATACAATGACCATTTAGGGCAAGGCCAACAGCGGCCTGCATGGGAAATGCGGCCGCCGGGCCGTCAACCTCCATAACGTCCACCCGAAGCACCGTATGTATGGAACCGCCGTTCACTATGGAGGTAAGGGGGTCTGGCTCCTCTCACGCCGTAGTATCCCTCCTGTACGAATAGGTGGGCGATTGCGGGCGGCCTTGGACATATGGGGGAAAACTGTAACCACAGATGAGTTTATTTTACAAAGTGTTCAAGGGTATATAATTCGTGGGAGGTATAGATTCCCATACCCAGCATTCGCCTCGTAGGAATTTACTCTATCCCGAAAAGAGGTGGAGGCAGGGCATGCTGAAATTATATGGCGAGCAGGGAAAAGTGGTAATTGGCATAACCAAGCATGGACATATTGATTTGAGCCTAATATGTTCACCAGCAGTGAAAATAAGAGGAATGTCGGGTTATAATCGATTTAGCTGAGTTGAACACTTTTGTACAATATACCCATGTCAAAATGGATGCTTTTGGAACAGCTAGGTGGATGCTTTACTCAGGGTACTTTATGGCATGTATCAGTTTGAAAGAAGCATGCTATACGGTGCCCATCGCTGAGGCTCACAGGGAATTCTGAAGTTGTCTGGAAGGGTGCATTGCCTAATGGAACCATCACAGCTTAGGCTGTTTACCAAGTTGGTATTTACCTGTATTGGCTCTTCTCCGACAACAAGATTATAGTGATGGCATGTTGGATGAAATCCTTATAATGGGGCAGACCCTCCAATTGGCAATTCAAGGAGTGGCTGCAACCAAGGCTCTGCTTGAGAAGCTGGGATTGTAATCCATCCAGACAAATCAAAAACTGCACCCGCTACAGGTTATGGATTTGGTGTTCACCTTAGACACTAATTTAATGAAGTTTATCATCCCCACTAATAAAGCTACTGCTATAATCAGAAGAGTGCCACAATCTTGCTTGCGCCAGAGTATCGACCATGTGGCAAACAGCGAAAGTTATTGGTATTGGTAACTCTAAATTGGTAACTACATTCCCAGCTGCACGATTCGGACCGCATGGGATTACATGTCCGCTTTCGAATAGATAATGCTACAATAATGGTTTACATCAATCATATGGGTAGTATTAGGTCGCTAGTTTGCAATGAATTGGCTAATACAAGTTGGCACTGGTGCATTGAAAGAAATATTTGGATTACTGCGACCTATTTGCCTGGGAAGCTTAATTCAGTGGCGGACACCAGGTCACGTGTCTTCAATGACAACATTGAATGGATGTTGAACCCCCAGATTTTGGAGATATTATAGCTCAAATTGGGGACACCAGATATTGACCTATTTGCGTCCAGGCTGAACCATCGAATACCAACGTATGTGTTGTGGGAACCAGACCCTGGGGTAATAGCATTGGATGCATTTTTATCCATTGGGGGAAATGGGTTGCTACGCGTTTCCCCCATGCTGCCTCACCAGTCGGGTATTGCAGAAAATTAAACTAGACTCTGCAACTGACATATTGATCATTCCCGACTGGCCTACACAACCATGGTACCCGATGGTTGTAGAAATGTACAACAACCATGGATGGCGATTGGGAAACATCCCAAATTGATTACTCACTCCATTACAGGGGGGTCAGTCATCCTTGCCATGATCATTAAACTTGTTTGGCTTGCAGGTTCTGAAAAGACCGCTCAACCGGGCAGGCATCTCGTCAAGAGCCATGAACCTTATTGCAGCATCGTGTCGGGAATCCACCCGCAAACAATATCTCACTCAAATCAGAAAGTGGGAGGGTTCTGTGCCCGGAACAACAAGTCCTCCAACTCGGCAACAATACTGGATGTGTTGGAGTTTCTAGCAGGCCTCCATTTTGATGCAGGCCTCAGCTACAGTGCCATCAACAGCGACAGGAGTACGCTGTATTCATACCTGGATATAAGTATCAGCTCCCACCACCTGGTGTCTAAAACTAATGAGGGGAGTATTCAATACCGATCCCTCCACGACCTAGATATACAGTAACGTGGGATGTGGGGATCATGCTGACCCTACTGAGGAGCTGGGCTCCAATAGATGAGCTACCATTTGAAACAGCTCATCCTTAAGGTGGTGATGCTCATGGTACTGGCGACAGCCCAACGAGCCCAGATGTTACAAAAACTGCGACTGGACGCCAGGGTGGCCAACCCTGGTCAAATAAAATTCTTTGGTAAAGAGTTATTAAAACAGGAGTTGCTACTAACATTTTTTAAGTCTTATTCCACCAGGGCTGCAGCGAGAGCCATGAAGGTGCCCATGGACCACATTTTCGCCACTGCGGGCTGGGCCAGTGGGGAAAAAACCTTTCAACGGTTCTATAACAAGTCTCTGGCCGTTCCTGCGACATTCGCAGAAGCTATCCTGGGTACCGCTCAGTAAATGTCTGGCCCCGAATTAGGGGTTGTTGTTTTAGTTGATTAATAAATTGTGTTGATGTTTCAGCCGCTGTCAACTGAACTCCATTAACAGTCTTACTCCATCAGAATGGCGGCAGTGTGATAAGCATGGACGTTGTTCAGGGCGTGAAATCACAGAGCTTTGAAATCTTCACGAAGTCACTCACGTGACTCCGAAGTAAAATAGTAAGATTAAACGAGAACTTACCAAGTTTGAAGTTTGATCTGTATTTTACGAGGAGTCGCAGTGAGGGATTTCGTGCCCACCGCTCCCACCCTCTATCATCAGGTCAAACAGGTAGTTCTACGGTTTTCATCTTACTATTTTCAGTCATGGTTGGTTCTGTGATTCCACACCGCTGCTTTGAAGGATGCCGCGCATGCCTGCTGGCGGGGTCTTCACGAAATCCCTCACCGCGACTCCTCGTAAAATACAGATCAAACTTCAAACTTGGTAAGTTCTCGTTTAATCTTACTATTAAACTGTACTCCTTCCAGACCCCCCCCCCCCCCACTATAATCACTGATAAAGGATCACAACCCGAAAACGTCACCTATCCATTTTCTTCAGAGATGTTGCTTGACCCATTGAGTTACTCCAGCATTTTGTGTCGATCTTTGATATAAGCCAGCTTCTGCAGTTCCATTTTATTTCAATTAGATTGTATGCAGGAAGCTCTAACTACTGCAAATTAAGTAAATGGATAACTCGAACTTAATGCCAAGTTCCAAAATGCAGCCTTCAATTGAGCAAATTGTTGAATCTTATATGTGTTTTATGAATTTTATTTTCAACCAAATTCAGTTTCTCAATGTAACCTCCCAATTTAAAAATGATTGTGCATAATTTGACTGCTTAATGACAGGTCTCCAGTTTTCTCTTAGCGAAATAAGATCATACCATACAACTTGTGTTGCTTAGCACCAGGTAACTGAAGATACACATATTAAATAAATATTTTTTGGCATATTTCTATAGTCATACATAGCCCTACAAAATATATTATACAGTCATAAAGTCATTTGGCCCAACTCAACCATGTAGACCAATTTGCCCATCTAAGCTAGTCCCATTTGCCCGCATGGGCCGATATCCTTGTCAATCTCTCTTGTCCATGTCCAAGTGTAACTTAAATAGTTATTGTATCTGCCTCAACTACTCTCTTGGCAGTTTGTTTCAACTAACTGTCATGCACTGTGTGAAAAAGTAGCCCTCAGATTCCCATTAAATATTTTCCCACTCATCTTGAACCTATGCCCTTTAGTTATTGAATCCCCTACACTGGGACAAAGACTCAGTGCAATCATCCTGTCTATTCCCCTCATAGATGTGTCTACCTCTCTGAGATCACCTCTCAGCCACCTGTGCTCCAAGGAATGAAGCCCTAGACTGCCCTACCAGGCCCTGTAGCTCAGGCCCTTGAATCCTAGCAACATCCTCACAAATCCTCTCTGCACTCCTTTCAACTGAATGTCCCCTTCTGCAAAGCTAAACACAATAAATGCTTCAAATGCAGTCTCACACGTCTTGTGCAACTGAAACATAACATCCCAACTTCGATAGTCTATACTCAGCTCTTTGACAAATGAAGGTCAGCATGTTAACAGCTTTCTTCACCATAGTGTCTCCTTGTGATGCACTTGCACGTACTCCAAGATCCCTCTGCCCAACAACTCTTCCCAGGGCTCTACCCTTCACTGGGAAGGTAAATTGACCAGATTTGACTTCCCTGCCCTGATTTGACTTTAGAATTTAGAAGGTTGAGAGGGCACCTTACAGAAACATATACAATTCTTAGAGGATTGGACAGCGTAGATGCAGGAAAAATGTTCCTGATGTTGGGGAGTCCAGAGCCAGGGGTCACAGTTTAAGAATAAGCGATAGGCCATTTAGGACTGAGATGAGGGAAAAACATTTTCACCCAGAGAGTTATGAATTTGTGGAATTCTCTGCACAGAAGGCAGTGGAGGCCAATTCATTGGATGTTTTCAAGAGAGAGTTAGATTTAGCTCTTAGGGCTAAAGGAATCAAGGGATATGGGGAAAAAGCCAGAACGGGGTACTGATTTTGGATGAACTGCCATGATCATATTGAATGGCGGTGCTGGCTCGAATGGCTCGTGCACCTATTTTCTATGTTTCTATGTAATACCTCACACTTACCTGAAATAAACTCCATTTGCCCAGTTGACTGAGATTGTGCCTCTAATTCTTGATAATGACTCTCACTATACAATACCAATTTGTTTAGTACTATCTTCAAACTTACTAATCATGCCTTGTACATTCTCATACAAGTCATTGATATAGATGTCAAACAGCAATGAACCCAGCATCGATGCCTTTAACCATAGGCCTCCAGTCCAAAAAACAACATTCCACCACCATTCTGCTTCCTTCCATTAAACCAATTCTGTATCTAATTATGATGACACAAAATGCTGGAATAACTCAGTGGGACAGGCAGCAACACTGGAGAGAATGAATGGGTGACGTTTCGGGTCAGGACCCTGCTTCAGACTGAGAATCAGGGGAAAGAGAAATAAGAGATATATGGTGTAGAGAGATATAGAACAAATAAAGGAAACATGCCATTGTTAACTGTTTGCTAGGTCAGAAAGAGAAGCTGGTGTGACTTGGGTGGGGGAGGGATGGAGAGAGAGGGAATGCAGGGGTTACATTAAGTTAAAGAAATCAATATACATATCACTGGGGTGTAAGCTGCTCAAGCAAAATATGAGATGCTGTTCCTCCAATTTGTGTCTGACCTCACTCTGACAATGGAGGAGGCCTAGGACAGAAAGGTCAATCTAGAATGGAGTGGGAGATTGCAACCTTCACATAGTCCACCCTGTTTCGACGAATGCAATCAACCCGGCATGCACAATCAAATAAGATCAAATAGAACAAGTTGTCATACAACTTTAGACTGTGCACGCCATACGTGAGAAGAAGCAGTCTAGAATGGGAAAGGGAATTAAACTGTTTGGCAATCAGGAGATCAGGTAGGTCCAGGCAGACTGAGCAACGTCTCGCCTATGTTCACATTTGAACAACAGATACAGTGGATGAGGTTGGAGGAGATGCAATTGAACCTCTGCCTCACCTGAAAGGACTGTCGGGCCACAGGTGACACGGTGGTGCAGCGATAGTTGCTGCGTTACAATGCCAAAGACTCTGGCTTGATCCTGACTATGGTTGCTGTCTATACGGAGTTTGTACGTTCCCCCGTGACCTATGTGTGTTTTCTCCAGAAAGTTCCCGTTTCCTCCCACACTCTAAAGACATATTGGCTTGTAGGCTAATTGGCTTGGTATAAATGTAAATTGTCTATAGTCTCTGTAGGATAGTGTGGGTGTGCAGGGATCGCTGGTCAGCGCAGAATCAGTGGGCCGAAGGGTCTGTTTCCGAGATGTATCTCTAAACTAAATTAAAATAAATTAAACACAATGTACAGAAATGGAATTCCAGAACACACTGATGCATGCATCACAATCCAACCATGAGAAACGTAGTTCAGAGCTGAGAAACAACAAACTGCACCTTGTATCTGCAGTCTATGTAATAGGCTTTTGTTTTAATAATGGAAGAAACTATTATCTTTATTTGCATTAAAAAAATAAACACAGATAGGATTCATTCTTATCTGGGATAATGTGAGAAGCTGGAAACCAAGTTTCATTTCATTCTCCGATTGTTGAAGGTTACAGATTTTGCATAACAGAGACAGTAATATTGGCTTGTTCCCTTTATCATCGATACTTTTTTGCATATCTTTCATTCATTGTTCTTTATCTCTCCACATCACCGTCTATATCTCTCGTTTCCCTGATCCCTGACCAGTCTGAAGAAGGGTCTCGACCCGAAATGTCGCCTCTCTCCTTCGCTCCTTAGATGCTGCTGCTGCAGCCGCTGAGTTTCTCCAGCCTTTTGTGTACCCCAGTAATATTAATATCACATTGATAACTCAATTAATAAAACTTGAATAAACGTCACAAAAATTTGTATAGAAACATAGAAATTAGGTGCAGGAGTAGGCCATTCAGCCCTTCGAGCCTGCACCGCCATTCAATATGATCATGGCTGATCATCCAACTCAGTATCCCGTACCTGCCTTCTCTCCATACCCTCTGATCCCCTTAGCCACAAGGGCCACATCCAACTCACTCTTAAATATAGCCAATGAACTGGCCTCAACTACCCTCTGTGGCAGAGAGTTCCAGAGACTCACCACTCTCTGTGTGAAGAAAGTCTTTCTCATCTCGGTCTTAAAGGATTTCCCCCTTATCCTTAAGCTGTGACCCCTTGTCCTGGACTTCCCCAACATCGGGAACAATCTTCCTGCATCTAGCCTGTCCAACCCCTTAAGAATTTTGTAAGTTTCTATAAGATCCCCTCTTAATCTCCTAAATTCCAGAGAGTATAAACCGAGTCTATCCAGTCTTTCTTCATAAGACAGTCCTGACATCCCAGGAATCAGTCTGGTGAACCTTCTCTGCACTCCCTCTATGGCAATAACGTCCTTCCTCAGATTTGGAGACCAAAACTGCACGCAATACTCCAGGTGTGGTCTCACCAAGACCCTGTACAACTGAAGTAGAACCTCCCTGCTCCTGTACTCAAATCCTTTTGCTATGAAAGCTAACATACCATTTCGCTTTTTTTCACTGCCTGCTGCACCTGCATGCCTACTTTCAATGACTGGTGTACCATGACACCCAGGTCTCGCTGCATCTCCCCTTTTCCTAATCGGCCACCATTTAAAATAATAGTCTGCTTTCCTGTTTTTGCCACCAAAGTGGATAACCTCACATTTATCCACATTATACTGCATCTGCCAAACATTTGCCCACTCACCCAGCCTATCCAAGTCACCTTGCAGTCTCCTAGCATCCTCCTCACAGCGAACACTGCCCCCCAGCTTAGTGTCATCCGCAAACTTGGAGATATTGCCTTCAATTCCCTCATCCCAGATCATTAATATATATATTGTAAATAGCTGGGGTCCCAGCACTGAGCCCTGCGGTACCCCACTAGTTACTACTGCCTGCCATTGTGAAAAGGACCCGTTTACTCCTACTCTTTGCTTCCTGTTTGCCAGCCAGTTCTCTATCCACATCAATACTGAACCCCTAATACCGTATGCTTTAAGTTTGTATACTAATCTCTTATGTGGGACCTTGTCGAAAGCCTTCTGGAAGTCCAGATATACCACATCCACTGGTTCTCCCTTATCCACGCTACTAGTTACATCCTCGAAAAATTCCACAAGATTCGTCAGACATGATTTACCTTTTGTAAATCCATGCTGACTTTGTCCAATGATTTCACCACTTTCCAAATGTGCTGCTATCCCATCTTTAATAACTGACTCTAGCAGTTTCCCCCACTACCGATGTTAGACTAACTGGTCTGTAATTCCCCCCCGTTTTCTCTCTCCCTCCCTTCTTAAAAAGAGGGGTTACATTTGCTACCCGCCAATCCTCAGGAACTACTCCAGAATCTAAAGAGTTTTGAAAGATTATCACTAATGCATCCACTATTTCCTGAGCTACTTCCTTAAGTACTCTGGGATGCAGCCTATCTGGCCCTGGGGATTTATCGGCCTTTAATCTATTCAATTTACCCAACACCACTTCCCCCGACTGACCTGGATTTCACTCAATTCCTCCTTTGACCCACAGTCCCCTGCTATTTCAGGCAGATTATTTTATGTCTTCCTTAGTGAAGACGGAACCAAAGTAGTTATTCAATTGGTCCGCCATATCCTTGTTCCCCATGATCAACTCACCTGTTTCTGACTGCAAGGGACCTACATTTGTTTTAACTAACCTCTTTCTCTTCACATATCTATAAAAACTTTTGCAGTCAGTTTTTATGTTCCCTGCCAGTTTTCTTTCATAATCTATTTTTCCTTTCCTAATTAAGCCCTTTGTCCTCCTCTGCTGGTCTCTGAATTTTCTCCCAGTCCTCTGGTATGCTGCTTTTTTCTGGCTACTTTGTACGCATCATCCTTTGCTTTGATACTATCCCTGATTTCCCTTGTTATCCACGGATGCACTACCTTCCCCGATTTATTCTTTTGCCAAACTGGGATGAACAATTTTTGTAGTTCATCCATGCAGTCTTTAAATGTCTTCCATTGTATATCCACCGTCAACCCTTTTAGAATTAATTGCCAGTCAATCTTGGCCAATTCACGTCTCATACCCTCAAAGTTACCTTTCTTTAAGTTCAGAACCATTGTTTCTGAATTAACAATGTCACTCTCCATCCTAATGAAGAACTCAACCATATTATGGTCACTCTTGCCCAAGGGGGCACGTACAACAAGACGGCTAATTACCCCTTCCTCATTACTCAAAACCCAGTCTAAAATAGCCTGCTCTCTCGTTGGCTCCTGTACATGTTGATTTAGATAACTATCCCGCATACATTCCAAAAAATCCTCTTCCTCAGCACCCCTGCCAATTTGATTAACCCAATCTATATGTAGATTGAAGTCACCCATTATAACTGTTTTGCCTTTGTCGCACGCATTTCTAATTTCCTGTTTGATACCATCCCCAACTTCTCTGCTACTGTTAGGTGGCCTGTACACAACACCCACCAGCGTTTTCTGCCCCTTAGTGTTTTGTAGCTCTACCCATACCGATTCCACATCCTCCAAGCTAATGTCCTTCCTTTCCATTGCTTTAATCTCCTCTCTAACCAGCAACGCTACCCCACCTCCTTTTCCTTTCTCTCTATCCCTTCTGAATATTGAATATCCCTGGATGTTCAGCTCCCAGCCTACGTCACCCTGGAGCCATGTCTCCGTGATCCCAACTATATCATAATCATTAATATCTATCTGCACGTTCAACTCGTCCACCTTATTACGAATACTCCTTGCATTGAGACACAAAGCCTTCAGGCTTGTCTTTACAACGCATTTACCCCTTATACAATTTTGCTGAAAAGTGGCCCTTTTTGATTTTTTGCCCTGGTTTTGTCTGCCTGCCACTTTTACCTTTCACCTTGCTACCTAATGCTTCTACCCTCATTTTACACCCTCCTGCCTCTCTGCTCTTGTACCCATCCCCCTGCCACATTAGTTTAAAATCCTCCCCGACAGCACTAGCAAACACTCCCCCAAGAACATTGGTTCCATTCCATTCCAAGTGCAAACCGTCCTGTTTGTACCGGTCCCACCTCCCCCAGAACTGGTCCCAGTGCCCTAAAAAATTTGAATCCCTCCCCCTTGCACCACTTTTCAAGCCACGTATTCATTTGCATTATCCTCCTATTTCTACTCTGACTGGCCCGTGGTACTGGTAGTAATCCGGAGATTACTACCTTTGAGGTCCTACTTTTAAGTTTATCTCCTAGCTCCCTAAATTCACCTTGTAGGACCTCATCCCTTTTTTTACCTATATCGTTGGTGCCAACATGCACCACGACAACTGGCTGTTCACCCTCCCCCTCCAGAATGTTCTGCAGCCGTTCAGTGACATCCCTGACCTTTGCACCAGGGAGGCAACATACCATCCTGGAGTCTCGTTTGCGGCCGCAGAAACGCCTATCTATTCCCCTGACAATTGAATCCCCTATTACTATTGCCCTTCCCCTCTTTTTTTCCCCCCTCATGTGCTGCAGAGCCACCCATGGTGCCATGAACCTGGCTGCTGCTGCATTCCCCTGATGAGCCATCTCCCTCAACAGTATCCAAAATGGTATACCTGTTTAGGAGGGAGATGACCGCAGGGGACTCCTGCACTACCTGCCTACTGCTTTGCTGGCTATTGGCCACCCGTTCCCTTCTTGTCCTCCTACCTTTTGCCTGCGGTGTGACCAACTCACTGTACGTGCTATCCACGACTTTCTCCGCATCGTGGATGCTCCAGTATGAATCCAGCCGCAGTTCCAATCGTTCAATGCGATCTGCCAGGAGCTGCAGCTGGACACACTTCCTGCAACTGTAGTCCACCAGGGACACCGACCATCTCCCTGATCTCCCACATGTTGCAGGCTGAACAAACCACGGGGCCAATCTCTACTGCCATACCTTACTCCCAAATTACTAAAAAAAAACACAAAAACTTATCCTTTAAACTTTACTACTAAATACTAAATCCCTCACTCCCAGAATCCCTCACTCCCAGAAGGCAGAAATGTAAAATAGTAAACCCGGGGTTGCACCCAATCAGCTGCTTCCTCGGGTCCTCTTCCACCAATCAGCGGCTTCCTCAAAAAAAAAAAAAAACCCCAAAAAAAAAAACCCACCTCCAAATGGAACGTTATGGATTTGGGTAAGCCTCTGGAAAACACAAGCCCCGCGCTAGATTTTAAACCTACCGGTCGGGTGTCGCTCCTCCCCCTCCTTCACTTCCTCCAACGGCTCCTGTGGGCCTCTGGAAAACACAAGCCCCGCGCTAGATTTTAAACCTACCGGTCGGGTGTCGCTCCTCCCCCTCCTTCACTTCCTCCAACGGCTCCTGTGGGCCTCTGGAAAAACACAAGCCCCGCGCTAGATTTTAAACCTACCGGTCGGGTGTCGCTCCTCCCCCTCCTTCACTTCCTCCAACGGCTCCTGTGGGCCTCTCATCTGTGCTAAGCATTTTGTAATCACGATGGATTGAAATGAACTAAACAGTATCTCACAAATTCTTGAGTATTTTTAACAATAGACTATAAGTTAAACTGCCGAGCTGGTTAATCCTCAGTGGACAGATTGATCCGACCACCACTCAGTAAGTTTTGTCTGTTTAGGTTGAGAACAATACAAAGAAGATTAAAACCTTTCATATTCTGGTGTTTTGTAGAGATAGGCTCAGTCATTTTTGATATCTTGCCTTATTTTTGCAGATTAAATTAGTTAAACTTTGAATCAATGTTAGATTGCAAATGAAATGTTTACCAATTCATCCACTTTAACATGTTCATGGGGAGCATACATTTTAATAATGAGAGAAGCAACATGCTGTAGGAATGCAATAAACATGAATAGGTAGTTTGGACTTCACAGCACCATTCTTCAGAAAGCATTTAATTAAGAACTATTATCTAAAAATGTAAATTCTCACATTCATTCAAGTTTTAAAGAACTTTTAAACAGCTATTTGTTTTTCTTCTCATCGATTTATATTATACTAATTTTTGAAAATAATACTATACAAAAAATGAAAATAGTCATAAATTAAGGGGAAAATGTCCTGAAATGCACAATTTACATTTCACTTTTCAGAATAAATATTATCTGCTTTCAATCTCAATTTATACAAATAGTCAGACTGACAGACAGAAAGGCAAGTGAGTTAGAAAGAAGATCGACAAAAAGGAGAAAGAAACTTATCAATTCTAAACATTTTCTCAGCCACAACTCTCCATATTCTAAATCAAACCTCAATATAAAAAGGAACCGCAAATGTTGGTTTAAAAGAAGAATCCCGATCCGAAACGCCAGCCATCCATGTTTTCCAAAGATGCTGCCTGACCTGATGAGTTATTTCCAGCATTTTGTGTCTATATTAAAACAACTAAAACTCATGGTCAAATGGGATTTTTTTCATTGAACGATAGATAATCCTTGCAGCAATTCTCTACGATAATACTGGTGCCCCATGTGCATGCATTTTTGGCCCCCCTCATTTACTGTTCATACACCCACAACTGTGCAGCCAAACACAAATCCATCTCAATTTACAAATTTGCAAGCAGTACCACCCTAGTAATGATGTGACAGAGTACAAGAATGAGATTGAGAATCTCATAACCTGGTGCCAAGGCAACAACCTTTCCCTCAATGTCAGCAAGACAAAGGAGATTGTGATCGTCTTCAGGACGCGAAGTGGTACACATACATTGATGGTGCTGAAATAAAGATGGCTGAAAGCTTCAAGTTCCGAGGAGTAAATATCCCCAGCAACTTGACCTGACCAGACATATTGAAGCATGGCCAAGAAAACACACCAATGCCTCTACTTTCTCAAAAGGCTTAGAAAGTTTGGCAAGTCCCCAACAACTCTCACCAACTTCTACTAATGCACAGTAAAGAGCATTTTATTTTGATGCAACACAACATAGTTTGGGAACAGTTCTATCCAAGACTGCAAGAAATTGCAGATAATTGTGGACACAGCTGAGACCATCACCCCTTTCTTCCATTGACCATGTACATGTCACGCTGCCTCGGTACGACCACCTGCATATTCAAGGACGAGTCTCACTCTTGGCACTCCCTCTTCTCCAGACACACACAACCCTTTGTGTTAAAATAGATATCCCTCAGATTCCTATTAAACTTTTCCCTCTTCACCTTAATACGTACCCATGCCCTCTGGTTCTCGATTTCCCTGCTCTGGGCAAGAGATTCTGTGTTTTTACCCGATCTATTCCTCACATGATTTTTAAACGCTTCTATAAGATCACCCCTCATCCTCCCTAAGCTCATAGGAATAGATTCCCAGCCTGCTCAATCTCTCCCCATGGCTCAGTCCTCTCGAACCCTGGCAACTTCCTCGTAAATCTTCTCTGAACCCTTTCCACTTGACAACATCTTTCCTATAACATGGTGCCCAGAACTGAAAGCAATACTCTAAATGCAGTCTCACTTACATCTTATATAACTGCAATCTGCATACTCTAGAAACATCTCAATAATAGTTGAAACATTTTAGAGATTTTCACTCTTTGTTGAAAGATCCTCCAAGATGATGGCAATTAGTGAAAAATCTGGGTTAGTGAATTCACTAGTTCAGTTAAAAAATTGTGTTATCTTGAAAGGTAGCGTTCAATTTAGAAGCTTGCCAAAGAAGTGCTAGCTGAAGATCCCTGGAGGGATATAAATCAAAACATCATGTGAATGCTGGGAATCCAAATTATAGACATCAAAGGCTAGAGAAATTCAGCAGAGAACTAGTTAACATTTCACATGAATGCCCGATTGAATGAGCTGGAGCAGGTTGAGATAAACAGGTTTTAAAATGCCAGGCAAAGATGTGAGGAGAGGAAAGAGAGGATATTTTGTGTGATGGAATGGATGGAACGAGAGGTTAGTAGACAAACAGAATTATAGTGCAAGGCAATAAGTCGGATAGTAATGAGACAAGCAATCGTTCTGGGAGTAGAATCGTTATGAAATCTGAAATAACAACATAGAAACATAGAAACAGAAAATAGGTGCAGAAGTAGGCCTTCGAGCCAGCACCGCCATTCAATGTGAGCATCGCTGATCATCCAAAATCAGCACCCCGTTCTGGCTTTTTCCCCATATCCCTTTATTCCCTTAGCCCTAAGAGCTAAATCTAACTCTCTCTTGAAAACGAGAGCTGGAAATGCTGCAAATCTCTGTGACTCTCTTACTCATCTATCCCTCCCCCACCCACCGACATATCCTTCCCTGTCTCCCCCCCCCCCCCCCCCCCCTCACACCCCCTCACCACCCAGGGCACCTTCCCCTATAACCATGGGAGTTGTTAATTTGTGTTTAATTTATTGTCACGTGTACCGAGGTACAGTGAAAAGCTTTTATTGTGTGCTATCCAAACAGCGGAAAGACAATACATGATTACAATCAAGCCGTTGATGCATGATAAGGGAATAAAGTTTAGTGCAAGGTAAAGTCAGCAAAGTTCAAGCAAGGATGGTCTGAGGGTCACACTATATAGGGTATATGGAGGTGCCTTATAACACCTATCCTTATACCTCCTCCCTCAGCTTATTTCAGGGACCAGGTGAGACAGATGTTTACATGCACCTCATCCAACCTCGTATTTTGCATTCAACGCTCCCCAATGGTCGCCCTCTACATTGGTGAGACTAAGCATATAAACAACTGTTTCATTCAATTCCTGTGCTCTGATCACCAGTGCCAGCTGAAACTCCTAGTTGTTAGCCACTCCAATTCTCCTTCCCTTTCCCACATCAACATGCATGGCCTCAGCCTCATCCTACTGCCAGAGTTTGGGTAACCTAAAACAGAGTGGTATGAACCAAGGATCCTAAAACCAAGATAGACCACTCCAGCTAAATGCAATGGGCTGACATGTAGTTCGCAATGGAACGGAACGTGGGCCTTTTTTTCATCCAGAATCTGGAGGTGTGGAAAACGCACACCTCCAGATTCAAACAGCTTCTTCCCAGCTGTTATCTGGCAACTAAACCATCCTATTCACAACTAGATAGCGGTCCAAGAGTAACTGTCTACAACATTGGAGACCCTCCGACCATCTTTAATCGATTCTACTGGACTTTAACTTGCACTAAATGTTATTCCGTTTTACACACTGTAGATGACTCGATTTTTAATCATGTATTGTCTTTCTGCCGACTGGTTAGCACACAACAAGACACAAACTGTACCTCAGTACACGGGAAAATAAACTAAACCAACTAACTCTCTTACTGATCTACCCAGTCTCTCAAACACACATTTTCTTTCCACTCACTCCCCCTGCCCCCTCCTGTCACCCCTCCTCAACCTTCCCCTAATTGCTCATCACCCATCTCTAACACCTCCAAGTCCCTTATTTCCATCCCCCTTTGTTTCCATCCACCTACCATCCCTCGCTCTGATTCTATATTTCACTCCTCAACTTCCTTTCTTACCAGATTCCACCATCTGCCACCCATTGCAGTCTTCCAGCCTTATTTACTATCTCCACTCTTCTCTCCCCGCTTGACACATCTACCCACCCATCAACCTCTCCTTATCGGGATCCATCTATCATTTAACAGCTCGTACCCCTCTCCTTCCCCTCACTGCTTTCTACCAGCTATCTTCCCTCTACTCCAGACTTGAAGAGGACTTCTAACTTGAAAACTTCAACCTGTCCCATTTCCCTCCATAGATGCTGGCTGACTCACCGAGTTTCTCCGGCAGCTTGTTTTTGTTTTTGCAGGATTCCAGCATCTGCAGTCCCTCGCGTGTACATCTGTTGAATGTAGAGGTAAGTGGAGGGAGAAGAGGAGGAACAATCATACACTGGTTCTGGAGAGAAGTGCTGGAAATCAACAAATGATGTTGAAGAGCGACCACAGTGACACAGTGACATCCTGTGACTGTGTGGCTTTTCTCCAGGTGCTTTGATATCCTCCCACACTCCAAAGATGTACAGGTTTGTAGGTTAATTGGTTTTGGTAAAATTGTCCCTAGTGTGCAGGATAGTGCTAGTGTACGGGGTGATCGCTGGTTGGCATGGGCTTGGTGGGCTGAAGGCCCTATTTCTGTGCTGTATCTCTAAAGTAATAACCTGAAAACATTAATCTGTTCATTTCCCTGCAGAGATGCTGCTGCCTGATCCACTGAGTTCCTCCAGCAGCGTGTTTATTTTTTCAGGACTCCAGCATCTCCAGTTCCTTGCATTTACAGAAAACGATGTGTTGAATGTAGAGGTTGGCGTGGGGGGAGATGAGGGAGAGGAATCATACATTTGGTTCCGGTGGAAAGTGGAAGTGCAGGAAATCGACAAATAAGGTTAAAGGTGGAGAAAAGGACGATGCATTGGAAGAACAAATATGACTGGTGGTATCTGAATAGGTGCTACAACTCCAAGAAACGGAAAGAATGCAATGGAGTTCTTGCAGTAAACAGGATGGAAGGACATATAATCAAAGCAGCTGTGGAAGCCAGTGAGCGTGCAGAGAATACTGGTCATTAACGTACCTTGGTGGGTTACAGTTTTTTTAACTGAAAGACTTTGGAAGGTCGCAATATTAGCTGAGGGATTCTGGAAAATTAAACCATTAGCTGGAGGATTATACAGTACAGTGTGACAGCATTGACTGACTGAGTTATATTTATTTTAAGGAAGAAAAAATCTCATCGACATGAGCTGATATCTTCCATATGACTCCACATGGACTTGCTTAAAGAAAAACAAGCTAATTAAATAGTTATTCATTATTTAAATATTTTAATTTGGAATATAGGGCACCAATAAAAGAGAACATCAAAATAGGATTTATTTCTCAAATTATATAAAACTAGATGAGTTTAATTTATCACGGCAACTTTGCATCTCCCAATACGGCAAATAAATTAAAATAAATCATAATAATAAATCCATAGAAAGACTGCCTGTTGTTTAATTGTCTTTGCAGACAACAAGGGCACATGTATTGTTCTGAAGCTCAAGACTGGGAGCTTATCTGAGAACCATATAATTTGTAGAACTTAATCTGATGTTCATTATCTTTCATAGGCTTCCAAAATTGTGGTCTATATTCATGTGTAAGAATAATTTAAAAATACTTTTTCATAGAACAAAGAACATTACAGCACAAGAACAGGCCCTTCGGCCCATAATGTCTGTGCCCGGCATAGAAACATAGAAACATAGAAAATAGGTGCAGGAGTAGGCCATTCGGCCCTTCGAGCCTGCACCGCCATTCAATATGATCATGGCTGATCATCCAACTCAGTATCCCGTACCTGCCTTCCCTCCATACCCCCTGACCCCTTTAGCCACAAGGGCCACATCTAACTCCCTCTTAAATATAGCCAATGTACTGGCCTCAACTACCTTCCATGGCAGATAATTCCAGAGACTTACCACTCTCTGTCCTAAAGGAATTCACCATCTCGGTCCTAAAGGAATTCCCCCTTATCCTTAGACTGTGACCCCTTGTTCTGGTCCTCCCCAACATCGGGAACAATCTTCCTGCATCTAGCCTATCCAACCACTTAAGAATTTTGTAAGTTTCTATAAGATCCCGCTCAGTCTTCTAAATTCTAGCGAGTACAAGCCAAGTCTATCCAGTCTTTCCTCATATGAAAGTCCTGACATCCCAGGCATGATGCCAAAAAACAAGTTATCTGTGTGCACATAATCTGTATCCCTCCATTCCCGGCCTATCCAAATTGCTCTTAAATGTCACTCTCATATCTGCCTCAAGCACCAACACAAGCACTCACTGCCCTCTGTAAAAAAACCTTGCACGACACATCTCCTTTAAACATTGCCCCTCTCGCCATAAAGCGTGGCACCCAAGCATTTGAAATTTCCATCCTGGGACAAAGGTTCTGACGCATTTTATATGCCTCTATCAGGACTCTCCGCAATCTCCAGCTTTACAGAGAAAATCAAAGTCTTTCCAACCTCTCTCTCTGCAGCAAATAACGCCTAATCGAGGCATCATTGTTGTTGTATCAGTTCTACCTCCTGCACCCGTACAGAACTCATGGACTTCATCAACTTCACCACCAATTTTCATCCTGTACTCAAATGTAATTGGACCATCTCCGACACCTCCCTCCCCTTTCTTAATCTCACAGTCTCCATCACAGGAAATAGACTATCGACTGACATCTATTACAAACCCACTGACTCCCACAACTATCTCGACAACACTTCTTCCCACCCTGTTTCCTGCAAAGACGCTATCCCCTATTCCCAATTCCTCCGTCAATGCCGCATCTGCACCCAAGATGAGGTGTTCCACACAAGGACATCCGAGAATGGGAGTTCCCCTCTCCCATCATAGATGAGGCCCTCACTCATGTCTCCTCCATACCCCACAGCTCTGCCCTTACTCCCCCTCCCCCTAGTCATCTTCCACCCCATCAGCCGTCGCACACAACACATAATCCTCCGAAATTTCCGCCAACTCCAACAGGATCCCACCACTAGCCACATTTTCCATCTCATTTCCACCATCCAATGAGACCATTCCCTCCACAACTCCCTGGTTAACTCATCCCTTCCCACCCAAGCCACTCCCTCCCAGGTACCTTCCCCTTGCAACCGCAGAAGATGCAACACCTGTCACTATACCTCCTCCCTCGACTCTGTCCAAGGACGCCGACAGTCCTTTCAGATTACGCAGACGTTCACCTGCACCTCCTCCAACCTCATCTACTGTATCCGTTGTTCAAGATATGGACAATCGGCAAGACCAAACATAGACTGGATGATCATTCCGCAGAAAACCTTCGCTCAGCCCGCCTGAACCTACCTGATCTCCCTGTTGCTGAACACTTTAATTCTACTTCCCATTCCTACACGAGAACTTCTGTCCTAGGTCTCCTCCATCGTCAGAGTGAGGCTAAATGTAAATTGGAGGAACAGCATCTCATATTTCGCTTGGGCAGCTTGCAGCCCAGTAGTATGAATATTGATCTACAAACTTAGTAAGCCTTTGTCCTGCCTTTGTCATGCCTCTCCCCTCTTCTAGCTTTCTTCTCCCCTGCCTACAATCAGTCTGATGAAGGGTCTCCACCTGAAACATCATCTATCCATGTTCTCCAGAGATGCTGCCTGGCCTGCTGAGTTACTCCAGCACTTTGTGTCCTCTGCACGTCTGAAAAAGGATCTTGACCCAAAACCTCACCTGACCCAATGAATTCCACCAGACTTTATAATGTGAAATAAATATGAAGTTTTCTGGCAGGTTGATAAATGTTGCATTGTCTTACAAAGGAGCACACTGCATAAATATCTCATATTCATCAAAGGACCTCAAAGGATGAAGCAACTGATGCATTTGTCGGATTACTTTCCATGGGTAGGGAGAGGCACTGTAGACATAACACTTCACACCAATTATACAATAAATTATCATTGATGTTCACATCCTGGCTTTTTGGACCGTTGTGAACACTCTGCCCAAGGGAAGGATAACAGTATCCTCCGGCTGAATTAGACAATTGTTTTTATAAGGATTTGCCTCTCAGGTTAGTGGTCCCCACCTATTCCTCATTGTCTGAACCAAACTGGAGGAGCAGAGTAAACTTTGCATTGTTCTACCTATCACCCTCTTATGTGGGGAGGGAGGAGCGGGAGTGGCAATAGTAGGGTGAGGATAATGACTTGGTTGGATGGCTTAAAAGTTTGTGCATGGGAGCATGTGCGATGCAAGGGTGTGGGAGTGCTTGGGTGTGCACAATACTGTGTGTATGTGTGTGTAAGTGGCTTCTGTAAATAGTCCCTAGTGTGTAGGATTGAACTAGTGTGCGGGTGATCGTTGGTCGGCAAGGGCTCGGTGGACAGAAGGGGCTGTTTCCATGCTGTATCTCTAAACACTAAACACATCATGACATTTCTTCTGATATTGCTTAATGGTAAAGGAATTATGGAGGATACAACTCTACACGCACATAAAAAGGATCCTCAAATAGTGACCCTGCTTGACCTCCTCCTCTATCATTGGCATACTTTAATGAACCATGGTTTTAAGCCTTTTTTCAGTATGTAGTGGAGCTCTCTCTTTCGCTCACTCTCATGCAGTGTCTCTCCTCCATGCCTGTCATAGTGTGTGCTGCAGATGTCTGGCTGGTCCAAGCACTGTGCCTTTAGATGCTGATCCCTACAATCTACCTCATTGGTGATCCTTGCGCTATGTTTAATCGGGCGTCACTGGAATTATCTTCAACTAAACGTTATTCCCTTTATCCTGTATCAGTGCACTGTGAGTGGCTTGATTATAATCCAGTATAGCCTTTCCACTGAGCGGGTAGCAAGCAACAAACAAGCTTTTTGCAGTACCTTGGTACACATGGTAATAAGAAACAAAACTAAAGTAAACTAAATTGTGGTTGCTGCACAACAGCCAATCTCGGTTAAACCAGGTCATCTCAGGAACCATCTTTCTCTTGGGTGTAAACCAACCTTTTCAAACCGAATTTCACAATATCTGTAGAAGATTTTAAACCAAGTCCACATGCAGCAATCTTAAAGCACATAAATAATTGGTCAAGCTGAATTTCCAGTTACTAGTTTTTTAAGCTTGCTTTCCGATGAGATGGTCCTATGTTTCTACAGGAAAATCTCAGCTGGGCAGAATTTCATACTTCAGACATTGCCTGGATTGCAACCAACAGCAGAGCCATGTGCTTGCTGTAGGCGGTCATCAAGTGAAGGTAGACTACTTCACAGCTACAGCAACATTTCATGACATCCTGGAGACTGCAACCCAAATTCAGCCAGCAGGCTGGAACACTGAACCTGGGCTTTCAGGAGCTCATCCACTGGAAAGCATGGAAAATTAATGTTGGAAGAAGGGGCAATAAACTTAAAAGTCACACCTCCTCACAGGGTGTTCCTTTCAATGACCAACAAGTACAGATTCTGTCCAATTATACCTTGAAAATGTGATCACAGCACTTACAGTAGATTGGACTTTAAAGCTGCCTAAGTAAAACACAGTGCTGGAGTAACTCAGGGGGTCGGGCATCATCTGCGACTCTTCGGGGTCTGAAGAAGGATTCTGACCCAAAATGGTGCCAATCCACTCCCTCCACAAATGCTGCCTGACTGAGTTACTGCAGCAATTTGTGTTTTAATCTATTTTGAATCTACGCCAGTCCCCAATCATTGAAACTTCAGGCACAGCAAATTTACAGCAGAAGTCCAGTGAAGAGTAATCTTATTTAGTCAGAGAGGTGGAAACAATAGGAAACAATATTCAATTGGAATGTTTCAACAAACAAAATAAATCGATAAAGAATTTACATTACTTTCTTTTTATACCATGAGTATATTTCAGGAAACTCTTCAGTAACCAAAATGTTTAATAGATCTGGATCTTCAGAAGGGATGAAGAAGCTTGATGTACAAATATTTGATTATTGCAGCAGCCGTGCTTGAGAATTGCAAATTATGGACAGCTTCAGCTTTACAGCAGTTGTTCCTTACAGTTGAATGCTTAGATTTTGGCTTGCTCAGCCATCCTTGAGGTCAGAAAGAGTTATTTCATTGCTCTAAACACTAACAGCAATCCTAAAAGTTGTAAATATCTTGTGATGAGTAAACAACTTCAGTGGCAAAAAACAGAATTCTACTTTCAAGGTGACAGGTCAATCTTTTGCTCCTGTTTAGTGGCTACCATAGAATAATCACGTGGTCAGATTCACAAATGTCGTGTGTGATGATTGGGCGCATGGTGGCACAGTGGTAATGTTGTTGCCTTACAGCACCAGGGACGCGGTTCAACATGTGGAGGAACCAACGAGAGAGCAGGCTATTCTAGACTGGATATTGAGTAATGAGGAAGGGTTAGTTAGCAGCCTTGTTGTACGTGGCCCCTTGGGCAAGAGTGACCATAATATGGTTGAGTTCTTCATTAGGATGGAGAGTGACATTGTTAATTCAGAAACACGGGTCCTGAACTTAAAGAAAGGTAACTTTGAGGGTATGAGGCGTGAATTGGCCAAGATGGACTGGCAATTGATTCTTGAAGGGTTGACGGTGGATATGCAATGGAAGGCATTTATAGACTGCATGGATGAACTACAACAATTGTTCATCCCAGTATGGCAAAAGAATAAATCAGGGAAGGTGGCGCATCCGTGGATAACGAGGGAAATCAGGGATAGTATCAAAGAAAAAGATGAAGCGTACAAATTAGCCAGAAAAAGCAGCCTACCAGGGGACTGGGAGAAATTCAGAGACCAACATAGGAGGACAAAGGGCTTAATTAGGAAAGGGAAAATGGAGTATGAAAGAAAACTGGCAGGAAACATAAAAACTAGGCAGGAAACAAATAGTTAAGACCCTACATATGGATAATTTGTCACTCTGTTTGCCAATTATGAATAATCCTTTGTTTAAGCCCTCTGTATTGGACAAGGGGTTTAAACACTGGAATGATTTAGGAATTAAAAGGATAGAACACCTTTACAAGGAAGGAAAATTTCTTTCATTTCAAGAGTTACAGGATATCTATGGATTGCAGTCAAATAACATATTTAGGTATTTACAAATTAGAAATTATATTGTCAAATACGCAAGACTATAAAAATAGAAAACCAGGATTATTAGATGAATTATTTAATAAACACCCAAATACAAAAAAATTAATAGCGTATATATATAATACTATTTTGAATAAGGAAATCCCAACTTCGGAAATATATCGACAAAACTGGGAAAATGAAATGGGTTTATCTATAACAAAGGAAATTTTGGGAAGAAAGCCTACAATGTATACATCGTTGCTCATTAAATGCTAGACATATATTGATACAATTTAAGGTATTACAACAGATTACATTATTCAAAAGCGAAATTAAATAGAATTTATTCTAAACATTTCTCTCTATTTGTGATAAATGTCAGAACTTGGAAGCTAATTTAACGCATAGTTTATTGTAACATGTATAAAACTTAATTATTATTGGATAGAAATCTTTAGAGTTATCTCTGAAGTTCTTAAAATTAAACTAGACCCAGGTGCAAAATTAATTAATATTAGGAGTTCCGGATTCAAATCTAATAATTAACAGTAAACCAAAGAAATTTCTTGGATTACTGTTTGATAATAGGGAAAAAATTAATATTGAAATTTGGAAAGGGAACATTATCCCCCACAATTAAAATGTGGACAGTGGAAATGTTGGAGACGTTGCATTTGGAAAGAATCAGATTTGTCCTAATGGACAAATACGAACTCTTTTGAACAGATATGGTCTCCATGTTACAGAATATTTGAAGGGGTAGCTGTTCTTGGCATTCACACCTCAATGGGTACCCGGCAGGATTAAATGAAAACAACTCTCTGTTTTTCTTTTCGATTTGTATACATGTCTCCATTAATATCGCTACTTGAAATTGTGATATTCACTATTAAAATGTATAGCATAATCTCTCTTTTTTTTCTATATAATACTTTATTTTAATTAAATACATATAACAAGAATATATACATATATATATATTTTCTCCTCTCTTTTCTCTTTCTCTTTCTTTATAATCAAATTTATTATTTAATCACCATTCTTATTGATTAAAATCTATTCTTTTCTTTTTCTACTTCCAAAAAAATAGACGTTTATAAGAACTATTCGTAACATTCGTATACTTATTGTAATAGGTTGGTTGTGTATTTGAAAAGCTGTAATACCGTTGTTATGATGGATTCCTTTTAATAAAAATATTATTACAAAGGAAACATAAAAACTGACTGCAAAAGTTTTTATCGATATGTGAAGTGCAAAAGATTAGTTAAAACAAATGTAGGTCCCTTGCAGTCAGAAACGGGTGAATTGATCATGGGGAACAAGGACATGGCAGACCAATTGAATAACTACTTTGGTTCTGTCTTCACTAAGGAAGACATAAATAATTTGCCGGAAATAGCAGAGGATCGCGGGTCAAATGAGATGGAGGAAATGAGTGAAATCCAGGTTAGCCGGAAAGTTGGTGTTGGGTAAATTGAATGGATTAAAGGCTGATAAATCCCCAGGGCCAGATAGGCTGCATCCCAGGGTACTTAAGGAAGTAGCCCCAGAAATAGCAGATGCCTTAGTGATTAATTTTTTCAAAACTCTTTAGATTCTGGAGTAGTTCCTGAGGATTGGAGGGTAGCTAATGTAACCCCACTTTTTAAAAAGGGAGGGAGAGAGAAAACGGGGAATTACAGACCAGTTAGTCTAACATCAGTAGTAAAAGTGGGGAAACTGCTAGAGTCAGTTATTAAAGATGGGATAGCAGCGCATTTGGAAAGTGGTGAAATCATTGGACAAAGCCAGCATGGATTTACGAAGGGTAAATCATGTCTGACGAATCTTATTGAATTTTTTGAGGATGTAACTAGTAGAGTGGATAAGGGAGAAGCAGTGGATGTGTTATATCTGGACTTTCAGAAGGCTTTCAACAAGGTCCCACACAAGAGATTGGTATACAAACTTAAAGCACACGGTATTGGTGGTTCAGTATTAATGTGGATAGAGAACTGGCTGGCAGACAGGAAACAAAGAGTAGGAGTGAACGGGTCCTTTTCAGGATGGCAGACAGTGACTAGTGGGGTGCCGCAAGGCTCAGTGCTGGGACCCCAGCTATTTACAATATACATTAATGATTTGGACGAGGGAATTAAATGCAACATCTCGAAGTTTGCGGATGACACGAAGCTGGGGGGCAGTGTTAGCTGTGAGGAGGATGCTAGGAGGCTGCAGGATGACTTGGATAGACTGGGTGAGTGGGCAAAAGCATGGCAGATGCAGTATAATGTGGATAAATGTGAGGTTATCCACTTTGGTGGCAAAAACAGGAAGTAGACTATTATTTGAATGGTGACCGATTAGGAAAAGGGGAGATGCAGCGAGACCTGGGTGTCATGGTACACCAGTCATTGAAAGTAGGCATGCAGGTGCAGCGGGCTGTGAAGAAAGCAAATGGTATGTTGGCATTCATAGCAAAAGGATTTGAGTACAAGAGCAGGGAGGTTCTACTGCAGTTGTACAGGGTCTTGGTGAGGCCACACCTGGAGTATTGCATGCAGTTTTGGTCTCCTAATCTGAGGAAATACATTCTTGCCGTAGAGGGAGTACAGAGAAGGTTCACCAGACTGATTCCTGGGATGGCACGACTTCCATATGAAGAAAGACTGGATAGACTTGGCTTGCACTCGCTGGAATTTAGAAGATTGAGGGGTGATCTCATAGAGACTTACAAAATTCTTAAGGGGTTGGACAGGCTAGATGCAGGAAGATTGTTCCTGATGTTGGGGAAGTCCAGGACAAGGGGTCACAGTTTAAGCATAAGGGGGAAGTCTTTTAGGACCGAGATGAGAAAATCGTTTTTTACACAGAGTGGTGAATCTGTGGAATTCTCTGCCACAGAAGGTAGTTGAGGCCAATTTGTTGGCCATATTTAAGAGGGAGTTGGATGTGGCCCTTGTGGCTGAAGGGATCAGGGGGTATGGAGAGAAGGCAGGTTCAGGATACTGAGTTGGATGATCAGCCATGAACATATTGAATGGCGGTGCAGGCTCGAAGGGCCGAATGGCCTGCTCCTGCACCTAATTTCTATGTTTCTATGTTTCTAACCCTGGCTATGGGTGCAGTCTGTTCGGAGTTTGTACGTTCCTCCGGGTGCTCCGGTTTCCTCCCACATTTCAAAGACGTACAGGTTTGCAGGCTAATTGGCTTGGTATAATTTTAAATTGTCCCTACTGTGTGTAGGGTAGTGTTAGTGTATGGGGATCGCTGGTCGTCGCGGACACGGAGAGCCAAAGGGTCTGTTTCTACGCTGTATCTCTAAACTAAACTAAACTAAAGCAAAATGTCATGAATGGACTTTGGGCCAGGCCCATTCCTTTCAGCTTACATGACTTTAAACGTCCTAATAAGTTCAAGTTCAGGACTTACCTGGACTTTTTACCTTGTCTACACATCTGGACGCCCGCAGCGACGGCTGAGGAGGGTGGAGGTCCCGCCCACGGGGGAAAATGGAGGAGGGCTGGCCAATTTATGTGCCTTCCACCACAGTGATGAATGCTGTGGTGGATGTTTGTGTTAAATTGTTATTGTTTATCATGTGTTCTTTTTCATTGTACCCCTGCTGACAGATTCATTTCACTTGCACTTTATGTGCAATGTGACGAATAAAATTGTATTGTATTGTATTGTATTGTATTGTTCAAGTTCAAGTGAGTTTATTGTCATGTGTCCCTGATAGGACAATGAAATTCTTGCTTTGCATCAGCACACAGAACATAGAAGGCATTTAATACAAAACAGATCATGTGTCCATATACCATATATTAATATATACACACATGAATAAATAAACTAATAAAGTGCAAATAACAGATAATGGGTTATTAGTTATCAGAGTTTTGTCCGAGTCAGGTTTAATAGCCTGATGGCTGTGGGGAAATAGCTATTCCTGAATCTGGTCATTGCAGTCTTCAGGCTCCTGTACCTACTACTTGAAGGTAGCAGGGAGATGAGTGTGTGGCCAGGATGGTGTGGGTCCTTCATGATACTGCCAGCTTTTTTGAGGCAGCAACTGCGGTAAATCCCCTCGATGGAAGGAAGGTCAGAGCCGATGATGGACGGCAGTGTTTACTACTTTTTGTAGTCTTTTCCTCTCCAGGGCGCTCAAGTTGCCGAATCAAGCCACGATGCAACCATAGATGCATGATGCAAGCTGTAGATGTTAGAGAGAGTCCTCCTTGACAAACCGACTCTCCATAATCTTCTCAGGAAGTAGAGGTGCTGGTGAGTTTTCTTGATAATTGCATCAGTGTTCTCTGACCAGGAAAGATCTTCACAGATGTGCATGCCCAGGAATTTGAAGCTCTTGACCCTTTCAACCATCGACCTGTTGATATAAACAGGACTGTGGGTCCGCATCCTACTCCTTCCAAAGTCCACAATCAGTTCCTTGGTTTTGCTGGTGTTGAGGGCCAGGTTATTGTGCTGGCACCATATGGACAGTTGCTCGATCTCTCTTCTGTACTCCGACTCATCCCCATCAGTGATACGTCCCACAACAGTGGTGTCGTCAGCGAACTTGATGATGGAGTTCGCACTGTGACCGGCTATGCAGTCATGCGTATAGAGTGAGTACAGCAGGGGGCTGAGCACGCAGCCTTGAGGTGCTCCTGTGCTGATTGTTATCGAGTCTACCACATTTCCACCAATACGAACAGACTGTGGTCTGTGAATGAGGACGTCGAGGATCCAATTGCAGAGGGATGTGCAGAGAACCAGTTCTGCGAGTTTGGTAACCAGCTTGGAGGGGATGATAGTATTAAATGCCGAGCTGTAATCGATGAATAACAGCCTGACATATGAGTTTTTGTTGTCCAAGTGGTCCAGAGTGGAGTGGAGAGCCAGCGAGATCGCATCCACCGTTGATCTGTTGTGGCGGTAAGCGAACTGCAGTGGGTCCAGGTTTTTGTCGAGGTAGGAGTTGATTTGTGCCATGATCAACTTCTCTAAGCACTTCATCGCCACAGGCGTTAGTGCCACAGGTCAATAGTCATTGAGGCACGTCACCTTGCTCTTCTTGGGCACTGGTATAATTAATGCCTTTTTGAAGCAGGTGGGAACCTCAGACCTCAGAAGTGAGAGGTTGAAAATGTCCGTAAAAACTCCGGCCAGTTGGTCCGCACAGGTTTTTAGAACACGACCAGGTATGCCATCAGGTCCAGGCGCTTTTCGAGGGTTCACCCCTCTGAAGGATTTCCTGACGTCGGCCTCTGTGACTGAGACTGAAATACCATCACAGCGAATGGGGGCTCGGGAAGGCACATCGGTGTTCTCCCTATCAAAACATGCGTAAAACGCATTGAACTCATCAGGGAGTGATGTATCGCCGACATCCGAGCTGCCTCCTGATTTCGCCTTGTCGGAGGTGATTGCATTCAGTCCCCGCCACAGCTGCCCAGCATCTGTCTCATCCTCCAGCTTGGAGCAGAAGTCCCTTTTGGCCTTTTTGATGACCTTACCAAGGTCGTATCTGGACTTCTTATAGACCACTGTATCATCAGACATGAATGTCTGGTGTCTGGTCTTCAGAAGAGTGCGGTTCTCAAAGTTGATCCAAGGTTTCTGATTGGGAAACACTCAGAAGGTTTTTGTAGGGATGCAGTCCTCCACGCATTTCTTAATGAAGTCTGTAATGACTGTGGCGTATTCGTTCAAGTCCGCTGCCGAGTCCTTGAACATTGCCCAGTCTACAGACTCCAAACAGTCCTGTAGTTGTTCCCCTGCCCCCCACCACCCCCACTCCCCCGACCAGCTCTGTACTGTCCTCACCTCTGGGGGTGTGCACTTCAATTGCTGCCTGTAGGCAGGAAGAAGCAGCACCGCGGTATGGTCGGATTTACCGAAGTGAGGGTGAGGGATAGAACGATAGGCATTCTTGATGGTGGTGTAGCAGTGGTCGAGGGTGTTTGGTCCTCTGGTGCAGCAGGAGACATGTTGGTGGAAGTTGGGGAGTGATTTCTTTAGGTTTGCCTTATTGAAGTTCCCAGCAATGGTGGTAAAAGCCTCGGGGTAAGACGTCTGGTGCTTGTTGACCACGGCGTGCAGCTCCTCCAGTGCCAGACGGACGTCTGCCTGGGGTGGGATGTAGACCGCGGTCAGGATGATGGAGGTGAATTCCCTCGTAAGGTAGAAGGGATGGCACTTCACCGCCAGATGTTCGAGGTGTGGAGAGCAGGAGTTGGACAGGACTGCCACGTCTGAACACCACGCAGAGTTGACCATGAGGCAGGCTCCCTCTCCTCTCCCTTTCCCAGATGCCAGTGTACGGTCCATGCGGTGGATGGAGAACCCTTCAGGCTGGACCGCTGAGTCTGGGGAGCTGGGGGTGAGCCATGTCTCTGTGAAACAGAACAGAGAGCATTCCCTAAGCTCCCTTTGATAAAGCAGTCTTGCCCTTGTCATCCACTTTATTTTCAAGGGACTGTACATTTGCCAGTAGGATAGTAGGGAGAGGGGGTTGAAGTCCCCTGCGCTTCAGTCTGACCTGAGCTAGGCATTTTCCTTACATTAATTCTCTGGACTTTGCTGTCTCTGGCAGGGCTCCCATTTATTGTCCAACTTTAATTTCCCTTGAAACGAATGTGGTGAATACCATGCAGTCGATGTGATGAAGGAACTCTCAAAGAGGCTTTCCTTTTAAGAAAATAAAGAGAATACAGGGAATTATGCACCAGTTAGCCTGACATCGGGGCTGGGGAAGATGCTGGAGTCAATCATAAAAGATGAAATAGCGGCACATTTGGAAAGCAGTAACAGGATCGGTCTGAGTCAGCATGGATTTACGAAGGGGAAATCATGCTTGACTAATCTTCTAGAATGTTTTGAGGATGTAACTAGGAAAATGGACAAAGGAGAGCCAGTGGATGTAATGTACCTGGACTTTAAGAAAGCATTTGATAAAGTCCCACACAGGAGATTAGTGGGCAAACTTAGGTATTGGGGTAGAGTGCTGACATGGATAGAAAATTGGGTGGCAGACAGGAAACAAAGAGTGGGGATTAACGGGTCCCTTTCAGAATGGTAGACAGTGACTAATGGGGTACTGCAAGGCTCGGTGCTGGGACCGCAGCTATTTACAATATACATCAATAATTTAGATGAAGGGATTCAAAGTAACATTAGCACATTTGCAGATGACACAAAGCTGGGTGGCAGTGTGAACTGTGAGGAGGATGTTATGAGAATGCAGGGTGACTTGGACAGGTTGGGTGAGTGGGCAGATGCATGGCGGATGCAGTTTAATGTGGATAAAGGTGAGGTTATTAAACAGGAAGGCAGGATTACAAAACCACAAAAACAGGAAGGCAGATTATTATCTAAATGGCGTCAAGTTGGGAAAAGGGAGAAAGTACGACGGGATCTGGGGGTCCTTGTTCATCAGACAATGAAAGTAAGCAGGCAGGTACAGCAGGCAGTGAAGAAAGTGAATGGCATGTTGGCCTTCATAACAAGAGGAGTTGAGTATAGGAGCAAAAAAGTCCTTTTGCAGTTGTAAGGGCCTAGTGAGACCACACCTGGAGTATTATGTAAAGTTTTAGTCACCTAATTTGAGGAAGGACATTATTGCTATTGAGGGACTGTCATATGCTGAGAGAATGGAGCGGCTGGGCTTGTATACTCTGGAGTTTAGAAGGCTGAGAGGGGATCTTATTGAAATATATAAGATTATTAAGGGTTTGGACACACTAGAGACAGGAAACATGTTCCTGATGTTGGGAGAGTCCAGAACCAGGGGCCACTGTTTAAGAATAAGGGGTAAGCCATTTAGAACGGAGATGAGGAAACACTTTTTCACACAGAGCGTTGTGAGTCTGTGGAATTCTCTGCCTCAGAGGGCAATGGAGGCAGGTTCTCTGGATAGTTTCAAGAGAGAGCTAGATTGGGCTCTTAAAGATAGTGGAAACAGGGGATATGGTAAGAAGCCTGGAGCGGGGTACTGATTAGGGATGATCAGCCATGTTCACATTGAATGGCGGTGCTGGCTTGAAGGGCCGAATGGCCTACTCTTGCACCTATTGCCAGTTGTTAATATTGCTGTTTCAGTCGTATGCTGAAAGAACGGCAAAATATGTTCGGCGCAGGGTGATGTATGATTCTGAGGGATAAATGAAAGTAATGGTGTTCTCATTTACCTTCTCCCTTTGTCCTTCCTATCAGAGATATTGTGGATTATTACCTATATAAGGTAGTTTTACTGGGCAATATTAGTTCGTATTTTGATTGGTCAAAAAACGTGCAGTTTCCAGCGGGCAATATTACTTGATATTTTTCTTCTTCCGGGTTTCGCCATTGACTTTACGTAGAAAAACTGCGGTCAATCACAAAGCTCCAAGTGTGAATCTTAGGAATTATTTTAATTTACGTGGGGATAGGTAATAATTATAATATTGACTGGCTTCTTTTGGGAGACACCAGGAAACATTGCCCGCACTGAAATCGTCGACTCGGGCAATATGATTTCAGTTTGGGCAATATTTCCTGGTGTATCCCTCAAGGCCAGTCAATATTATATAATTAGTTCATAAATTGATAAGTTATAAGAGCAGAAGCCCCTGCCCCACTTTCACGACCTAATTGACGACCTCTGCCGAGTTTGTCCTTGACATACTACCAGCATGGTCGCCACAAGGTCGTAGGAGGTCTTCGTAACTCTTCCTCATGCTCGTGAGTGGTCTCCGCGTATTCGTGGCCTCAAGTAAGTCGCGGCGTTTTTTTCCAGCCTGATAAAAAATGTCCACGAGTAAAAAAAAGGTCGGCATGGAAAAAATTGATACTTTTTACTCGTAGGTAGGTCGTAGGTAGGTCGTCGTAGGTCGTGATGGTAGTCGTAGTTAGTCGTACATAGTCGTGGGTAGTCTTAGGTAATCGTAGGTAACTGGCCCGCAAAAAGAAATGCAGACATCACATCATTTTATCATGTGATCATTTTCCACTCGTAGCTAGTCATAGTTGGTGGGAGACTGAGGTCGAGGGGGGTCGTAGGAGGTCGTAGACATAGTCATAGGAGGTCTTTGGAGGTCTTTTACTTCGGCGAGTCAACACGACCTTGACATTTTTATCAACTCATCTAGGGTCTTCTAAACTCGTGGATTAGGTCGTCCAAGTGGGACAGGCCCTTTAGGCCATTCAGCCCATCAATTCAAGTCAAGGCACTTTTATTTCTATAGCACATTTAAAAAAACAACTCTCGTTGACCAAAGTTCTTTACATTGGTGGAGGTACTAACGTTATACAACAGTGGTTCATAGATTAAGTACATACATAAATACATACATATAGACCTCACTCAGAGGAAGTCAAGAAAGGCTTGAGAGTAAAGGTGAGTTTTAAGTATCGACTTAAAAGAGTCGATGGAGGGGGCAGTTCTGATGGGAAGAGGGATGCTGTTCCACAGTCTAGGAGCTGCAGTCGCAAAGGCACGGTCGCCCCTGAGCTTATGCCTAGACCGCGGGATGTTCAGTAACCACGTCGGCCGATCTGAGGGACCTGGAGGTGGTGTGGTGGGTAAGCAGAGTTTTGATGTAGGTGGGGGCAAGCCCGCTAAGGGCTTTGTAAACATAAAGTAGGATCTTGAAATTTATTTGGAACCGCACAGGGAGCCAGTGGAGAGAGGCCAGGATCGGGGTGATGTGGTCCCTTTTTCGGCTGCCCGTCATGGGTCTCGCTGCAGTGTTTTTCACCAATTGCAGGCGGGACAGGGAAGATTGGCTGATGCCAGTGTAAAGGGAGTTGCAGTAATCTAGGCGGGAGGAGATAAATGTGTGGATGATCTTTTCGAGGTCGTAAAACTGGAGGAATTGTATTATTTTAGCTATCGTCCGAAGCTGGAAGTAACTAGCTTTTACCATGGCATTGACTTGTTTGTCCAATTTCAATGCTGAATCAAATATCACGCCAAGGTTTTTGACGTGAGGTTTGAGTAGTGGGGTAAGGCTTCCAAGGCTGCCTGCTATCGTTTTGATTGAGTCCGAGGGGCCGAGAAGGATGACCTCAGACTTACTCTCGTTTAGTTGGAAAACATTCTGGGCCATCCAACACCTTATATCCTCGAGGCAGTGGATAAAGTTAAGTAGGTTTGATCGGTTGTTGGGCTTCAGGGGGAGATAGAGTTGTGTATCATCTGCGTAGCAATGGAAGGAAATGCTGTGCCTTTGAATGACTTGGCCTAAGGGGAGCATATACAGGGAGAAGAGAATGGGGCCAAGGATGGAACCTTGTGGAACCCCTCAGCAGAGGCTAGCTGGGGAGGAGAAAGAGTTGCCTATGTTAGTAGAGAAACTCCTACCTTTGAGGTAGGAGGTGAACCAGCTCAGGGCAGTGCCAGCACAATTTAGTGCTGCAACTGAGATGTTGCTAGTCCATTTAAATGGATTAGCGCTATTGTGATTTCCCAATGGCAACGGAGTTACCAACTGTAAGGATTCCCCGATGACAAGATACCCACCACATTTAGCTTACAGGGGATTGCACTTCCACCAAGAAACATCGGGGAGGCCTCCATTGCGTCCGGAAGCTTAGGCGATGGAACGGCCTCCAAGTAAGATTGAAATGCAGGGAACATTGACCCTTCCCCACCCCACCCCCCCTCATTACCATACTACTGTCCCTAGAAAATAAAGCTTAGGATTTAAGGGCAAGGCTGCTTTATCAACGAGAGATTTGGGATGTTTCACAGAGACATGGCTCATCCTTAAACTCAGCCCTTCGAAGTTTTCTCATTCATTGCATGGGGGATCGGGCAAAGGTAGAGGTGGGAGCAACTGCCTCATGGTAAACTCTTTGCGGTGCTAAGACATAGCAATGCTACCCAACTCCTGCTCTCAGCACCTGGAACACCTGGCGGTGAAGTGTCGCCCCTTCTACTTCCCAAGGGAATTCACCTCCATCATCATGACCGTAGTCTTCATTGGTCTAGCACTGGAGGAGCTGCACACCATGGTCTACAAACACCAGATGGCCTCCCCTATGTCTTTCCTTTCCGGGGAATTCAACAAGCCCAGTTTGAGACTTCCAAACTTGAATCCTGCACCACCAGAGGATCAAAAACCCTCGACCACTGCTACTCCACCATCAAAGGTTCCCATCGCTCCATCCCTCGCCCCCACTTTGGGAAATCTGATCATTTAGAGGTGCTCCTTCGGCCTGATTAGAGGCAGCAATCAAAGAGCACTGCCCCAGCGATGAGGACTGCACAGAGCTGGTAAGGAGTGGCTGAGGAATGACTCTGGGGCTGCTTGGAGTCCGGAGACTGGACGATCTTCAAGCACTCGGCAATGGACCTGAACAACACTTCTTCTTCGATAACCATCAGCACAGGGGCACCACAAGGCTGTGTACTCAGTTTCCTGCTTTACTCACTCTATTGCCATGACTCTGTAGCTGAACACAGTTCCAACTCCATCTTTAAATTCGGTATGTCGACAAATACTCTCCTCAACTTCTACAGGTGCACAGTAGAGAGCATATTGACTGTTTGCATCACGAGGTGGCTGGGCAACTCAAACACCCAGGAACAAAGTAGATTACAAAAGATGATGAGCTCTGCCTGGTCCATTACAGGTACTGACCTCCCCATCAGCAAAGGCAGCCAGCATCATCAAGAACTCACACCACCCTGGCCATGCTCTCATTTCACTCTTGACATCGGGAAGAAGGAAGAGCAGTCTGAAGACAGTGATCTCCAGGTTCAGGAACAGCTTCTTTCCAACCAGCATAAGGCTACAGAAGACCACTGAACACTACAATCACCAACGATACTTCAAACTGCAAACTGTCTTGGTTTCACTGGTGACTTTTGAGTCTTTGTTTTGTTTTGCACTAATATTGGGTTTCTTTTCCTTATTGAACATGTTTTTGTTTGTTTTACTAGGTTATCTATTGAATACTGTGTTTATAGATCTGTTATGCTGCTGCATTATTATGCTGTAAGAGTGTCATTGTTCCATTTCCATACATGTGACAATTAGACACTCATGAATCTTGACTCTCTCTTGAGTTTCTTTGGCCAGGGAAAACTGTTTCCACAGCAACTGCAGCAACAGCCACGGAGAGAAATAGGTTAGCCATCATAATATTCCCTTCCACCAATCCATCCCACTCTGCTTTTCAATCAACAGGAACATCCAAATGATCCCTTCAGGTGACCATGTGAGGTTATACATTGGGTAGAGAAGGGTCTCGACCCAAGATGTCACCTATCCCTTTTATCCAGAGATGCTGCCTGACTGGCTGAGTTACTCCAGCATTTTGTGTCTATCTTAGGGGTAAAGTTAGTTTGGTTTTATAGAGAGCATCAGTCATACTTTGTGAAGGATGATAATGATTACCAGAGTTCCTATCACCATAGTAATCTTTAATAAGAAAACTATGTGCCCTTCCTTATCATCATAATCATTTTCCTCTTTACTATCCTCATTAGGAAGAGGCAGATAACAGATAAGAATGGATATGCAGCACAGAGGGATGACAAGGTAGAGATTGATCTGATTTCAGTCACTTGATTCAACGTTTTGTGGCAATTGCAGATACTGCTTTGTATTTATTCTCAAGTCTTTGCCATGAGTCTATTGAGATCTGCATCAATGTTTGCCGATGCAGCCTGTCCCTCCTGTCCCTAGAATGCAGTGAGCTCCCTTACTTTAGTCTCCAATATTGGTCCTTTGTGTGACCGTTTTAAACTGCTGACATTCATACTTATGGACATGGCAATGGTGAATCATTTCAGTATTTCTCCACACCCGTGAGGCCGGATGTGATGTGTATTTGTCCAAGAAGTATTCTATACAGTTAATAACAGCTTTATTAAACTTGACAAACTTTTTCAACTTGACAACATCATTCCTATAACATGGTGACCAAAACTGAACAAACTACTCTAAATGTGGCCTCTCCAACATCTTAACAACTGTAACATAACCTCCCAACTTCTATACTCAATGTGTTACTCAACGGATGTGTTATCCATTACATTGAAGGAGACTTTGAACAGTCTTAAAATATTCTTGGGGTAGCAGATAAGGCTCCACACCTGACTTGCAAAATTAAAGCACTATTTGTTGGACTCCATTAGCTCCCGAATTACTAGGGTTTGGGAAATTCTATGCCAAGAACAAATAATGTCAGCTTTGAGGCTAGATTTAAATACTGCAATTTGTTTCTTGTTTTAATTTTTAAGTAAATATGCTAACATTGCTTAAAGTATCTCAGTAAAGTACTGTTGCATAACACACCGAAGCTACTATGTAATTAAATTTCAACTGTTAATTTTAAATGATGCAGTTTTATACAAGGACTGATGTGTAGACACAACGGGGACCCTTCTAATTTAAATACGACTCATAAAACACTGACAATAGAACCACAAGCCAAATAATTGAATTGTTGATCTCTTTAATGAAAAGGGAGGGACAGAAAATGACAATATTGTCTCCATTTTCAATCGTATTATGAGGGATAAAGACTGAAAATTTCAAGATCAGATGAATATTGATTTAGGTAAAGAATGAATGGAGTCTAATAGTTGATGTATGTAAGTCTTTTTTTTTAATAAGATTAGAATGGCCGGGAGCCGAGGCCATTCTGACATTTTGCAACATTTGTCAGTAGGTTTTAATTTCCAGAGTATAATTTCATCATCCAGAGTCATCTCAGACACAAGGCCAGTGAGAAGAATGAAGTGATAGGTAGGTGGGAGAGGTATTTGAGGTGATTGGGGTGGAGGGAGGTTGCTCACAACCATAAACCCCAAATAAAATCTTTGTTCTGACAAAGAGGAATAGAGAAGGTAATCATGAGAGGAAGAGATAGTGTAAATGGGTAGTCTTTTATCTAGATTTGGAGAATCAGAGGACCATAGGTTTAACACGACGAGCAAAAGATTTTTACTAGGAACCTGAGGGGCAACATTTTTTTTTACACAAAGGGTGATAGGTATATGGAATGAGTTGCTGGAGGAGGTACTTAAGGCAAGTACTATCACAACGTTGAAAATAAATTTGGACAAGTACATGGATAGGATAGGGTTAGAGGGATACTAGACTAAATGGGACCTGTTGGGTCCCTGTCACACAGGAGGCTTGGTTCCCCAAACGCAATATTCCACCACTCATCCGCAGTCCACAACTGCACAGGAACAGTCATTTCCCCTCATCCCTAGCACTCTCTCCCCACACTTCTTTCCCCTTGCATCCTCCCCTCCCCAATCCCTCCCTCACCTCTCTCTCTCTCTCCTTTCCCCAACTCTGTCACTCTCTCCCTCCATAACTCCTCTCCCCTCCCTACCCCCTCCTATCCCTCTATCCCCCCTCCCCACTCCTCACCTCCCCCTAGCCCCACCCCCCCCCCCACTATCCCACCTCACCACTGCCCTCCTCTCCCTTTATTCCCACTCCCTACCTCCCCTCCTCTACTCCCCCCTCCTCTCCCTCTATTCCCCCTCCTCCCCCACTCTCCTTCCTCACCTCCTCCCTCTTCTTTTCCCTCTTCTCCTACCATCTGCCAATCCCTCCCTCATCTCTTCTTTCCCCTACACTCAGTCACTCCCTCCTCCCTCCATAACTCCTCTCCCCTCCCTACTCCCCTCCCTACTCTCCTCCTCTCCCTCTATCGGCGTGTGGGCGGGGGAGAGCTCGGAGAAAAGATGGGGGAAGAGCCATGGGGGAGCGGGGGGTATCATGGGGGAGGGGGCAGGAGCCAGTGAGGGGGACCAGAGGGGAAGGGGATGGAGCTGCGGGGCAGTGTGTTTGGGACACAGTGGGCACTGGACGCTCTGCTCCACTGTGGATCAGATTCTCCGCTTTCCGTTTGGCGACATCGCCGCACCTGCTTCCAGTCCCTCCGAAAATTGTGTCCGGTTGGAGACCTCCACCTCCCTCAGCTCCAGCAAAGACGTGATGGCGCAGGAAGGGGCGGACCATCCCGCATAGTGACAGGAGAAGAGACCAATCCACGCGGCACTAAACGGCAGGAGAGGAGATCGATCTGCGCACACGCGGATTTTAAGATTTTTAACTCGGTGGTATTTTTACAAAATACCACCGATCAGAACAAAACTTGGTGCACTCGCAGCACAGGAGAATGGTGAGTGAGTTGGTGAAAAATCGTAGCGCTATCGCATACCATTTTTGCGCAAATAGAAAATCCGCGCAAACCGGGAAGAGCACAAGATAGAGTTTTAGTAATGTAAGAGGGAAGGAAGCAGAGAGGGAGGGAGGGAAGGAGGGAAGGAGGGAAGGAGGGAAGGAGGGAAGGAGGGAAGGATGGAAGGATGGATGGATGGATGGATGGATGGATGGATGGATGGATGGATGGATGGATGGATGGATGGATGGATGGATGGATAGATGGGCTAAATGCAGGAAGGTGGGACTTGTGTAGACGTGTAAGTGTGGCAATGAGCTAGGGCAAATTGAAAGGGGAAGGCTATTTCCTTGTGAAGAAACCTGGTGTGTTTCTGTTCCACCAGGCCCAGAACAGAATAGTCAAATATTAACGTTTTGTTCCCTGCCTTGATCTTTTCAAAGCCATACCTCCCAGTGGCCAGACCTAAGATTGCATGCAGGAATATACAGTAGTGTCAATAAAACTTCAACCATGAGGCCATGGCAATCGACAGGATTAAGGCTGTATTGTACTAAATTATAGATTTAATAGTTGAGTTAACTATTCTTTAACTGAAACACAATTTGATGTTTCCAACGAGGAACAGGAGCTAAAGGATGGTCTCAAAAACAACATGAAGAGAAATAAACAGGTGGTGTGGTGCTGCAGCAATTGGCACTGATGCCTCATTGCTCCAGCAACTTAAATTTGATACTGACCTTGGATGCCATCTAAATGAGTTTCCATGTTCTCCCTTTGACAGTGGGTTTTCACCAGATTCTCCAGGATCCTCCCAATAACTTGCAGGCACTTTGTTTGGACACTATAATAGTAAGATTAAACGAGAACTTACCAGTTCGAAGTTTGATCGTTATTTTATGAGGAGTTACGATGAGGGATTACGTGAAGAACCCACCTCACGCTGGCAAATGGCATACTTCAAAGCAGCGGCATGAAAAACACAGAACACCAAATAGCCGAAGTAACATAGTAAGGCTCATAATAGACTTAGAACTACCAGATTGATCATTTATTTTATGAGGGTGGGAGTGGAGGGCACGTAATCCCTCATCGTAACTCCTCATAAAATAACGATCAAACTTCGAACTGGTAAGTTCTCATTTAATCTTACTATTTTACTTCGGAGTCACGTGAGTGACTACGTGAAGATTTTAAAGCTTTCTGTGTTTTTTATGTCGTAGAATTAATCAGTATGACAGTCCGGCGTGTAAGTAAATACATACATGAGAAACCAGACTAATATTAGTTCTTTCCATAATTAATTTTTTAATGGTTTAAAGAACATATAATAACCCTCCTTATATCCGAGGGAATAATTACAAGTGATAAAAGATATAAGTGACTACATAACTGGTTATAGTAATCAACAGTATACAAAGCAGGTGACTATATTGATCCCAACACCGCGTGGCCAAAGCTTGTCATTAGTGTGAACAGGTTTATTGTAGAACTTTGAAAAAGTTTCTTCTTTACTCCACCCTGCGATTTTTAAAAATATGCTCGAGTGGTACGTTCCGCACCTTCGCCGCAGACGTAGCTGCAGCCCTGGTGGAGTGAGATTTGAACACATCAGTGTCTACTCCTGCTAAAAGCAACACCTGTTTCAACCATTTTGAGATAGTTTGAACTGAAGCTTTTGTGTGTGGCTTTTTATGCGTAATCATTAACGTTTTTTCATTTCCTCGAAGAGTTTCAGTAACTTTAACATATTGATTCAAATGTTTAACCACACACAAAGTAGGATCAATAGGATAAGCTTGAAAGGTTACCTTAGCTCCAGATCTCCCTGGTCTGCTTGGTTTGATAAGATCGTAAACATAAAACACAATGTTATCTGTAGTCACATGCATACAGTCTAAATGCAATATTTGTAAAGTTTGCACTCTTTGAGCTGAAACCAATGACATTAACATTATTAATTTCAATGTTAATCTTTCCAATGACAATCCTTCAATTGGAGTCCACTGTCTAAGTAAGGTAAGTACAATGCTCACATCCCAAATCTCTGTGTATCTAGGTTTGGGTGGATTAATGTTAAAGATTCCTTTCATGAATCTAGATATTAGTGGATGTGATCCAATTGATTTCTGGTCAGACATAAGTCCTAAATAAAATGATAAGGCACTGCGTGCAGTGTTAGTGGCACTGTAACTTAAATGTTGCTCAAAAATGCAATTTAGCAAGGAGCTCCAATACATTTGTCATGCAATATCACAGTATCACAATATCAAACATGCAATATTCACAGTATCATAAGAAATATTTGACTGTGTGCAAAATTCTTCCCATTTCTTAATATGTGTCATATATTGTTTTTGTGTGTTATCTCGCCATGATGCGACTATAACTTCCATAGTTTTTGTCCGACAATCCCAGCTCCTGTAGTGGTCTGGTCAAAACCTGCAGATTAATAAATTCATATATGCATATAATGGATAAATTTCTTTGGTTACTGGATTAATCAAAATATCACTACAGTTAGGAATTTACATATATGGTTCTTTAATCATATTCAGCATTAATGGGAACCAAGGTTGTGTTGGCCAATTTGGAACTACCAACAATCCTGTGGCAGAATCTTGTTCTATTTCCTTCAGACATTGCTGAACCAAAACAAAAGGTGGAAAAGCATAAAAGAACATATTCCCCCAGTTCAATGAAAAAGCATCTACTGCTACTGCATCTGGATCGTGTTCCCAAGACCCATATTTAGGCAATTGATGATTAAGCCTTGATGCAAACAAATCAATTTCTGGTAAACCAAATTGAGTTACAATATTCTTAAATATTGCTGGATTAAGCATCCATTCTATGTTATCTTTAAATATCCTTGATCTTTTATCTGCCACCACATTGTCTTTACCTGGAATGTAGTTTGCTGAAATCCAAATTTGGCGATCAATACACCATTGCCATATTTCATTGACCAGACAATCACATGATACTGATCTGACTCCCCCCATGTGATTAATATATGCAACAGCCGTTTTATTGTCTAACTGTATTAATACATGTAGACCCTTTTTTGAACAGCAATATGCTTTTTAGACCATAGAAAGCACCCAATAACTCTAAATAGTTAATACCATAAGTTTGAAGAAACGTTTCTTCTTGGACTTTCCATCTACCTCCACAACTGGAGGATGAATCTGTTACCCCCCCAATCCGAGAGCATTAGCATCTATTTATAAACAATTTCAGGCTGTTTAATCAGAATGTTTTTAGCAGCTTGTGGGACATTTTTATCCCACCATGGTAATTCCAACAAAACTTCTTTTGTTAATTGCATAGGCCTATCAAAGTGGCCTGCCCTCTCTTTGAGAGCTCTTATTTTGTCCCTTTGAAGATTTTGATAATGTAATGGACCAAATTCTATTGCAGGAAATGCTGCTACTAGTTTACCAATAGTTTTCGCTACTTTTCGGATGGAAGGATAAGTTTGTGAATGAGATTATTACAAGTCACCAAAAATCATCAACTTTATCTTTGTTGATAAAGTATTAACATAGTTTCTGAGTTAATTACAAACTCCAAATAGTTAATTGATTGTGCTGGCTGCAGCTGGAATTTAATTGGATGAATCAAGAACCCTAGCTTTAACAAAGCTTTTGTACTGAAACTAATTCTCAGCTGACTCTTAATTGCCATAAATGATTAGAATGTCATCGAGATAACCATAACGATGTGTTTTTGTACTCTTAATTGGGCTAAAACTGGTTTCAACAGTTTAGTAAAGAGCCTGGAAGCTGAACTCAATCCATTTGGCAAAGCTTTAAACTGCCATAATTGTCCCAGCCAATTAAATTTTAAGTACCTCCAGAAACTGATGTATTGGTACAGAATAATAGGCGTTTTTCAAATCAATCGTAGCCATATAACAACCTGCTGATATTAAATATCTTGCAGTATTAAATGTTTTCCATTTAAAAATTTGTATTCTACCACTTATTTAGATCTGTAAGGTCCAGAATAATTCTGCAATCACCATCTTTTTATGTCTTTTGAAATATCTTAGACACAATTGATGCTCGTGTTCATAAGTTTTTTCAATAACCCCTTTTCAGATAATTTGTCAATTTCCACATTAATCTCTGCTTTTCCAATTGCAGTAAACACGAAAGCATAGGCAGGTTTATCTGTACTGAAGGATTAACCCCTTCTTTAAATGTAATAGTGGCTCCTGAAACTGCTTGTAAAAATAAACCGATCAGAAATAATAGTAAGCCAGTCTTTATAAAACTTTTGTGATCTCCCTCCAACTGGAGATTAATCCGCAGTTTCTTTAAAGATAGAACAAGTCTTTAATACCTCTCCATATGAGCGTGGTGGTCTCCTTTTCCCCGAATACGGGTAAGTATTGGG
Organism: Okamejei kenojei; assembly: GCA_035221665.1. Taxonomy (NCBI): domain Eukaryota; kingdom Metazoa; phylum Chordata; class Chondrichthyes; order Rajiformes; family Rajidae; genus Okamejei; species Okamejei kenojei. Next base: position 123,237,296 of record CM069131.1, read on the forward strand.
CTGTGCAGTACAATAATATTTCCTTGACATATTTCTGCCTTTATTTCCAAAATCAAATCCCCTTCTGGGAGAAAAATACCTTTTTTGTCCTAAGACGAAGGTTTCATGCAGTTAACATTGTTAGCTTCTTCATCCAATTTTTAATAATTTAGGCAGATTTACTCCAAACAGATAACCAGGAGCTTGAACACCACTTGCTCGAACCACACAAGCTTGCAAACCTTGGGTGAAATATGGGCCGAATAGCCATTTTCCTCATACAATAATTTCATAGAAAGAATTTGCACAATAGGCCCTCTTTTTTAAACTTATCCATCTCCCCAAAACCATAATGGCAGCAGAATAATTTGTGAGGATTTTTGAACCTCACTTCTTGAGCTCTCATATTTGGGGTCATGGATGCCCATATCAACGGATAAACCGTAGGCACTTTCAATGAGGCACAATTTCCTGTGCGTTTATAATTCTGATGTTTCAATCATCACAGAATCATGAAGTTGGTGAGATAACCATATATTAATGTTGGCAGCTAGGTTTTCTTCCATAGCCTCACCACTTCCTTCATATATAGCAAATTATTTTGCTATCTCAGGCACATTTGGCCTTTCTTTTATTTTGTGGTGTGTTTTCAAATGCAAATCACCATCAGCAGGGTCTGCCTTCTGCAGCCCTAAATCAATTGGGATTTCATCCCATGAGACTTCCTTCGGCCCAAATCCTGGGTCCGGAGTTCCAACTTCCAATTAGGCCCACAGCCATATCAGAATAATTAAACCCCTCAGGGCTTTTTTGGGAACCTTCTGGGTACTGTGACCCTAGTCTCATAATTTTTTTGGAGAACTTTCTCCATATGCTCCATTATTAGTTCCATATAGTTTAATTATCTGGAGGACTTTCAGTATCAGAGTCATCAGAACCACGGGCCTCTCAGATTTCTTTTACATTTTTAGGAGCATTTCTCTCCGTGGTTATAACTTCTGGAGAATCTAGAACTCACTAACGGGTATATCAGCGGCCACACGGTATCGGAACCGGATCCGCACTAGCTTTTTTCCGTATTTTTATTTTCACCCCGGGAAGCTCTTTTTACCCGCAAATTTTCTTTGCCGATGTCTCCATTTCTTTCATTTAATCTGTGCTAAACAGCATTTTAACGTGACTCTGACTTTTTATTTTACTTTATTTTTACTGCTGGACCCACCCAGCGTACGCTAAAAAACATCCCGACTTTGCTGCACTTACCTGCGGGGCCGTTCCGACCGCTGCGAGGAGCTGCTCCTTACTGCAGCTCCTCCTTCCGCCGTCAGCGTCGACGTAATGCCGCTTGCCAGCGTGAGGCGGGTTCTTCGCGTAGTCACTCACGTGACTTAGAAGTAAAATTACATCTTATTGCAGGAGTTGATAGGTGTACAAGATAGGATAAATTGCAGGTGTGCAGGGAAATAAAGAGAGGACAAATGGGTCTGATGGGATTTCTTCCCTTAGATTAGATCCAATGGGTCAAACTGCCTCCTGCGTGGTGCTAAGTAAATCAGGTGACCTAGAGATAATAGCATGCTCTAGTTTAACTAGTGCATGCTCTAATGGGTGGGGGTGATGAAGAGAGGGTGGAGAAAGAAGCAGAGGGATTGTGAGCACATGTTAAAATACTCACACAGTGACTTTCCCTTTGATTAAATGGAATTAAATATGAAAGTATGAAATTAAATACACTCCACCGCCCTCCAGCAGCCCGCAGCCGTCGCCTCACCTGCAGACTGGACTCTGCAGTGGGCCTGAAGCCTCCACGTTGCTAACTCACTCTGTCTTTAACGGCACTGGGTCCTAGTGCCCGTCACCCCAACCCCAGTAACCTTAGTGGCTATTCCACTGGGTCTTCCTTATCCCCCCCCTACCATGTAACCCCTGCTCTTCCCCACCCACACCACAGCCCCCATACCCCCCCACCCCTGACCACCCTCCACCCCCCACCACACAACGCTCCGTCCTCAGTTCACTCACCTGCCTTCCTCCGGCCACAACCCCATCCTTGCCGCGTGTTCACCATCCCCCCGGACATCCCCCTCTCCGACACTGAAAGGTCGGTCCTCAGCAGAGGTCTTACCTTTGTCCCCCTCCGTCCCCACCTCAATGAGTTCCGCGTCCCACCACGACTTGGAGCTCTTCTACCGTCGCCTCCGCCTCACAGCGTTCTTCCACGGGAAGAAGTCCTCGCCCCCCACTGATGATCCCTTTTCCTGTCTTCCACGTACCGCCTCCACTTGGACCCCCCCTCGTAGCCTTCCGGGTCTAGAACTATGTATCCAGAACTGCCGTCGGGACATCAACCGCCTCGACTTCTCCACTCCACTGTCTCACTCCAATCTCTCCAGCCCCGAACGTACTGCCATCGACTCACTCCGTAACAACCCAGACTGGGTTATCAAACCCGCCGACAAGGGAGGTGCCGTGGTAGTCTGGCGCGTCGATCTCTACAAAGCAGAGGCCGCGCGCCAATTCTCGGACACCTCCTCCTACTTACCCCTGGACCATGACCCCACTGACGAACACCAGGCCACCATCTCGAGCACCATAACCGACTTCATCAGCTCCAGCTCCCTACCCCCCCGAGCCTCCGACCTCGTCGTTTCCCAGCCCCGCACGGCCCGATTTTACTTCTCCCAAAATCCACAAACCCGACTGCCCTGGCAGACCCATTGTCTCTGCCTGTTCGTGCCCCACCGAACACATTTCCACATACCTTGACTCCATCCTATCCCCCTTTGTTAAATCCCTCCCCACCTATGTTCAAGACACCTCAGACACTCTCCGTCGGCTCCGTGCATTCCATTCTCCAGGCCCCCATCCTCTCATCTTTACCATGGACATCCAGTCTACACCTCCATCCCCCACCAGGACGGTCTCAAAGCCCTCCGGTTCTTCCTCGACCAGAGGAGCAACCCATACCCGTCCACTGACACCCTCCTCTGCCTAACAGAGTTGGTCCTCACCCTCAATAACTTCTCTTTTGATTCCTCCCATTTCCTCCAAACACAAGGCGTAGCTATGGGCACACGCATGGGCCCCAGCTACGCTTGCCTCTTTGTTGGGTACGTCGATCAATCCTTGTTCTCGGCATACCAGGGCCCCATCCCCGACCTCTACCTCCGTTACATCGACGACTGCTTTGGTGTCACCTCCTGCACCCACACACAACTGACTGACTTCATTCATTACACCACCAACTTCCATCCGGCACTCAAATACACTTGGACCATTTCCGACATTTCCCTACCATTCCTTGACCTCACCATCTCTATTGCAGGTGATACACTCCTGACCGACATCCACTACAAACCCACTGACTCCCACAGCTACCTGGACTACTCTTCCTCCCACCCTGCTTCCTGTAAGGACTCCATCCCCCATTCCCAATTCCTCCGTCTACGCCGCATCTGCTCCCAGGATGAGGTGTTCCACACCAGGTCATCACAAATGTCCTCATTCTTCAGAGAACGGGGATTCCCCTCCCCCACTATTGATGAGGCTCGCACCAGGGTCTCCTCCATACCCCGCAACACTGCCCTCTCTCCCCATTCCCCCACTCGCAAACAGGGCAGAGTCCCCCAGGTCCTCACCTTTCACCCCACCAGCCGGCAAATACAACACATAGTCCTCCGCCCGTTTCGCCACCTCCAACGTGACCACTCCACCCGCCACATATAACCATATAACCATATAACCATATAACAATTACAGCATGGAAACAGGCCCTCTCGGCCCTTCCAGTCCGTGCCGACCATTTGTTTTCCCCTAGTCCCATCTACCTGCACTCAGACCATACCCCTCCATTCCCTTCACGTCCATATACCTATCCACTTTACTTTTAAATGTTAAAATCGATCCTGCCTCCACCACTTCTGCTGGAAGCTCATTCCACACAGCCACCACCCTCTGAGTAAAGAGGTTCCCCCTCACGTTACCCCGAACCTTCTGTCCCTTAATTCTCATGTCATGCCCTCTTGTTTGAATCTTCCCTACCCTCAATGGGAAAAACGTATCCACGTCAACTCTGCCTATCCATTTCATCATTTTAAAGATCTCAATCAAGTCCCCCCTTAACCTTCTGTGCTCCAAAGAATAAAGACCTAACTTGTTCAACCTTTCCCTGTAACATAGTTGCTGGAACCCTGGCAACATTCTAGTAAATCTCCTCTGTACTCTCTCTATTTTGTTGACATCCTTCCTATAACTAGGCGACCAAAATTGTACACCATACTCCAGAATTGGTCTTACCAATGCCTTGTACAATTTTAACATTACTTCCCTACTTCTATATTCAATGCTCTGATTTATAAAGGTCAGCACACCAAAGGCTTTCTTTACCACCCTATCTACATGCGATTCCACCTTCAGGGAACTATGCACAGTTATTCCTAGATCCCTCTGTTCCACAGCATTCCTCAATTGCCTACCATTTACCATGTATGTCCTATTTTGATTTGTGCTGCCAAGATGTAGCACTTCACACTTAACAGCATTAAACTCCATCTGCCATCTTTCAGCCCACTTTTCCAAATGGCCCAAATCTCTCTGTAGACTTTGAAAATCTACTTCATTATCCACAACACCACCTATCTTAGTATCATCTGCATACTTACTTATCCAATTTTCCACCCCATCATCCAGATCATTGATGTACATGACAAACAACAGTGGATCCAACACAGATCCCTGAGGCACCCCATCTTCCCATCTCCCCCCCCCCCCCCCCCGTCTGCCTTCCGCAAAGACCACTGCCTCCGCAACTCCCTTGTCAATTCTTCCCTCCCCTCCCGCTCTACCCCTTCCCCGGGCACTTTCCCTTGCAACCGCAAGAAATGCAACACTTGTCCCTTCACCTCCCCCCTCCACTCCTTTCAGGGACCCAAGCAGTCCTTCCAGGTGCGACAGAGGTTCACCTGCACCTCCTCCAACCTCATCTACTGCATCCGCTGCTCAAGATGCCAGATGATCTATATCGGTGAGACCAAGCGGAGGCTTGGCGATCGTTTCGCCGAACACCTCCGCTCGGTCCGCAAAAACCAACCCGACCCCCCGGTGGCTCAGCACTTCAACTCCCCCTCCCATTCCGCATCCGACCTCTCGGTCCGGGGCCTCCTCCACGGCCAGAGTGAGCAACACCGCAAGTTGGAGGAACAGCACCTCATATTCCGCTTGGGGAGTCTGCATCCTTTGGGCTTGAACATTGAATTTTCTCAATTCTGTTAACCCTTGCTGTCTCCTCCCCTTCCCACCTCTCCCTCAGCCCTCGGGCCCTGGCATTCCCTCTATCTCTATCTCCCTCCCCCACCCTAGTCGCATTAGCTTCTCATTTTCACACCACAAACAGCTTACAATGGCTTGTTCCCTTTATCATCAATACTTTTTTGCATATCTTTCATTCATTGTTCTTTATCTCTCCACATCACCATCTATATCTTTCGTTTCCCTGATCCCTGACCAGTCTGAAGAAGGGTCTCGACCCGAAACGTCGCCTATCTCCTTCGCTCCTTAGATGCTGCTGCACCTGCTGAGTTTCTCCAGCTTTTTGTGTAAACCATTAAATATGAAAGTCTGTTTTTGATGAGCATGGCGCCGGGTGGATCAAAAATACAAGTAATCTGACAGCCATGCCTAATGCAGATAGAAATATTCATAACATTTGTGCAATGAACATAGAGCTACAGAAAACAAGTACAAAATTGGCAACCCTCCACTATAGAAGATTTGTTTCTCCCTTCATGATAATACCATTTGAATATATTTGCAGAATAAATTATTTGCAGTGTTGATTAAACCATTCCAAAATGAGTCATGGAAGTTGGGAGAATTACAGCTCAGAAAGTGGTTATTTGGCCCAGTACATCTCTGTATCTAGCTACTTGTTGGAATAGCCAAAAACTAATTGCAATTGTCTTGTTCTTAATTCCAATAGATTTTTATATAAATTTCCCTTAGTGCTAATTTTCAATTAAATCCCTTCACCACCAACTCCCAAACAAGAGAAATATCTAATTTTATTCACATTTTATGATATCATATCTCCTCATAATTAAAAATCAATTCTCTCAGCATTCTTCTCCAAAAAAGAAGAAAGGCATTGACTAGCTCTCCCAGCTTCCTGTCCATGTAACAAAGCAATATACTTCTAATATGGCGCCTAACTCAGATGACTATTTGGATGCAAGCCTCAGAAGCAGATTTACAATCACATATTACAATTGCTCCACATTTTGAAATCTTTTACAGCAACATTTATCTGTACACTGTGTATGGCTCGATTGTAATCATGTATTGGTTTTCCGCTGGCTGGTAAGCACGCAAGGTACACGTGATAATTAACTAAATTGAATAAAATAGTTAAGAATACCTTTTATTGTCATTCAAACGCTTGGTTTGAGCGAAATTGCATTATCTACAGTCTTACGTTACAAAAAACCCCAAGACCCACAGTTAACACAGTTTACATAAACATCCATCACAGTGAATCTCCAACACCTCCTCACTGTGATGGAAGGCAAAAGTCTTATCTCTTCCCTTTGTTCTTCTCCCGCGGTCCAGCAGTCCAACTGCAGCGTCGTGGCGAACTGAGGCTCCCGATATTAAAGCCCCCGGCTGGCGATGGTAAGTCCTGTGGCCGTTTAAGCCACGACGGGTGATGTTCTGCCCCACTCCGTGTCCTTTAAACCCCACGATTCCAGTGGGAGAAGTTTCCGTTGCGGGAGCTCTGAAAAGCGGTCTCCCACCAGGGACCTGCGAGCTCCCGATGTTCCTGTCCACTGGGCCTGCGGCAAGGGCCTCCGAAGGTCTGGAATCGGGTTGCAGCCGCGCGCCACCGCAGCTCTTCCCGTTCCAAAGTAAATAGCTCGACAGCAATCATGTATTGCCTTTCCGCAACCCTGTCCCGTTTAGGCGATTTATTCGGCGACTACAGGCGTTGTGGGGGTGACGCCTGTATGGTCATGAGTGGTCTCCTCAAGTTGCCTAAAGAGTCGTAATGTTTTTCTGGTTGCTGGATTTTGAAATGTTCAATGCTTTATGCCGACTGTGGGCTTGACATAGCTTGACATAGCTTGTCTTCTCATGTCGTAGTTGGTGTCGTAGGTTGTCATCAGGATGACGCAGGTTGTCGCCAGGTGACGTTGGTTTTCGCCAGGTGCTGACCGGTGAATTCCATTGGCGACTACCTACGTCAACCTACGTCAACCGGCGACAGGTACCGGTGACTGAATTGTCTTCAGTTGTCTTCAGTTGTCGCCGACAGGGTCGTTGCTTGTCGTGGCTTGTCACGGGTGGACGTAGGTTGATTTCGGTTGTCGTAGGTTGTCGCCTGTGTGGTCGTAGTTTGTCGTAGGTGTGGTCGTAGGTGGCCGTCCTAATGGGTATCCGCTTGTCGGTAGCTTGCCGTAGCTTTACGTCGACTCGGGGAGGTTGTTGTAGCTTGTCGTAGACATTGCCGTAGGGGGTATCCAGTCATCGCTTTTTTGGCGACCTGCTATGACTGTGACAGTCGCCGAAAAAGTCGCCTAAGTGGGACAGGCCCATAAAGCGTTTCACTGTACCTTGGTACACGCGACAATAATCTAAAGAAGCTAAACTGAAACTGCTCCCTTAGGCGGGTGCTATTTAAAAGAAAGCTGGTCTTGTTTTCATCCAAACTTTATTTTGTTGCTGAAAATAGGGGATTCTCCCTTTATCATATTTACTCTTCACATTTCCTTCGATGTATTTAGAAAATTGAGATGTTCACCCTTTACTATACAACAGATCAAATTGCAATTTGCCAATTCTATCAAAATTGTTTCACTCGTAGTGCCTTTTAAACCGATCACAGTTCTGTTTTGATTTTGCAATGGTAATTAACGGTTTTGAAAAATCTCCACAATTTTATGAGCATGTGAATCACTTATAAATGACACCCTCCAATCTCCAGCAGTTTTTTGAATAACATGCAGAGATTGATTATTTTTGTTAAATGTTATTGATGATGTATTTTCCTTGATTTCATGGAATATTACCCTTGTGGACAACTCATGAAGTTTTATATGTCTGTGCACCAGCACTTAACAACATCATATGTTGTGACTATACAATGTATCCCACTTCTACTTCAATGGAACCAAATTCTCAAAACTACCTCTACACTGTGTTCGGTGCTGCCGACTAACAATGATCTATTCTTAGTCATAAATCCTCAGTTCTTAGCAGTGTTGACCCATTTGTTGTATCAGATCCTTCGTTGGGATGTACAATGAAACTGGTGACTATTCTTTCACTGTAATCATCTTTCCATAGTTTACAATAGTAGCAGATTGTCAATGTTTACCACAACTTCCCTGTGGATCTCCTGTCTTGATGGTGATGGAGGAATGAGTGATATGCTCGGTCAAGAGGCAGCAGATTGTGGTGGAGTACAATTCTTCTGTCTGACAGTTCACAACCCCACACAGATACCCGATTTTAAACTCATTGATATACTCCAAATCTGCCTCAGTTGGCACAGCAACTGAGCGTAGTGTCAGAGTGGAGGTTAACAAAGGTGTGAAGAGGAAACTCAGTCTCCACAAGCACTGCAGTGACCTACATTGGTGATAGTTAAAATCACCCATCATAGGCAGATTATTGAGGAGCGAATCAAGTAGCTGGTTCCCCTATTACGCTGTTGAAAACCTAAAGGTCATTAGATGAAGATTTGGGACGGGTGGCACAGCGAGCTGGCAGCCTCGTCAGCAGCTGTTCGTCCTTTCCACTTTTTTTTTTGTTTTTAGTATGTCTAAAAGGGTGTTTTAGTGCGTTTAATAGTAAGATTAAACGAGAACTTACCAGTTTGAAGTTTGATCTTTATTTTATGAGGAGTCGAGTTGAGGGACTACGTGAATAGAAGCCCGTACAGCCGTTGGTGCGTCAATCTTCAAAGCAGCGGAATGAATTCACAGCTAACAATGACCGAAGTATAACGGTAAGATGATAAAACTAGAACTACCAGATGAGATCTATGAGGGTGGGAGCGGAGGGCACGTAGTCCCTCAACTCGACTCCTCATAAAATAAAGATCAAACTTCAAACTGGTAAGTTTTCATTTAATCTTACTATTTTACTTCGGAGTCACGTGAGTGACTACGTGAAGACTTCAAAGCACTGTGAATTCACGCCGCAGACTCAAATCCGACGTTCACACTGCCTGGATTGACTCAAACAGTCGTTAACAAACAATCATGCATCAATAATACATTTGTTAAATGAAATAACCAGTTTATTTACAAACAAATCATAACAAACCCCTCTAACTCAGGGGAAAAATGTAACAGTACTGACACCAGAATCAGCAAACACCCCGAGCCTTGAAATCGGCTTGTGACAAAACCTCTGAAAAGTTAGCTCACTGGACCATCCTGCGGCCGCGAGGACCTTGAAATCGTTTGCACTGACACCTTACTGTGTGGTTTTTTGTGACTAATAAACAAAGCCAAATCTGTTCCTCTCAGAGGTTTAGTAATCTCAATGTAACGAGATAAATGTGAGACTATACAGAAGCGATCATCTGCGGGGTAATGCTGAAAACACCATCTTACATCCTGTCATGCCTCTTTTATTATGTTTAAGCAAATCATAGACATAAAATATAATGGCATCAGCCGACACATGCATTCTATCTAGCCGTAGCTTTTGCAATGTTTGTACACGTTGGCTGAAACCAACACCATAAGCATGACCACCTTCATAGTTAATTTAGCTATAGATAGGCTTGTAACCGGAGCCCACTGGCGAAGAAGCATAAGAACCTCACTCACATTCCAAATACCGGCATACCTGGGTTTAGGAGGATTAGAATTGAAAACTCCCTTCATGAATCGTGAACTAACGGATGTGTCCCTACTGTATGCAATTCTGCATTCATAGGTAAATAAGAAGACAGAGTACTTCTGGCTGAATTAATCGCACTGTAACTTAATTTTTTGGTCAAAATAAAGAGTTGACAAAAACTCCAATACATCCGTGATCCCTGCAGTGTGATATACAATATCCTGCTGTAGGCAGAATTGCTCCCACTTCCTTATATAGGTGATATATTGCTGCTGTGTACTATCCCTGCAGGCCGACCTGAGAACATCCACCGTCCGATGAGACAGTCCTCTCCCCAGGTATGGCCTCCTTAAAATCTGCAAATTAACAGATCAATACGATCCTATAAAGGATGTTGATCCCCAGTGACTGGATTTACCAGTAGATTTTTATTCTTGGGCATAAGCATGTAAGGCTCCCTAGCCATTTGTAATACAACGGGAAACCATGCTCGTGTAGGCCAATCTGGCACTACCAATACCCCTGAAGCGGAGTCCTCCTTGATCTTTTGCAAACATCTGCTGATGAGACAGAATGAAGGAAATACATACACAAACATTCCTCCCCCAATGCAGCGAAAATGGCATCCACTGCTACTGCCCCAGGATCTGGTTACCATGAAACATATCTAGGTAACTGATGATTTAATCGAGATGCAAACAAGTCAATATCTGGCAATGCATACTGATCAATCATTTGGTTAAATACATCCTGATTTAACATCCATTCAATGTTGTCATTAAACTGACGTGACCTCTTCCTGGCAAATAAAGTGCTGAAAGCCAGATATTTTGGTCAATACACCAGCTCCAAATCTGGTTAGCCAGTCTATCACAAGACTGTGACTTAACTCCACCCATGTGGTTTACATATGCCACTGCTGTGGTGTTGTCAATCTGACCTGCACATGTAGATCCCTCCTTGTAGAACAATAAGCTTTGAGCCCATACCAGGTGCCCAACAACTCTAAATAATTAATCCCTCTTAATTGAGGAAGCGATGTCTCATCCACATTCCATCTGCCTCCACAACTAGAAGACATATCTGTTGCACCCCAACCCAGTGCACTTACATCAGTCTGTAATATCAGTGACGGTGATTCCACCAAACCTTCCTTAAATTTTTTGAAACATGTACTATCCACCATTGTATGTCAGCAATCGCCCCAGCTGACAACTGCATAGGACTATCAAAAAATGGCCCCTTTGTATTCTCAGTGCCTGTTCCTTTGATGGTTATAATTGTTGATAATGCAGAGGACCATACTGCACAGCTGGAAAGGCTGCAACAACTTCCCAATAAAACTGGCTACTTGTCTAATCGAAGGCCGTTGTTCTCCAACGAGATTAACACAGTCCTCAATTAACTGATTCAATTTATCCCTGGGCAAAGTTACCAACATGTGATTGGAATTAATGGTAAATCCCAGATAATCAATAATTTGGACTGGTGATAATTTAGATTTATCTGGGTGAATAACAAATCCCATTTGTTCAAAAGTGATTTTAACAACTGAAACTGATGATTGAGTTTCAGCATGAGTCTTTCCAATAATCAGAATATCATCTAAATAGGCCATTACCACATGCCCCTGAGCTCTAAGTAATGCTAACACAGGTTTTACCAATTTAGTAAATAACCTAGGAGCTGAAGTTAATCCATTCGGCAATGTCCTGAATTGCCACTGCTCAGTCATCCAAATAAATTTCAAATATCTTCTATCATCACCATGAATAGACACTGCGTAATATGCATTCTTTAAATCAATGGTTCCCCGTGGTAAAGGTCTCCATTTTGAAATGCCTATAACAAACAAATTTGTTCGATAAATCCAGAATAATTGTACATCCCCCAGTCTTTTTAGATCTGGGAAATATACTTGACAGAAATTGTTGACTTTGATAGACAGAAGACTCAATTACCCCTTCTTATGTAACGACTGAATCTCTGCTTGAATAAGCACATTTTCCTCATCGGAAAAATAAGTTTATGACTAGGAAAATGTTGATTAGGTAGACTGTCCTTATAGTAAAATCCAATTTTTCACCCCTTCAATACACTAAGTATGAACAAATCTGATGTCAACTGCTGCCATTGTTTGAGAACAATTTTAACCTTCCCCAATTTGAACAGGAACATCAGTTAATTCATTGTCTGTCAATGTTATATTCCTTACCAGCATCTTTCCTTGCGGCCTTGTTGTCCTCGACTTCTTGTAGAGAACCTTTTTTGCCTTGCTTCCAGCTGGCTTGATGAGGGCCATGGTTATAACAACCTCATAATAGTCTTTGACCCTTTTTGCAAGGTTACCACCAAACAACAGATTTCGTGGTGGTACACTGGTCGGTTTGCACAACTCGCCAAATTCGGGTTAGCACTGGCCTAATAGCGGCCCTCCCGATATTATTAATTTCAAAATGCATTACAAAGGAGTCCCAGTTCATCCTGGTGTGCTTCAACCATATCATTTGTATCAATAACTTACACCACAGCTGTAATACCTGCTGACAACAGTTTAAGCACTTTTTTAAAACTTCATCTCCTGGCCCTAGCAGGCAAACCCATCTATGCAAATTTGGTGATTAACCACCGGTACCTTCAGGAGATCACAATTAACAGGAGCTTTATAGTTCTTTGCTACTTCATCCATAGCTAGCTCCTGTAACTGATGGGAGAGCATATACTGAATGGCTTCGGCCAATTTCTACATCAATCGCCTTTCCTGCCTCTACACTCAGCAAACTTCCCAGCAATGTTCGGAATTACCTCCAACCGAACACCTTTACTGCTCTCCCCCAGCATAGAAACAGTGTCAGCAAACTGCCCTGATAGAACATCCTCCTCACAGGCAGGATAGTTCTGCAGCCCTGAAACAGGTGCTGCTAGCACAAGCTCTCCATCAGCCTGGCTTGGGCACCACTCCTCCTCACGGAGCTGGAACATCCTCCTCACAGGCAGGATAGTTCTGCAGCCCTGAAACAGGTGCTGCTAGCACAAGCTCTCCATCAGCCTGGCTTGGGCACCACTCCTCCCCACGGAGCTGGTCCCTGTCGAGCATTCTTTTGAAATAGAATCTCGACGTGGGAGAGCCGTGAGCAAACGGACTCTCCTATGGAGGGTATAACCTCCAGGCCCGACTCATTTACGGGCCACAGAGACTTGCCAGTGGCCTTCCACCCTACTGACAAGCCTCCACTGCCCCCCGGCAGTGGGTCCGCAACCACTGGCTGTGTAGCCAGCACCGGACCAGGTGTACCAGACGGGCCTCCATTCTCAACACTCTCCTGCCACTTTTCCTTTCTACCCCCGGAGCGCCTCGCCGACACCTTCTTCCCTTTCTGCAACATTCTCTACCCAAACCGTCGCAGAAATTGAACATGCGGTAAAATTTTTAAAAAACCTTACCTCTTAAACTTAACGAAGAACTGCAAATGCTGGAGAATCGAGGGTGAAGTATGAAGAAGGGTCTCGACCCGCAACGTCGCCCATCTCCTTCGCTCCTTAGATGCTGCTGCACCCGCCGAATTCTCCAGCTCTTCGAATAACCCGCGGTTTACACTTACCGCTCGGAGGAGCGCTGCTGCTCCAACCGCCAGACTGCACCAGCGTCTGACGTCATGACGCACCAACGGCTGTACGGGCTTCTATTCACGTAGTCACTCACGTGACTCCGAAGTAAAATTATGTTTCAGTGTGGGGGTGTGGCGGCGGGAATTGGGGTAAACAGTTTTTTAGTAACTTTAAAAAACTCGGTGGAATGCAACTTTTCTCCTAGTTGCATTACGCCGTCCCTCGCGGCCTAACAGCTTCGATTGGTGCGGCCTTTCCCGTAGTCGGTCCAGAGCTTCAGTAGCGGGTGCAACGCGGATTTTCCATCGCGGAGCCGGGCGATCCCTTGCCGGGGGTCACCAGAAGAAGTGCTCCGATAAAGGTCATTAGATGAAGATCTGCAGCCTATGACATACTGAAGCCGCGTACGCCATGTGGACTTTAAGAGCTCCAACCGCCGGCCTAACATCGTGAAGTCCTGGTCTCTGGTAGGAAGCAGCTGATTCGGGACCTCCAAGCCGTGGAGTGTCCATCCGTCCTGACGTCGGAGTTTCGAGCATCCCGATGAGAGGACCTGTGCATCCGTACCGGCGACTGCGGAGGGTTCATGGTTCCGACCACAGATGAACAAAGGAGAAGGACTGACAAAGTTATTGCCTTCCACCACGGTGAAGAATGTTGATCCCACTGTGGTGGATGGACATGTTATATTCTGTTTGTATGGCATTCGTTTGTATGGCTGCATGGCAAGTCAAATTCCACTGTACCTTAATTGGTGCATGTGGCAATAAATGTGAACTTGAACTTGAACTTAGATAAAGTTAAAAGTGTCCAGTAGTTATGATAAAGCATCCAAGGCTTATTTATCTTTTCTGTCTTGTGCTTAATTATTTTTTTTCTATTTTAATAGGCTCATGTCTATTTTGTGCGCTGCCTCCAAACATTTCAAGTTTTTTTTAAACATCCAGATTTATTGTGCATTCAATTTAGTTCTTCTCACAATGCATTCCAACCAAGCATCGAATTCAATTATCCCTAAACAGTATTTCATCTTACCTTAATATCATTGGCAGGAGCATTTTGTAGTTCAGGCTTCACGTGAGCATGTTGCAAGTATCCAGATTGCCTTCTCGCATTGCCTTTCATATAAAATTGATACCCTGCCTCTGCCATGACCATAGATTCTCTTCAAGTTCCCTTTAACCAGAACCTCTGACAAATCATTCACAGTGGTACCTGCACTTTTCTCCTCCGTTCATGATCCCAATCCATTTCCTAGTTCAGGGATGATTACTTAGTCAATGAAAAGTAAAATTGAACAATCTGACCAGATTCGATTTCCACTGGATGAGTTAGGTTAAATTTACCATTGAAGATGGAATTTCTCCACGCTTACAAACACTGTATAAACACGTTTATACTCAACAGCAACTCGCGGAAACTTTAAACGAATCTACAATAATACTTATACCTAAAACTGATAAGGATCTGGAAGACCCGGCCTCATATAGAGCAATAGCTCTATTAAATACTGATCAGAAAATATTAAATAAAATCCTATCTTATAGATTGAGCTTAGTGATTAACAAATTAATACACCCTGACCAAACAGGTTTTATCCCAAAACATCACTCATTTTACATCTGAGATGATTATTTAATATTATATACTCAAATAGAATTGCTAATGCAGATCTAGCAATTATTTCGCTAGATGCTGAAAAAGCCTTTGATCAAGTAGGATGGTCATATTTATTTTCAGTGATGGAAAATTTTCAACTGGGAGAGAAGTACAGTACATGGGTTAAACTTTTATACTCTAACCCAACAGCTAGAATACTAACAAACCAAATGTTATAAACTAAATTTAATCTTTCTAGAGGTTGTAGACAAGGATGCTCATTATCTCCATTATTATTCGCTTTAGCAATTGAACCACTCGCAGAAAATGTCAGATCTAATCCAGAAATACATGGGTATAATAATAAAGATACAATGAACAACATTTCTCTATATGCAGATGATGTATTAATATATATTACAAAGCAAGAAGTTAGTATTCCAAATTTATTAAATCTAATAACTCAATTCGGTCAGCTCTCAGGATATAGAATTAATTGGAATAAAAGCGAAATCATGCCAATAACGGAACTCAATTTATATATACTACAACAATCACCTTTTAAAATAGTTGAGGAAAAATTTAAATATCTAGGTATTTATGTAACTAAGGCGGATACTTCTTTATTTAAATCAAATTTCCCACCTTTACTGAATAAACTAAATAAGAATATTCAATTCTGGAAAACACTTCCTATTTCAATGTTCGGTAGAATTAATGCTATAAAAATTATCTTTCTGCTGCAATTATTGTACTTATTTCAGTCATCCCGATATGTATTCCAAAATCTTTTTTTTTTTAAGTAGACTCTACTGTTACAAGTTTCATCTGGGATTACAAGAATCATAGAATAAATAAAAAACATTTATATAAATCAAAGATTTTACTTTGGAGTCACGTGAGTGACTACGTGAATAGAAGTCCGTACAGCCGTTGGTGCGTCATGACGTCAGACGTTGGTGCAGTCGGGCGGTTGGAGCAGCAGCGCTCCTCCGAGCGGTAAGTTTAAAAACGGAGGTAAGGTTGTTGAAATTTTTATCATAGGTCATTTCTGCGACGGATTGAAGTACTTGGAGATATGTTGCAGAAAGTAAAGAAGGTGGCGGCGAGGCGCTCCGCAGGTAGAAAGGAGACTGACCAGGAGAGTGTTGGGGAAGGAGGCCCGTCTGGTACACCTGGTCCAGTGCTGGCTACACAGCCAGTGGTTGCGGACCCACTGCCGGGGGGCAGTGAAGGCTTGCCAGTAGGGCGGAAGGCCACTGGCAAGTCTGTCAGGCCTGTAGATGAGTCGGGCATGGAGGTTATACCCTCCATAGGAGAGTCCGTTTGCTCACGGCTCTCCCAAGTCGAGATTTTATTACAAAGAATGCTCGACAGGGACCAGCTCCATGAGGAGGAGTGGTGCCCAAGCCAGGCTGATGGAGAGCTTGTGCTAGCAGCACCTGTTCCAGGGCTGCAGAACTATCCTGCCTGTGAGGAGGATGTTCCATCAGTGCAGTTTGCTGACACTGATTCTATGCTGGGGGAGAGCAGTAAAGAAGTTCGGTTGGAGGTAATTCCGAACATTGCTGGGAAGTTTGCTCAGCCTAGAGAGGCAGGAGAGGCGATTGATGGAGAATTGGCTGAAGCCATTCAGTATATGCTCTCCCACCAGTTACAGGAGCTAGCTATGGATGAAGCAGCAAAAAACTATAAAGCTCCTGTTAATTGTGATCTCCTGAAGGTACCGGTGGTTAATCACCAGATTTGGTCACAGATGGGTATGCCTGCTAGGGCCCAGGAGATGAAGTTCCAAAAAGTGCTTAAACTGTTGTCAGCAGGTATAACAGCTGTGGTGAAAGTGATTGATCCAAGCAATGTGGTTGAAGCACACCAGGACGGACTGGGATTCCTTTGTAATGCGTTTTTTGAAATCAATAACATCAGGAGGGCCGCTATTAGGCCAGTGCTTAATCCAAATTTGGCAAGTTTGTGCAAACCAACCAGTGTACCACCACAAAATCTGTTTTTTGGAGGTAACCTTGCGAAAAGGGTCAAAGAATGTCATGAAGATGTTAAAACTATGGCCCTCATTAAGCCGGCTGGTAAGCAGGGCAAAAGGTTTTCTCCGTATTGGAAAGGACTAATGTGGATGCAGGAGAAGGAACGAGCCGTTCAGGTCTTCAATTTCGGAACTGGCAGGCTGCCAGCATGAAGGGGAAGGTGCCTTTCTCCACAAGAGGTCGAGGACAACAAGGTCCGCAAGGAAAGATGCAGGTAAGGAAAACATCAACAGACGATGAATTAATTGATGTTCCTGTTCAAATTGGGGGAAGGTTAAAATTGTTTCTCAAACAATGGCAGCAGTTGACATCAGATTCGTTCATACTTAGTAGTATTGAAGGGGTGAAAATTGAATTTTACTCGAAGGACAGTCTACCTAATCAACATTTTCCTAGTCATAAACCTATTTTTTCAGATGAAGAAAATGTGCTTATTCAAGCAGAGATTCAGTCGTTACATAAGAAAGGGGTAATTGAGCCTTCTGTCTAACAAAGTCGACAATTTGTGTCAAATATATTTCCCAGATCTAAAAAGACTGGGGGGTGTAGAATTATTTTGGATTTATCAAGTTTGTTTGTTATAGGCATTTCAAAATGGAAACCTTTATCACGGACAAACATCTAGTGTCCAAAGGGTGTTATATGGCAACTATTGATTTAAAGGATGCGTATTACTCAGTGTCTATTCATGAGGATGATAGAAGATATTTGAAATTTATTTGGATGATTCAGCTGTGGCAATTCAGGGCATTGCCGAATGGATTAACTTCAGCTCCTAGATCATTTACTAAATTGGTAAAACCTGTGTTAGCGTTACTTAGAGCTAAGGGGCATGTGGTAATGGCGTACTTAGATGATATTCTGATTGTTGGAAAGACTCATGCTGAAACTCAATCATCAGTTTCAGTTGGTAAAATCACTTTTGAACAAATGGGATTTGTTATTCACCCAGATAAATCTAAATTATCACCAGTCCAAATTATTGATTATCTGGGATTTACCATTAATTCCAATCACATGTTGGTAACTTTGCCCAGGGATAAATTGAATCAGTTAATTGAGGACTGTGTTAATCTCGTTGGAGAACAACGGCCTTCGATTAGACAAGTAGCCAGGTTAATTGGGAAGTTTGTTGCAGCATTTCCAGCTGTGCAGTATGGTCCTCTGCATTATCAACAATTATAACCATCAAAGGAACAGGCACTGAGAATACAAAGGGGCCATTTTGACAGGCCTATGCAGTTGTCAGCTGGGGCAATTGCTGACATACAATGGTGGATAGTACATGTTTCAAAAAGTTTTAGGAAGGTTCGGTGGAACCACCGTCACTGATATTACAGACTGATGTAAGTGCACTGGGTTGGGGTGCAACAGATATGTCTTCTAGTTGTGGAGGCAGATGGAATGTGGATGAGACATCGCTTCTTCAATTAAGAGGGATTAATTATTTAGAGTTGTTGGGCACCTGGTATGGGCTCAAAGCTTATTGTTCTACAAGCAGGGACTTGCATGTGCAGGTCCAGATTCACAACACCACAGCAGTGGCATATGTAAACCACATGGGTGGAGTTAAGTCACAGTCTTGTGACAGACTGGCTAACCAGATTTGGAGCTGGTGTATTGACCAAAATATCTGGCTTTCAGCACTTTGTTTGCCAGGAAGATTCAACACTGTAGCTGACACTAGGTCACATCAGTTTAATAACAACATTGAATGGATGTTAAATCAGGATGTATTTAACCAAATGATTGTTCAGTATGGATTGCCAGATATTGACTTGTTTGCATCTCGATTAAATCATCAGTTACCTAGATATGTTTCATGGGAACCAGATTCTGGGGCAGTAGCAGTGGATGCGTTTTCGCTGCATTGGGGAGGAATGTTTGTGTATGTATTTCCTCCATTCTGTCTCATCAGCAGATGTTTGCAAAAGATCAAGGAGGACTCCACTTCAGGGGTATTGGTAGTGCCAGATTGGCTACACAAGCATGGTTTCCTGTTGTATTACAAATGGCTAGGGAGCCTTACATGATTATTCCCAAGAATATAAATCTACTGGTAAATCCAGTCACTGGGGATCAACATCCTTTACATGATCGTATTGATCTGTTAATTTGCAGATTTTAAGGAGGCCATACCTGGGGAGAGGACTGTCTCATCGGACTGTGGATGTTCTCACGTTGGCCTGCAGGGATAGTATACAGCAGCAATATATCACCTATATAAGGAAGTTGGAGCAATTCTGCCTACAGCAGAATATTGTATATCACACTGCAGGGATCACGGACGTATTGGAGTTTTGTCAACTCTTTATTTCGGCCAAAGATTAAGTTACAGTGCGATTAATTCAGCCAGAAGTGCTCTGTCTTCTTATTTATCTATGAATGCAGATTTGCATACAGTAGGGACGCATCCGTTAGTTTCACGATTCATGAAGGGAGTTTTCAATTCTAATCCTCCTAAACCTAGGTATGCCGGGATTTGGAATGTGAGTGAGGTTCTTATGGTTCTTCGCCAGTGGGCTCCGGTTACAAGCCTATCTATAGCCAAATTAACTATGAAGGTGGTCATGCTTATGGCGTTGGTTTCAGCTCAACGTGTACAAACGTTGCAAAAGCTACGGCTAGATAGAATGCATGTGTCGGCAGATGCCATTATATTTTATGTCTATGATTTGCTTAAACATTATAGAAGAGGCATGACAGGATGTAAGATTGTGTTTTCAGCATACCCCGCAGATGATCGCTTGTGTGTAGTCTCACATTTATCTTGTTACATTGAGATTACTAAACCTCTGAGAGGAACAGAGTTGGCTTTGTTTATTAGTCACAAAAAACCACACAGTAAGGTGTCGGTGCAAACGATTTCAAGGTGGCTAAAGCGGGTCCTGGCAAGTGCTGGAATTGATACTGATAAATTCAAATCTCATTCCACCAGGGCGGCATCAACTTCCGCGGCAAGGGCGATAGACTTGCCAATAGACCATATCCTCGCGGCCGCAGGATGGTCCAGTGAGCTAACTTTTCAGAGGTTTTATCACAAGCCGATTTCAAGGCTCGGGGTGTTTGCTGATTCTGGTTTCAGTGCTGTTATAGTTTCCCCTGAGTTAGAGGGGTTTCTTATGATTTTGTTTGTAAATAAACTGTTATTCGTTTAACAAATGTTATTATTGATGCATGATTGATTGCTAACGACTTTGAGTCAATCCAGGCAGTGTGAACGTCGGATTTGGGTCTGTGGCGTGAATTCACAGTGCTTTGAAGTCTTCACGTAGTCACTCACGTGACTCCGAAGTAAAATAGTAAGATTAAACGAGAACTTACCAGTTTGAAGTTTGATCTTTATTTTATGAGGAATCGAGTTGAGGGACTACGTGCCCTCCGCTCCCACCCTCATAGATCTCATCTGGTAGTTCTAGTTTTATTATCTTACCATTATACTTCAGTCATTGTTAGCTGTGAATTCATTCCGCTGCTTTGAAGATTGACGCACCAACGGCTGTACGGGCTTCTATGCACGTAGTCCCTCAACTCGACTCCTCATAAAATAAAGATCAAACTTCAAACCGGTAAGTTCTCGTTTAATCTTACTATTAATGGAGGTTTACCTCTACCAAATTTTCTGTTTTATTTTTGGGCAGTTCATATTAAAAACATGAATTTTTGGCTGGAAGAAATGTATCAACAACCAGACTGGTTAAGGATGGAAAAGGAGGACTGTTTACCTTTTGAAATCGGTTCGATTATATTTGCACCGACAAAATTGCACAAAAAAACCTATAGGGAAAACCTTATAATATATAGTGGTACCCGAATCTGGAAACAACTAAAAAAGGCTTTAAAATTGGATAATATACCACTCTGCCTCCCTATTGTAAGCAATCCCTTATTCAAACCTTCCATGCTGGATAAAGGTTTTACGCAATGGAAAAATTATGGAATCAAAAAGATGGAACACCTTTATAAGAAAGGCACTTTTCTTTTATTTCAGGAATTACAGCAGATTTATGGATTACACTCAAATATTTTTTTTAGATATCTACAACTCAGAGATTATGTTAAATCAAATACACAAGATTATAGGAATAAGGAACCAGAAATCCTTGATGAATGTTTGAATAAGAATCCTAATACAGAAAAACTAACATATTTTTATAATACCCTTTTAGATAGCGAGATACCATAGACGGAATCATATAGACATACAAAGGAAAATGAAATAAACCAACCCATAACGAAAGATATATGGGACAAAGGTTTACAATATATACACCAATGCTCGTTAAATACCAGACATGCTTTAATACAATTTACATAGATTACATTACTCAAAAGTTAAATTGAATAGAATCTTCCCACAGGTCTCCTCTATTTGCGATAAATGGACAAACAAGAAGTTTTTGTTAGAATATGGTCTTCTTTCATTGATTACTTAAAAGGGTAGATCGGTTCAGCAGGGAACCCTAACTGAAACTTGGACTCTGGATTAGATGAAAAGTTATATTCTATATTTCTTGATCTTATCTCCAATGATGTATTAATGGTAAATTATTCCATTCTTTATGATTTCTTTTTGATTTTGATTTGATTTTACCTACTCTAATAAAAATATATATTTAAAAAAAAAGAAAATGGAATTGTGTTTTTTTTCTAAAATTTAAAAACTTAAATTGCTGCCGACCAAAACAAACTCTATAGGATCATTCACCAAATAGAATTATTCAGGATTTTTTTTTTAGAAAAACAAACTCTTTAGGGTCATTCACCAAATCAAAAGTTTCCCAATCCTCTAGCATCCTGCTACTCTTTGCTATGTTATACACCTTTTTCTTTTAATTTTATTCCATCCCTAACCAGCCACAGTTGCCTCTAACTCCCCTTAGAATCTTTCTTCCTCTTTAATACAATTTACATAGAAATGATCCTGCATCTTCTGGATTATGACCAGAAATTCCTGCCATTGCTGTACCCTCATCATTCCTGCTGGAATCCTTTTCCAGTCGACCTTGGCCAGCACCTCTCATGCCTTCATAGTCCCCTTTGTTCAAATGCAACACTGACACTTCTGATTTAACCTTCCTCTCAGGTTGCAGATTAAAACTTATCATATAATGGTCACTACCTTCCTTTACCTTGAGTTCATTAGACAACACTAAATCCAGAATTGCCTTCTCACTGGTAGGCTCCAGTACAAGCTGCTCCAAGAATCCATCTTGGAGGCACTCTACGAACCCCCTTTCTTGGGGTCCAGAACCAATCCGATTTTCCCAGTCTACCTGCATATTGAAATCTCCCATAAACACAGTGGTATTGCCTTTGCTACATGTCAATTTTAATTCCTGCTGCAACTTGCACCCTATATCCAGGCTACAGTTTGGGGGCCTGTAGATAACTCCCATTAGTGCCTTCTTACTTGTACAATTCGTCAATTCTATCCACAGCGATTCTACATCGCCAGTCCCTATGTCACCCCTCGCAAGGGACTGAATGTTATCCCTCACCAACAGAGCTACCTCACCTCCTCTGCCCACCTGCCTGTCCTTTCTATAGGATGTATAACCCTGAATATTCAGTTCCCAGTCCCGATTCTCCTGCAGCCATGTCTCTGTAATCCACACG
The DNA here is from genome assembly GCA_035221665.1 of Okamejei kenojei. Classification (NCBI taxonomy): domain Eukaryota; kingdom Metazoa; phylum Chordata; class Chondrichthyes; order Rajiformes; family Rajidae; genus Okamejei; species Okamejei kenojei. Next base: position 123,259,990 of record CM069131.1, read on the forward strand.
ATGTCATATCTACCAATCTCTAACTGAGCCTCAAGCTCATCCACTTTACTTCTTATACTTCACTCATTCATATATAATACTTTTAATCAATTACTCACCTCACCTTTCACATCGATTCCTATTTCACTTGGCCATACTCTCCTATCCTTTTGTGAGTTTTTCTGTCCTGTTAATTCTGGTGTCTTTCTTAACTTTTCCAATACTCTCTTTCCCTTTAACCCCATCCTTGTATTTCCAATTTGTCTCCACCCACCCACTATTTAGTTTAAACCCCAATCGTGTAGCAGTGGCAAGCCTGCCTGCCAGAATGCTGGTCCCCCGCCTGTTAAGGTGCAACCCATCCCTTTTGTACAATTCACCCTTACCGCAAAACAGATCCCAGTAGTCTAAGAACCTAAATCCTTGCCCCCTGCACCAGCTCGTCAGCCACACATACAGATCCCCTATCTCCCTGTTCCTGCCCTCACCAGCACGAGGAACTTCAAGCAAACCGGAGATAACCACCCTGGAGGTCCTGCTTTTCAGCCTTCCTCCGAGCTCTCTAATGTCACACTGCAGAATCTCTTTCCTCATCTTCCCAACGTCATTTGTACTGACATGCATTACCACTTCTGGCTGCTCACCTCCACCCTTAATCATGTATTAGCTTTTTTTACTAACCCAGCAAAAAGTTTGTTAATTCAGATTCACAAGGAAAGCTTACAATTAGGCAAACTAAAGGAGGTTCAAGTACAATTTATTATTCTTTACTTTCAATTTTAGTTTGTAAAGTAAGCTAGGTTTAAATAGTACCTAATCAATCCACATCTCATTAACACATCCATTTCATCAATAGCTTTTGAAAATATTGGAACAACTGCAAATGAGATAGGGCAAATGAGAAATTCCAACGGGCGACATCAAGAAAGTGATGAAGAAAGAAGGAACTGCAGATATTGGTTTACAAAAAAAAAGACACTACATGCAGGAGGAACTCAATGGGTCAGGCAGCATTTCCGGAGAACATGGATAGGTGACATTTCGGGTCAGAACCCTTCTGCAGACCAAAAATTGCTAGACTGTTGAAAATTGGCTTAATTTAGGGCATTGCAATATTGTGCACATTTCAGGATGTCTTACAAAACATGGGAAGATTCAAAACTTGACATGTGTTGAGATTTTTCTCTGCATTTGTATCCTTTTTTCTGCTGTAGGATTCCCTCATAGTTTCAACCACACCAGTGTAAGAAACAGTCGTTTTTACTTATCCACAGAACAGTCGGGTTCCCCTTGAGACTTTAAAGTAGAAGATGCTGTAAATACTCAGCAGGTCATGCTGCACCTGTAGGAAGAGAAAACGTGTTAATGTTTCAGGTTGGCGACCCTTCAGATAAGTTGTGAATAAAACTAAAAATGTTTCTCAGTTGGGAACTTGGTGTCTGAAAGATCTCTGACATGAAAATGTAACTTTTTCTGTTCCCGCACATGCAGTGTGACCTGGTGAATATTTCCAATGTTTTTCTATTTTAGAAATCCACAAATTCATCAGCCGCTAAATGCAAACAAATCTCATCATCTCAGACCTAATTATCTTACTGTATCCTGGGACTGTAGTCTCATCATCTCAGACCTAAGTATTTTACCTGTATCCTGGGACTGTAATCTCATAATCTCAGACATAAGTATCTTACCTGTATCCTGGGACTGTCATCTCATCATCTCAGACCTAAGTATCTTACCTGTATCCTGGGACTGTAATGTTTGGTTTTAAATTCCTAACAAGAGGAAGCATCCATCTGCGAACACTCTTCCAAGCCCTAACAGAAAGTTGTAGTCTTCAACAAGTGCATGTGCATATAGACAAACTTAACCTTTTTTTTCCCATTATGTACTATGTATACATATTCAGTTGTGCGGCAGCAAGCAAGAATTTGATTGTCCTATCTGGGACACATGACAATAAAACACTTGATCTCTCTTGAACTTGATCTTGATTCTTTCATTCTTCTAAACTCCACTGAAAACACGTCTGGTTGACCTAATCTCTCTTTAAACAATAGTCTCATCATCCCAGATTATTGAATTGGGTACAAACGTGGCATGAATAATTGCCATGATGAGGCACAAGAGGGGAAATGGATACAGATGAGCATAACCATTTCAGATTTAACCAACTTCAAACTGCTGAAAGGAAATAGCATGCGATGCACACATGATGAATTTATATATTTCCAATTACAAAGGTTTTGTATCTCCCTCTTGTGGTGGGCAATGGATACTTATTTTTAAACATTCCTGCACATTTTCAGAGATTTCATTGTGGATTTAAAGCTTCTGTCTGGAAAAAATGGGGCAGTAGAAAGCTGACATTAATATAACAGTTGGCTACATAAAAATATTTATCAAGTTTCTTCTCAAAGAAGTTAATTAACATCCACATTTACTTTTAACATCAATTACTTTTTCAGTTGACAGTGCTCCACATATCATTTTAATCTTTGGCTTAAAATCTTTTCATGAAATCCACTTAGTACATTCATTTTGGATCTACATTCTCTAGCCCTGGGCTTAATAACCCAGGGGAAATAATCAGTTTATGCAAAGAAAAAGCCCATACCTCTCAGCATTTCAAAGACCTGAAATTTCAAATGAGATATGTGAAAAGAAGTTCAGGAATGTAAAAATAATACTGGGTACACAAAAAGCTGGAGAAACTCAGCGGGTGCAGCAGCATCTAAGGAGCGAAGGAGATAGGCGACGTTTCGGGCCGAGACCCTTCTTCAGACTGGTCAGGGATCAGGGAAACGAGAGATATAGACGGTGATGTGGAGAGATAAGGAACAATGAGTGAAAGATATGCAAAAAAGTATCGGTGATAAAGGGAACAAGCCATTGTAAGCTGTTTGTGGTGTGAAAATGAGAAGCTGGTGCGACTAGGGTGGGGGAGAGATAGAGATAGAGGGAATGCCAGGGCCCCAGGGCTGAGGGAGAGGTGGGAAGGGGAGGAGACAGCAAGGGTTAACAGAATTGAGAAAATTCAATATTCAAGCCCAAAGGATGCAGACTCCCCAAGCGGAATATGAGGTGCTGTTCCTCCAGCTTGCGGTGTTGCTCACTCTGGCCGTGGAGGAGGCCCAGGACCGAGAGGTCGGATGTGGAATGGGAGGGGGAGTTGAAGTGCTGAGCCACCGGGAGGTCGGGTTGGTTATTGCGGACCGAGCGGAGGTGTTCGGCGAAGCGATCGCCAAGCCTCCGCTTGGTCTCACCGATATAGATCATCTGGCATCTGGAGCAGCGGATGCAGTAGATGAGGTTGGAGGAGGTGCAGGTGATGAGGTTGGAGGAGGTGCAGGTAAAAATAATACTGTTTATTTTCACCCTGAATGGCAGCTACAAGCCTCCAAAGGTAGCTGCAATCTGAATAAATGCTGACAGCCCCTTTTGTGTCACAAGCATTGTTTAATTTAAATGCTGTTTAGTTTAGTTTAGTTTAGTTTTGAGATACAGCGCGGAAACAGGTCCTGGGAGGAAACCGAAGTTCTCGCAGTCACAGGGAGAACGTACAAACTCCGTATAGACAGCACCCGTGGGCCAGGATTGAACCCGGGTCTCTGGCACTGGGATAGCCTTGTCCCATGGTGCGAGTTCATTCCAAGAGCTCTCCCGAGTGTTAAAAATATCAAACTCGTGGTAAGCACGGAGAATGAACGTAGCGGGTATGTCGGAGCTCGGGGACGTCTCTTAGCGCTAACGGCAGGTACTCGGGAAGACTCGCTAACAGCAGGTAAGCACGGAAAGACCCGTGAAGATTTTTCAACGTGATGAAAAAGGTCAACGAGAGCCCCGAGTACCGACGAGTTGCCATTACCGTAAATCTCTGAGTTCGAATCAGGGCAAACTTGGGAGAACTCTTGGAATTAACTCGTACCGTGGAACAGGGGTTTAAGTGTGGTAAGGCAGTAACTCGACCGCTGCGCCACCATGAAACAGTCTACTGATTGATTATTCCACAAACGCAATTGTAATATGTTCAGTGCTCATTTCTCGATCAATGATATATGGAATGTTGGTATTAGTAAATACAGTATCAGAATCATATGCAATTTATGACATGGAGGCCACTCTGCCCATCATATTCAATGGTGCTATATTGTCACTTGTGTACTGCACAATGAAAATCCTTATTGCGTAGATCACACATGCACGAATCACCATATTTTGGCACCATTTGCCAAAGGTCCGGTCCATGAGCTCCATATAATGCTGTGGCTCCCGATCCAGGTAAGTCCCAGCCTGCTGCAGGGGGCTCCTCCATCGCCCTCGACCAGCTCGGCCTACGAAACAATGTACCTCTCCTCGCCTGGCCACCTCTGTGTCCTGGGGGCGACTCCTGCAGCCAACCTTGAAGCACCGGAAGCAATATGCCAGACCCTCTCCTACTAGCCCACTCCTCACATCCATTGTCGCCAGCGGCTCGCTCCTCCTTGGCTCTCTGGTGTTCTGGGCCATGATCAGCGGCTTCCGAGCTTCCCCCCCTGCAGGCCTCTGCCCACAAGACTCCAAAGACATACAGGTTTGTAGGTTAATTGGCTTGGTATAAGTGTAAATTGTCCCTAGTGTGTGTTGGATAGCGTTAACGTTCGGGGATCGCTGGTTGGTGTGGAGTTGGTGGGCCGAAGGGCCTATTTCCTCGCTATATCAATAAACTAAACTAAGAGTCTTCCTTCCCAGCGGTGAGCCAGACAGATGGCCACGGGGGACTCCGCCTACAGGCCGCGGCCCACCGGGTCTTCCTTCATCTGCCCACTGCATTTTCCCGGAAACTTCATGTTCAGAAAGAACTACTAACCCTACCCTATCTCATCATCTTTTACATTTTTTTATTTGTAGCTTTACATTTATCCACTGTCCACTGCTAAACATCCACACCTGGGGAACTAAGCGTATTAATGTTGGCCTTGTGTAAAACCTACAGACAAGGATGTTGAAATAGTCAGTGAAAACAGGTGGCGGGATGGGATTGTTGCCTGGGAACAGTGAGAATGAGTTGAATATTCTGTGCAGATCATTCCTACAAAGATAAGTTGAGAAGAGCGTGGAACTGTTGGGGTAAGATGTATAGGGTTCATTGCAGGATCCTTTCAGGAAAGCACATGATGGACCTGAAGATCATTTCAACATAATATTCCTTCCTATTACATGCAGGCACATTTCCTGTTGTAGATCCCATCTTCATTCCACACCTGCCTGCTACCCTTCTTTAAAAATGTTCATCAAAAGAGATAACAGTGGTTTGTAAACCATCAGGTGGTTTGAATTCCACCAGGTGACGCCGTCAGTGATGGCAGCCTCGCCAACAGTCTGTCTTTTCGTCTATTTTGTTATTTTTAGTGTGTTTTAAAAAGTATGTGTTAATATTCTCTGGAATGTTTTATGTGGGGGGGGGGGGGGGGTTTGGGGAGGGGGTTGGGTGAAACTTTTTCTCAATCTCTTACCTTGCCGGAGATGCGATTTTTTTCAGGATCATATCTCCGGTCGCTCTGCGGCCCAACATGGAGCTGGCGACCTTGCTCGAGATTGACTTTGAGCGCCACCACGGGGCCATGGACTTATCATCGGAGCCTCCGATCCCTTGCCTGCGGATTTCACCATCAAGGAGCTCGCAGTCTTGGGTAGTGACTGATGTCGGGAAGCTCCAAAGTCGCAAGAGGTTCGACTAGACCCGACCCGGGGCACGATCGCCGGGCGCGGGGGAGCTGAGATCCACCCGATGTGGGAGCTTCATTGACCCGATGCAGAGGGCCCGACTGCTGGCTACGGGAGCCAAGATCGTCCCATCAACAAAAGGCTCGAGGCCCCCGACCACGGGAGAACAAAAAAGGGATTTAACTTTTTTTTCATCTTCCATCACAGTGAGGAATGTGGAGGAGACACAGTGGTGGATATTTATGATCAAATGTATTTTGTGTGTTTTGTTGCTTTTTATTGGTATGACAATAGATAATAGACAATAGGTACAGGAGTAGGCCATTCGGCCCTTCGAGTCAGCACCACCATTCAATGTGATCATGGCTGATCATCCCCAATCAGTACCCCATTCCTGCTTTCTCCCCATATCCCCTGACTATCTTTAAGAGCCCTATCTAGCTCTCCCTTGAAAGTATCCAGAGAACCAGCCTCCACCACCCTCTGAGGCAGAGAATTACGCAGACTCACAACTCTGTGTGAAAAAGTGTTTCCTCATCTCCGTTCTAAATGGCTTAACCCTTATTCTTAAACTGTGGCCCCAGGTTCTGGACCCCCCAACATCAGGAACATGTTTCCTGCATCTAGCGTGTCCAAACCCTTAATAATCTTATATATTTAAATAAGATCCCCTCCCATCCTTCTAAACTCCAGAGTATACAAGCCCAGCCGCTCCATTCTCTCAGCATATGACAGTCCCGCCATCCCGGGATTAGCCTTGTAAACCTATGCTGCACTCCCTCTATAGCAATAATGTCCTTTCTCAAATTAGGGGACCAAAACTGCACACAATACTCCAGGTGTGGTCGCAACTGTAGAAGGATCTCTTTACTCTATACTCAACTCCTCTTGATACGAAGGCCAACATGCCATTCGCTTTCTTCACTGCCTGCTATTCCTGCATTCTTACTTTCATTGACTGATGAACAAGGACCCCCAAATCCCGTTGTACTTCCCCTTTTCCCAACTTGACACCATTTAGATAATAATCTGCCTTCCTGTTTTTGCTACCAGTGGATAACCTCACTTTTATCCACATTAAACTGCATCTGCCATGCACCTGCTCACTCACCCAACCTGTCCAATCACCCTGCATTCGCATAGCATCCTCCTCACAGTTCATACTGCCACCCAGCTTTGTGCCATCTGTAAATTTACTAATGTTACTTTGAATCCCTTCATCTAAATCATTGATGTATATTGTAAATAGCTGCGGTCCCAGCATCGAGCCTTGCGGTACCCCACTAGTCACTGCCTGCCATTCTGAAAGGGATCCGTTAATCCCTGCTCTTTGTTTCCTGTCTGCCACCCAATTTTCTATCCATGTCAGCACTCTACCCCAATACCATGTGCCCTAATTTTGCCCAACAATCTCCTATGGCAAAGCAAATTCCTCGTATGTTGCAAAACATACTTGGCTAATACAGTATGATTATGATTATGATTAAACTTTTGACATAGAGGGAGCACAGAGAAGGTTCACCAGACTGATTCCTGGGATGGCATGACTTCCATATGAAGAAAGACTGGATAGACTCGGCTTGTACTTGCTGGAATTTAGAAGATTGAGGGGTGATCTCATAGAGACTTACAAAATTCTTAAGGGGTTGGACAGGCTAGATGCAGGAAGATTGTTCCCGATGTTGGGGAAGTCCAGGACAAGGGGTCACAGTTTAAGGATAAGGGGGAAGTCTTTTAGGACCGAGATGAGAAAATCATTTTTCACACAGAGAGTGGTGAATCTGTGGAATTCTCTGCCACAGAAGGTAGTTGAGGCCAGTTCATTGGCCATATTTAAGAGGAAGTTGGATGTGGCCCTTGTGGCTGAAGGGATCAGGGGGTATGGAGAGAAGGCAGGTACAGGGTACTGAGTTGGATGATCAGCCATGATCATATTGAATGGCGGTGCAGGCTCGAAGGGCCGAATGGCCTGCTCCTGCACCTAATTTCTACGTTTCTATGTTTCTAAACTGACTATTTTTTCCCTTTATCTATACTGACTGACATCAAGTCCTAGATGAGTTATAACATGGCTCGGTATTAGTAGGATTGATGCCAGCTTGATCATTTTGATTATTTTCCTTGATATTCCATCTGCTCTATCAGACTGAATCCTTGGATGCATTATTTTTGTATTCTGTTCAATTTTAAACCGAGATTCATAGCACATTTCCAGTGCATCAGCAAGTTTATCCAGCCCCAGGCTGATCTCCTGCCCTCATTTATATTTAATCTCCTCTGCTGCTGAGCTTCTAAAACTTGCTTCAATTGCACTGAGGATACATTTCATCCATGCTCTCTTTGGCTGCTTTCTTAGGTCAACTTATCCAGAACACTGCACAATAGTCTAGAAATCCATCACCTCTGTCTTTGCCAAGCTTCACTGGGTCCCCATGTCCAAATAGGTTGGATTCCAGTCTCCTGACTTCAAACCTGTTCATGCCTTGATCTGCCAATTCAGTGCAGTCTGACCCCGCTCTGCAATCCAGATTGCATCCTGCACATTCCAATTCAACCTTTACTTCTTGTAGTCCATTTAACTAATTCCTTGATTCATACAGAGAAAAGAGGTGATAGGCAGCAAAAAAAAAGACAACTTATTTTACATCAGCTCAAACGTTGCCCAACTTGACAATCAAGTCAGCCTCGAAATTGGTAACAGAAGGAACTGCAGATGCTGAAATTTTGAGAAAAACACAAAGTGCAGGGGTAACTTAGTAGGCCAGGCAGCAGAATGGCAGGAATGGACAAGGTATTTTTCGGGTCAGGGCCCTTATTCAGACTGACTGTAAGAGGTGGTAGAAATCTGGAAAAGAGGACAAAGCCTGGCAAATGATAGGTGGGTACCGGTGAGGGTATTTTTTAAATTGGAAGATGGGTGGAAAGGGTTTAAGGATTGAAAAGTAAACCCCAGAGAGAGGGATAAAGGTGGAAGGGGAGGGGGGGGGGGGGCGGAGTGGGGGCTGAATAATGGGAGAAATGGATTTGCACCAGGGTGGGGATATATGAAAGAGGAAGGGAATAAAGGGATCTGATCTTAAATTGGAGAATTCAATGTTCGTGTTAGCCAGAAAATGACATGATGTACCTCCAGTTTGTGTGTGGCCTCACTCTGGCAATGCAAGTGGCCCAGGATAGAAGCATTGGTATTAGAATAGTAATGAGATGTGGAAGGCTTTGAACGAATCAGGAGCGTTTGAAATGGAAACTGGTCCTTTGGCTCAACAAGTCTGTTCCGACCAGTGATCACCCTGTACTAGCAGTATCCTACGCTGTGTAGCAGAGTGCTAGTACACTGGAGTTTAAAACATTGAGGGGGAATTTCATGGTAACCTACCAGATAATGAAAGGCCTAGGTAGCATGGATATAGAAAGGATGTTTCTCGGAATGGGAGAGTCTAGAACCGGAGAGCACAGCCTCAGAATAAAAGGACGCATGGGTAAGAAGGGATGGGTGAACCACAGAGTTGCAGAGGGAATAGGGATGGTAAGATGTGGCTAGGGATTAGGGGGCGGTACAGTGGCACAGCCAGAAAGTTGCTGCCTTACAGTACCAGAGACCTAGGTTTAATCCTGACTATGGATGCTGTCTGTTTGGAGTTTGCACCTGCACCCTGTGACCTCGTGAGTTTTCTTCGGGAGCTCCAGTTTCCTCCCACACTTCAAAGATGTACAAGTTTGTAGGTTGATTGATTTTGGTTAAAAAAAAAAAGGTAAATTATCCCTAGTGTGTAGGATAGTGCTAGTACCGGGTGATCACTGGTCGGCACAGATTTGTTGGGCCAAAGGACCTGTTTCCATGCTTTACCTCTAAAGTCTAGGGTCAAGATCACATTGAAGGCGGTGAAAATGTCAGAGAATGATATGTTGGATACGGAGGCTGGTAGGGTGAAAGGTTAGAACCAGGACAACTCTATCCTTGTTCCATTTGGAGGGAGGGGGCAACTAGAGCAGATTTGTGGGACGCTGAGGAGGCACAGGTAAGGGATCCATCCATAATTCCATAATAGCATGGGGAAAACCAGTTTACGAAAGGAAGAGGAATTAGAAACATAGAAACATAGAAATTAGGTGCAGGAGTAGGCCATTCAGCCCTTCGAGCCTGCACCGCCATTCAATATGATCATGGCTGATCATCCAACTCAGTATCCCGTACCTGCCTTCTCTCCATACCCTATGATCCCCTTAGCCACAAGGGCCACATCCAACTCACTCTTAAATATAGCCAATGAACTGGCCTCAACTACCCTCTGTGGCAGAGAGTTCCAGAGACTCACCACTCTCTGTGTGAAAAAAAGTCTTTCTCATCTCGGTCTTAAAGGATTTCCCCCTTATCCTTAAGCTGTGACCCCTTGTCCTGGACTTCCCCAACATCGGGAACAATCTTCCTGCATCTAGCCTGTCCAACCCCTTAAGAATTTTGTAAGTTTCTATAAGATCCCCTCTTAATCTCCTAAATTCCAGAGAGTATAAACCGAGTCTATCCAGTCTTTCTTCATAAGACAGTCCTGACATCCCAGGAATCAGTCTGGTGAACCTTCTCTGCACTCCCTCTATGGCAATAATGTCCTTCCTCAGATTTGGAGACCAAAACTGCACGCAATACTCCAGGTGTGGTCTCACCAAGACCCTGTACAACTGAAGTAGAACCTCCCTGCTCCTGTACTCAAATCCTTTTGCTATGAAAGCTAACATACCATTCGCTTTTTTCACTGCCTGCTGCACCTGCATGCCTACTTTCAATGACTGGTGTACCATGACACCCAGGTCTCGCTGCATCTCCCCTTTTCCTAATCGGCCACCATTTAAATAATAGTCTGCTTTCCTGTTTTTGCCACCAAAGTGGATAACCTCACATTTATCCACATTATACTGCATCTGCCAAACATTTGCCCACTCACCCAGCCTATCCAAGTCACCTTGCAGTCTCCTAGCATCCTCCTCACAGCGAACACTGCCCCCCAGCTTAGTGTCATCCGCAAACTTGGAGATATTGCCTTCAATTCTTTCATCCAGATCATTAATATATATTGTAAATAGCTGGGGTCCCAGCACTGAGCCCTGCGGTACCCCACTAGTTACTGCCTGCCATTGTGAAAAGGACCCGTTTACTCCTACTCTTTGCTTCCTGTTTGCCAGCCAGAATTGTCGGATATCCTAAAATGTAAAGTTTCATATTGGGAATAGATGCGGTGGAGATGTAGAAAAGGAGAATGCAGGAGAGCTTCCATGCAAGAAGCGGGTTTGTAGTTGATGTCAGTCTCCAGTCTGTTCCCTATGATGGTGACAGAGAGATCGAGAAAGGGAAGAGAGGTGTCAGTGACAGCCCAAGTGAATTTGAGGGCAGCAGTTCACTTAGACTATCTCTATCACCTCTCCCCCTTTTATCAGGGTAGAGATTAGTGACAAAGTTCAGGAAATCAACGTTCTGCACGGGTGCAGGAGGCAGCCCCAATGCAGTCACTGATGTCGCAGGAAAAGAGCTTGGGGAAGATGCCAATTTACATTTGTAACAAGGACTGTTAGACATAACCTACAAAAAGGCAGGTATAACTTGCTACAATTTTGACAAGATTGGTATCTAGCACTGCCAGCCACCCCCATCGCTTCTCCTCTCCCCCAGAAAATCCATTCCTAGCTCAGCAAAACAATCAGAACTCTTAACTCAGTGTTCAAACAGCATCCACCACAACTAAGCAGGTGTGCATGCAACACCTGTTTTCTCCCATTAAAGAGGACATGGAGTACGATAAATGATTGGAAAGCAAATACTCTTCCCACCCTTTCAAATGATTTTCCACGCCAAACTGATCCTTCCCTGCTCTCAGACTAGTCAGAGAGTCATAGAGTGTGGAAACAGGCCCTTTGGCCCAACTCGCCCACACCGGCCAACAATGTCCCAGCTACACTAGTCCCACTTGACTGTGCTTGTTCCATATCCCTCCAAACCTGTCCTATCAGTGTACCTGTCTAACTGTTTCTTAAACGATGGGATAGTCCCAGCCTTAACTACCTTCTCTGGCAACTTCTCCATACACCCTCCATCCTTTGTGTGAAAAAGTTACCCTTTGCATTCCTATTAAATATTTTCCCTTCACCTTGAACCTATGTCCTCTGGTCCTCGATTCTCCGACTCTTGGCAAATATCAAATCTATTCCTCTCCTGATTTTGTATACCTCTATAAGATCTCCCCTCATTCTCCTGCGCTCCATGGAATAGAGATCCCAGCCTACTCAACCTTTCCCTATAGCTCACACCCTTTAGTCCTGGCAATATCCTCATAAATCTTTTCTGAACCCTTTCAAGCTTGACAATATCTTTCCTTGAAGGTCGAGTCACAGGTAGATAACATGCACTTGTACTTCTAGATCACTCTGTTCTACAACGCTACCCAGGAGCCGACCATTCACTGTGTAGATCCTGCCCTTATTCGGCGTCCTAAAATGCAACACCTCACAGTTTTCTGTATTAAATTCCATCAACCATTCCTCCGTCCACCTTGGACAATCGATCCAGATCCTGCTGTAATCTTTCATAACCATCTTCACTATCTGCAAAACCACTAACTTTTGTATCATCAGCAAACTTGCTAATCTTGCCATGTGCAGTGGCTTGCAAAAGTATTCATACCCCTTGAACTTTTCCTAATTTTGTCACGTTACAACCACAAACGTAAATGTATTTTATTGGGATTTTATGTGATATACCAACACAGAGTGGTGCATAATTGTGAAGTGGAAGGAAAAGTATACATGGTTTCCAAATTTTATTACAAGTAAAAAACTGAAAAATGTGGCGTGCAAAAGTATTCAGGTACTAAGTCAATACTTTGTAGAACCACCTTTTGCTGCAATTACAGCTGCAAGTCTTTTGGGGTATGTCTCTACCAGCTTTGCACATCTAGAGACTGACATTTTTGCCCATTGTTCTTTGCAAAATAGCTCAAGCTCAGTCAGATTGGATGGAGAGCGTCTGTGAACAGCAATTTTCAAGTCTTGCCAGAGATTCTCAATTGGATTTAGGTCTGGACTTTGACTGGGCCATTCTAACACATGAATATGCTTTGATCTAAACCATTCCATTGTAGCTCTGGCTGTATGTTTAGGGTCATTGTCCTGCTGGAAGGTGAACCTCCGCCCCAGTCTCAAGCCTTTTGCAGACTCTAACAGGTTTTCTTCCAAGATTGCCCTGTATTTGGCTCCATCCATCTTCCCAAGTACTCTGACCAGCTTCCCTGTCCCTGCTGAAGAAAAGCATCCCCACAGCATGATGCTGCCACCACCATGTTACACAGTGGGGATGGTGTGTTCAGGGTGATGTGCAGTGTTAGTTTTCTGCCACACATAGCGTTTTGCATTTAGGTCAAAAACTTCAATTTTGGTCTCATCAGACTGGAGCACCTTCCTCCACATGTTTGCTGTGTCCCCCACATGGCTTGTGGCAAACTGCAAACAAGACTTCTTATGGCTTTGTTTCAACAATGGCTTACTTCTTGTCACTCTTCCATAAAGGCTCGATTTGTGGAGTGCATGACAAAAGTTGTCCTGTGGACAGATTCTCCCACCTGAGCTGTGGATCTCTGCAGCTTCCCCAGAGTTGGGCCCTTGACTGTTTCTCTGATCAATGCTCTCCTTGCCCGGCCTGTCAGTTTAGGTGGACGGCCATGTCTTGGTAGGTTTGCAGTTGTGCCATACTCTTTCCATTTTCGGATGATGGATTGAACAGTGCTCCGTGAGATGTTCAAAGCTTGGGATTTTTTTTATAACCTAACCCTGCTTTAAACTTCTCCACAACTTTATCCCTGACCTGTCTGGTGTGGTCTTTGGGCTTCATGATGCCCAGGGAACATTGTTTGTTCACTAATGTTCTCTAACAAACCTCTGAGGCCTTCACAGAACAGCTGTATTTATACTGAGATTAGATTACACACAAGTGGACTCTATTTACTAATTAGGTGACTTCTGAAGGCAATTGGTTGCACTGGATTTTATTTAGGGGTATCAGAGTAAAGGGGGCTGAATACCTCTGCATGCCACACTTTTCAGTTTTTTATTTGTAAAAAAATTTGAAAACAATGTATCATTTTCCTTCCACTTCACAATTATGCGCCACTTTGTGTTGGTCTATCACATAAAATCCCAATAAAATACATTTACGTTTGTGGTTTTAACATGACAAAATGTGGAAAAGTTCAAGGGGTATGAATACTTTTGCAAGCCACTGGATGTTCTCATCCAATTCATTGATGTAGATGACAAACAGTAACTGGGCCTAGCACCGAACCCTGAGGCACACCACTAGTCACAGGCCTCCAGTCCGATAAGCAACCTTCCACCATCACCCTCTGCTTTCTTCCATGGAGCCAATTTACTATCCATTCAGCTCTCATGGATCCCATACACTCTAACTTTCCAGAGCAGTCTACGATGCGGAACCTTGTCGAACGCCTTACTGAAGGCCATGTACAATTACTGATGTAGGAGTATATTAAAACACCTAGAAGAAATCCATATGGTCATAGTGAGAACGTACCTGTGTCTCACTGGTGCAGCGAGGCAGCAGCTGTGCCACCGTGCCACCTTGTTTGCTGACCTCCCCTTTTGCTCCCCAACATTACCTATGATTTTTGACCTGGGTACCTTCTGACCCCAATTGGGGGAAGAGGCTATGCTCCTCTCCTTCAGTTCATCTACCAACATCTCCAGAGCCATATCAGGGTGCACATTCTCGCATTCATTCTGCAATATCTTGTATCATCTGTCACAATTACTTCAGTCACTGGTTGTTTCCACACGCAGCCTCCACTTTAAGTGTTGCTGACTTGCTTTAATCGACACTAACTGCTCTAAAAGTATGGCCCACATGATTCATTAAGGCAATAAATAGGACAATTAAAAATAGCTGGTCACTGTCACTGTGGCAATAGATTTTCAGCATGGCATTCATGAACGTTCCATGTCATATTGAATGGGTGCAACTTAATCCCAATGTCACTTCTCTCACCCCATTCAGTTCAGCACAAGTAGAAATATAGAATATCATAACATGGAGGACTGAGAAAACATCACCAATTCCATCCAATCTGGTTCAGTAGCCGAGCATTGACCTCTGCAAGATAATCTTCTTCAAAACACAGTCAATTGCAGTTTAAACGTCTTATGGAATCTGATTGCTTATTTTAATCCCTACATGTCATGACTCGTTGTTTGCTTATGCAGCAGATGGCTACATGTCCTGCATCAAAGGATAGCAGTCTGAATGTGCAATAGCAGACAATTGCAATAAGTAAACAATAACCTGAGAGGAGGGGAGGCAGAACCTTCAACAGGCATTATTCAATCTCATCTTGGAAAGAAGAAGCTTGCTGGAGGCAAGTTAGCTACATCAACCGTGAGGAAATATAACCAAGGAAAAATCATAGGGCAAGAGCAGTAATTTATTTCAGCTTTATCAAAAATTAAATGACCCTTTTCAATTACCTCAATTGTCACAGGACAGAGTGTACTAATGGACGTGTGATACAAATGCTCAGTTGCTTTATCAAAAATCCTGTTCCCTGCTATGTCAACCAAAACATTAACTCATTTATTTTAAATCGGATAATGTCCTGAAAAGTGACAGGCAGAGGAATAAGTTAAACATATGTTATTCCACAAATACATTTCAAGACCAACCTAGGTTTTAAAGCTGCAAGGTCAATTTTATAGAGTAATAATCCTTGGGTTTAAAGCAAAGGTGTATTATTTTAATAGCTCAATGGTTCAATGGTGCTTTTTTTGTCAAATGTGCAAATGTGCAGTGAAATTATTTTTGCATAATTACACATGAGGGAGCCACCATGTTGTGCCTCCATTTCCACAGTCCAGTCATCTCTGTCTGCTGGAGCAATTCACATGTACAATAGCAGCTCCAACTATAAAAACAGGAAAGGATTGGATGCTGGCCAAATAAATTATCTCAAACGTATTCAGCTTGCCGTTTCACCAATGTGGATGATTTCAAAGAAGTCCTGTGGTCAATTGCAAGTTCATTTACAAACAAACACCAAAAACAAATAGAAACTCTCAGCAGGTCAGGCAGCTCCAGTGGAAAGAGAAATAAAGTTAACAATTCAGATCTGAGGCCCTTCATCAAAACGGGATAGAGAGAATTTTTTTTTCCAATTGCAGAAAAAGGAAGGGGTAGAACAAAAAGAATAGGGTAAGGCCAAATGAGTTAATGTGGTAGTTAGAGTAGCATTTAGGATCAGATAGCGCATCACTGTGTGTGTAAATTGTTGAGGCAATGCCCAGCACGCCAGAATATACACAACTGAGCCAAAATGATGACAGGCTGAAATAGTCAGTTCAGACAGAAACAGAAAGAAAGAGGCACTTATCTAATGTTGGAGAATTCAATTAAGTCCAAGAGGTTGCACCATGCCTTGTGTTGTGCCTCATTATAACCGTGCAGGGGACCACAGCAAGAGAGGTCAGAGAAGGAGGGAGATAGTGTATATAAGTGGCAACAAACAGAAGGTCAGAGTCACTCCTGGTGCCTGGATGCAAATGCCCCTCAAAGGCTACCCAAGCAGAATATGAGGGGCTGTTCTTCCAGTTTGCATGTGTCCACATTCTGGCAATGGAGAAGACCCAAGGACAGAAAGGTCAGCATGGGAACGGGAAGGTTGAGTTAAAAATTGAGGTAAGCTCCTTTTAAAAAGGAGAGCTCCTGCAGTCCTTGCAAGTGTTTGGTGAAATGGTTGCTTGGTCTATGCTTGGTCTCTACGATGTAAAGGTCATCTGGAGCACCAAATGCAATAGACATGATTGGAAGAGGTGAGCATGAACCTCTGTCTCACCTGGAAGTGCGTTCTGGGATCCCTGGATAGAGTGGGAGAGGAGGTGTGGGGACACGTCATTCATCTCCTGCAGTTAAATTGGAAAGTGCCCGCAACCATTTTGCTAAACACGTGCGCTCTGTCCACCATGACCTGCTGGATCTCTTCATTGTTAACCGTTTTAATTCCCCTTCCCATTCCCATACTGACTTTTCTGTTCCCAAATGATTATTTCCCAGAGTATGAAATAAAAAACGCAGATACGATATACGACACGATAACACTTTATTCATCCCAGAGGGAAATTGGTCTGCCAACAGTCACAACACACAAGGTACACAAAAACCTTGAAATTAAAGTGAAAAAAAAAAACCTGTTGTCTGGCTGCCTTCAGCGGAACAAATGAACAAGTAAACAAACAAACACGAACACAGACTTATCCCCTGGAAAGAGGATTCTAAACTAGAGTGCCCCCCCCCCCCCCCCCACACACCAGGTCCCCCTTTGTTCCCCACCGTCCCTCACGATGGTCCCCCCGTGCCGGGTCCCCATTGTCTTCCCCTTCCCCCCTCATGCACTACCACCACCGAGGCTCCCGCCATCGCCGCGGACCCCGGCGTCACCGAGCTCCCGTTGCTGCCGAGCCCCCACCACCTCCGAGGCTCCCATTGCCACCAAGGCTCCAGCTGCCGCCGAGGCCCCACCACCGCCTACGTCGAGGCTCACGCTGCCGCCGAGATTTCCACTGCCGCTGCCGCCAAGGCTCTTTTGGCCCAGGCAGGCCTCACCGCCCAGCTTCTCCACAGTACCCTGGGAAGCCGGCGGAGTGAGTTGGGCCTACTGGGGCACGTTCCGGACAGTGCTGCGGTTGGGTGGATCTGGCGCGCGCGGGGATCCACGGGACACTCCTGCTGCCCGCGCAGCACCCCGTGATATGCAGTTTTGATAATGCAGAGAGTAACAATCCATGGATTGAAGGCTAATATATTATTTTTGTGAGTTTAAAAGGAGCAGAGGGAACACTGCCAATGAATTTGAAAGGAGCATGCAAAACCATGAACAAACATTTGGTTTAGTCAAAGACTCAGGGAATTGAGAAGTTCCTTCAGGCTAGGTAATATAGTAAGTCATCTAACAGTAATATTATTTGAAGTATATTCTTTCTTTCGGTTGAGCTTACTTAATAATCAGAAGCACAGCAGAGCTCATCGTACCTCGGGATACAAGCAATTTCAATGGCCAGGTATGAAATAGATTACAAAAGGTCCACCATGGATACTGACCTTCCCACCATAGAAGGGATCTATAGGAAGATGCTGGTTGCCTCAAAAAGGAAACCAGCATCTTCACGGACCCACACCATCCTGGCCATGCTCTCATTTCACTCCTGCCGCAAAGAAGGTATAGGAGTCTAAAACAGCTTCTTCACTCACCAACCTCGGCGTAAAAAAGTTGCGTCACACATCTCCATTAAACTTTGCCCCTCTCATCTTAAAGCAATGCCCTCTAGTATTTGATTTTACTTCGGAGTCACGTGAGTGACTTCGTGAAGACCCCGCCAGCACGCCTGCGCAGCATATCGTCGCGCGCATCTGCAGCGGCAGCTGGGGGGGGGAGTGCGCTCTCTCCTCGGGCTCCTTCATAAAGGCCGGTGGTGAGTATGGTTTTTATCCTACAGGATGGACAAGGGAAAGAGGAAGGCGCTGGCGAAAAGTCGAGCGTCGACCAGCCAACAGCCCTTGTCTCCGGAGCTGCCAACAACACCAGCAGCTTCGAGGCGTGTGGGGGCAGGAACGCAGAAGTCGGGTGCTCCCGCTGATTCTGGGGCCGACTCACCGGAATGGTTTGCCGCGTCGGAGCTGGAGATATCCGATCCAGACTTCGAGCCCCCTTCCCCCAGGAAGAGAGGGGGAAAGCAGGTACGTGGCAAGGGGTCTCACTTGGTGCAAGCCACCTCTCCGCAAGCTCCAGTAGACCCGAGGGAGCTGGGCCGGAGGACAGCCGCACGACAGGGTAGCCCTGCAAAGTGCCGATACGTACCACAGCCGGGGATATCTGCCATCGTGCAGCCCGGGCATAACACTGCTGCGTCGTGTAGGCCTGCTGGAGCAGATACCGCCGACAACACACACCGTCAGGCTGCGGTCAAGGGCGGAGGTGTCAGCAGGAAGCGGTCGGTCAGCTCAGCTCTGGGAGCGGCCGACCATGCGCCTCCACGTCAAGTAATGGGCAAGTGTGGAGGTAAGCCTGCACGGACTCCGGGGAGCTAGGTTCCGGGGGCCGACGCCGAGTCAACTCACCTGCCTTCTTATCAGCCAGGTGGGCCGCCACAGTCTGGGAGAAGGCAGGCTAGCGGAGAGTCCGTGCGGGAGTCGTATGACCCTACTTGGCTGTAGGTCACGACGACCTGCCATTGGACCGTAGACCTCACTCTAAGGGGGTGAGGTCCGATGGTGGAAGCCCCAGTGAATTCGCAGGGCCTGGGGAAGTCGGCTTGTCCGCTGCTTCTCGCAGGGACGGTCGCATTGAGCGGTTGGAGCTCTTAGTGGAGCAACTCCTTCAGCGGGACCGAGAACGAGAGGAACGGGACTCGCGGGCGTCCACCAGCCGTGCGAGGACTCCGCTCAGCATCTCGTCATCTCCAGCAGGAAGCTTGAGGGATTTCCCAGCTGCTGAGTTCGAAGAGGACCCAGGGCAGCCAGTCACCGCTGAGCCAGAGCAGGAGGAGGATGTGCTGGAAGTGGTGAGTAAGGTTGCCGCTACCACCAAGACAGGTGAACCTCTCCACCTCAAATTGGCGGGCACCATTGATTACCTGACCACACATCAACTCCAGAGTCAGGTTCTCAGTGAGACATTGGAGAAAATCAAACCGCCCGAAAACTGCGTCAACCTCAGTGTGCCCCTGGTTAATGCCCAGATCTGGGGACACTTGAACCCGGCCACCAAGGCGCAGGATGTCCGCCTCCAGCGCATATTAAAAGTTCTCTCCACAGGCATCACGGCGTTTGCAAGAACCCTGGATGGGGATAATGTGTCGAGCGATCAGCAAGATGCACTGGCACTATTATGCAACGCCCAATACGAAATCAACAGCCTGCGTAAGAGCTCCATTAAGCCCACACTAAACCCTAAATTCGCAGGGTTGTGCCGACCAGTAACCGCTCCACCGCAGCATCAATTGTTCGGAGACCTAGCCAAACAGGTTAAGGAACTGGATGAGGAGGCCAAAACAGTCGGCCTCATGAAGCCTCAACAGACCAGGCCTCACCCATATTACAGGCAGCAGCCTACTTCCTCAAGGAGAAATCGGCCGCCGGAAAGGGTACAGAGATCCAACCCACCTCCATACCAACAAGTGCCACGACCTTTTTTTAGGGCAAGGCCAACAAAGGCCTGCATGGAAAATGCGGCCTCCGGCTCGTCAACCTCCACAACGCTCATTCAAAACACAGTATGTCCGGAACCGCCGTTAACCTTGGAGGTAAGGGGGTCTGGTTCTTCTCACGCCGTAGCATCTCCCCCTGCACAAATAGGTGGGCGGTTGCGGGCGTTTTTGGACATTTGGAAAACTGTCACCATGGATGAGTTTATTTTACAAAGTGTTCAAGGATATGTGATAGAATTCATTGAAGGTATAAATCTCCCTATACAGCATTCGCCTTGTAGACAATTTACTCTATCCCAAAAGGAGATGGAGGCAGGACAAGCTGAAATTATACGGTTAGAACAGAAAGGGGTAATTGGCAAAACTAAGCATGAACCAATTGAGTTTGTGTCTAATATATTCACTAGGATTAAGAAAGATGGGGGATGTTGTATTATAATAGACTTGTCTGAATTGAACAATTTTGTACAATACACCCATTTCAAAATGGACACGTTTGAAACAGCTAAGCAGATGCTTTCCCCAGGGTACTTTATGGCATGCATCGATTTAAAGGATGCATATTATACGGTACCCATTGCAGAGGCTTCTAGGAAATTTTTGAAGTTTGTCTGGAAAGGTCAGTTATGGGAGTATAAAGCATTGCCCAATGGAATTACAACAGCTCCTAGGCTGTTTACCAAATTGGTAAAACCTATATTGGCTCTTCTCAGACAACAAAATTATATAGTAATGGCATATTTGGATGATATCCTTATAGTAGGTCCGACCCTCCAATTGGCAATTAAAGGAGTGGCGGCAACCAAGGAATTGTTTGAGAAGCTGGGATTTGTAATTCATCCAGACAAATCAAAATTGCACCCGGTACGCGTTATGGATTATTTGGGGTTCACCCTAGACACTAATTCAATGAAGATTACCATTCCGACTAATAAAGCTAGTTCTATTATAGAAGAGTGCCTCAATCTTGCTTGCGCCAGGGTACCAACTATTCGGCAAACGGCAAAAGTTATAGGGAAATTAGTAGCTGCATTCCCAGCAGCATGATTCGGACCGTTACACTACCGAAATTTACAAAGATCAAAAATCTCAGCGTTAAAAACGAATGCTGGTCACTTTGATCGGCCAATTTGGTTACCATCAGAAGCCAGAAATGAGCTACAATGGTGGGTTGAGAATATTAAAGAATGTCATAAACCTATCATAGTGGGCAACCCTGATGTGGTGTTACAAACTGACGCAAACGCACAAGGTTGGGGAGCAACTGATACGATGTCCAGTTGTGCTGGCAGATGGAATTCTCATGAGGCTACATTTCTGGAAGCACATGGGATAAATTATGTAGAAATGTTGGGCGCGTTTCATGGACTGCGGGCTTTCTGTACTAATTCACAGAATTTACATGTCTGCCTTCAAATAGATAATACTACAGTGGTGGCTTACATCAATCATATGGGTGGTATCAGGTCGCTATCTTGTGATGAATTGGCTAATACAATTTGGCACTGGTGCATTGAAAGCAACATTTGGATTACTGCGACCTATTTACCTGGGAAGCTCAATACAGTGGCGGACACCAGGTCACGAGTCTTTAATGACAACATTGAGTGGATGTTAAATCCCCAAATTTTTGGAGATATTATAGCTCATTTTGGGACACCAGATATTGACCTATTTGCGTCCAGGTTGAACCATCAGATACCAACCTATGTGTCATGGGAACCAGACCCTGGGGCAATAGCGATGGATGCGTTTTCAATCCATTGGGGGAAATGGTTTTGCTACGCATTTCCCCCATTCTGCCTCATCAGTCGGGTGTTGCAGAAAATTAAACTGGACGCTGCAACTGGTATATTGATTATTCCCGACTGGCCTACACAACCATGGTACCCGATGGTTGAGGAAATTTTAAAACAACCATGGATGGCGATTGGGAAACACCCCAAATTAATTACTCACCCTATTACGGGGATCAGTCATCCTTGCCATGGTCATTTAAACTTGTTGGCTTGCAGGTTCTGAAAAGACCTCTCATCCGGGCAGGCATCTCGTCAAGAGCCATGAACCTCATTGCAGCATCATGCCGGGAATCCACCCGGAAACAATACCTCACTCAAATCAGGAAGTGGGAAGACTTCTGTGCCCGGAACAGCAAGTCCTCCAACTCGGCAACAATACCGGATGTGTTGGAGTTCCTCGCAGGCCTCCACTTTGATGCTGGCCTCAGCTACAGTGCCATCAACAGCGCCAGGAGTGCGCTGTCTTCATACCTGGATATAGGTGTCGGCTCCCACCACCTGGTGTCTATAATGAGGGGAGTATTCAATACCAACCCTCCACGACCCAGATATACAGTAACGTGGGATGTGGGGAACGTGCTGACCCTACTGAGGAGCTGGTCTCCAATAGATGAGCTACCATTAAAACAGCTCACCCTTAAGGTGGTGATGCTCATGGCACTGACGACAGCCCAAAGAGTCCAGACGTTACAAAAACTGCGTCTGGACAGCATGGTGGCCACCCCTGGCCGAATAAAATTTTTTGTTAGAGAATTATTGAAACAGCACAGGCCAGGGGCGCATGGGCTGCAGCTGGAGTTTCGGGCGTACCCTGTGGATGCCACACTCTGCATAGAGACCCATCTCCACTGCTACATCCGAGTTACTGGTGCTCTCAGGATGAAGGAACAGGGACTCTTCATCAGCCATAAACCTCCGCACCGTCGAGTAACTACACAGACTATTGCCAGGTGGCTCAGGACAGTGTTGGATGCAGCAGGGGTCGCTACTGACAGTTTTAAGCCTCATTCCACCAGAGCGGCATCCACATCGGCAGCGAGAGCCATGGAGGTGCCCATGGACCACATTCTCGCCACTGCGGGCTTGGCCAGTGAGAAAACGTTTCAGGAATTTTATAATAAACCTCTGGCCGCCCCTGCGACATTCGCAGAAGCTATTCTGGATATTGCTCAGTAAATGTTAATCCCCGAATTAGGGGTTGTTGTTTGTTTGATTAATAAATTGTGTTGATTTTTCAGCCACTGTCAACTGAACTCCATTAACAGTCTTACTCCATCAGAATGGCGGCAGTGTGATAAGCATGGACGTTGTTCAGGGCGTGAAATCACAGAGCTTTGAAATCTTCACGAAGTCACTCACGTGACTCCGAAGTAAAATAATAAGATTAAACGAGAACTTACCAAGTTTGAAGGTTGATCTGTATTTTACGAGGAGTTGCGGTGAGGGATTTCGTGCCCACCGCTCCCACCCTCTATCATCAGGTCAAACAGGTAGTTCTACGGTTTTCATCTTACTATTTTTAGTCATGGTGGTTCTGTGATTCCACACCGCTGCTTTGAAGGATGCTGCGCAGGCGTGCTGGCGGGGTCTTCATGAAATCCCTCACCGCGACTCCTCGTAAAATACAGATCAACCTTCAAACTTGGTAAGTTCTCGTTTAATCTTACTATTTTTGCAAACTGGGAAAAAGGGTCAGGCTGATCTATGCCTCTCCATTTTTATACCTATCTTTTTTAAATACTTCTCTCAGGTCTCCCTGCGACCTCTGGTATTTCAGAGAAAACAACCCATGTCTGTCCATCCCAGTAGCTAATACCGCTTAATCCAGGCATCATTTTGGTAAACTTCATCTGCACCTTTTCCAAAGCCTCCATATCCTTCCTGTAAATAACTGCACATATTATTCCAAATGTGTGATTTGCTTAGCACTAGTTTTCCACTAATATTGGGATTTTTGGAAATGTTTTGAACTTTTTTTAATCTGTTTTATTATATTATCTATTGAGTGCTGTGTTTACAGAGCTGTTATACTGCTGTAAGTAAGAATCTAATTGTTCCCTTTCAGTACATCTGACAATTAGATATTCTTGACTCTTAACTCTCTTGGTGGGATGAAGGGCCTGTGTCCATGCTGTATTTTTCAATCAATCAATCAATCCTCTTGTTTCTTATCTGACACCCATTTGTCGCCATTTCACCTTCAGCCCTTTGTCAATAATTCCACCCATCTTTGAGCACACACTTCTCCCACTAACCTATGTGCACCTATTGCTTACCAGGCTTTGCCCTCTCCCCAAATCATAGAAACATAGAAACATAGAAAATAGGTGCAGGAGTAGGCCACTCGGCGCTTCGAGCCTGCACCGCCATTCAATATGATCATGGCTGATCATCCAACTCAGTATCCCGTACCTGCCTTCTCTCCATACCCCCTGATCCCTCTAGCCACAAGGGTCACATCTAACTCCCTCTTAAATATAGCCAATGAACTGGCCTCAACGATCTTCTGTGGCAGAAAATTCCAGAGACTCACCACTCTCTGTGTGAAAAATGTTTTTCTCATCTTGGTCCTAAAAGATTTCCCCCTTATCCTTAAACTGTGACCCCTTCTTCTGGACTTCCCCAAAATCGGGAACAATCTTCCTGCATCTAGCTTGTCCAACCCCTTAAGAATTTTGTACGTTTCTATAAGATCCCCCCTCAATCTTCTAAATTCTAGCGAGTACAAGCCGAGTCTATCCAGTCTTTCTTCATATGAAAGTCCTGACATCCCAGGAATCAGTCTGGTGAGCCTTCTCTCTAAATCTCTATGGCAAGAATGTCTTTCCTCAGATATGGAGACCAAAACTGTACGCAATACTCCAGGTGTGGTCTCACCAAGACCCTGTACAGCTGCAATAGAACCTCCCTGCTCCTATACTCAAATCCTTTTGCTATGAATGCTAACATACCACTCGCTTTCTTATCCTTTTTCAATTCCTCCCCCAACTACATCAGTCTGAAGAAGTGTCCCAAACTAAAATGACATGTCCATTCCCTCCACAGATGCTGCCTGACCCACGGAATTCCTCAAGCACTTTGATAATTTTCTCAAAATTCCAACATCTGCAATTTCATGTGTTTTGTACTTACTGAGCACTCTTATTATAAAGTCACACATAAGCTTGCATCAGCCCGCTATAGCTACAGAGCTCAATGTCAGTGACGGTCTCTTTTAGTTGCCTAGCCTCAGGACCATTCTATTTTGCTGCTGCTGATCTCACCCACATCTCATAGTTAGCTGCCTAATCCTGCATTGGGTGGTCACATAGACTGTGCTGTGTTAAAGAAGGAACTGCAGATGCTGGAGAATCGAGGGTACACAAAAGGGTGGAGAAACTCAGCGGGTGCAGCAGCATCTAAGGAGCTAAGGAGATAGGCGACGTTTCGGGTCGAGACCCTTCTTCAGACTGGTCAGGGATCAGGGAAACGAGAGATATAGATGGTGATGTGGAGAGATAAAGAACAATGAATGAAAGATATGCAAAAAAGTATCGATGATAAAGGGAACAAGCCATTGTAAGCTGTTTGTGGTGTGAAAATGAGAAGCTAGTGTGACTAGGGTGGGGGAGGGAGATAGAGAGAGAGGGAATTCCAGGGCCCGAGGGCTGAGGGAGAGGTGGGAAGGGGAGGAGTCAGCAAGGGTTAACAGAATTGAGAAAAAGCTGCTCTTGTTTCAGCTCACAGAAGCAGATACAGAGGGCAAGGGGATTTTCTAGCATTAGTTTAGTTTAGTTTAGAGATATAGCGTGGAATTATGCCCTTTGGCCCACCAAATCCGCGCTGACCAGCAAAACCACAGACCAACACTATCCTACGCACACTAGGGACCATTTACAATTGTTACTGAAGCCAATTAACCTACAAATCTGTAAGTCTTTGGAGTGTGGGAGGAAACCAGAGCACCTGGAGAAAACCCACACAGGTCACGGGGAAAATGTACAAACCACTTACAGACAGCACCCAAAGCCAGGATCGAACCCGGGTCTTTGATGCAGTAAGGCAGCAACTCTACTGTTGCACCACCGTCCATATGCAGACACCAAGTGGTCATGACCCAAAACGTCACCTATCCATGTTTTCCAAAGATGCTGCCTGACCCGCTGAGTTACTGCAGCATGTTGTGTCTTCTTTTGCAAACCAGCACCTGCAGTTCTTTGTACCTTCTACCATTAGCAGTTCACTCGGATAAACTTAATGCAATCAAACCAAGTAAATGCGTTTTTATGAAAGGAAAATCTTGTCTGACATATTTGCAAGTGTTATTTGAGAATATAACAAGGATATCACAGATATCCTTGTTATCCTTGCATGGGTACCACTGCATACGTATATGTATTACTTGTTTATTCATAAGTTCGCCCTTCGGAGATACCAACTGCATTCCGTTGTCTCTGTATTGTACACTGCACAATGGCAATTAAAGATTGAATTTGAATTGAATTGAATTGAGAGTTGACAGTAGGGGACATGATGATATAGTGCATTTGAAGTTCCAGAAAGCATTTGATAAGATACCACATAAAATGTCAGTGCATAAATAAGTGCCCATGGTATTAGGAAAAAAAATAATTAACGCGGATAGTAGATTGCTTATCACTTAGAAAACAGAGACTCAGAAATATGTAATGAATGAAGTAATCCAACGATCAATCTTTGATTCACAATTATGAACTTATTATATTAATCACTTGGAGGATAAGACAGAATGCAAGATGACCTAAGTTTGCAAATGACCTGAAAGTAGTTGGGAGAATAAGATGGGTTGAGGATATTTGGATCCAGCAATGGGATACAGATAGATTGATTGAATGGGTGAAAACATGTCTGAAGGAGTTTAACGTAGGAAAACGCGAGGTCATGCATTTTGGTAATATAATGGCAGACTAAATTATCTATATGAATGGTTGTAGCGGCACCAAACGTGGTGAATAAAGGTGAGACGTCAGGCCGGTTCAAAGTGTTGTTTATTCAGTGGTGACATGTTAAGTTGGTGCGCTAACCATATTACAATGTTGCTGTAGCAGAGCGAGGTTGTACTCTCGGGCTCAGCTACCTGTTGACTCTTTTGGGTCTCGAGGTGAGAGACCTTAAGTACCAGGGCACTCCCTCTAGCCCATGACGTCACGTGCCCGCCCTCGTATCTCCTGACGAGGGTTCGAGCATAAGTGGCCCGTGTTTAGGCTGACGCCACATGGTACTCTTAATAACCAGAAGGATTAAGTGTAGTTATGCATGAAGTACAAAAGTTAGCAAGGATATGCACTAATTATTTCGGAGGGCAACTGCCTTCTTGGCTTTTGTTGTAAGTGGATTGAAGTTCAAGAGAGTCAAGAGTGTTTGAAACGGGAATAGTGCCGGAGGATTGGCGTACTGCGCATGTTGTTCCATTGTTTAAAAAGGGTTCAAAGAATAAACCTAGCAATTATAGACCTATTAGTTTGACGTCAGTGGTGGGCAAATTAATGGAAAGGATACTTAGAGATAATATATATAAGCATCTGGATAAACAGGGTCTGATCAGGAACAGTCAACATGGATTTGTGCCTGGAAGGTCATGTTTGACAAACCTTCTTGAATTTTTTGAAGCGGTAACTAGGGAAATTGATGAGGGTAAAGCAGTGGATGTTGTCTATATGGATTTCAGTAAGGCCTTTGACAAGGTTCCCCATGGAAGGTTGGTTAAGAAGGTTCAATCTTTGGGTGTTAATGGCGGAGTAGCAAGATGGATTCAACAGTGGCTGAATGGGAGATGTCAGAGAGTAATGGTGGATGGCTGTTTGTCAGATTGGAAGGCGGTGACCAGTGGGGTGCCTCAGGGATCTGTGTTGGGTCCACTGTTGTTTGTCATGTACATCAATGATCTGGATGATGGGGTGGAAAATTGGATAAGTAAGTATGCAGATGATACTAAGATAGGTGGTGTTGTGGATAATGAAGTAGATTTTCAAAGTCTACAGAGAGATTTGGGCCATTTGGAAAAGTGGGCTGAAAGATGGCAGATGGAGTTTAATGCTGATAAGTGTGAAATGCTACATCTTGGCAGGACAAATCAAAATAGGACGTACATGGTAAATGGTAGGGAATTGAGGAATGCTGTGGAACAGAGGGATCTAGGAATAACTGTGCATAGTTCCCTGAAGGTGGAATCACACGTAGATAGGGTGGTAAAGAAAGCCTTTGGTGTGCTGGCCTTTATAAATCAGAGCATTGAATATAGGAGTAGGGAAGTAATGTTAAAATTGTACAAGGCATTGGTAAGACCAATTCTGGAATATGGTGTACAATTTTGGTCGCCTAATTATAGGAAGGATGTCAACAAAATAGTGAGAGTACAGAGGAGATTTACTAGAATGTTGCCAGGGTTCCAGCAACTATGTTACAGAGAAAGGTTGAACAAGTTAGGTCTTTATTCTTTGGAGCACAGAAGGTTAAGGGGGGACTTGATTGAGGTCTTTTAAAAATGATGAAAGGGATAGACAGAGTTGACGTGGATAAGCTTTTCCCATTGAGGGTAGAGAAGATTCAAACAAGAGGGCATGACATGAGAATTAAGGGACAGAAGTTTAGGGGTAACGTGAGGGGGAACTTCTTTACTCAGAGGGTGGTGGCTGTGTGGAATGACCTTCCAGCAGAAGTGGTGGAGGCAGGATCGATTTTAACATTTAAAAGTAAAATGGATAGGTATATGGACGTGAAGGGAATGTAGGGGTATGGTCTGAGTGCAGGTAGATGGGACTAGGGGAAAACAAATGGTCGGCACGGACTGGAAGGGCCGAGAGGGCCTGTTTCCGTGCTGTAAGTGTTATATGGTTATATGGTTATATGGTTATATGGTTTTTCTCGGTGAGACCAAGCGTAGGCTTGGCGATCGTTTCACCGAACACCTCCGCTCGGTCCGCATTAATCAACCTGACCTCCCGGTGGCTCAGCACTTCAATTCCCTCTCCCATTCCGTATCTGACCTCTCTGTCCTGGGCCTCCTCCATGGCCAGAGTGAGCAACACCGGAAATTGGAGGAACAGCAGCTCATATTCCGCTTGGGCAGTCTGCCTCCCGGTGGCCTGAACATTGAATTCTCCCAATTTCGTTAGCCCTTGCTGTCTCCTCTCCTTCCCAGCTCTCCTCAGCCCTCGGGCTCCTCCTCCTTTCTCCTTTCTTCTCCCCCCCCCCCACCTCCATCAGTCTGAAGAAGGGTTTCAGCCCGAAGCATTGCCCATTTCCTTCGCTCCATAGATGCTGCTGCACCCGTTGAGTTTCTCCAGCACTTTTGTCTATCTTTGTGTATTATTGTCATATGTCCCAACAGAACAATGAAATTCTTACTTGCAGCAGCACGACAGAATATGTAAACATAGTATACTGTAAACAATATAACAAAGGAGAGGAAAAAAAAAGTTTAGAAATAAAGTAGGATTGTTACTATTATACAGGGAATTGATGAGAGCACATCTGGAGAATTGTGTTAAAGAAGGAACTGCAGATGCTGGAGAATCGAGGGTACACAAAAGGCTGGAGAAACTCAGCGGGTGCAGCAGCATCTAAGGAGCGAAGGAGATAGGTGAGGTTTCGGGTCGAGACCCTTCTTCAGACTGGTCAGGGATCAGGGAAACGAGAGATATAGACGGTGATGTGGAGAGATTAAGAACAATCAATGAAAGATATGCAAAAAAGTATCAATGATAAAGGGAACAAGCCATTGTAAGCTGTTTGTGGTATGAAAATGAGAAGCTAGTGCGACTAGGGTGGGGGAGGGAGATAGAGATAGAGGGAATGCCAGGGCCTGAGGGCTGAGGGAGAGGTGGGAAGGGGAGGAGACAGCAAGGGTGAACAGAATTGAAAAAATTCAATGTTCAAGCCCAGAGGATGCAGACTCCCCAAGCGGAATATGAGGTGCTATTCCTCCAACTTGAGGTGTTGCTCACTCTGGCCGTGGAGGAGGCTCAGGACTGAGAGGTCGGATACGGAATGGGAGCGGGAGTTGAAGTGCTGAGCCACCAGGAGGTCGGGTTGGTTATTGCGGACCGAGCGGAGGTGTTCGGCGAAACGATCGCCAAGCCTCCGCTTGGTCTCACCGATATAGATCATCTGGCATCTGGAGCAGCGGATGCAGTAGATGAGGTTGGAGGAGATGCAGGTGAACCTCTATCAGACCTGGAAGGACTGTTTGGGTCCTTGAAACGAGTGGAGGGGGGAGGTGACGGGACAAGTGTAGCATTTCTTGCGGTTGCAAGGGAAAGTGCCCGGGGAAGGGTAGAGCGGGAGGGAAGGGAAGAATTGACAAGGGAGTTGAGGAGGGAGCGGTCTTTGAGGAAGGCAGACGGGGGGGAGATGGGAAGATGTGGCAAGTGGAGGGGTCATGTTGGAGGTGGCAAAACTGGCGGAGGACTGTGTTGTATTTGCCGGCTGGTGGGGTGAAAGTTGAGGACCAGGGGGACTCTGCCCTGTTTGCGAGTGGGGGAATGGGGAGAGAGGCAGTGTTGCGGGGTATGGAGGAGACCCTGGTGCGAGCCTCATCAATAGTGGGGGAGGGGAATCCCCGTTCTCTGAAGAATGAGGCCATTTGTGATGACCTGGTGTGGAACACCTCATCCTGGGAGCAGATGCGGCGTAGACGGAGGAATTGGGAATAGGGGATGGAGTCCTTACAGGAAGCAGGGTGGGAGGAAGAGTAGTCCAGGTAGCTGTGGGGGTCAGTTGGTTTGTAGTGGATGTCGGTCAGGAGTATATCACCTGCAATAGAGATGGTGAGGTCAAGGAATGGTAGGGAAATGTCGGAAATGGTCCAAGTGTATTTGAGTGCCGGATGGAAGTTGGTGGTGAAATGGATGAAGTCAGTCAGTTGTGTGTGGGTGCAGGAGGTGACACCAAAGCAGTCGTCGATGTAACGGAGGTAGAGGTCGGGGATGGGGCCCTGGTACGCCGAGAACAAGGATTGTTCGACGTACCCAACAAAGAGGCAAGCGTAGCTGGGGCCCATGCGTGTGCCCATAGCTAAGCCTTGTGTTTGGAGGGAATGGGAGGAATCAAAAGAGAAGTTATTGAGGGTAAGGACCAACTCCGCTAGGCGGAGGAGGGTGTCAGTGGACGGGTATGGGTTGCTCCTCTGGTCGAGGAAGAACCGGAGGGCTTTGAGACCGTCCTGGTGGGGGATGGAGGTGTAGAGTGACTGGACGTCCATGGTAAAGATGAGAGGATGGGGGCCTGGGGAATGGAATGCACGGAGCTGACGGAGAGTGTCTGAGGTGTCTTGAACATAGGTGGGGAGGGATTTAACAAAGGGGGATAGGATGGAGTCAAGGTATGTGGAAATGTGTTCGGTGGGGCACGAACAGGCAGAGACAATGGGTCTGCCAGGGCAGTCGGGTTTGTGGATTTTGGGGAGAAGGTAAAATCGGGCCGTGCGGGGCTGGGAAACGATGAGGTTGGAGGCTCGGGGGGGGGGGGGGGGGGGGGGGGTAGGGAGCCGGAGCTGATGAAGTCGGTTATGGTGCTCGAGATGGTGGCCTGGTGTTCATCAGTGGGGTCATGGTCCAGGGTTAAGTAGGAGGAGGTGTCCGAGAGTTGGCGCGCGGCCTCCGCTTTGTGGAGATCGACGCGCCAAGAGAATTGTGTACAGTTTTGGCCCCATACATAAAGAACGTATATACATATTATCATTGGAGTCAGTCCAAAAGAGATTCACCTAGCTAATGGGTTACACAAAAAGCTGGAGAAACTCAGCGGGTGCAGCAGCATCTAAGGAGCGAAGGAGATAGGCGACGTTTCGGGTCGAGACCCTTCACCTAGCTAATTCCTGGGATGAGAAGGTTTTCCCAACACATAAGATTAAAAGTTTCAATCTGTATTCTTCAGAATTTGGAAGAATGAGGAATCTTAGTGAAGATTGGGGGTAATCTTATATAAGATCGTAAAGGGGCTGTCCCACTGCGGCGACCTAATCCGCGAGTTAAGAAGAGTGTCTTCGACCTTCAAGCTCGAGGGCACTCGCCTGGAAAACCTCGAGCTGGATCGACCGTCCGCATTGAACCCGCGAGTTGGATCGACCGACCGCGCGCGCGCGCACACACACACACACACACACACACACACACACACACACACACACACACACACACACACACACACACACACACACACACACACACACATACACACACACACATACACACACACACATCGCAAAGGCGGGCGCTGTCTGAAATTCACACCCGTGATGAAGAGGAAGGTTAAAGACGGCTGCACAGTGTAAGGTAAGTCCTTTAGAGAGCGCGGAGAGAGGGGGGTGGGATAGAAGGGGGGGAGAAGGGGGGGAGAAGGGGGGGAGAAGGGGGGGAGAAGGGGGGGAGAAGGGGGGGAGAAGGGGGGGAGAAGGGGGGGAGAAGGGGGGGAGAAGGGGGTAAAAGGTTTTCACTGGTCCTGAAAACTCCAATGAGCCAACCAAAATGCCCGGTCAGCAAAGGAGATTGCCTATGGCTGCCCTCGACTGCCTGTAACTAAATTATCGACCCCACTCCACTGCACTATGAGTCAAAAAAAAAAATGCCGACCACATTTTACTCGTGGAAAATTTTTCAACATGCTGAAATATTTTCCGAGACTTAGCTGAGGCCGCGAGTATTCATGAACTTCCCTCGAACATGAAGGAGATTTCCATTTACCTCATAGGACCTCCTAGGACCACGCGTCGACCATGCTACGAGTTTTGAATCGAGGGTAAACTCGTCTAAACTCGCAGATTAGGTCGCCGCAGTGGGACAACCCCTTAAGGGTAATGGCAGGCTAGATGTAAATATATTTCCACTAATGAGTGTGTCAAATATGGACATATTTTTTTGAGGTAGGGAGTTGGTCATTTAAAACAAATACAGGTAGGAGGGTCATGAGTCTCGGAAACTCTCTATCCCAGAAGCTAGAATCGTGGAGGTAGTTAAAGAGAAGGTTCTTTTTTTTTGAAAGATCAGAAATTGAGGGCCATTATTTAGATCTTTCCAGTTTAAAATGATAATTTTATTTCAACAGATACAAGAAATTGCAGATGCTGGTTTACAAGAAAAAAGACACAATGTGCTGGAGAAACTAATCAGGTCAGACAGCTTCTCTGGAGAACATGGATAGGTGATGTTTAGGATTCGGACCAAATTGGATCGAGGTCCCGACCTGAAACATCATCTATCCATGTTCTCCAGAGATGCTGCCTGGACCGCTAAGTTACTCCAGCACATTGTGTCTTTTAATTATAATCTGATATTGTTTTCTATGCGATAAGTATGCTATATTTAAGAGTGAGTTGGATGGCTATATTTAAGAGTGAGTTGGATGCTATATTTAAGAGTGAGTTGGATGGCTATATTTAAGAGTGAGTTGGATGTGGCCCTTGTGGCTAAGGGGATCAGAGGGTATGGAGAGAAGGCAGGTACGGGATACTGAGTTGGATGATCAGCCATGATCATATTGAATGGCGGTGCAGGCTCGAAGGGCTGAATGGCCTACTCCTGCACCTAATTTCTATGTTTCTATGTTTCTAAGTAATCATCATTCCACATTAATTTATTTTTCCCAGCATCATGAGCATGAGCACCAACATTTTATGTGGCATCTTATTAAGTGCTCTCTGAAACTTTAAATATACTATCTGTGCATGTTTCCCACTATCAACCCAAATGACTCCTGAAAACCTGATAAACTCTATTTCCCTTTCATTAATGGCCATTTTCGTACAAGGGCACAGAAGAGGAGATAAGGCCTTGAATGGCAGGGCCAGAATGCGGCATCACTTAGCCAACTGCAGCTCCTCTCTTCTTATGTTCTTGTGTAGGGAAACCAGACCTACACACAACAATCCAGATACAGTTTCATCTGTTGACCAGAATACCTGTACATGTATATGTCTTTAACTGGTCTGTTGATCAAAGAAACTACAAAACCAAGCTTTTTCATCTTACATAAATATGTAATGTACAATTCATTTAGATTAGCTCCACATTTGATTTACCATTGTAACTTATTACTTGCTTGTGCTAAATCAAAGATTAATGGCTTAGATCCAAGTACAACCCATGTAAGATGACCATGCTCACTCTCATAGCGGTTGTAGTTTTCTCTGTTCCAAACTCAGGGTCTTCTTTCTGCAATGTTTGTTCCCACAGTTGCCACTTCCAATGTCACAGTCACCTCCTCTTTTATTCAATATATCTTACAAGCTTCTAAAGAAATGTTTTCTTTGTTTTCATTCCTAACCTGGAGAATCATTCATTTGAGCTGTCATTTATTCAAAGACTGGGTGAATAAGACGCATCTGGTTTATTTACTCCTTTAACATCCTTATATTAGACTTGGGCCTCCATCAAGGCTGAGCCTCCTTCATAATTAGCATTCCAGGATTGGATAAACAAGACACTTCTGTGTTGTTATAAGCCTAAGAGTCGCAAGGGTGCCTCTTGGTGCATTTTGGTCAACAAACTACCCAATATCAGGACAATATCCCTTTCACAGGATAGCAGTTCCCAAACCATTGTTATCTGCTCGTCCAGTGTCAGCTCACACAGCTGTATCTGTTCCACTCTACTTTCTCAATTTACGTGCCGATCAGGTGCCATTCGTATCCTGTTTTATTTGTTCCTTCATTCCCAGCATTTTGTCTCTGTCTCTGTCTCTGTCTCTCTCTCTCCCTCTGTCTTTGTCTCTCGAACACATCCTCAGAGTGTCATACCAGAGCTTGGTATTGGTATTGATTTATTCTTGACATGTGTACCAAGAAATAGTGCAAAACTTTTTTTGTATGCTATCATACTATACTTGAGTATAATCAAGCATGCACAGTACAACTGGTAGTGTAAAGAGAAAAATACCTTGGGCAAAGATATTCAAAAACAAAGTCATGATGCATTTCATGCTTTCTACAGTGCACCTGTAGAAGTTGTAGATTGGTGACAGTCATTCGAGATATGTCAGACTTCTTTAGTCTTCTGAAAAGTAGAAGCGTTGATATGCTTTCTTGGCATAACCTGTTGAAATACTTGACATCTTGTTTCCTGCTACACATCAGTGTACTGTGCCATTACAGCATTTATTCCTATACTCAAATCCTCTTTCACTGAAGGTCAACTAATTGCTTTGGATTTGTTTTGATTGCTATAGTTGCAAGCCACCTTTCAATGATTTGTGAACAAGTACATGCAGGTTCTTCTCCCAAGAACACCTTTTAATGTCTCACATTTTAAAAAATTGCTCTGCTTTTCTATTTTTTCAAATGTGAGTAGAATGACTTTACATTTTTCAACAATATATTCCATCTTCTATCTTACCCATTCAGTTTGAAACAGTTCTACATCAGTACCATCATTCAGTTTCAGCTTCAGCTAACAATTTATTTTTGAAGAATTGGTATCAATTGGTTTC